>OV121135.1:60432329-61642216 GCA_921294245.1 Brassicogethes aeneus
TACTTTTATTAAATGCGGCAGTTTCATTTTCAACTGGCTTAAAATATCGTAAACAATCACAAAAAGCATTTTAACACAATCCAATAATTGACGATTTTTTTAAAACTAAAATGGGTGTGAATATTAGTTGATTAATTTTTTCAAAAAATCCAATGAAACGAAAACGATGCATCATAAAAAGGCCAATTAATTTTACATTGCAAATGTAATCGAAATATTTTTTATGAATGGGTAATTGTCTGTCCATTTCAAAATCATTTTTATAGTCTAATAAACGCAGAATTGAGATTTATTGAATAATTTGTAGTGATAAAAATTAAAAAATAATATAAATGTGTGCGAAAAACACCTTCGCCACGAAATTGGCATATAAATTATTCGGAAACTAATTTCAAAGAAAAACATTGCCCATATATCGAACGATGCAATATTTAGGAAGTCTTATTCCTCTTATGCTGTCTATTCCCCCCCTAGATGCTTCACTTTAACGCAGAAAGTCAAAAACATCTATTCAGAAAAAATAGGGTAAAACAAAAACTTTTTCTACACGGAAAAAAATCACTTGATTTAAGTTTAATTTGCTTAAGCTACGAATATATATTTTGGAAAATTCCCTTTATTCTGTTCTTAAAGATATAAAACTATACTGGATTTAAATATAATTATATTATATTCAAATAAGTATAGGTTAGTTCTTGCATTCAACCCTCTATATACTTCAAATAAGTATTAATTTAAATTACACCATATACATACATGAAGTAAAACAAAGTTATTAATTCATAAAACAACGTTTCGGTTCATTTATTTGATGTTGGCAGTGCGACTAGCAAACTGGCGGCTCCCCATTAAAAATTTAACTGGACAGACGTATGAGTTGGGTCATTAAAATGGGATTAAACTAATTTTACCTCATCTTTCTCTTTTTTGAATACCGAATTTGACGCTGTTCTTTCCAAAGAAATGCATAATTGTTGTAAGTATTTCTTCATGATAAAACTTCAAAGGTAGGTCTGAAAGCGTTTTAGAGGTCGAAATATACGCTAAAGTCATCATTGTAACAGAACGGCAGTATAAAATACAACATATGGGTGATTCTACAAAAGTTGGGCAACTTTTGACCTCATTTTGTTTATATAGTTTTCGGAGAAAATTAAACAGTATTTTGTTATGAGAACATAGATAATATAATAAATATACTGTTCCAGACCGGGCCAGTCTCTTTTTCAAAGTTTCTGAAATATCTGTGTTTTATAAATTTGAATGCAAGGGAAGTGACGAGTATACCAGGGTACTAATTAAATACATAATTTATTGGAAAATATAAGATGTATTGCAACTTTGAGCATATTATACATTAAATATCTTAAAATCAAATAATAGCACAATCAGTGGCGGCTGGTGGATTTTGGGTATACCGATATCTCAGTTATTAGATATGGGACCCACACCAAATTTATATGAGTTTATAATGACATTAAATAAACAAGTTCTGCGCAAGCAGAATTGAAATTGAAGTTTGCGAAAAATATATAACCGAAACATCGAACATGGTACTGATGAATGAGATACAAATTTGAGATTATAATTCGGAATTAACAAATCACATGTAGCCTTATATAAATTACAACGAAATATATATACGTAAGAAAATAACTACTCACCACAGTACTGAAATTTTGACTGGAACTATACGTGCATTCACCACAACTTCGCCGCTTGCATTGTTTTCAAGATGACTGTAGGTAATTTTTTACCAACACTTGAGTTAAAACGAGGACGTTTAAACTTCAATATTTCGCAGGAATTTTGAATTTTAACATTGGACACAGAACTGTCAGGTAAAAGTAAGTACAAAGATTATCAATTTTTTAAAAATTGCTATTATTCGAATCTATGATAAAATATGAAAAATACATTATTTAATGTTTTATAGTTTGTAGTGAAATTGAAAAATTTAAGATAAATTGAATATATTTTAAAATATAATTACTCAAATATTTGATTCAGAAGTTGTGACACGAAAAGGTACTGATGTTTTGAATATTTATGTTTTACTGCAAACGTGCTTTTGAAAAAATACATTAAAATTGGGTGGACAAGTTAAAAAAACCTGGATCTTTTGTAATATACTAAAATATGTTAACTAATTGAATAGGTGTATTCTTTTTTAATTTTTTTGCTGTGTGAGTGAAGAAAAAAATGTTTCTTTAAAACGACTCACCCTTATGCTCATAAATAAAACAATTTGCAATTCGTCGTTTCATATTCAAAAATGTTAAAGCCGGCCTTTATTATAATATGCACAGGCAAAACCGAGCAAATGGCGAAATAATAATTTAAGTATGAGTATGTACTAATTAATGAGCTTTGTATTCTGTGGTACAGTGTACCTACTACATACATAATTCACGTACACAAAGAAAAATATGGCTACAAACAACTGTTGACGTTTGAATAATGAAAAAGGTTAAAACATTATGCTATGCTAAACCTGAGCAAGTAAAGTTAACGTTTTTGTTTGAGAGAACTTTAAATTACATCTTTAAAATCTCTAATTGTCCGGTCTCTGGTAACCATTTGCCTTTTACCCTGTATAGGTCTGTTTTGGCGTTTGATCCTCCATTTGTTAATTGAAACACAAGGTAATTACGCACAGGTCAATCGTTTTATTTAGTTTTGCTTTGTCGAAATTAAACTAGTGTTATTATTGTCCGCCGCAGCCTGAAACGTTAATTATCGCGAGTGCGCTGGCCAGAGCCGCCTGGATCCACTTCGTCAGTGCGTACGCTGCTCTAATGCATTGCGATGTTTAATAAATTAAAAAGATGCTCTTCAGATGTATGCACAGGTTGATTGTGTGCACAAAGCATCGAGCAAATTTTAGATTAGTTTGTAAAGTGTTTTAATTGCACAAACATTTTTAATAAATTTTGCCTAGTTGACAAAAAGATAAAAATTCAAACGTAAATTTAAAAAAAAATTCTTTCTAGTCAATATATTAATTTACTCTAAAATGATTAAAATAATTGAAATTTTAATTATATTTTTAATTTAATTATGAACCTACGCTCCACAAAACTGCATACTAACATTTAATTTAGTATTATTTATTTTCAGTTTTCATCCATTAAATTACATGAATAATTATTAAAGTACATCAGATTCTGTATGTATATCCACATGTTTATATTAATTAAAAGTATAAACTGGCATACCAATAACTATATATATATATTTGAATATAAAATATTTTAGTTTACATTGTGGACCACAATTTTTGAATGCATTAATATAATATGAGTATTGAAAATAGTATTAAAATATTATTCAATATTTCGAGAATTCCTTAATTATTTATTTTTTACAATGTTTTAAAAGTATAAAACCTACCCTCCGTGACTGTTACTCTTTCTATAACCTATATGTTTTCAAATCTCTGAAGTAGTAAAAATATTTTATGTTTGTACAATTGTATTTTTTAAAAATATTAAGGTGTCAAAAGATACAACAACTTATTTCATATACAAAGGGATGTTAAAAAAAACATACGAAATCCGTGAAGCTCTAATATTCAAAATGTATGATTTCTTAAAATTCTTGCATTAGTGCAGAACCACTTATGTTATGTTATTACTAGAGCTGGTGGCTTCCCAAAAACCCCATTCTAGACTAACAGTGAAACAACCAAAAATAAAAAATAATCATTTTCACTTAGGGGGACATCTATCAATATATTCAGCCCATATGTCTTTATTCATGATAAGATCTTAGTAATTTAAGTTTTGTAGCAAAAATGAGTTTTAAAGCCCAAAAATTCGTTTTTTTTTTGCGAAACTTATAAATTTTATAACATACCTAATTTAAATATTATTTAGGAATTTTTGTACCATAACTTTTTAAATTTAGTTTAGTATGAAGTATGAAGTTTTATATTATATTATGTTTTAAGTTTAATAAATGCGTCGAAATTAAAAGGTCAGTACAATGTTCGTGTCTTGGAAACATGTACGATAATGGGCAAATTAAAGGTGAAAGTAGAAAAAATATTTAATCTTTGGTTTTGCTGTTAATCCCGGCGCATTCGCCATTTTTGTAACAATTTTATTTGAGTTTCTGAAAAGTAATTCTCATGATTTTTATAATTTATAATTGAACTAATTAGTACATTAATGACATAAAATATTTATTTAAGTTACAAAAATTAAATTTAACACAATTTCAACAAAAAATGTTTTTTAACAAATACATTTTAATAACTATATTTTTTGTAAAAGTAAAATTAATCATTTATACAGGGTGGATTTATATAAAAGAAAAGCAAATATTCATTTGTAAAAAAAATAAAATCTTGCATTAAATAAAATATGCGTCGTAAGCAAGTCGTTTTTAAAGTAAAGTTTTAATTGAATAATGTGTTTATAAAATTTCGCACAATATATATTTTTGTTATTTTAGAACTTTTTTAGGTGTGTATTAGCTCCAGATTCCATTCCACTCTGTATTTTGACTTGTTTACTCTCTAACAATGAATTAGTCAAAAATGACTAATTTAATAGTTATTAGTGGCTGCTTTTTCACTTATACCATGGTTAACCTAGGTAAGCCCAACATTTAACAGCCACATTTTTGACTAACTCATTTTTAGAGAGTAGATTCAGTTATTAATTAAATTCTAAAAATTGTATGGTTAGTCATAAAAAATACCAAAAAAGCTTTAAACAGTTGTTTTTGGTATTAAAACATGCGGTGTCAATATGGCCACATTTTAACTATTTTCAAATAATCTCTGCAAACTTTCATTATTTTCCTGGACTTTCCCTGATTTATTCGCGACGAGATAACAAACAAACTACGCGGGATAATGGGGCAGCAACAGTTTGTTTTTATAGAGTCTAGATACAAAGTTGAAAGCGAACAATTTCATGAAAATTTATTGTCCTCGAAGCCAACGTAGAACAGCACACCAGTTGAATGCCGTCCGTTACGGAAAAATCGATTCGGCTACCCAGTTTTCGCAACAAATGGCACAGACTGCGTTGTTTAAAAGTTTTAAAAAAACAATGATAAAAATAATGAAACTTTGAATAAAATGGCAACTAAAACTGTTACACAATATGGGATATTTTTATTAAAAAAAAAATTTAGGCAGCTAATATAGGAACTTAAATGGAAAATGTTTCAATTAAATATAAAAATATTTTTAATGTCTCTTGTTATCAAATTTCTATCTTTTTAATTAATGCAATGTTTTACAGTTCATTTTTTTATCTGTTTTTTGTTAGGTTGGTGGCTTATGCCAGTTTGACTTTTTAGTATTTAAAAATGGTACTTCTGTTAAAGAATTCAATGAAATACTTTGACACCGTCAAATTGACAATAATATTTATTATTGATAATTTACTTGTCAATTATAAATAAAAAGATAATTATGCCAAAAATAATAGCAACGAATTCGAATGTAAAAGACCTTTTGAGGGCAAAACTTCATTTTGATGAAATTATGCCAAATGCCACAATGGAAGAAAAGTACATCTCATTATGGACATTTTTGGAGTAAAAAAGTAGCGAATTTGGTTATATAAATATTACATCACACATTATTTTCACATTATTCACCATGGAACAACATTTACGATCACAAAAAATTTAATTTCTTTTATATAAATTCTTTTCAAAGCGAAGATTATTATACGCTAGGAATACTTTCTCTTCTGGGCCGTAAAGCAACCTATATTTAACTACTTTTTTATATGATTTTACTCATCCAAGCACCACCAAAGCCAAATTAATTGCATTTTTAACTACGAATTTCGACAACTTAACTTGACAACTGCACAATGGTACCTACAATAATTTATACATAATCACAATTAGATTTATAACTAGCTTAGTTTGTTAAAACAAAAAAATTCTCAAATTTTATAATAAAATATAAAAGTAACAAAAAAACTTGAAAAAAGTAAAATGCCAAATATCAAATTTAATCGGAACCTTAAAAATTGTTTTTTTTGTTTTATAAATGAAATGAAGTGGGTAAAGTATAGCGCATACATATTTAAACTGAAGTCCTTTGTGCCGTAACAAACGGCATATTTGTAGCGAAAATGCAGTCAAAAATCCTTTTATATAAAAATACATATCGTAAGCCCCGTGGGGTTTGAGTAAATATTCGTATGCACTTGTTAGGGAACTTTGCTGGGAAATATTTGGCAGTCAGATTTTCGAGTGAGCCGAGATTTAGATAGATGGCTGTGCGATTGAAGCCCGCCGACTAAATGATATATTCATGGAGAAATCGGTCGTGTCGTATCGACTAAATGCGTAATGATATGCATTACCTTCGTATTATTCTCTATTTTTACTTTGGATTTTTTTATTAGATTCAATGTGGAAAAATACTATTACTATTATAAGGTAAGAAGCTAATGCTTTTAAAATAGTTATTTATGTCATTAGGTTAAGAAGTAAGGCTTTTTGTGCTAAGCTCAAGGTTTGAAGGCCGACGCGTAGCGGAGGCCTACAATTGAGCGAAGCACAAAAAGGCACTTCTTGGCCGAATGGCATACATTTTATCTTCAAAGCACTTTGTATAGGTCAATTTAATTCAACATCAAAGCGGCATAACCTCACTTTTTTAGAATCTCATTTATTTATTAGCTAAAGATTACATTAAATGTAACTATTATTGCTTTTAGAAGCAGCAATAGTTTGACAATACCTAGCAACATGATTTAAGTAGAAATGGATTTTTGCTATTACACTGAATTCAATTATTTGTTTAATAAATAGGTAGGTATCTAATTTTAATTTGTTTGGATTTTTATTTAAAAAATAGGTAGTTTGGAATGTTTAAGCTGTGTTTAACATTTAATTTCTTAAAGCAAATTAAAACTTAAAGACAATTTAAATCGTAGAAAAAGAATCGTGCGTTTTCTTGGTTGCCTAACTTCACTTTTTGTTTTATTATTAATAATTAATTTTACAATAATTTAATAAAAAATATTAAACATTAACAGTAAAACAAACAAATTAATGCTTATTATAAATAAATTAAACCAGTTTAGTACGTTAATTTCTTAGAAAAGGATTAATTTGTCAAAACAATACCCCTAGCGAGAAAAAATCGAACTAATTACTTGCCTCATAAAAATTTTTATCGGCCTAGCCCATAACAAGGTATTTCTTTATCGAATGTTGACAACAATAAAGTTTAAATTATAGACCGCGTGGAGATAAAATAAATTTTCTAAATTAAAACATTTCATTATTGAACTCCATAGCTAATCAAATGGCTGTTTTTATTTAAGGATTCAAAAAAATATTTTTTTTACATTTAAACAAAGTTTTACTTTTAATTAATCTCATAAATTCACAAATCAAAGTGAATATCAAATATGATATAGGCCTATAGGCAAACATTTGCCTCTGATTTCAATTGTTCGAAGGATATTGTGCGTAAATCCTATTTCAGTGCAGATAGATTATCTTTGAGTAGTGACCAACCTTATTACCACGGCAAATATTGAAGAACAGACCGGCCAATCCGTATCTCATATTAACCTGCTACCTGTCCGTCTTCTAAGCATACACATAAGACAGGAACGGGCCCATATATTTGAACGACTGTGATTGAAAACCGATCTAATCTAAAATTAACATAGCCATTTACTGCACGCACCGAACGCCATATAAGATAAAGTTTCGTTTATCCTCATTTTTGAAAGTGCTACAAAGTAAAAAAATATCTGTTAATTTTAACTAAATATTAACTAGACAGTTATCGTTATTGGACAATTAAGATTAATATCTCAGTCGGTAATAATATAGGACTACTTTATTTTGGGCCCAATATAGGACAAAAAAGTTCGCACGTTACTTTGGAGGTAAGATTTTTGTTTTTTTGTTAAGAGCAGGGCTGAGTTTAAATTACCATAAAAAATATTTCTAAAAAGTGTACAGTGTGTGGTATAAATGTGTTCCTCATGGTTTAAACATTGTCACTTTAATGCGTTTTAATTTTAATTCTGAAAACAAACAGTAAAATGGCCAGTGTCTAATTACTGGTCGGTAAAAAATGTGAATTTCTATTATTGGACATATGTCCAATATCATACTCTATTTGTATCCCGGACATTTACTAGCCAATCTTATGTAAAATTGTCCCCTGAATCCGAAAAGACAGCCAAAAACTATAAAAGTTAAGCAGTTTTTGAGATATAGTCAATTCCATATTAAATGTAAAATTGATTATATTTCAAAAACTGTTCTACTTTTATAACTTTTGTCGACATTTTTGAATTCAGCGAATAATATTTCATAGTAATTGACTGCTAAATGTCCTGAATACAAATTGCTGTTGACGAGAATTATTATTGGATGCTTTTTCGCTATGACATTTTTGACTAATTCATTTTTAGAAAGTAAGTAATATAGTGATTTCTTCGTCACAGGACATCTTGCAGAATAACAGTGATTTGAATACAGTGCATGATAGAGAACATAAAAAAATAATGTCAACAAAATTAATAAATTCGGAAAAAACTTTTAACATACCACCCGAAAAAATATTATAAATATAAAAATCATCCTGTTCTGGCCTAAACATTATAAATGCTTCACAAACTAGAGATACCACACTTAATGATATTTGCAACAAACTATTTCAGAAGTCAGACCAAGGAATTAGTAGTTACCTTCAGAATCCAGAAAAGGGATGAGGAATCCGAGAAAAAATATATGAATTATATGATATTTACAAAAACGAAATTACCTAAAACAGCAATTTATCTTTAAAAAATATTTAACAATTTATGTTATTTGATGTAAAGTTGTCATGTTTATATAAATATTGTATGTCCAATAACTACGGTGCATGGGTCCAATTACTATATAAAATGTCAAATTACTATACTTTTTTGGATGTTTTTATAAAACTATTATTAAAAATTCAAATATTCCTATTTTTAAGCGAACGGAAATAAATTTTGGTAAAAATTGTTGCTTTATTAATTCATTTCCTAAACAAAAATATTAACAGATACCTACATATAAATGAACACAAAAATAATAACCCAATAGGTGCACGTTATCAACATTTTAATTAATGAAAATACCAAATTGGATGCTAAAATATTGAATTACAAGATTGGTTTGACCAATACAGCGCTCCCATGTAAAACTTTCACTTGTAATTACAACGTAAAATTTCATTAATAAAATTTGTTCGATTTAATCAATAAATAAAGCTTTTTTTTATTTGATTGCGGAAAATTTAATTAATTATACCGTATTGTTCGGTATTATCCAAACATAAAATCAAAGACAAATCGCAATCTAGTTTTCATGTATAAAAATACAGACTTACATTTTATATGTCCCTAGGCAGAATGTGATGTTCAACAGGATGTTACTGTGTCTACAGAAAGGTTTGTAAAAATAAGGTTACAAGAATTATGGTTGAAATTAAAAACTATTTATTCAATTACTTAACAAATAACACTTGGTTGTAAACTTAACATAAAATCTGGTTAATATTTGCAGAAAATAAAAAATACATTTTTACTGCGTATTGTTTTAGAAACTTTTGATTAAAACGCCGAAAATTTCATTGTTGCAATCAAAATCGTGTACACAGAACTAAAATAAAAAATTCCATTTAACAGTGGAAATTCATCCAATATCCATCTCCGAATTCGAAAGCCAGGTATAAACATTTCATAGCAGCATTGCTACTAAAATCCAATATGATTCACGTGTAGGTGCATATAGGTATGGCGTAGAGGAAATCGTGACGTTTGTCATAAAAGCTGGACCCAGTTTGTACCGCAGAAATTAATAATATAGACGATTTTACGATTGCTCTGCGATCGCTAAAACCGAAATCAAAACTACTTTGTTACCGTATTAAATTTTTCCCATTCAGTTTTAGTCAAAATGTTCATTTGTGGGAAATTAAAGGTACAAATATCAACTGTTTAATGAATTTTATTGGGTTTAAAAGGTAATATTGATTATGGAAACGTAAAATCTAAATAATGTTAGTTTAATGATGGTCCAGACTCTTAATTTTAACCAAATATTCTCCAGAATTAAAGCCTCTGGATTTTTTCTTTGGGGATATCTAAAAAGTTTAGTCTTTAAGGCACCTTCCATAAAAATTTCTATAGATTTTGAAAATAGACTTAAAAAAATGATACCTGTGTCTCGGCGTTTTTTCAGATCACGTCATTTTTTTAAGTGCGATCCAATATAATTTTATCCACGGTATTCGGCACATAATATAACAGACTCGATAACAGCTATATTTATATGAAAAATTTATTCACTGAATAAATGGACAACCATTAAGATTATTTATTTATTTTAAAATTATTTTAATTATATACAGGGTGTTGCACATTTACGAAACACGAGTGTTTCACGTTTGTGGTCCATTGAGAGTTTCTGAGGAACGGCAAAAGATATCGATTTGAAATTTTTAAAGCGTTTATAATCCAATTAAGCCTATTTTTCTAAAATATTTTAAACAAAATGCCACTTCCGACTTGACCGGAAGTGACATCAACTTTGTTATTTTAAATGGAACACCCCATATATTTTTACATTTTTTAATTCTACATCAAATTTTGAGTAAAATTACTGTACCTAGAGTAAATAGTTTTGTAGTTATTAATTTTTTCCGTTAAAATATTAAAAATGCGCGTCAATCAAAAATAGCCTATAACTTTCTTGCTATTAGGTTTGAAGAAATGGGGGTGGAATTTTTGGAATCTTAAAACATTGTTTGATTTAATGTCAATTTCGTAATATACCGGGTGTTACATTTAAAATAAAAAAATTATTAACGTTTCAAGTTAGCCCAATTTGCCCTGGGGTTTCTCGGGTAATTTGTTGAAAAATGTTAAATAATTGACATGGAATTTTTTAAACAATGTTTTAAGATTCCAAACATTTTACCCCCATATCCTTAAACCTAATAGCAAACATCTAGAAAACTATTCACTTTATAGGTATAGGACATGGTATAGTAATTTTACGAAGAATTTAAAAATGTAAAAATATATGGGGTGTTCTATTTGAAATAACAAAGTTGATGTCACTTCCGGTCAAACCGAAAGTTGCGTTTTGTTCAAAATATTTAAAAAAATAGACTTAATGGATTATAAACGCTTTTAAATTTTAAATCTATATTTTTTCCGTTCTCCAGAAACTTCCAATGGACCACGAATGTGAAACACCCTGTATATCAAGTGGTGTTTTTAGGTTGTGATACCACTATAGATTCGAAAGCAATGTATAATCGTCAAACTAAAAGATCAAGATTTGTTTTATTAAAAAAAATCAAAAATTAAAACCAGAAATATTTTTTTTTTAATTAAAAAAATAAAATTGTTATTTTCTTTAACTATTATTTTTGGATTATGTAAAAACATAAAATATTTGAAAAAAAAAAAGATTTATAACAAAATAGAGAATTAAAAATCTGTTTAGATTAAAATAATAAGAATGGCGCGTGTAAAAAAGATCATTTCGTACGAATAATAGCTGCATTGAACACTCTGTATTATGCATAATAAAACATAATGAAGTCCACTTATATATGATGTAATAAAATCATAGCTCAATATATCCTAATTGTAATCTAAATTAATGGTCACTTTAACCTATAAAACACTTATTTCAATTGGGACAGATGGCGTATACATAAGGAATTTGACTTAATAAAATAGATAAATTAAGCTTATGTAGAAAGAAACATAACTAAGGACTAGTTAACATTCTTGGTACGTTCACCTCCAAGCGAGGCAAGTAAACTACGATAAACTAAGCGAAGATGTCGAGTCTATGTAATTTGCCCGCATGAAAAAAGTTTTGAAATTTTAATTAATTTTTTACTTACCTTCCATAGCAATTTTGTTATTCTAAATTAAAAAGCTCGAAATTGTTAAAAAAAAATTGAAAGAAAGTCCTTTAATTAAGTAATAATTTTCCCATGAAACAATAGCGACTGGCATGTAAAAGTACCCTGGTAATATCCCGTTTGTGCGCTTTTCAAGAAAACCGAAATTCTTAAACATTAAGTTGTAATAATCTATTACCGCAGATTCCTTTGAAACCCTTTGAGAACTTTTAAGCTACCATCGTAATCGCTCGCGCAAAACAAAAGAAAATCCGCCACCGGGCTCCTACGACTTAATCTATTTTAAATTATTCAGTTGTTTTTAAGTTTGAACATTAATTTCGGAGATGGGTCGCCTCAGGGTAAATTCCAACAACCTGCGGCCATCAAGTTTTTATTCAATACACCTATACCTATAGGTTTAATGATTATAATTTTTCAATATATTAATAAATAAAACTATCTAATAGAACAAATATAAAATCTGCTTAATAAAAATGTTAACAATATATTTTGTTATTACAAATTTATTGCAGTGAACCAGTATTATTTTTAGGAGCCAAAATTTTTGTATGCTTATAACTTTAAAATAGTCATTTTGCAAACAAAAAATAATAATATATATATACAGGGTGTTATGTAATTAATGTTATATATTAAAATACTGAATACCTTTTGACATAAGGAATAAAGGAAAAATATTTAAAAAAACATTTTTCCAAAGATAAAGAAAAAATATGCATTAGAAGTTTTTTATATTTTTTTGTGATACGCCACTGGTTACGCACTTATTTATCTCTGCACACCTGTATTTTGTGAGTACATGGATACCAACCAACAAAGTAGCTATGCGTTGCCAGATGTAAAAAATTGTTACTAAAAATTTTTCTTGCAAAAAATAAATAAAAACTCAATAAATAGAAAAGTTTTATGCCCTTAAAGCTCTAATACCCTTCTGTATTTATTTACTGATCCAGCTATTAGCTTAAGCAATGATTAAAAAATTTAGTACCTTTGAAATTTGAAATCCATAACCACAAAATTAATTTTTTCATCAGTTTTTTTCTCTGTTTACTCAGATGAAATTGGGACCAGTTCACAGGTTAAACTTTAAACATTTAATTTGTGTAAATAAATCCAAAAGCACTTCCCTTAGTACAGATATTTACAATTTGAAAACATAACTTAAAATTTAAAAGAAATGCACTAGATTCTGTCATAAAAGTTGGCAGATTTTGTTTGAATTTACCTTCAGTACAAAAATGAAATAACCAACAATTAATAAAAACGCCAAATTGACAATTTGCATTGTTAATTTAGTCATTTTTGTAATTAAGCTAAATTTAAACAATGTTTGTCAACTTTTTTGAGAGATTTTGGAAACACTGTTTACCAAACATAACATAATAAATCCACCATATTAACCTAAAGTTCCTAGTCGATCAGTGGCGTACTTTTTGGTAGGATAAAGGTTATTATAAATTATTTTTAGACTTTGAAATTTAGAAAAAAAAAGTTTCAGGTGCTTCTTTATGGACCCTAAGGAACAACTCATTTTAATATATAACATTAATTACATAACACCCTGTATTTATATATATATATATATATATATATATATATATATATATATATATATTTACATACCTGATCAGGCTTTTAAAACATCTTTTTAAAAAGTTTTGAATTTAATTTTGAAAAATATATGTATCTGCTTTGTAGTGTGAGTGAGTGTGATTGACTTAAATTAAACAAATACGTTGTGAATGTTGGAAAAGCGTAATATTTCAAATTCGTAGACCTGTACTGTGTGCTTTCATATTCTGCTATGTTTACAAAACCACTTATAGCATTATTGAATGCAGCATATACTGTATGAAATGTAAAATTGTGAAATTATTTTTATTATACATGAATACATACTTCTCTCAAAATACAATGTAGATAATAAAAAGTCGAAAATAGTTTTTCCCTTCCCCAAACCAGACATTAATGTACACAGAAACAACTATTGTTTATTCCAAAGTAATTTTACGAAATTGAAATTTTTTTTACAGTATTTATTATGTAATAATATTACCGTCGAATCAATCAACAATACTAGGGTTTGGGGTTCGTTGGGATTAGGTCCATTACTTAAAATTAATTCGTCCCGCAAAAGGTTAGGACCCTTAAAGGACCTTTAAGGATAACAAAACGAATCCTGCGGAGTTTGCCAATATTGGTCGATGTCCAGAACCGGTAAATATAGAATTTCTGAATCTCGAATCTTGCTTTTTAAACATCCCCCAAATTTGATTTAATTTAATTAATTTATAGGACTATACCCAAGAAAGGGTCATGTAACATTATATTGGCATACCTACTTCAATTAAGTAATTATTAAAAGTAAATATAACCCAGTATTACTTTAAGTAATTACAATATTTTGAATTGCATACACTTTTATTGTTTTTTGATCTTTCATAATTAAGTAGACATTACAGCTCAGGTTCAAGATTTTTAACCGCAATTAATTATTTTTTACAATGTTTAAAAAGTCAAAAACCTATCCTCCGTGACTCTTTCAAGGTTAACCTACATGTTTTCAAATATCTGAGGTAGCAAAAGCATACTAAAAATATTAGTTCACTAATTAAACACATCGAAAGCAATCGAATCAAATATAAAATATTATTAAAAATTAAAAGAAATAATTTTTATAATCATTTATGTAGGTGTTGCAAAAATTGAATCTATCCTCCGTGAATCTGTTTTTGCTTTAAATTTTATGCAACGGATGGCGCTTTAATCATTTTAAATAAGCAAAAACCTCTGTTTACGACATTATAGATGCATGTGATTCCTGAAGGCAGTTAGAATTTATATGCAGATGAGAGTGTTGCTGTTTTATAATAAAAAGTTTAAGTTCATTAATTTGCCATTTAAAAACCTATCCACCGTGAAGTGTAATATCTCAGTAAGTCGATTTTTTTTATAAATATTTTATGTATGTACAATTGTATTTTTTAAAAATATTAGTAATAGTAAAATAATTTTGGCCAAATTTTTTGTTCAAATGTGCGTCAATAAAAATAATAATATTTTCCATTTTAATTTGGTTGCGGTATATTATCCGATGCCGTTGGATAGATTTATTCAGGGCAATAAAGCCCCTGAAATTCCTATTAAAAGTAAATAATGGACCCCCGACGAGGTAAATAACTCAATCCTTATTACCGGGGGGCTTTTAGTGGAGTGTGGAGGTTGGAGGATGGGGGAAAGCGCGCGGCGTCTCCCGATTAATTTAAATCCATATTAATACGGATCATATGTGCCAGAGATTTATTGATTTTTCCGCAAATCCTATTATATTTTATACACCGCCACCGCAATGTAATAAAATTTCACTTTACTGACCCTTCGGCTTTATTATATATTATATATACAGGGTGTTATGTAATTAATGTTATATATTAAAATACTGAATACCTTTTGACATAAGGAATAAAGGAAAAATATTTTAAAAAGCATTTTTCCAAAGATAAAGAAAAAATATGCATTAGAAGTTTTTTATATTTTTTGTGATACGCCACTGGTTACACACTTGTTTATCTCTGCACACCTGTATTTTGTGAGTACATAGATACCAACCAACAAAGTAGCTATGCGTTGCCAGATGTAAAAAATTGTTACTAAAAATTATTCTTGCAAAAAATAAATAAAAACTCAATAAATACAAAAGTTTTATGCCCTTAAAGCTCTAATACCCTTCTGTATTTACACTGAAAGAAATATATGTTTGTTTTAGCAATGTATGTGGTAGTCCATATATGAAACATAAAATATATTTACCTTAACCATTTTTATATTTAGTTTTAACATATTATGTTAAAACTAAATATAATATATGTTTGTTTTAGCAATGTATGTGGTAGTCCATATATGAACCACATACATTTGCTAAAACAAACATATATTTCTTTCAGTGTATTTACTGATCCAGCTATTAGCTTAAGCAATGATTAGAAAATTTAGTACCTTTGAAATTTGAAATCCATAACCACAAAATTAATTTTTTCATCAGTTTTTTTCTCTGTTTACTCAGATGAAATTGGGACCAGTTCACAGGTTAAACTTTATACATTTAATTTGTGTAAATAAATCCAAAAGCACTTCCCTTAGTTAAGATATTTACAATTTGAAAACATAACCTAAAATTTAAAAGAAATGCACTAGATTCTGTCATAAAAGTTGGCAGATTTTGTTTGAATTTACCTTCAGTACAAAAATGACATAACCAACAATTAATAAAAACGCCAAATTGACAATTTGCATTGTTAATTTTGTCATTTTTGTAATTAAGCCAAATTTAAACAATATTTGTCAACTTTTTTGAGAGATTTTGGAAACACTGTTGTTACCAACCATAACATAATAAACCCACCAGATTAACCTAAAGTTCCTAGTCGATCAGTGGCGTACTTTTTGGTAGGATAAAGGTTATTATAAATTATTTTTAGACTTTGGAATTTAGAAAAAAAAAGTTTCAGGTGCTTCTTTATGGACCCTAAGGAACAACCCATTTTAATATATAACATTAATTACATAACACCCTGTATATATATATATATAGATTTTTTATTTATCTTATTATTAAGTGAATGATATTTGTCATAAAACTGCCAAACCTTATTAAAATTTGTTTATTTAAAAATATTTCCAATATTTTAATTTATTACGAAAATAGGTTTAAAAAATACATAATTTAATTTATATCTATTATTTTATTTTTAAGCCCATATATGTTTTTGTTTGAGCCACAAAACCAATTTGGCTTAAATTAATTCGATTTTTATGTTTTGAATAAATTAAATTAAATATTTTTATTTGCACTTTTAAATAATTTTCCAGCTGAAAAAACATTTTATTTCGTGAAAAATATATATATTATTTACTGAATTTTAGAATGTTTATGTTCTTGAACTAACTTTTAAGGGGATCAACAAGTAAGGCATGCGTGATGCGGAAGTTGTATGCTACACGACTTCCGGTCTCCGAAGTTATTCACGAAAAAATGGGGGAAACTAATCCGGAACTGGGCCATCCAAGCAGTTCCGCTTTTTACGCTTCTTTTGTCCACATTACGCTTGGATTCAAATGTTATAATACAGACGCGTATTAAGGAAGCGTTTTATGTTTTATTGGCCAACGAAATTATTAAAACGAAAAAAGAAATAATCATAGAAAACAGTTTTTATAAAATTATTTGTAATTTTGATTAAAAAAAACAAAAATTAATAGGGTAAACCACATTGTTATTGTACAGTTAAGGAATATTATTTATTTAAAATTTATATATTACTTAAAAATAGTAATAAAAAACATGCATAAAGTATAGTAATTGGACATTTTATATAGTAATTGGACACATGGACCATAGTTATTGGACATACAATTTTTATATAAACATAACAACTTTACATCAAATAACATAAATTGTTAAATATTTTTTAAAGATAAATTGCTGTTTCAGATAATTTTTTTTATTTCGTTTTTGTAAATATCATATAATTCATATATTTCTTTCTCGAATTCCTCATCCATTTTCTGGATTCTGAAGGTAACTACCAATTCCTTGGTCTGACTTCTGAAATAGTTTCTTGCAAATATCATTAAGTGTGGTATTTCTAGTTTGTGAAGCATTTATAATATTTAGGCCGGAACAGGATGATTTATATATATATCTAATATTTTTTGGGGTGGTATGTTAAAAGTATTTTCCGAATTTATTAATTTTGTTGCCATTAGTTTTTTATGTTCTCTATCATGCACTGTACTTAAATCACTGTTATTCTGCAAGATGTCCTGTGACAAAGAAATCACTATATTACTTACTCACTAAAAATGAATTAGTCAAAAATGTCATAGGGAAAAAGCGGCCACTAATAATTCGTCAACAGCAATTTGTATCCAGGACATTTATCAGTCAATTCCTATGAAATATTATTCGCTGAATCCGAAAATGTCGTCAAAAGTTATAAAAGTAGAACAGTTTTTGAAATATAATCAATTTAACATACAGTGTGTCCGTAAAGTCCCGGAACATGTGATTATTTTGAAAACGGTATTTTTTTTTTAAAAACGCTGAAACACGTCAACTTTGGTATTTTTCTAGCAATATTTTAGCATATGTAGTTGTTCCAAAATCTGCCGCGTAGCGGCGCCCCAATCGAAGTAAGGTTTTTTTAAATTACAACCCTTAATTTTTGTTGCATTTTTGGATAGCTACTGTCGTCCTGAGTACATTGATATGCTACATGTGGAGGGTTACATAAGAAAATTTTTGAGAAAAGTAGGTTTTTGCCGCTGATTAAAATTTTGGTTTTGACGAACTTATTCGCTGTTACGGGGCACTATGCATTGCTAGTAAGGGATTATTTAAATAAGGTCTTTCCCAATCGCTGGATAGGTCAAAGGGGTAAAATTGAGTGGCCAGCGCGATCGCCCGATTTGAACCCTTTAGGCTTCTTTTTATGGGGACCTCTTAAAAACCGCGTCTATGTAAACAGGCCTTAAAATTTCGACGACCTAAGACACCGCATTCAAGCCGAGATCCAGATGATCACTCCAGCGGTACTGGCAAACGTACAACGCTCGTTTGTAGACAGGCTGTTCTATTTCCAAATAGTTTACGGTGGACACTTTGAGCAACTGCTCTGATTGGCTTTCCAAAAAACATTAAGCAACGCATAGATTGTGTAAGTTTGACAAAATACCAAAATCTCATTCGGCAGCAAAAATCTGATTTTCTCAAAAATTTTCTTATGTAACCCCCCAGATGTGGCACATCAATGTAATCAGGACAACGGTAGCTATCCAAAAATGCAACAAAAATAAAGGGTTGCAATTTAAAAAAAACTGACTTTGATTGTGGCGCCGCCACGCGGCAGAATTTGGAACAACTACATATGCTAAAATATTGCTAGAAAAATATCAAAGTTGGCGTGTTTCAGCGTTTTTTAAAAAAAATTACCGTTTTCAAAATAATCACATGTTCCGGGACTTTACGGACACACTGTATATATAATATGGAATCGACTATATCTCAAAAACTGCTTAACTTTTATAGTTTTTGACGGTCTTTTCGGATTCAGGGGACAATTTTACATAATAATTGGCTGGGATATAAATAGAGTATGATATTGGACATATGTCCAATAGTAGAAATTTACATTTTTTACAAACCATCAATTGGACACTGGCCATTTTACTGTTTGTTTTCAGAATTAAAATTAAAACGCATTAAAGTGACAATGTTTAAACCATGAGGAACACATTTATACCACACACTGATCTGTACACTTTTTAGAAATATTTTTTATTGTAATTTAAACACAGCCCTACTCTTAACAAATTTTAAATATCTTGCCAAATTTTAAAAAACATCGTTACTAAATCCCATATAAAATTTTTAAAAATTAAAACTTAAATTATAAAATAATATTTAAAATTGCACATTTTTGATAAAATTCCAATTCGACACCGATGTAGAAAAAGAAAAAACCTGGAAGAATTATAAGACTAAACTGTTTTCGTTTTTGATAAAAATGCCATCGAGGATTGCGCCGTAATATTTGATAAGTCAGGCAGTTAATATTTATGCTTTGCAGGGCATGAAAAATGCAACAGATAGGAGATCGCTCTATCGGAAAATTTCTTCGGATCTTTCTCTATTTCTCTATCCCTTGCATCATGCTCTTCGATACCCAATACTTTTAGTTTTTAAAAGTGGACAAATAAATAAATGCCCCAAGATCAATTGATTTATACTTAAGCTTAAAGCCCGTATCTACAATAATAAGTAGGTATTAAAGAACTAAAGTAAATTTTTATTGTTTTTAACCATAGAAGTAATCTTTTGTCTTTTATTACTAAATATTGTAAATAAGATAGTATAATATTTATGGATATTATACTGGAATTAAAATTGATTTTTATTATATTTTATTTTAAATTAGTAACTTGTTAACACAACAGAAACAAGCTATATCATATTTTCAAAATACATTCCCAATAAATATGGTTTTCCTCTTACTTCATAACATTCGTCTAGTTTCTTTCTTCCTGTAGTGCCAACGGTACATTTTCCAGAAAATCTTTTAAATCATCCAGTTGTGCATTGAGTCAATGAGGCGAAATATGAGGTCTACAAATGTACATAATGATTATGTACGATAGAATAAAGTTTGATAGCTTGTCTTATCAAATATTTGCAAAACTTTCCAATGGATGTGGTATTCAATTATTCCCAAAAGTCTTACTTGCATTGAACACGTACTGGCCAACGGTTCCTTAGGGATGATTCGCTCTAAATAGCAAAAGGCACGTTCATGTCCGTTCGTTTAAAACGATACCTCTAAGTAAGAAACGTTCAATAAAATACAACATTTACATTTTTAGTTAAATTATGATCATTTCTAACGCTACTGCTTAAGATGTATTTTTATTTTTAAATATTTTTTACTATAAGTAAAAAAAGCTATAATATATACTGTAATGATTTTTTCAAACCTTTTGTTTGCGAGACGGACATTTTTTGGCTATATTGGCCTGTTTAACCAAAATTTTTATTCGTACCTATAATCTAGAGGTAAAATATACATTATTGTTTTTATGTGATTCTTCGGCCAACCTAATATCACTCCAACATCTAAAATTCTATGCAAAATACTACACGCATAAATATAATTATGTAATAATTATAATTATTACCAAACATACATTTGATGGTTAATTCTATCAACCACTAATTTAGCAGCCCTTTCATAATTCCAAACCAAATATTAACTAACACTTTCGTGAGTGGGGGATATTTTTAAGAATAGGCCAGTCGTACCAATATTTACTAATCTTAGAATAAATATTATTATATTTATATCCAGTATAGTTTTATCATCTTGTTTCAACTGTACTTGATTTTAAGCCAAGAAATAAAATCTTTTTAATTTAAAAGAAATTTAGTGAATTCGTAGTCTAAGCAAATCAAGTAAGAATAAAGGTTGTCTTACATTTATAACTTTTTGGCGGGCAATGTAGCATGTTAACCGCATTCCAAAGGCCTTTAAACCGGTTTTCTTCCAGTGTTGACGGTCAAAGTCGTCGACGTTTGTCTTAAGAT
Organism: Brassicogethes aeneus; assembly: GCA_921294245.1. Lineage (NCBI taxonomy): Eukaryota > Metazoa > Arthropoda > Insecta > Coleoptera > Nitidulidae > Brassicogethes > Brassicogethes aeneus. The sequence continues at coordinate 60,453,392 of OV121135.1, forward strand.
GTTGCTGCTCGTGATATAATCGTTAACAACAAAAGAAATCGAAACTCATTGCCAGGCAGAAATTAAAAGTGTTCCACAAATCCAAATACCTATGACCAGTCGGCTAAAGTAAAATTAGTGTATCGTTTATGAATGAAAATTATATTATTATTTTTTTAATTTTTAAAATTAACAAAATAGCATATTACCTTTACAAAACTTTCAGTAAAATATTTTCCTTTGTTAAAATAATTACAAAAAAAATATTAAATCCAAATCTTGTTAGATTTCCGTAAAATTTCATATTCACCGGTACAGAACACATTCAAGTACCTTTTTATTTCGTATGTTGTTTTTCGTTTCGGAAACGAGGCAATTTTCCCGCGTTTATCGTCTCTAATAGGAACAGAATTATTCAATTCTGTATGCGGGTCCAGTTCAGTTTCATTTAATGAACTCTATTATTTGCAGCACTTACACAAAATTACCATTACAACCTCGTATAGTTTATTTTTATCTTCCTTATTTTTTCGATAATTAGACTGTAATTTTACAAAACGCGCAGTTGCCAAATCTACAAAAAGCAGTGTTGCCAAATTTACAAAATGCGGTGTTGTCAAATTTACAAAATGCGGCGTTGCCAAATTTACAAAATGCGGTATAGTTTATTTTTATCTTCCTTATTTTTTCGATAATTAGACTGTAATTTTGCAAAACGCGTAGTTGCCAAATCTACAAAATGCAGCGTTGCCAAGTTTACACAATGCGGTGTTGTCAAATTTACAAAATGCGGCGTTGCCAAATTTACAAAATGCGGTGATGCCAAGTTTACAAAATGCGGCGTTGTCAAATTTACAAAAAGCGGCGTTGCCAAATTTACAAAACGCGGTGTTGCCAAAAATAAAAAAGAATGGATTTTGTTTTTTTAGTTGAAATACCTTTTTACTTTTATGTTTCCTTCGTTTCAGGTATGTTGATGTTTAATTAGAGTTGGGAAATCCTAGCAGCCGCGGCACAAGGTAGGCAATGTTAGTTTGATTTGGTGGAAACATATCCCACTTATGTTATGGATTAGACAAAAGCCTGCTCGAACTGGAATACGGGAATTTCGCTTGCGGGGATCATTCGGCTTTGCTTTCCGAACGGGAATTAGGTACACATCAAGTGTATTAAATATTTAGTTTTGCATTAATTTCGAGATCAAGAAGGCATAACTACCTTTTAGCGCCGCTCCGGGACCTCTTCTTATTACCTGAGATAACATCGTTTTAAACATTTCAGACGATTTGGTGTTTCAAAATGCAAACTGCATTTTGTGAATTTAATGTCAAAGTTCAGTTTTAAATGTGTCCTGTTGTCTATTAATCTAGTCAAAAAGATTTAAAGTTGTAGGTACAGTCAAAGAAAATAGTATCTACTTAATGCACTTTTTTATTTTGTACACTTTTAGTTTTTGTTAATTTTGGAACAATTACAATTTGGTTCATTTTGGATAGTTTTTTATGGTTTTGGCTAATTTTTCTAAATTCTAAATATTTGGGTTATTTTAGTGATTTTAGTACACTGTTATTGTGTTTTGATATTTCATAATTAAGAAGATATTACAGCTCAGGTTCCAGATTTTTAACCGCAATTAATTATTTTTTACAATGTTTTAAAAGTCTAAAACCTATCCTCCGTGACTGTTACTCTTTAGGTTATCCTGTATGTTTTAAAATATCTGAGGTAGTAAAAGCATACTAAAAATATTAGTTCACTAAGTAAATTAAACACATCCAAAGCAATCAAATCAAATATAAAATATTATTAAAAATTAAAAGAAATAATTTTTATAAACATTAAATTTTATGCAACGGATGGCGCTTTAATCATTTTAAATAAGCAAAAACCTCTGTTTACGACATTATAGATGCATGTGATTCCTGAAGGTCAGTTAGAATTTATATGCAGATGAGAGTGTTGCTGTTTTATAATTCAAAGTTCATTAATTTGCTATTTAAAAACATATCCACGTGAAGTGTAATATCTCAATAAGTAGATTTTTTTATAAATATTTTATGTATGTACAATTGTATTTTTAAAAAATATTAAGGTGTCAAAAGATACAATAACTTATTTCAAATATATAAAATAAAGGGATGTTTTAAAAAAACATACGAAATCCTAACCTCCGTGAAGCTCTAATATTCAAAATGGATGATTTCTTAAAATTCTTGCATTAGTGCAGAACCACTTATGTTATGTTATTGCTAGACCTGGTGGCTTCCCAAAAACCCCATTCTAGACTAACAGTCTAGTCATTTTCACTCGGGGGACATCTCAATATATTCAACATTTTTTATAAAAATTATTTTTCCCAATTTCCAACAAATACTTTTGTTACTGGGTCTTAAAACAGATTTGTAAAAATATGGTCCTTTTTGAAAATTACAAGAATTATGGTTGAATTATTGACATAGGATTTTGTTAAATCTACAAAATGTGAATTTTTTCTGTAAGGATCTATGAGTTAATAATATTGAAAAAAAATCTGTTAGAACGCTGTAGCAAAAAATCTTGAAAATCGATGTCTTTTAAGCACTTAATTTTCAAATCGATAGCTCTTTAGAGCGTACAAAACTATACATTTTCAAAAATGTGTGGCTTTTTGGGTTTAAAATCTACAGGCCCGATTTAATAGTTTCAGCTTCAAATAGCTAAAAATAGAAATTTCGACCGAACGCAGAACTTAAATTGCAGGTTGTCGAATGACTGTAAATCGAATTTTTCACGCGCGCTAAGTAGTTCGAGCATTGAAAGCGCGCGTTTATTCTCTCTCCTTACACCTGTAAGTCGTCTCGAAAGCCATTCAGAGGCTGAATGCACCTCGAGTAATTTATTCAGTATGACGCGCGAATGTGCTGAGAAAAAATTTGCTCGGCGGGAAGAATGGGCGCGTGAATCAATCATATTTTCACCCAAGGATTAAATTACGAGTATACTCGTATAGAGGCGACGTCTATTGAAGGAAGGCTCCTCTGGAGTGATGATAAGAAAAATCCATATATGTCTTTCTCGACGAAGCACAATGCCCTGAATAAACCTACCTACGTGTACGTTCCTGATCCAATTTTTATTCTTTGTGTTTGCTTTAGAGGAACCCTTACACCATATTTTCGCTTTTTCGAAAAAATAAAACGTAATAGATTATTCCCCGTTGCATGTTTAAGACCTACTGGGAGGCATATTTACAAGCAAATTGACATACATTGCCGCTCTATTCATCAGAGTGCCGTTTACATAATTTAAAACTCCAATATTTTCATACTGCATACATTTGGTTTAATCACGATTGAAATATGGACAAAATAAATAATAAATTTGTTTAATCAATTCTGTTTTTAGATAAAAAAAGTTTACAACATTTTTTTAATAGGGTAATATGGGCAAGCTGATAAAAAATAGGCAGTATGGTTTAAATTCTTTCTTCCAGAATTCTATGTAACAATTTTTTTATCGACAGGACTAATGACCTTTAAAAGGCAATAAATTATCTACAAAAAATTCCATTGAGTCAAGTTTCTACCGATAATATTACCAACCTCTCTTAAAATGAAAGTCAAAATTCTACCATTTGAAACCATAAAAACAAAGAAAAATGCAACAATTTTAGCTCAAAACAGCACAAAAAAAAGATATTTAACTTTAAAATATTAGTAACAATATTAATATAGACAGATATAAGTAATTTTTATAAAAGTAGCAATGGCCCAGCGATTAGACATCCGCTGGACAATCTTGTACTATCCCCTCTTTCTTCTTTTTTAAAAAATATCAAAATTTTAAAGAAGGTTTTTTCTAATTTGTTTTTCCTTCAAATCATCTTCCATTACTCTTGAAATTTTTTACTGAGTATCTTCCCCAAAATCGCTATGCGAATAAAAGCGGAATAGCACTGAATTATTTATAATAAACTGGGCCCCTATGCGGTATAAAGTTCAGACAGGGAGGTTAATTACTTAAGTTTTAACCTTCCTGTCACTTTTACACTTTTTTCATATCTCTTCCTTTCGACCACATATCCTTGTCAGGATTACCTCAAAATTATTAAACTCCCTAAATTCTCTAAATTCCCTTTATACCTTTATACCTTTTATAGTTAAGCTGTTTACAAAATTTATAATGTATTATTTTTAAATAAATTACTTTGGAATTTGAAATTTGGACAATCGAGAGACCTGAGTTCACACCCCGGCTGTGTCAAAAACTTTTTTAAATTTGAATTTACTAATTTGACTATTCGTTATGACAATTAGTCGAATATGACCTATGATTTGTCATTTTTGACTAATTCGTAAACAAATTTTAATGTTTGCATGTCAAAAAAGACCTTTAGGACACTTGTAAGTTGGTGAATATATTGATATGTCCCCCAAGTGAAAATGATTATTTTTTATTTTTGGTTGTTTCACTGTTAGTCTAGAATGGGGTTTTTGGGAAGCCACCAGGTCTAGTAATAACATAACATAAGTGGTTCTGCACTAATGCAAGAATTTTAAGAAATCATACATTTTTAATATTAGAGATTCACGGAGGTTAGGATTTCGTATGTTTTTTTAAACCTTCCTTTGTATATTATAAATAAGTTATTGTATTTTTGACACCTTAATATTTTAAAAAAAATACAATTGTATATACATAAAATATTTATACGGAGACAATAAAGTTCACGGTGGATAGGTTTTTAAATAGCAAATAAATGAACTTAAACTTTTGAATTATAAAACAGCAACACTCTCATCTGCATATAAATTCTAAATGACCTTCAGGAATCACATGCATCTATAATGTCGTAAACAGAGGTTTTTGCTTATTTAAACGAAGTGTATACGTACAGAGGCGCCTCTGTAGATAAAGTTACGGTTATGTACAGAGGCAGATTAACTAGCGTCTAGAGGCACCGAATTATCTTGGCTCCCTGGCTCCTAGAGATGCGCGTTTTATAGAAATGTACTCAAACTCAACAACACAACCCAACCGACCCCGCCCCATTGGGCCCCCCCCGCCCCATTGAGCAAAAAACCCAACTAAAATGGGCAAATTTATGTTACGATAAAAATAAAACACTTTTTAATTACATAAATTAGCCCATTTTAGTTGGGTTTTTTGCTCAATGGGGCGGGGGGGGGGGCCAATTGGGCGGGGTCGGTTGGGTTGTGTTGTTGAGTTTTCATTTTCATTTCAAATATATGGTACCTAATGTTTGAAAATAAAATGAATTTAAACCATATAACACTATAGTATACTTAATACAAGTCAACGCGTCTCTGTATATTGATATTTTTTACAGGGACGCCTCTGTACATAACCGTAACTTTATCAACAGAGGCGCCTCTGTACATAACCGTAACTTTATCTACAGAGGCGCCTCTGTACATATACACTTCGTTATTTAAAATGATTAAAGCGCCATCCGTTGCACAAAATTTAAAGCAAAAACAGATTCACAAAGGATAGAATCAATTTTTGTAACACCTATGATTTTACTACTTCAGATATTTGAAAACATATAGGTTAACCTAGAGAGAGTAACAGTCACGGAGGATAGGTTTTAGATTTTTACACATTGTAAAAAATAATTAATTGCGGTTAAAAATCTGGAACCTGAGCTGTAATATCTACTTAATAATGAAAGATCATTATTTTTCATATTCATGTTTAAAAGTTTCGAAATAAAACAATATAATATAATTATGTCTAAAGTTTTCCTGTTAAAAATAAGCTTTTAGCATTACACTTATATTAATTATATCTTAAAATCTGAGATGCTTTCTCTACATCATAATAAATTTGTTATAATTCTTTTGACTTTTCTGTACAAAAAGTAATTGTTACGTAAACTCATTAATAATTTAAAAATGTTCCTAAATCGTGTGTTGTATATTTCATGGTGATTCCCACGGGGTTTAATAATACGGTTTGATATTATCAGCAAATGATCTATATTGTTTCTAGGTATGTATACTAAACTGGGTACTGCGTAATTATTTAACGCAATAACGCATTGCGTAGTTTTGAATGTATTAAAATTAAAAGTTTTTGCACCAAGTAATTTATGTGTAGGGAGTACAAGTAAATGCCTCCTAATATATTTAATGGAAACCTTTTAAGTGTTACTTTTGGTTAGCCTTGGGCAATGGGAAATAATAAAAGAAGTTAAATAGGGTGATTATCTGTGGAAACCCTTTGGAAATAATTAAATGCAATTCGACATCAGACGCGTATTGTAAAAAACCTTTTAGCTACAATCAAAGGTTTTTCAGTTTTGCTGAAGTAAAAATAAAAAAGAGCACCTAATTATTGGTTGACCGGATGTAGTGAATCTTTGTTGGAGGTTTATAAAATAAGCCGCTTACTCTATGATGTATCCTGAGACATCAGATCCAATCCTTGCTTTGATTAGTTTGAACATCGATTTTAAAATCTATCTTGCGCGGCCAAAGAAAATTGCGTAATCTTGCACAAATCCTTAGAGCGCCACACAAAAGGGCTTATCATGTTAACATAATTGTGGAGAAAGAAAAATCTATGTGCCTTTGAAAACATTTTTATAAATTTTTTTTATTTATTTATTTCAACCATCTTTTATTTTTTTACAAGCAAATACTACTCTCTAAAAATGAATTAGTCAAAAATGACTGAAATAGTTATTTTTTCATTGTACCATGGTTAACCATGGAATACCATGGTATCCCAAAATTTAGCAGCCAATTCTTATGTAAAATTGTCCCATGAATTCGAAAATACCGTCAAAAATTATAAAAGTGGAGCGGTTTTTGAGATATAGTCAATTCCATATTAAATGGAAAATTAACTTTATCTCAAAAACTGTTTTACTTTTTTAACTTTTGACGAAATTTTTGGATTCAGGGGACAATTTTACATAAGAATTTGATGTTAAATTCCATGGTTAACCATTGTACAAGTGAAAAAGCAGCCACTAAAAACTATCAAATTAGTCATTTTTGACTACCTAATTAATTTTTAGAGAGAAAACTGCTTTTCTACAAAAAATTATAAAATAAAATTAACAAACTGCAAACTCATGTTAACAAATCGAATTTTTATAAGTGGATAAGTCAATTTTGATTAAAAATAATTGCTCTTATATAAGTTTATAGGCAGGAAGCTCTAAGATTTATTTATACCTACTTATAGACAGTAAATAATGTATTAACATTAATTTAAGGGAAACTATTACAAATATTATGAAGCACTTTAATATTCTTAATATTTAATTTAAATAATAGCGGATATTGTTGATTAATCACCTTTAAACATTTTAATAAAATTACCAAAGACGTGACATTTAGAAATGATAATTACAAATAATTTTACCTTTAGATTGCCAAATAATAAAATCTACCATCATAGGCACAATAAAATAAAAAATCATTCGATTTTGGCATTGAACAAATTAATCTTTATTATGTAATACAAGACTTTACGACTTTAATAAAATCGTTTGATTTATCTTTCACCGTGTCAAGGATTTTTTCTACAATATATTGTAATTAACCAGCCAGTTCATCTTTAATGGTGAAATGTATGGGGCCAGACCTACCTTTTTAAATTGTTATATACTCCCACCTTTAAAACGCCCTTTATCGTACATGTTTCCATGACACTAAGTGACCTTTTAAATACACATTGACAAGTTGTGGCTTTATGGCGCTTTAGTCACGGGCTGAAGTTAGCAACAGGTTTTTAGTCACGGGCTGAAGTTAGTTTTAAGTTAGTTGACAGTTGTCAAATGTCATACAATCGTTAAAATAAAGTGCCTTTCTTGTAAAATAATACTAAATGTGAAAATTATTTTATTATCTCAATACAAAAATATAAAAGTATTAAATAGTTTTTCAATGCCAATATTTGAAAAGTTTATATGAACATTGTACTGACCTTTTAATTTCGCCGGCAGTAAACTATAACTTAAATTCGGGCACGGAATCTACTGTAAAGTCCTCATAAAACATTTTCTTTACTTTCACTGTGAAAAACTGTCAATTTTCAAGAAATAAATTTCGATTTATAACCCTTATAATTTGTGTTTATAAAATATAAAAATGTGACATTTGACATTGACACACAGATTCTCCTATTGTTTCATAGATGGCGCTCTATACAAATTTTTGATTTAAATCATTTTAAGATAAAATTAAGTATTTGTCGTAGAAAAAATATAGTATGCACCTCGTTTATAAACTTTTCTTGTATAAAATGGCGTTTATGAAACTTGATACATAATATACTATTACGGGGTTATAAATAAAAACATACAGGGTGTCAAAAAAATACACATTTAAAAAATTTGCATTAGACAAATTCAAAAAATAATTTTTCATTTTTTTGGTGGTAATTTAATTTTTGACGAATTATATGTGCCCTTTGGGATACATTTATACTATTACACTGCCTTATATGATATGTTTATTTGTTCTGTCTATATACGCATAAATACCCAAGAGTCTGAATGGTCAAAAAACCACCATACAACTACAAACAAAGTTGTGCGTGGCGTGAGAACATTTCCCGGCCTTTCCTTCTACACTACATAACAGAACAGGCCAGTGCGTTACTTGACGCTCCGCAGTTTTAAACGTTTAGGTACGTTAGGCGAGTTACTCGTGATTGGCAGTCGTAATTAAGCCGACGGCGCTTAGCAGACCAATTAGTTTGGGTTTTTGAGCTTTGAAGTGTCACGGTCTGTGGGAAATTTTTCTTCGACCACCACGGAAGAGGCTATGGATGTTGTTGCCTTTAAGGAAGTGGATGCGCAGTTTCAGGCTTTCCGAGGGATGCTAGATGATGTAAGATGTGATTTTTGCTAAAAAGTTTTTGGGGCATAATGCTAATTTTTTACTTTTAATTTAATAAAGCGGGTACTCTCTAAAAGGGAACTAGTCAAAAATGACTAGTTACTACAATTATTAGTGGCTGCTTTTTCACTTGTACCATGCTTAATTCTTATGTAAAATTGTCCCCTGGATCCGAAAATATCATCAAAATTTCTGAAAGTAAAGCAGGTTTTGAGATATAGTCAATTCCACATTGTATGGAAAATTGACTGTATCTCAAAAACTGTTTCACTTTTTCAGCTTTTGATGACATTTTCGGATTCAGGGAACAATACTATGGAAATTGACTGCTAAATATTCGGGATACAAACTGCTATTTACGAGAATTATTAGTGGCTGCTTTTTTGCTATGACAATTTTTGACCAATTCATTTTTAGAAAGTATCTACATATCTAATTCTTGTTTATAAATGTAATAATACCAAATTTAGTGGATTTATTGTTTAAAACCAAAACAAGTTGAATCATCCAATTAACTAAATAATAAAAAAAAATGTAAAACATACTTTAAGTCTTTAAGTAAATATATCCATTGTCAGGGTTGGCATGAGTTAATTGAAATAAATTAATTAATTCAAATAAATTAATTCAGTGATTTAATTCGTTAATTAAATTAAATAACCTTTTAAATAAGAATGAATTCAAACTTTTACTTCTTATAGAATTTTAAATATTCTGAATCAAAAGCCCTTTTGAGTTAAAGACAAATGAAAATGTCTTACAAAAAAGAGCCATATTTTGTTTAGTTTTGGGAATTTCAAAAATCTGTGGAGGGTTTAATAAAATAAAATAAAATATATATTTTCAAGTTGAAAAGAAAAATAATCTTGATAACATTATTGCAAAAATTGTTGAAATATATTTTTAATTTAACTTTATTAAAATTTTCAATGTTTAAGTGTTTATTTTGTAAGTTATAGAATGTTGGCCCTAGTCACGAATCTATTCGGGCTCATAAGAAAAGCTTAACCCAAACTTTTTTTTATTGAAGTTTTTGTTAACCAAACATATAGTGGGCATTGGCATTGGGTCGATAGGAGAAAAAACTCTAAAACTTGCTGTTTTGGTTAAAAAAAAATCCTAAAAAATCAACAAAAATTTAGTTATTATACTAATTCAAGAAGTTGTCTTTGTTTTTTAAGTCATGAGTTTTTTCAACACTGTATATTGTTGTGTTTTATTTGAGGCCAAAAATATTCTAAAAAAAAATCAGACCTATGAAAATTTGTTAATAAAATTATATAAATGGTAAATAAATATGTATTTTTTAATTGTAAATATAATAAACTTTATAAAATTAAAATTTGCGAATTAAAGGTTATAATAATTGATATAAAATTCATAATAAATATTAATAAAAAATATACAAAATTATAAATGTATATATGATAATAAATTGCAAAAATTAATAAAATATGGTAAATATGTAAATTAAAATTATAATAATAGTATGAAATTAAAATAAATAATGGGTATTATAAAATCGAAACAACTGAAGAAAATATTAAAATATTTTTAAATATTGTAATAAATTATAATAATTATATAAATAAAAATAATAATTTGGTAAAATTTTTATAGTCTGTATGGATAATAATGACAAAATAATATAAAATAGTTAATGAAAATTAAAATCAAAAATTAAATTAAAAAATTACAATAAGTTAAATATAGAAAAAAATCTAATTAATCTGTAAAAAACTGTACATGGCAATATCCAAAAATAGTAATCCCAAAAATATGAAATTGTCAAAAATCATCAAAAATAAATAGTTTAGCCCATAATCCTAATAAAAATATTGCGGAATATAATGTGTTATTCTTAATAATTCAAAAACTATAGTTTAAGCATTGAGTAAAGAACATCTTACTTAATGGTTTAAGTATACTTGTTTGTATCTTTTATACTTATGGCTGATTATGAAAGATAAAAATGTAAAAATTTGAAATAGCAAAAAATGAAATCTTAAAATAAAAAAAGTTAAAAAAAATTAAAAGAAGGTATATAAAATTAGATGAAAAAATCTTTTTAAGTTTATAAAATCATATTTTTGGTCAAAAAAATATACTTAGTTTAACTATGATACCCTCAAGGAAATTAAACACTTTTGTCACTTAAAAACGCAAAACGCACGTCGCAAGTGCAAGAAAATTAAAGAAACAGAAAAAGTTAACGAGGCCAATAAGTGTAATTAGTTTAATAGCGCCATTAAGGCCGACAACCACGGTACACCACCAAGCGGTGAGAAATACGGCTTAATGAAAGTATTGTCTTCCACTAACTGACTAACTAACTAACAACTTGAACTTTAAAGCACCTACATCATTACAGTTAGGGTCAACGAATCATTTATTGAGGTTTTATTGTGAAAATATGCTTCCGTTGTCATCCTACTATATATAACCATTTTGTTTTATACTAGTCAGTTCCAACAATTCTTTGATTTTTTGGATTAATGTTACTGTCTAAAACAAGACTTAAGTGGACAAATGTAATGCAATTTAATTGTACAGTCATAAATAATAAATACAATCAGGTTTTAGAACAAAGTAATAAAATTATGTCAGTGAAAATCAAATATAGCAAAATAAAATGATTATCAATTATCAAAGTATTTGTTGTGCAGAAATTGAAAAGTATCAACATAGATAGAAGATAGAAATATGTAGTAAAATGGTACATTACATTACAATATAATATGTTATGTCAAAGTGAAATATAAATATAATGATAATAAACATAAAATAATCATTATAATAAATATGTAATTTGGTTTATCCAACCACAACCTTAAAATACAAAGTGCAGCTCATTCCTTCTTTCCCAAAGAACAAGATGAAATAATCATAAAATATAGTTTAAATTGAATATTAAATAATTAACCACTCATTATGATATTTGTGATCATAACAATTGTAACAATAAAATAAACATTACACCACTTTTTATAACACAAACTGATTTTATATTTAAACATTGAACTTGTTAATAAAAAGTTCAATTCACTCCCTTACAACAATTAAAGAATTTAACTATTCTCTTCAAACAGCAAGCTGTAACTGTCTAAAATCTACTGTCTTAACTGGTTTTCTACAAGTTTTATTTAAATGTTTATTTTTTAAATAGGAACTGTACCAGAACTTGGTTATTTGGTCTTTCTGTAACGACCCCTCAAGTGAGAATCATTAAAAATTAACTTCCCCATATATCGTCCCCTTAACACTATCTTATAAAAGTCCTGAATTTTTTGTTATCATTCATAAAAATATTAAATGTTTACAATAGCTTTTCATCCATCTAACCCAATCAAAGCTTCGATGTTGTATCTCAGCGAAATGCACAGGCATGCAAAGGAGCATTAATTGTGTAAATTGTGTATAAACTTACGTAATATATGCACGGGTAATTACAATGGCATCACATTAAACTTGCTTTGACTTGTCAAGCTTCCCTGAAATGCAATGTGGCAACAACGCTCGCAGGCACGCACACAATGGGCTCCCCGATAATGAACAATGGGCATCCTGGACCCGTAATTAACTGGGACTCAATGGAAATCCAACAATGCCAAAAAATTGCACAACAAATCGAATAATTGGACTTTCTGACAGCAGGTTTTTTCACTTCTTACTCCGTGCTATGTTGCCATATCAGTTTTTACTTTCATGGGTATATTATACAGTGTGTATTAAAACGAATAGATACACTTAAATAAAACAAGTGCCAAACCCCGCCCACTGTGGTAGGGATTGAATTTGTTGGCTTGCCGTATCATTGTCGTATGATCTGTGCGTCAGTTTAAGAAGTGCACTGAGACTTTGCGTACGTCTTTGTAAGAATAAAAAAGTATTTTCTTGTGGGGATACGTCAAGTCGAAAATTTATGGATTTCAAGAGCTCAGGGCTAATAATCTCGATGAATTAAGGGTGCAAATCTTAAATACATTGGGAGATATTAGTCCTGAAATGCTGTTTAACGTGCGCAGGAATTTTTATGATAGGCTAGGGTATTGTTAACTGCTGCTGGTGGTCTATTTGAACATTTAATTTAGAAAAAAAGTCATTTTCGTTATTTTAGAATTATTTTTGTTTGAGAATTTATAGGTTTTATTTTTATTGAACGTTAGTTTTGTTTTAATGCATTTCTGCAAATAAAAACTAAGTATTGTTTAAAATCCATTAAATAGTTAATGGCGAAAATGTATTTCTTAAAAACTATACACATTTCCCTACGACAGCGTCGGAGCTACTGAACAAACAGTAGATCAAACTGCATGCCCTTGTATCTGGCTGCATGCCGCGCTGTTGCCATATGCTATTATTGTTTCCTAAAAGGCTTGTTTTTCTTATTTTTTAATATTTAAAGTAAGAAAATTAAATAAATCAAATTATTTTTGACATATTAATTTTTTTTGTTATTTTTAAAGTTTCAAACAAATAAAATTGAACTATTTATTAAATAATTATAATCGTTCTCTTCTGATTTAAAACAACCTGGCAACTATGGTTCGTAATTACGAATGGCTTGGTTTAAACCACGCCCAATTAAAGTTTGTTTCTTTTTCTCTGATCAGAATATAATTTGTCATCCTTGTCTCCAGCCTTACTTACTTGATTCTATACAGTCTGTATTTTTTCGATTGGTTGATTGGTAAAATGAATATACCTACTTTTGTCGAGCAATTCTTGTAACCCTCTTATAAGAAAAAAATACCTGTTGCTTGTGCCTTGCTTAAGGATGTTTTTTAAGGACCTTCAAGTCCTTTTTAATTAATTTTATCAGCTCGCTCAGGCATACCACTAACACAAGACAAAATGCGGCACAGAAATTCGACAGTATTAATAAACGCGAACAGTAGGTATCTTAATTAAATCAAAACAATATGGCCAGCAAAATTAATTTGGCATACCTGCTTTCTCCCCCATTTCAAACTACTCCCACATTGGATAAACCTTTGTATTTGGTTTATTAGTTCAATATTAGTAATAATAATGATATCTTAAGATAAACTATTTTTTTAATTTGTTTTCAGGTTATGTTCATAATTCGTTAAATCCTTTTAATCGAGGTAAAGTACATACTATGGGCGCGAATTTTAAATTTAAAAGAAAATTAAAAAAAAAGTAAAAAGGTTTAAACTGACAACAAAATAGGTTCATTTATTACAACTCAATTTGGGAAAATTACAAAACGTTTGTTGAAATTCACTAAGCATTTATTAAAAATTTGTTCAGTAACATTACTATACAGGTATTGTAATTTTGCTAAAAAAAAATACTTAGTAATTTTAAAATGGTGTATTGTAATTATACTATACAATTCATTTTAACTCAGTTTAAGAAAATTTAAAAATTTTACTGAACTGAAGAAAATTTGTTTCGCAATATTACAATACAAATATTGTTATTTTGTAAAACAAATTACACTAAACATATTTAGTAATTTACGAATGATGGTATTGTAATTATACTACGAAAAAAAAACCTGCAATTTTCTTAGTTTCTTCAATAAACTTTCTTGACCCATTACTGTAAAGATTAAAAAAAATTGAACCTTCACCTCGCCAGAGTTTTTGTTTTAAGTGCGTTCCACCAACTTCAAATACCGACAGACAGCTAGACAGATAGACCTATGGAACACACCAAAAACGAAAGACACCTGAGCTTATATACTGTCCACCTAAGTCAACCGAGGCGAGATGTAAGAACATCACGTGATTGCCGCAATCGTTGCATACTATGCATTTTACATAACATTATAGCAAATCAAATTACAAACGACGTTTCTAAATCTGAGATGCTTTTTATTAGAAACTTTCAAACGGTTTAGTAAAATTACAATTTATACATATTGATTGTAAAATTACAACTTATCTTAGTAGCAAATTGTATTATAATTTTGTATTGGTATACCAAACAAAAGATGAGTAAAATTACAAATTAGTATATATATATATACACTAATTTGTAATTTAACTCATCTTTTGTTTTGCAAAACAATTGTAATTTAACAAAAAATTTTAACAGTGTACATGATTAAAATGCAAACAGAAGTTGTATAAATTAAATAATTATTTGTATATTTCCAAACACTTTTGTAATTCAAATAGCAAATTTTGGTTAGTAATTTTATTGATAATCTTAGTAAAATTAAATTTTGAATATGTATAGAAATTTTACAAAATTTCAAATTCAATTCTACAAACATTGTAAAATTGGAACCTTCGGCTATAGCAAAATGTAATATTAATTTAATAGTATTAAAATTGCAATACAATACAACATTTTGTAATTTACAAATGTAGTAATTTTAACAGTGTAACCTCAAATATGAAAAAAACTGCATTTTTAGAAAAATTGATAAGCAATTTCCATTTACTCTGCTAAAAACCTAGTAATCTGGTTTATATTTAAAAAAATTGTTAATTATGAATTTAAATAAGCTTTAAGTCTTGGTAGTGTCGCTGTTCTAGCAAAAATAAAAAGGAACTACAAAATATACAGGATTATAAAGTATATCCTCTTGGGTTTCTCAAGAAATACTGTCAATAACAATAATACCTTCTTTACTTAATAAATGTTTATGGTATATTACAACATTCAAGCAAATATACCTACCATCCCAAATTTTTTAGTAGGTACTTAACAATATTGACACGTATTAAATAAATAAAAAGTAAGGTGTGTTCAAGAAGATTCACTGTAGTCACTATATTGACATTTTAAATTAATGTGCAATTTGGTAAACAGCCTTGAGTCAAAAATAAAAAATTAAGTCTATCTTTAGGTAATCACCATAATTTAACAGGTTTTCTAACGTATATTACGTAAATAAATAAAAATTTATAAATATATTTATAAATGAATGGCTTTTAAGAGGTGATATTAAGTCAGATTATTATAAATTGTTATATTAAATAACAATAACTTGTATATTAACAGGATCGTTATTTTGTTTTATTCATAAAAGTCCCTGAACTTTATAATTAAAATTAATTAAAGATATGCGACATCTCATTAACATATCATGTTTTTTATAAATTTTAGATTTCTCACACAGCAATATATTTCATGTGAAACTTATTCTTCATAGTGCTCTAGAATTTGAATTATTCAGGTGTTTTTAATAGAAAATTCACATGTTATGCTACTATGTAAAAAAGGGAGTTAATAACCCGACACACACGGAAGCTATAAAAGGATTGTTTTTATCCATGGCAGGAAAATAAAAATAATTAGAACGTGCTAAATAGGTAGAAATATTAATTAAGATATTTATAATTTATGAATTCGTGGTATTTTATTTAAGGCTTCAACTTGTTTTAAATCAGGTTTTTTAAACAAATTTTATATTGTTAATAAAATTATTAAATTATTTTATATAAATATCATTAGTGGATTATATATATAATAATAGGATATATGTACATATATCGAATAGGTATTTTGGTATTTATTTTATAAAGGGTTATAATATATATTATATTAATATTTGGTATTTATTTCATAAATTATATATTTATTTTAGAAAATATTTAAATAAAAAAATATTAATTCAAATAGGTAAACCACATAGTTATTGGACACTTAAGGAATATTAATTATTTAAAATTATTATTATTATTTACGTTTACTTAAAAATAAGAATATTTGAAATTTTAATAATAGTTTTATAAAAACATGCGAAAAAGTATAGTAATTGGACATTTTATAAAGTAATTGGACACATGGACCATAGTTATTGGAAATACAATTTTTATATAAACATGATAACTTTACATCATTTTACAATTGTTAAATATTTTTTAAAGATAAATTGCTGTTTAAGGTAATTTTTTTATTTCGTTTTTGTAAATATCATATAATTCATATATTTCTCTCTCGGATTCCTCATCCCTTTTCTGGATTCTGAAGGTAACTACTAATTTCTTGATCTGACTTCTGAAATAGTACATTCACTGTTATTCTGCAAGATGTCTTGTGACAAAGAAATCACTATATTACTTACTCTAAAAGTGAATTAGTCAAAAATGCCATAGCGAAAAAGCAGCCACTAATAATTCTCGTCAACAGCAATTTGTATCCAGGACATTTAGCAGTCAATTCCTATGAAATATTATTCGCTGAATCCGAAAATGTCGTCAAAATTTATAAAAGTAGAACAGTTTTTGTAATGTAATTTACTGTTTAACTTTTATAGTTTTTGACGATCTTTTCGGATTCAGGGGACAATTTTACATAAGAATTGGCTGGTAAATGTCCGGGATATGAATAGAGTATGATATTGGACGTATGTCCAATAATATAAATTTACATTTTTTAACAACCAGTAATTGGACACTGGCCATTTTACTGTTTGTTTTCAGAATTAAAATTAAAACTCATTAAAGTGACAATGTTTAAACCATGAGGAACACATTTATACCACACACTGATCTGCACACTTTTTAGAAATATTTTTTATTGTAATTTAAACACAGCCCTGCTCTTAACAAAAAACAAAAATCTTACCACCAAAGTATCGTGCGAACTTTTTTGTCCTATATTGGACCCAAAATAAAGTAGTTCTATATTATTACCGACTGAGATAGTTATAATTGTATACAGCATTATCTAATGATTTGACTTTAAGGTATTACCTTAAAGGTAACTATTTATAAATTAAAAAAAAATTTCACATGTTGAAATGTTGGTGTTAAAAGAAAAGGGTTTAGTTTTCTCTATAAGTATATTGATATATCTTTCTTTAGGACCGTACTAAGTTTTAGAAACTAAAAAACTAAATATATCCCTAAAGGGATAATTATAATTACTACAAATAAGTTACATGGAAGAAGAAACTGCCAAATATGCAAAATTTGCAGTTCAATAACTCACAATTAACCTACTTATAGAATACCCAATTTACTTAGTTTAACAAACTAAGGAATTTGATGAGGTATACAGTATAAGTATGAAACAAATTCATTGATTTTGTTTTATTGTTTGTTTTATTGTTTCGTTTTACTTACTTTTTTTGAAAGAAGCTACCTTTTGTTTGATTGGTACAGTCAACTGTTAAAATTTGAAGAAATAAAATTTTTGAAATCACCAACTTTTAAATTTAATAATACCCAAAACTATTATCAATAGCTACTATTTTTGATATTAGGCAATACTTGCTAACTGCTATTATCAAGTAGTAGCTATTTAATCACAGTTGGCAATATTTTTATCATAACTAGTCGCCATCAACCTTAAAAACGAAATATTGTGTCATCATAGCGGTGTGGTAATACATAGACTAGGAAAGTAGGATCTTGCGTTCCAGAAGTAGCTCTGACATAATATACGATCAAGTGTACATAGTACAAGGCCAAGCGTGATGTTAAAGTTTACAAGAAATCATTTGCATGTTGACTTGATTGTTTTTGAGTTTTCGCTTTTTTTTTCGATAATTTTGTTGAATTTCTTGTAAAATGGCTCATAAAATTAATTGAGTATCATTTGCTATAATAAAATAATTTTTAATTTTTTTTACTGTGTATTGTATATTTGTAACTAAAAAAAATTGTACCCACTAAAGTAGTTTTAATATGTTAACAGTTAAAATTAGCTTTAGCCAAAATCCACAAAAAGGTTCCATCAAATTAACATTTAATCATCGTTTATTGGCCGTTTTGTCGCAAACTATTGTAATCAAATTCCTTCCTAATTAACTTATATTGGATTCTGCAGCTAATTTCGCGTAGTTATTAATTTCTAGCCCGTCTTGTAATTGAATTAAACGCTTACGTTACAATGTAAAATTTAATAACATCAAAATTCTGTGAGCTTTATTGTTTGTTCGAAAATTTTAGCAATAAAACACAGTTTGATTCCTTTATGCTTATTCTTAAAATATGTCTTTGTAAAAATTTCATTAACTACGAACACAAGGCTGCATTTTCATTCACTAGGAAGTCCAGTGTTAATTAATTATCTCGGAAAGGGGAAACGGCATTTTTCAAGATGGTAATGGTACTCGGTATCAATCATCAAGAATAAAGGATTGTTTTTAAAGGAAAAACAAGTAGTTTTTCTAAAGGATTTCAGCCAGACCAAGACATTATTCTTAATACTTAATTAGGATCTTTTATTTTTGGCTTTGGATATCTCACAATGCTTTTGTTTTCACTAAAATTTTCTGCCTTCTTATTCTTAGGTCCAAGTCCAATTTGTATTAATAACTTCTTGACATTTATTTGCCTATATTGTAAACGAAGCGTTATATACATTATGTATTATTAACTATAATGTTTAAGCTGAAATTATAATTTTAATGAAGCATGGCAGCCAGACAATGCACAGTGTAATATTAATTTAATATATTCGGGTTTATGGTAATACCCCATGTAATTAATGTCTTTTTAACGCAGTCATACAGAAAATATCCAAAGAATTTAGTTTTTAGCAATCTTATAACATTGCATATTTTCTAAATGTAAGAATATCTTTATTCTTAAAAAATATTGTCAAGGCTAAAACTAACATTAAACTAAATATTAGTCTTTCTTCAAACAAGCGGATATTATTCTTGCCTTAATTTAAGATTAACAATCGATTAGACCAAATTTTGAAAATTCCCTCTATTCTGTTCTTAAAGATATTAAACTATACTGGATATAAATATAATTATATTTATTCTAAGATTAGTAAATATTGGTGCGACTGGCCTATTCTTAAAAATATCCCCCACTCACGAAATTGTCCGACATTTTGGAAGATTGTTTCTTGTGTTAGTTAATATTTGGTTTGGAATTATGAAAGAGCTGCTAAATTAGTGGATTTTGATAGAAGTAACCAACAAATGTATGTGTAGGTCACAGACAAAATAGACTTGCCCTGTTCAGTATCGCTAACATGAAACCAGCGTGCCATAAATCGGGGAAGGGGGGCAAGGGAATGTATACATTATATTATATATTATATAAGAGAAGATATGTATTCTGCCAGGTCCGTATTAAATAATTTCGTACGAGCGGTATCTAATTTAAAATATTCCTAGTGGATTATCAAAGAAATTCATCTAGTTTTACGCTCCAGAATGAACGAAGTACGGCTCTGTGCACAGGAGAGAACAATACAACATCTGTGTGCGCACGCAAGGTATTGACATGCAAAATTAATAAAATCGCTTAAAATTTATCTCGTAATTACTACTTACTGGAAAAAGGAAATTGGTTGAAATTGGCTGGAACTAGTTTCACTACGACTAGGACACACTTTGACAACACATTTACCCATAATGTTCAATAATTTTACATAAATAATATATCCTCACAGGTCAACTGCTCAAATATGAATGATGCGAACTGGAAAACAGGCACCCGTTCAGGCACCCGCCCGGCCGTATCATTTTCTCCCTAAGGCAAGTCTATTTTGTCTGTGGTGTAGGTAATAATTATTACATAATTATATTTATGTGTGTAGTATTATGTATTGAATTTTAAATGTTGGAGTTATATTAGGTTGGCCGAAGAATCACATAAAAAACAATTATATATTTTACCTCTAGATTATAGGTACGAATAAAAATTTTGGTTAAACATGCCAATATAGCCAAAAAATGTCCGTCTCACAAACAAAATCAACGTGTCTGAAGGTTTGAAAAAATCATTGCAGTATATATTATATACATATGTAGATAGGTATTTGAAACATTGTAAAAAAGTTATGTAATAAAGACAATGCTATAGACCAATATAATTTTTTTCAGGTTAAGTTACGCAATAATTGTTTCAAATATTATCTATTCTTTTTTTAACTTTTGCTCGACTTTAAAGGTTAGGATATAATGACCATGTTTATTTTAAAAGGAAAAGAGTGCATTATCCTATATATTTATACATATACAAGTTGGCAACAATGACGAACGATTTCGGAAACGATCAAAATAATAAGTGCAAAAGGTGTAAAACTAGTGCACTTAGTGGACCTAAATGTGTAAAATGTGGTGTAGTGAGCCATAGTAGCTGCCTTAAACTATTAAAAAATATCAAATTTATTGATGACAAAAATGTTCAATGTTGTGACGATGACCTTGATCTGACCTTTGAAAGTGCAAGTAGTGATACAATTCTAGGAAACGACGCTAACAGTGTAGAAAATCATTATCTGAAAGAACTGTTGAAACACAAGGATGCACATATCCTAAGCCTTGAAGATAAAATCCAAATTCTAAAAGAACAAATAAATCTTCTAAAACAACTAGCTCCACCTGGTGAGAAGACTGATGAAAACACAGCACCAAATAAGACACCAGTCTCTACAAATTCAAAAACCTCTGACACAAAACTAAACTTTAAAAACAATTCAACAAAACCGAAGAACACAAACCAACAAATTCCAATCATTACAAATTCCCAAATGACAGCGGCTATAAGTTCCGCGCTTAAACCTGACGTCATCGATAAAAAAGATGATAAGAACAAAGAAAGTAATAAAACTACTAACAAACATAAAAAGCATAAACAAACCAATGCGTTTATTAAGGGGACAAACAGCTCTGACACTCTTAAAGTTGTGGAAAAGAACGCCTGGATTTACATAACGAATCTCCATGAAGAAACCACCGAGAAACAAATAGAAGACTACTTAGCTTCAATCTGCAAAACCCAATGTGAAAAACTTCCTCAAAATCATAACAACAGTAAAAAAAGTTCCTTTAAAATATGTGCCCCTTATCAATACAAAGACAACATTCTAGATGGAAAAATATGGCCTGAAGGCACCCTAATAAACAGGTATTTCTTTCCAAAATCTAGCAACTCAAGACCTTTTTTAGCCAAAACATTAACCAGCAGCTCTGCGTCATGAATTTTAACATACAGGGCCTCTCCAATAAAACTGGACAACTGGAAACAATTCTCCAAGAAAACAAAGTAGACTTACTCTGTTTGACAGAGCATCATCAGCGTGAAGTTATCGACTCATTAAAAATTGGCGATTACAGTGTAGTTACACACTTTAGCCGAAAAAACTTTAAAAATGGCGGTGTTTGTATTCTCTCACACAAAAACTGTATAACTCAAAAAGCTACTCAGCTTCACTCCGAAGAAAAAACCTTTGAAATTTGTTCAGCCATATTTTCAATACCAAACTATTACAATAATATTTGTGTTACTTGTATATATAGATCACCATGTGCAAACTTTGACTTATACATTGATAAATTGGAAAAGTATTTAATTAACAATTTTAACAAAGATAACATTAATATTATTTGTGGTGACTTTAATATAGATTTTCTTGGTAACTGCAAACAATCACAAACATTAAAAAATTTACTGCTCGAATATAATCTTAAACCAACCATATTTAAACCAACAAGAATATCAAAATATTCCGCTACCTGTATTGATAATATTTTTATAGATATCCCATATCAATCTACAACAGTTCATGAATCTTCTTTATCAGATCATACCTTTCAATTAATAAAAATAAATATACAACACGAAAACTCTCCTGAACAAACCAGTACTCTTCATCGAAATTTTACAAATTATGCTAAACAAAATATATTTTTTGACTCAATTAGTAAAATAAATTGGGATTTAGTTTTAAATGAAAACGACGATTTAAACACATATTTTAATAGTTTCTATTTTAAATTTTTAGAAATTTTTAATGCGTGCTTTCCCCTAACATTAAAAAAACAAAAAACAAATATCAAAACAACGAATAAATGGTACACACCAGAATTAAAAAATGTTTCAAAATTACTGAAAGAAATGCATTGTATTAATAAACAAATTAATAATAACATATATGATAAAAAATATAAAGAATTAAAAACATTTTACAACAAAAAACTATTGCTTTTAAAAAAAACATATAATAATCAAAGAATTTATAACGCAAAAAATATAAACAAGGAGAGCTGGAAAATAATACAAGAAAGCAATAAAAATAAACACTCAATTAAAAATAAAATAGAAACAATAACAAATGTAGATGGTAAAAAATTAATAGATAAACACGAAATTTGTAATTGTTTTAATAACTTCTTTACAAGTACTCTTAATAATTACAAACCAAATGGACCAAAAACTACTGGTATTAAAAACCAAATAAACTCAATTTATTTAAACCCTGCAACACCTATGGAAATACAAAAAATAATTAATAAGGTGTGTAACAAAACATCATCGGGAATAGACGAAATTCCTGGAAAAATTATAATATTGGTAGGTATTCATTTATCACAACCCCTAGCAAAAATTATTAATAAAAGCTTTACTGAAGGCTCTTTTCCAGATGTTCTAAAGACCTCAAAAGTTGTACCTATATACAAAAAGAAGGGCGATGCCAATGACCCTGACAACTATAGACCGATTGCCCTGCAGTGCCACTTTTCGAAAATTTTTGAAAGTTGCTATAACTCGAGGCTTTTGGAATATCTGGAGAAGCATTCCCTAATTTTTCCAAATCAAAATGGTTTTAGACCAAAGCGATCTACCTATACTGCTTTAGACCAGGCTCTCGATAGTATTTATAAATCTCTTAATAACAAAACCCGAACACTTGGTATATTTTTTGATATGAGTAAGGCCTTTGACACCGTCGATCACCATTTGCTCATTGAAAAAATGTTTAAAATGGGTGTACGTGGTCCAGCACTAGACTGGATTAAATCATACTTAAGCTGTAGAACCCAGCAAGTGGTGATTGAGGGTTTTCGATCGAAAACCCAAAAAATCACAAGGGGCACACCTCAGGGATCTTGTATATCGCCTACTTTGTTTAACTGCTTTATTAACGATCTTATTCCAAAAATAGACAATAACGCAACTGCCGTCCTATACGCAGACGATACCAATGCAGTGATTTCAGATACAAATATAGGTGATGCTATCTTTAAGGCACAACATGTGATAACAAATATGACACAGTGGTGTCTTGAAAATGGCATCCAACTCAACTCGTCAAAAACAGTTGCCATGCAGTTTTTTACAAAAAATCAAAGTATTGACTACTCACTATTATTACGAGTTAACAACAGCTCGATTAAAAATGTATCCAGCACAAAATTTCTTGGTCTAGAGCTAGACTCTAAACTTACTTGGTCAAAGCATATTGGATCCTTAGTATCTAAACTTAGCAGCCATTGTTACCTGTTATTTAATCTAAAAGGTACAGTGTCACTTGATGTACTGAAACTATTGTATTTTGGTCTTATACAATCAGTTATATCATATGGTTTGCTCTACTGGGGATCATCCAGTGAAATAGACAAAGTTTTTGTCTTACAAAAAAAGGCTATACGGTGCATAGAGGGGGTCTCAAAAAGTACCTCTTGCAAACCTATTTTTAAGAAATTAAAAATTATGACTCTTGCTAGCCTGTACATATACTCACTGGTTGTTTTCATTAAAGAAAATAATATAAACACAAAAAGACACGAATTCCATAACTACGAAACTAGGCAACGCAATAATCTGCAGCAACCATTTGATAGACTTAGCACTTGCCAAAAAAATCCAAGATCTTTAGGTATTAAAGTCACCAATCATCTTTTAAAAAAATACGAATGTCTTCAACAAGCCAACTTAAATAACTTAAAATTTAAACTAAAACAAATTCTTATCGACAAATGCTACTATAGTCTCGAAGATTTTTTCTCCGATAGTTAACATATTAAAAACATTTTTATATTTATGAAATAATTGTTATATTGTTTGTCTTATATATGATTTGTTATTTACTATTTATTTATTTCATGTATGTATATCTTAATGTGACGACCCCTAAAATGTAATAATATGCTGTATTGTTATATTCTGTGGAAATAAATATTATTATTATTATTATTATTATTATTATTATTTTTCTCTATCAGTCTTAGAAAAAAAGAGATAGCATAGTCCACTCTACCTTTTGAAATAAACATGGTCATTATATCCTAACCTTTATTTAAAGTCGAGCAAAAGTTAAAAAAGAATAGACGATATTTGAAACAATTATTGCTTAACATACATAAAGATACCTTATATTTAATACAAAAGTAAATATTTTATTGCCAAGAATTATAACATTTGTATCAAAAAATACTTATTCTGAAATTAAGCAGTGTATATTTTATTTGAGGGTGCTTGCATTTAAAAAATATGATAGTTTTTCGTGAAATAAGAATAAGTTTACCCTTGCAACGAACATTCAAATTATATCCAAATAAGTACAGGTTAGTTCTTGCATTCAACTCCCTATATCGTTCAAATAAGTGTTGCTGTTCTCGGACAGTGTTGCCAGATTTTACTATAAGTTACTTGACAAATACAATAATAATAAAGTTCCACCTGGTAAGTTGATTGTGCCCGCTTACTTGACGAATGTGTTTTCGTCTGATTAAAAATTTCCTACGTGTAAGTCTATTGAAAGAGGTTTTTATAAAACATACGGGCGCCCTAATCTGGTCGTAAAAGGGCGAGGGGCGACCGTCATGAACCGACCCACTCAAAAAATAGTAAGGTTGTGTGGTGCAAGAGAACGCACTCGTTAAATGTACATTTCAAATAAACTAAAAGGGATTTTTATTTGTTTTTGTTTGTGAATGCCAAAATACAGATTTTGCTTTTAATTTTACTACTATATATATATTTTAAAATTATAAAAATTATACTAAAAAAAGTTTATAAAATGACCCCTTTTACCCCAGTCTAAAATTTCATGGCGGAATTGTAGGGTTGTGGTTTTAGTAGTGCGCACTCTTGTCCGCTCTCGCGTTAATATTATTGCCGAATGACCCGCGGCTGCACTCAGCCCATCGGGAAGGAGGCAAACACACACTACTTCACTCTCGCTGACTGGCACGGTGAGGTTAGGACAACACAATAGTTAAATTTGTGGGCTAGTCGGACTTAATACTCTGCCCGATTCGTGCGCTGACTTGCCCGCTCCACTCTTCTTTTATTTCGTGTGATTTCTAGCGTGCCTATCGCTTTCCGTTTTTGTGCGCGTTACTGCGATCCAAACTGCTCCTATTTACCTACATATATCGTCGGTATTTTGTTGTGTTTCATTTTTATTGCTGTTTTGTGTTTGTTGTTATTCATGTTATTGGATTTAAACTTTACCGCAGTTGTTAAAAAGGTACGTCTGAGTTTGTTTGTAGCAACGTGTTGCTCTCTTGTTTGAGATGTTGCCACATCTCGCCATCCCTATCTTAGAGATTTATTGATTTATATAAAGCATCTCTGCTTTTATAATCAGAATATATGTATTATAATTATTTTTTCATATATTGCTAATATTAGGTTAGTTATAACTAACCTAATATTAGCAATATATTATAATAACAAATTGTATATTATGTTATGTATTGAATACTTAATATTATCTAAAAAATTATTTAAATTAAATATTTGTATAAAACGACGTAATTTTTACCAATTGCACGTTATTATTTTAATTAAATTTAACAATTATTGATACTTTAATAGTATATTATCGAGTATATTATGTTTCAAGTTTGATAAACTCCATTTTATCGCAAGCTCGATCGTGCCTAAATTAATGAGTGTATAGAAAAGTTTATAAACGATGTCCATACTATACTTTTTCTACGACAAATACTTATTATTATCTTAAAATGATTTAAATCAAAAATTTGTATAGAGCGCCATCTATGAAACAATAGGGGAATCTGTGTGTCACCGTCAGATGTCAAATTTTTACATTTTATAAACACAGATTATAAAGGTTATAAATCGAAATGTATTTCTTGAAAATTGACAGTTTTTCACAGTGAAAGTAAAGAAAATGTTTTATGAGCACTTTACAGTGGAGTCCGTGCCCGAATTTAAGTTATAGTTTACTGCCGGCGAAATTAAAAGGTCACTACAATGTTCATATAAACTTTTCAAATATTGGCGTTGAGAAACTATTTAATACTTTTGTATTTTTGTATTGAGATAATAAAATAATTTTCACATTTAGTATTATTTTACAAAAAAGGCAATTTATTTTAACGATTGTATGACATTTGTCAACTGTCAACTAACTTAAAACTAACTTCAGTCCGTGAGTAAAAACCTGTTGCTGTGTATTTAAAAGGTAGTGAAAAAATATTTTTACGCTAAAATTTAAAATTACAAACATTAATCAATAACTGAATAATTTTCGACAGGATTATGACACTATGTAATTTAAATTTTAGTGTAAAATTTTCTTATTAGATTTTTTTATTTAATTTTAAACCCAAAAATATTAAGTGCAATCAATTATACAAAATCAACGTTCAAAATGTTATTGCCATATTAAAACAATTTTAAACTTTTATAATTATTTGTTTATTTTGCCTCTACTATAAATTGATTGATTACGTCACCCGCAAAATCATGACTTACAATATATGAATGTTTTATTTCTCAATATACAAAACGTTCTTAAGCATAAATGTTAAGAATTACTTTACGTAATAATAAAAAGTAATACACACCTTTAAAGATGATTTTAATAGATTTTCCTAATTTATTTTCGTGTTAAGTAATCATTTGTTGGAAACAAAAACATATTTTCGTATTGTTGTGCTAAAAGCGTGAATTAAATTCAAAATTTAAAGACAGTGTCATAGACCTTATAAACGTGATGTCATTTATAAAAAAAAAAATATTTTCTGTAATGGTTAGTAATGGTAAGAATATATTAAAAGTATGTATAATAATAGGTATATGTCACTGGTATTAATAAGTCATACAGTTTTAATTATAAGGAATTAAACAATAAATAAATTAAAAATTAAATTTAAAAACTCGAACATTAAAATGCCCTAAAAATGCCTTAAACCGCTTAAAACCAAAATTATAGAGTTCTGAGCTGCGTAATGTTAGGGTGCATCTGGCAACCGCGCAGTCGATTTGAATAGGTAAAAACAGGTAGTAGGCATTGCATACGCGCCCGTTGCTATGGTTACCAGAAGGGCCCTTCTCGTGCGTGGGCCCGCTAGCTTGATTCTTGGAATGTCTTGTTCCTTCTTCGCTTATATCTATTAAAGGTATATAAGAAAAATTCCTCTTAGGTATTCTCCGCGGTCATGGCTTCTCTCTTAAGATGGACAGCTCCGATGAATTAATTTTTGGTAGGCTCAGGATAAATGTTAATTTAAAAATCTGAATGGTAAAAAAGTAAGAAAAAACCTTGTTTGGAAAAAAGTATAATACATTTATAAATTTTGTAACTTAAAATCCCATGTCTACTCATCATTCTTATTGTGCCTGAACCAGTCAAAAAAAAAATTCGTTAAATCTCTTACCTACAGCATGATCAAAATCATGGAAGTTACCATATTTTTTGCACTGAGACAGCCTGCAATTAAAGAAACACGTACCTACCTAATGGATATGTTTTTTTTGTCAGTCTTGGTCTTATACAAATTAATGGTTTTCGTTTCACGAATTGAACGAACAAATTTCGCTAACGGACCGGCACGTAACAGGTAGAAACAAATGGTCCAACTTCCGTTTCCACTTGCGTCACTTCCGGCGCGCTAATCTCTTTCTGATTGCCCAACTTTGACATATATATTAGACCTTCACGTCAACGCGTCTGACGTATTGTTATCCCCGGTGTACAATCCCCATCCGTTCCCCCCTTTGCCGCCCAATTTGCTCCAAATTGCCCCTTTGCATTCCTCGGCCCGCTGAAGTTAATAAGATTTCTTGACGGTCGGATCAAAGGTTGAGTTGATTTTTTGGAATTAAAGAGGTCCTTAATCTAGTTAATGTTACTTCCACTATCCACTAAGAAATACAATTTTGCCTATAAAAATATTTTACCAAGCTTTCTTATGTCGACTGCGCCACTTGATTTACAAGTCTATGACATTTTACAAAATCCTTTGTCAATAATTCAACTATAATTCTTGTAATTTTCAAAAGGGACCTTATTTTTACAAACCTTTTTGTACCCAGTAACAAAAGTATTTGTTGGAAATTGGAAACTTAATAAAATGAATATGGATAAGAAATTTTGCTTTATTAATCAATTTCCTAAACAAACAAAATTAACACATACCTACATATTTATAAATGAACACAAAAATAACATATTCTCTAAAAATGATTTAGTCAAAAATTAAAATAATTTAATAGTTATTAGTGGCTGCTTTTTCACTTCTACCATGGTTAACCATGGAATACCATGGTATCCCAAAATTTAACAGCTAATTCTTATCTAAAATTATCCCCTGAATCCGAAAATACAAAAAATTATGAAAGTGAAGTAGTTTTTGAGATATAGTCAATTCCATATTAAATGGAAAATTGACTATATCTCAAAAACTGTTCCACTTTTTTAACTTTTGACGACATTTTCTGATTCAGGGGACAATTTTACACAAGAAATGGCTGTTCAATTTTGGGCCACTAATTATTAAATTAGTACTTTTTGACTAATTCATTTTTAAAGAGTACACACAATTAAAGAACATACCATTCTGAAATCATCAAATTATAAAGAAACTTGGTACAATATAACTATTACAACACTTACTGATGTATTTCGTAACTTTAACCAACTTCACTGTATCCCCTAATTTTAGTTTGAAAACCAGTTATGGCATCTTTTTTCGCATATATAAGTATACTTCTTACTTACGGTAAAATATTTTTTCTACTCCCACCTTTAAAACGCCCTTTATCGTACATGTTTCCATGACACTAAGTAACCTTTTAAATACACATTGACAAGTTGTGGCTTTACGGCGCTTTAGTCACGGGCTAAAGTTAACAATAGGTTTTAAGTCACGGGCTGAAGTTAGTTTTAAGTTAGTTGACAGTTGTCAAATGTCATACAATCGTTAAAATAAAGTGCCTTTCTTGTAAAATAATACTAAATTTGAACATTATTTTATTATCTCAATACAAAAATACAAAAATATTAAATAATTTCCCAACGCCAATATTTGAAAAGTTTATATGAACATTGTGCTGACCTTTTAATTTCGCCGGCAGTAAACTATAACTTATATTCGGGCACGGACTCTATAGAGTATACTGTAAAGTCCTCAAAAAACATTTCCTTTACTTTCACTGTGAAAAACTGTCAATTTTCAAGAAAAATTTCGACTTATAACCTTTATAATTGTGTTTATAAAATGTAAAAATGTGACATTTGACAGTTTCCCCTGTTGTTTCATAGATGGCGCTCTATACAAATTTTTAATTTAAATCATTTTAAGATAATAATAAGTATTTGTCGTAGAAAAAGTATAGTAAGCACCTCGTTTATAAACTTTTCTATACACTCATTAAGTTAAGCACTCGCTCGCAAGCTCGCTCGTGCCTAAATTAAATTCGTGTATAAAATGGCGTTTATCAAACTTGATACATAATATACTATTCCTTTGTTAAAATAATTACAAACCAAGGTTTTATACAAAAAATTATGTTAAAAATAAATAATTTTGAGTGATGGTCATTAGGTACCTACCTACAACTAGGTAAACGTAAGATTTCAAAATTTATAAACATAAACAATTTCTCAGAATGTTTCCCACATCCCATTAATAAATATTTTTCTATGCTAATTCTAATAAGTTTCTAATGCATGTAGATGAACTAATCTTCACAGATTTTAACTTTTCCTTAGGTGTTACATAAAACCATTGCAACAAATTAATTCCCATTAAGATAAGTAGACATTTAAAACAAACATTAAATACATAAAAATTTAGTGAAATCCCATCTGTTATTTTTAACTTAAAGGGGGTCCTCATCAAATTTTTGTTATGTTACAGAATATTAAATGCCTATTTTAAACCCCTTGATACCAATTTTAGACTTCCTATACCAAATTATGTATAAGCTTAAAATGTCAAGCGAGAGTTACTCTAACCCCTACAAGATTCCCCGTGCACTACAAAACAAAACTATGTATGTACTTGTATTGAGAGCAAATCTAGTGTGTGTGTTTGCGGTTAAGTCGACACACCATTTATATCAGCTGTAATTCAATTTAATCCGAATATGTTGTTGCCGCATCTGTATCTGCGAATGCCCCCCCTCGCCCCCCCACGCTCCCCCCAACGCCGTGCGTGCTCATCCTGCAATTACGAACAGATTACATACAGACGTGTCGGCTAAATTGATATAAATATTTTCAGATACCCAAGTGTACCTGTACTAGGCTAAGGCTTACATGATTTTGCCTGCTACGAACAACAATTCGTTTTCGTATTAAATTACATAGATGTATTAATTGTTTGTCTATCTATTATAATTTATAATTGACGGTTTATTAATTATAATAATGTTTAAATTTACATTGAAAGTTATTACGGTTTTGGTAAAACATTTCAGTAAATTTCAGGGTATGTTTTTAATATTTTTCACAAGAAATTTTTGGATATTAAAAAACATTTTGGCAATAAAACTTAATTTACTTTAAAAAATAATTAATTTTGTAAAATGGTTGATATTGAGAAGACTTAAAGAATACTTTTTAATACTGTTCAAATCATTTGATATATTCAGTGTGAGCCAAAAATCGCTTATTTTTAATAAAGCAAAAGCGTAAATTCATGATTTTGGCATAACACGCAAAAAAGATTTATCCCCATTTTTTTTAGATATTTCTACGTTTATCAGGTTACAAAATGGCATTCTTGTTAACCTTTTATAAAAAAATAGATTATAATAAAATTAAATAAAATAACGCTTAGAGAATATTTAAAATGTTGTTTAATTTAGGCTTTTTAGTAGTTTTCAATTTTGAACGAAAAACTGGTTTAAGTTTTTTTATCGGCACTCTTTCGAGATTTAAAAACGATATTTATCAAAATTCCAACTGCTTTTTTTTAAATTTGTTAAAAAAATCATTTTTTTTTAAATTATTTGTTTATCGCAAAGTCTACCTTTGCCAGAGTACCTACACATTTGTACACCGATTTTTATTGATTGCAGTTTCTTGTTCGGGACCCGTTGGTAACTTTAAAATGATATTTACCAAAATCCCAGCTGCTCCTCTTTTCGAAATTTTTTGAAAATTCTTAATTTTTTTTAAAATTTTTGTTTATCTTACCTTTGTACACATTTGTTCACCGATTTTTATAATATTGGAGTATATTGTTAACGAGACTTCGAGAATACTATTTTCATACTGAGCACATCATCAGATTTATACAGGGTTAGCCAAAAATCACTTTTTCTTATAAAAAGCATAATGCACAAAAAAGATTTATCTCAAAAAAATGTTATTTTAATTAATTTTATTCAAAGTCTTAATAAGAATTCCATTTTGAAGCCTGATAAACATAAAAATTTCTAAAAAAACATGGGTGGGTATATATCTTTTTGCGTGTTATGCCAGTTACGCTTTTGCTTTATTAAAAGAAGCGATTTTTGGCTAACCCTGTAAATATTAAATGATGTGCACAGTATAAAAAAGTATTCACCAAATCTCCTTAACAATATACTCCAATATTAAAAAATCGGTGTACAAATGTGTACTCTGTCAACGGTAGACTTTAAGATAAACCAAAAATTCAAAAAAAAATCATGAATTTTCAAAAAATGTCGAAAAGAGGAGCAGCTAGGATTTTGGTAAATATCATTTTTAAGTCACCAAAGGGTCTCGAACAAGAAACTGCAATCAGTTTTTGGCGGCATTTTTATGTGACTTAAACTTCGTTCAGGCACACCGTGTATAGTAATATATTCAAAAAATAATTAATTTTGTGAAATAGACGCCATCTCCTTACAGAAATTCGTTTCTAAACTCAAACTATAGTGATTTTATAAATAAAATCGTATTAAAATCACATTTTTACTATAAAATTGAAATTGAAAAAATCTTGAAAATACTAATATTATGTTGAAATACCTACGTAAAATTGAAAATCATTTGTTATAAAATGATTTATTTTATATGAGTTTCATATTATGGAATCCATAACCATTAAAATAAGTTCTTTTACCAAACGTGTTAAAAAAATGTTTATAACTAAAAGGTTCTAAAGGAAACGATAAGTATTTCCTTATAGATAATTAATTTTATCATTAATATTAATTACAGGTTGATATTTTCTGTATAGTTATTAATGTAGGTGCAAGTAAATAAATTGAAAATATCCATTAATTTTAATTTTATGTCAACTTTTCCATATATACCAACTAATCTATTGTTGTTTCTGTTTTAGGTTGGCAAAAATAAATGGGCAAGTATATGACATACACATTATTATTACGTATAACACAGTACGACAAAATTTGATTTTTTTCCCTCCCATGAAAAATTTCTATAGATTTTAGAATAAATGGAAAACCATTATTATTTTATTTTATTTATTTATTTATTATTTATTATTAATTATTTTGAACACCCCATATATTTTTATATTTTTAAATTCTACATACAAGTTTAAGTAAAATTACTTTACCATGTCCTATACCTAGAGTAAATAGTTTTGGAGTTATAAGGTTTTTTCCGTTAAAATATGACAAATGCGCGTCATTCAAAATTAGCCTATAACTTTCTTGCTATTAGGTTTTGCAGAAATGGGGATGGAATTTTTGGAATCTTAAAACAATGTTTAAAAGATTCCATGTCAATTTCTTAACATACCGGGTGTTACATTTAAAATAAAAAAGTTATTAACGTTTCAAGTTAGCCCAATTTGCCCTGGGGTTTCTCGGGTAATTTGTTGAAAAATGTTAAAGAATTGGCATGTAATTTTTTAAACAATGTTTTAAGATTCCAAACATTTTACCCCCATATCCGTAAACCTAATAGCAAACATCTAGAAAACTATTCACTCTATAGGTATAGGACAATTTTACTCCGAATTTTATGTAGAATTTAAAAATGTAAAAATATATGGGGTGTTCTATTTGAAATAACAAAGTTGATGTCACTTCCGGTCAAACCGGAAGTTGCATTTTGTTCAAAATATTTAAAAAAATAGACTTAATGGATTATAAACGCTTTTAAATTTCAAATCAAAATTTTTCCGTTCTCCATTAACTTCCAATGGACCACGAATTTGAAACACCCTGTATATCAAGTGGTGTTTTTAGGTTGTGATACCACTATAGATTCGAAAGCAATGTATAATCGTCAAACTAAAAGATCAAGATTTGTTTCCAACATATATTTAATATAAGATAAATAAAAATCTGTTTTATTAAAAAAAAATCACAAATTAAAACCAGAAATATTTTTTTTACTTAAAAAAATTAAAATTGTTTTTTTCTTTAAGTATAATTTTTGTATTATTTAAAATCATAAAATATTTGAAGAAAAAAAAATGATTTATAACAAAATAGAAAATTAAAAATCTGTTTAGGTTAAAATAATATTATTATTAATTATATCTTGCTAATTTCCATATTCACTTTAAAGCATAATTCACTTATTTGCGTTCGTAAAATTTCGGAGTTTAGGTTTGGCGGGAAACAAACGCAAAGTCGTCCATGGCAAGCTGAGGCTGATTTACTGTTGTCGCCTGTAATAATCCATTCTCGTGGTTTACGATACTGCACGTTAAACCCGAAGTGCTCCCAGATGTAAATAAATCCTTGAACTCTTACCGGCACCAAACGAGAGACACCCGGATATAAATCCGCGTTTAGGCGTTGGATAATTAAGAAAAGGGATTTTCCAATCCTAAAAAAATAAAATATTGGGATATATTTTTTTAAATTTAAGATTTGGAATTATCAGACATTTTTTGTAAATCCTTTAAATGTGCGTTCCACCAACTTAAAATACTTCAAGTATTGACAGCTGTTTCCACCTATTTAAGGTTTCTTTAGTATCGAACGACTTGTAGTGTCACACCAAAGCAAAGGACTACCTGAGCTTATATACTCTTCATGTAAGTCAACAGAGGCGAGATTTAAGAACCTCACGTGATCCACACCGCCTTTGCCGCGATCGGTCCACACTATGCAACCAGGAATGCACGGCAAATTGTTTTAATCGTTTTAACAGAGTGCTTTAGGTTGAAGTTACTCTTATTTTACAAACAACATATTTAGTAAACTGAACCATACAGCGGGTTGGTTTCTCTAAAGTTTTCTGGGTTAAATTAACCAATTTAAAAAAAAAAATAACTAGCTGGTTTAGTACCGTCAAACTAATCTTTGTTTATATTAACCTTCCCATAGTTGATTTAAATAAATACTTATGGGTCAACTAAATTAAAATAGTTAAATGAACTATTCCTTTTTTTCTGTGTAGGTGCACTTCTCAAATATTTTTAGATAAAAACCGTTTTGGTGTTTGCTGTATATAACATTTTCAACCATAATTCATGGTGTTTATATTAACACCACTTGGTGTTGGATTTTGACACCATTTTAAGATTACTCTTTACACCATAGATATTTTAAACAGAGTAGTAATATAATATTGTATAGTCTGCAACTACACAGTAAAAAATGTATATGTATATTTAACATATTTCTGGTGTCCACTCAATTTTTTATTTTTATTACTTATGTTCATTTTTAACACAACAGAATGTGTACAAGAAAATTAATAAATGTTATTTTTTTACATAACTGCAAAATTAATTTAACAAATCTTGTTGTGTCAATTTTATTTTTTTTTAAATGGTTATTTTAACCTAAACTAATACTTAATATGATTTAAAATCGGTATAACTTTAACATAATTAAATATGTTAAATTTATTTATATTTAATGTATTTATCACAAAAAAGTGTTACTTTAACATATAACTTTCTATAGAATATATTGATTTTACACAATTAGTATGTCTTCATTTAATTATTTTAATTTGTTGTTTTAACAATATTTTTTAATTAATTTTTACATGATTAATTGTTTATTTTCTTAAAGAAAAAAATAATATAATTTGTACAATGAAAATATTTAAAGAAAAGTTATAACAAAATAAATCCACCTGTTTTGATTATAAAACATTTATTTAGAGATTTTAAATCAAATTTAGGTAAATCCAATTAAGCTTTAAGCTTGATCGAAAAGTTGTATGTCAAATTATTGAAATTTTTAATGATAAAAAAATGAAATGAGCAACAAATTGAAAAACTTTTTAATTTTGAAAAGGCAAACAATGTGGCTACCTTTTAGCACCGTCAAGTGTTTATTATAAGTATAATAACGAGATTTTTATTGACGAAAAATAAATTAAAAAACTTTATGAGTTTCGCTTGGGAAAGTTTCGGAATAAAAATTAATTCCCCAATTGTTTTACTGTGCTAATCTAATGACAACTTTGCATACTTATTTTTAAAACCTTCCCGTCACGGCAAGTTTTATGAAGAGCGCCGTAATAGATTTTCTAATTTCGTTGGCAGCTTTATTGAAATTTCGCGGAGACGACACGTTTTTCATCTACGACCAAACGACATCTAACACGGTGCTAAGGCATCTAAACCGTTTGTTATGAATGGAGCGTTATACCTCGAAACTCACTTTAAACTACCCGTAATTTTAAGCAAAAAAGTTTTATCGCCCATTTAACTTCACAAAAAGAGCTCCTTATATTATATATTTTGCTTTTTGGCCACCCCTAGACTGTAAAACTTTTTTGCATATAGTGTATTAATTCTTTTTAGTTTTAAGTTAGTTGACAGTTGTCAAATGTCATACAATCGTTAAAATAAAGTGCCTTTCTTGTAAAATAATACCAAATGTGAAAATTATTTTATTATCTCAATACAAAAATACAAAAGTATTAAATAGTTTCTCAACGCCAATATTTGAAAAGTTTATATGAACATTGCACTGACCTTTTAATTTCGCCGGCAGTAAACTATAACTTAAATTCGGGCACGGACTCCACTGTAAAGTCCTCATAAAACATTGTCTTTACTTTCACTGTGAAAAAGTGTCAATTTTCAAGAAATACATTTCGATTTATAACCTTTATAATCTGTTTATAAAATAAAAAAATGTGACATTTGACGGTGACACACAGATTCCCCTATTGTTTCATAGATGGCGCTCTATACAAATTTTTGATTTAAATTATTTTAAGATAATAATAATTATTGGTCGTGGAAAAAGTATAGTATGCACCTCGTATATAAACTTTTCTATACACTCATTAATTTAAGAATAAAATTCGTGTATAAAATGGCGTTTATCAAACTTGATACATAATGTACTATTATAATTTAATGTCTTTAATAGCAAATTATGCAACAAGTTTGATAAACGGAATTTTCGCGTAGCGAGTGTTTAATTAACGAGTGTCTAGAGAAGTTTATAAAACAAATTGAAAATACAATATACTATACCATACAAATAATAAATAATATTTGACAGATTGTATGATATTTGACCAGTGTCAACCAACTTTAGCTTGTTAATGAAAATCATGGAATTCACTGTAACTATGACGCCATTTATTTAAATAAAAATCTACCTATAAGGGTCTAAGGTATAATCTATGACCATTTTTTTACTGAAATTAAACGTGTTATGGTGTGCCATTACGGACACTCTAATTTCTTAATTTTGGACTACAATACGATTTTCTTGAAACATAACATTTAAAAAAATGTTTTTGTAATTTGATATTTTTTTATTATTTCTCAAACCAATCACCGCGAACGATCAACGTAAATTTCACTTTTCCTCGCCACGATCGTCTATTGTCCTTTCTCACCTCCTGGCCGCCTGCGACGTCGTTTGCGATCGTGACGTCGTTTCTCCGCCGCCTCCGCGATCGTTGGCAGTTAACAAATGAGAATCGCTTTCGGTCCAACAAAGACGGCCGTGCTCGTGGCAGTTGTTCTGCGTGTTCCTGCAATCATTAGCGGTCTCCCCAGCTAATTTAAAATTTACCTTTATGTTGTGTCGTACAACACAGCATCCTTTCTTCGAAGCCTTTATTTCGCACAAGAAAATGTTTTTCATTCTTATTAGGCCTTATGCATAAGCCACATTGTTTATCTGCAGAATTCAAAAACAGATGCTTATTTGAATTTATTAATTTTAATTCTTTACATGGGTGAATCTTACTATTTATTTTTTACAATGTTTTAAAAGTCTAAAACCTTTCCTCTGTGACACTTACTCTTTCCAGGTTAACCTATATGTTTTCAAATATCCGAGGTAGTAAAAGCATACTAAAAATATCAGTTCGCTAAGTAAATTAAACACATCCAAAGCAATCGAATCAAATATAAAATATTATTAAACATTAAAAGAAATAATTTTTATAACCATTTATGTAGGTGTTACCAAAATAGATTCTAACCTCCGTGAATCTGTTTTTGCTTTAAATTTTATGCAACAGATTGCGCTTTAATCATTTTAAATAAGCAAAAACCTTTGTTTACGACATTATAGATGCATGTGATTCCTGAAGGTCAGTTAAAATTTATATGCAGATGAGAGTGTTGCTGTTTTATAATTCAAAAGTTTAAGTTCATTAATTTGCCATTTAAAAACCTATCCACCGTGAAGTGTAATATCTCAGTAAGTAGATTTTTTTATAAATATTTTATGTATGTACAATTGTGTTTTTAAAAATATTAAGTAGTCAAAAGATACAATAACTTATTTCAAATATACAAAGGGATGTTAAAAAAAACATACGAAATCCTAACCTCTGTGAAGCTCTAATATTCAAAATGTATAATTTCTTAAAATTCTTGCATTAGTGCAGAACCACTTATGTTATGTTATTACTAGACCTGGTGGCTTCTCAAAAACCCCATTCTAGACTAACAGTGAAACAACCAAAAATAATAATAATATTCACCCATATGAAATTTTGGCAAAATAAATATTTTAAAGAACTTATCTCATTAAACGTCTTTGTGCGAGAAATAAATTCTCATGACATATTCGTTCTTTAATATACTATTTTTATTCAAAAACTTTTCACTGTGCCTCGTTCCGAATATAAAATTTAAATTTTAAATACGATGTGAAAAATTATTTGTCTTTCATGGGCGCGCGTTCAACTACACGCCAGAACGTATTATATTTATTTTTACAAGATATATGCCATGCCTGCGTAAAAGTGGCGTGACATCGATGATTAATAGTTTCCACGATTTGGGGGAAGTCTTTTCATAGGTGTCGCTGTTTAGCGTCGCCTTCATTTATTTTGCGTTTTCTTTGTTTTAATAGTTAATGACGACGGTAAGAATTTCCGACTCGGAAATAAAAGAATGATAAAAAATTAAGGGGGTTTCAAGACAATTTGTTTGTTTTGGTTTTAAAAAAATGTATACGAGGTGTGTTCAGAAAATAACGGGAATTGTTAAATTTCGCGGGTTCGGAGAGTCCGGTTGTCATAAAATTTTCTTTATTATGTTGGTATACATGCCCCCGAAGCATGATAAAAAATTTAGCTGTTTTCATTGTTTACTTTGTCTGTGGCAGCCGCTAAGGTTAGACGTGTTTTATGAGCTCGGCGATTTTTCGTTAGTTAAAAGAAATGGATCAAAGAATTTGTATCCAATTTTGCTTAAAAAATGAAATAAATTCTGTGAAATGTTAACAAAGGCCTATAGTGAGTCTGCTAAAAGTAAAACAAGAGTTTACAAGTAGTATAAGAGTTTCCAAGATGGCCGTGAAGACGTTGAAGATGACGAACGCACAAGCACATAAACAACCGATAAAAACATGAAAAAAGTGGAAGAAATGGTTATAAACCATCAGAGAAGTCGCTGATGATGTTGGTATATCGATTGGCTCATCCCATGAAATTTTTTCGAATGTTTTGGGTATGAAACGCGTGGCAGCAAAACTTTTTCCAAAATTGTTAAATTTTGAACAAAATTTTGGGCCAAAAACAATACTGTAATGATGCCCCAGCCTCCATATTTCCCAGACATGCCTCTGTCTGACTTTTTCCTATTCCCAAAAATAAAGAGAACCTTAAAGGGCCGTCGTTTTGCAAGCATAGATTAAAAGCGCATCGCTGAAAGAACTAGGCTATCCCAAAGATCGAGTTTTAGAAGTGTTTCGACTATTGGAAGAAGAGCTGGCATATGTGCATAATATCCAATGGGGACTATTTTAAAGGCGACAACATAAATGTAGACGAATAAATAAATATTTTTTTCAAAAAACGAAAATTCCCGATATTTTCTGAACACACCTCGTATAAGAACAAATAAAAATAGAGAATCATAAAATTTATAAACCCATTATACACAGTAAACAAATGTGTCCTAACCTAACTTTTCAACTAATTATCCAAGTTTGAAAATCTTTCACAGTCAATTAACGTTGTAGAGGGTAGTTGTCACGTGTCGGCAAATTTAAATAGGGTATACCTATAAACACGACTATCGGGGATAACAAGGTCCGCCTCCGTGTTGATGCCGCCCCACATCACACCGCCGACACCTATTCAACAAATTAGATCGCGTGCTTTGCAAATATTAAAGAAACACCTTAATTTTATGATGTAATGAATACAATGCGATAAAAAAAATAATTTAAAAATGTGACTGAATTATTTTTGTTTTAATCGCATACGTCCATTGTTAATGCACGGCACACCCTTCCACATCTTGGTTTATTTTGTATTTTTAAATATGACTCACCTAATGGCACAGTGGGAGCCACAAAAATGTTCAACTACCGAACTTTCAAGTGTTATTTAACATGATGTGATAGATGACAACTTTTTCTTGGCTGACAGGCGAAATACCAAAGTACTGGATTATTCAATACTTTTTAATAAAAAAAATGCCATCACTGGGTTTTAAACTGAAATTAGGGAATACAATGAAGTGGGTTAAAGTTACGAAATACATCAGTACACAGTAAAAAATTTATATGTATAATTAACATTTTTCTTGTGTCCCAAAAAGTCCACTAAAACTTTTTAGTTTTTTTATTTTTATTACTTATGTTCATTTTTAACACAACAGACTGTGTACAAGAAAATTAATATATGTTATTTTTTTTTACATAACTGCCAAGTTAATTTAACAAATCGTGATGTGTCAATTTTATTTTTTTAAATGGTTATTTTAACGTAAACTAATAATTAATATGATTAAAATCTGTATAACTTTAACATACCTAATTAAATATGTTAAATTCATTTATATTTTATTTATTTTACACAAAAAACTGTTACTAACTAACTAATTTATATGTAATGGACGAGTGCGACAAAAGGTCTTATGACTTGATTTATTTATGCTATTTTATCTATTTTGCAATAATTCTAAAAAAAAATTATTTTATACCTTAAATTTATTTTGGTCGAATTGACAGTTAATGTCAAAATCAATTCGCCATACCGTCCTTAATTTACATATTTACAATAAGCGGCTGTTAACGTTAAAGAAGAAAAAAAGGATTTTCTTTGGTGTTAAACAAAATTTATTACCAGAAAAGTCTCGTAAGTAAGTAAAAAAATCATAAAAATATTATAACCAATGTGCAAAATATTATGCTGTTTGAAGTATAGCCAACCTTTAAAATCAAAATTTTGGGTAAGATAAAGCACTGAAAGCGGTGTTATAATGAAGTCATTATGAACGCAAAATAGATAAAAGATTTTTAAAAATATCCAAAAACAAAATATTTTTTTGGACCAATTATGTAAAAATGTATTATTAATATACAAATTGGATGAAAATGTTGATAAATGTGAAAATTACTTTATTTAAAAATGTAGTTATAACCGTTTTTTGTTTCGATTTTGATTTAATTTTTTTAAATTTTTTATGAAATTCAAAATGTTAAATTATTATTTTTTTTCCATTTTGAGATTTTTGCACAATCAGGCTGTAAATAATATTTTCTTTAAAGCACAAATTATAGATTACTATATTAGTTGTTGGGTTCTATAAAAGCTGTAAAACACGAGTTTAATATTTTAATATGTTTTGAATCATAATATAATTTTTTAAACGAACACAATTTTCATTGAGACATGTTTTCTGAGGTTTTTAAATAAAAATTCCCAACTGCGTCATATCATCTGACTTCACTCTGCTGTGCTAAAGTAGTTTATACTGGCCGGCGCATTGGTCAGCAAAAAATAATCGAAAGGTCGTTACAATAAAAAGAGACCTTGGTTCTCAATTTCACTGAACCAAACACCGACGACATAGGAGATCTCAAGGTGACGTAATGTTTCGTTTTCGGATCTCATCTACTCTTTAAGTTGTTAATGCGTGCGTATCGTGTCTAAGTGGAGTTGAACGAATTTATTCGATTTATTTTTTTTTCGTTTTTTTTTGTCATTTTGGTTAGGTGTAATTGTGTGAATAATTCGATTTTGGTGGTGGTTTTAGTATGAGCTTGATGGTTTTCTTCGGTAAGTTGAGATTGTTTAATTTGGTTAACCATTCTCGAGGTTAATTGTCTGGTGTGTTTTTTAATTTTAAAGAAGGCCAAAGCATGTTTTACAATAAATTTTTTATGGACAAAATCATATTAAAGAATATCAAATTTACCTAATGAATGTAAGAGACATAAGAATGAAAACACAATTAAGCTAGATGCTGCTGCTAGATGAAACAGTTTGAAATATGTATAGAAATATACCAGCATTTTTTGATAATATCGCAAGCCTTGACATTTTAGCAAGGTAGGGTATTTTATGCAAAAATTTTAAGAAATCATACATTTTGAATATACGAAAGATAGCTTCACGGAGGTTAGGATTTTTTTTAACATCCCTTTGTATATATGAAATAAGTTATTGTATCTTTTGACACCTTAATATTTTTAAAAAATACAATTGTACATACATAAAATATTTATAAAAAAATCTACTTACTGAGATATTACACTTCACGGTGGATAGGTTTTTAAATAGCAAATTAATGAACTTAAACTTTTGAATAATAAAACAGCAACACTCTCATCTGCATATAAATTCTAACAGACCTTCAGGAATCACATGCGTCTATTATGTCGTAAACAGAGGTTTTTGCTTATTTAAAATGATTAAAGCGCCATCCGTTGCATAAAATTTAAAGCCAAAACAGATTCACGGGGTATAGAATCAATTTTTGTAACACCTACATAAATGGTTATCAAAATTATTTCTTTTAATTTTTAATCATGTTTTATATTTGATTCGATTGCTTTGGATGTGTTTAATTTACTTAGTGAACTGATATTTTTAGTATGCTTTTACTACCTCAGATATTTGAAACAGTCACGGAGGATAGGACTTTTAAGACATTGTAAAAAATAATTAATTGCGGTTAAAAATCTGGAACCTGGGCTGTAATATCTACTTAATTATTTGTCATTAAATAATTTATCTGGTTTCATAATACAATAATAGCACAGACATAAAAGAAAATGACTGATTGGCCAATCAATGCAAACACTTCGCATATACACACGAAAGATATAAATAGCGAATATCTATCCACATTGTCTACAAGTTTTATGATTATGTTATATGAATAATTGCGAATATTTTAAACATAACGCAATACATGTAGAAAGCATTAAAAATCACTGTCATAAAAACGTTTTTATTATGAATCTTGCTATTTAAAAAATTTGTTATTGTCGTTTTAGCCGGTCTTCGGATTAATTTATGTATAAAAATGTCGTAATTATATTTAATCAAAAACTCATTAGTTCATATGTGATGTGGTAAAACTGCATTAAGTTGATTGAATATTTTCAATCAAATTAGTTTTGTATACTATGAATGTAATACAAATAAAAATATAAAAACAAATATTAGTAAATAGAATATTTTATTAATGGTATATATTTTTAAAGACATTATTTAAAATTGTTTTTATGATAAAATGAATGCTGAATATTTTTATAAATAAACAGCATTCACCCAAAAATATCCGAAAAAAGATGTCATTACTGGTTTTCAAACTGAAATTAACTGAAGTGGGTTAAAGTTACAAAATACATCAGTAATGTCATTTTTGAAAATTAGAAGAATTATGGTTGAACAAAATGTTTGTTATAATTACAAAATACTTAGGGCCGGTTTATCAATGTTCAGTTAAAGTTGCAGTTAGTTATCTGGTAGATAATTTCCATGGATACCATTGTTTTCACAACGATCTATATGGAATTTAACTGTCAGATAGACTAACTGAAACTTAACCAGAGATTGATAAACCGGCCCTTAGTCAATTAGTTAACAGATTACAGTTGGTTATAAACTTTATATAAAGTTATTTGGGCCTGGATTAACATAAAATCTGGTTAAATTTAAAATATTTTTTCTGTGCATGAGTGTTAATAAAAAAATTAAAAAACATTTTAGAAGGTATTGTAAACATGTCAGGAAATATTTTAAAAAGTTTCCAATTAACGTGGTTTGGTAAAAAAAGTTTGTGGTAAAAATATGTGCCTGCTAATAATGTTGTTTGTTTAATTAGAGGAAGTAATTTCGGTGAAATTCAATTAACTTCTCGCAATAAAATCGTCAAATATCAGCCAAAATCAATACCCATGAAACATTAAATTCTGATTAATTCCTTGTAGGTAACCGCCAAATAATAATGCAAAATTTACGTTGTTAGCCTAATATTTTATTCCATGCAAAAATTCAAAATTAATTGAAATTCTAATCAAGAAAGTCCTAAAGCGGGTTCTTTCACCGCACCATGTAAATATATGAACATTTGTCAAATTATTTTTGCGAAATGCCTGCGGCCCTTTGCCGTTATATGGGGAACGGTTGTTTCTGAATGGAAAATACAGAAAAGACCGCACAGTGAGAAGTATTTTACAAAAAGTTCTCTAGACTGGGTGAAGTTTTTTTCTACACTATGATATAGTTGAATTTTACTGTCTCCATACACGGTGGTCAAAACTAGTATAGGACGAACAAAAATGTCAACCAAAACTGATAGCATAATCTGATTA
This sequence comes from Brassicogethes aeneus, assembly GCA_921294245.1. Lineage (NCBI taxonomy): Eukaryota > Metazoa > Arthropoda > Insecta > Coleoptera > Nitidulidae > Brassicogethes > Brassicogethes aeneus. Next base: position 60,498,066 of record OV121135.1, read on the forward strand.
TAGACTCTTTTGGTAACACAAAAATGTATTCATCAAAATCCCAGCTGATCCTTTATTAAAGTTTTGCATATTTCTTAGTATTTTAAAATTGTTTATGCCATTTCGATAAAATACTCTAGTACCATTTTCAGTAAAATTTTTTCTTGGGTTTTACATGGAATTGTTTTTAACATGGAAACAGTATTTTTAAATTCTTCAGTCTCTGTACAAACATGCTTCTTACATCTATAGCGATATCACCTAGAAACTTTAGTTCGTTCGTCCGTCCTCTTCCCTTAATAATTTTTTATGCCCTTTATATCTTGCCATTTTGCAGATTAAGCACATACATTCTTGGCTGCCGCGAAATTCTCTAGCAATTTCTAAATTTTGAAAATTTGGCAATTGTGGCTATGGAAATATACTTTTTTTACCATATTGAAGTAGGTAATTTTAAATCACTTAAGTTAAAGTGTTCGTTTGAAAAAGTCTGCAGTAATTTTTATATTTTCTCAGAAACCCATACCTTCTTTCGATTTTCTTCATGGTTTAATTTTCATTTTAAAATACTATTTTTAACTTTATAAAGTATAGGTACCATTAAATAAACAACTAAAGCAAAATATCACTTGCGTTATAACGTATAGCAATTTTTTTCATAACCACCTTAATTATTGTTTTACAAAATTTGCAAGTTGTAATTATTTCATAGATAAACTTCCAGTATTTTTTGTTATAAAAAATATTTAAGATATAAATCTTCGTTTTTTTGTTATGTTTTGTTTTGAGTGGTAAAAAATAATAGGTGACTCAATAAATTAATACTGGGGACTAAAGTAATTTAAATGATACAAAGTTTATTATTTTGCTTAATTTTATTAAAATTGTACAGGTAGTTTTAGTACAATAATTGCAAAATAATATATAGAAATAGAAAAACAAAAAAGTTTGCAATATATATATATATATATATATTGCTGAAAATTGTAGTTAAACATTTTTGGGTCATTGGGAATTCCCCATATGACTTTCTTACTGTGCGAATGATTCAGGGTTGGTAGCGAAGGGAGAAAAGTTATTGAAATAGCAAACCCTAAAATACACTGTACAATACGTTCTTGAGATACTGCCTTCGTCACACTGAGTACAATAAAACAAGTGGGAAACGAACCCCTTTCGTTCTTTTAGACTCAGGCTTGAAAACATTATTCTAAATGGCCTAATTTCCTTCTTCTCCCTTTCCTCGTAACCGTCGAAATATGTGGTGTACATTTTAGCGGAATTTTATCAAATTAAATAAGATTTCGGTGTTTAAGTTCATTTGCGGGAGACGGGTAATAAAATAATGAAAATAAAATCAGCGGTGTTCACCTGTCAAAACCAAAAACTTTGTTATTCTTGGGAATTTAGACATAAACAGTAAAAAAATATTTTCTAATTAAATCCTTTAAGTTAACAAAATTTCATATTATATATACTTATATATATTATATTATATATATTACCTTTACAAAACTTTCAATAAAATATTTTTCTTTGTTAAAATAGGTAATTACAAACCCTGGTTACAAAAAATTATGTTAAAATTTTACAAAATAAAATTAACAAACTACAAATTCATGCCAAAAAATCTGATTTTTATAACAGTTTACATCATTTTGTGATGTAAAGAAATGTATCAAAAATTAACATTTTTTTTTAAATTTCAGGCTGACAATATGATGTCTTGTTCGCTTCCAATAGTTCCAGTGATTCAGACGTTACCCTCTTTGTCGGCAGCTCAAGATTTCCCTATACATATTGGAATTAAGGTATGTTTGCATATATTTCTTTACATTATATTCTGTCCAAAATAAGTGGTTCTGCACTAATGCAAGAAATCATACATTTTGAATATTTGAGCTTCACGGAAGATAGCTTCACGGAGGATAGGATTTCGTATGTTTTTTTTTAAACATCCCTTTGTATATTTGAAATAAGTTAGGGACTGTCTACGTGTCCTACTAGTAGGATTTATAGCCTGTTCGCTAAATATCCGACTAATAGAACAAATAGTAGTAAGGCTAAATATCCTACTATTATTCAGAATTCGGCAAAAAAAACACTCAAAAGTGAGGTTAGTTTAGGTTTTTACACCATTTGTTTGACTGCAATAATTAAATTATAATAGATTTCAACGTTTGAGAGAAATTCAATTCCTTTTTCGAGATACAGACATTTATAAAGAAGTATGAAGATCAAAACTTTGTACAATTGTATAAAAAAGATTCATTAACATTAATTTCCGCTAAAAAAAACTTGCCAAAACGAGTAGAGAAGGCCAATAAGGACCTGAAATATTATCGGATTACGTATACTTGTTGTATTGGTGGTAGAAAATATAAAAGTAAATCGACTGGAAAGCGTACTACAAGGAAAGTACACAATATTATGTACATGTTATACCTAGAGATGCGACTTGAAAAAAAAACGGTCCGTTTTTTTTGTTTTTTTTTCAGGTTTTTTTTCATTGTTTTTTTTCAAATGGTTTTTTTTTCACATTTTAGGTTTTTTTCAAGAATAGTCCCATTTGCCTAATTTTTTATGTTTCCAGTCCAGTTCATGGACTAAAATTAGTCACTAAATTACGGTATTCGTTAGGACTGAGCGTTGCACGTTTTTCATCTAAAAATCTCAAAACTAGAAACTTCAAGCTTCAAATTGCTTTTTTTACGGCTCCAATACGACCATTTTTAAAAAAGATACAGCTATCCTTTAATTTTTTGTATTAGTGTAGAAGTTTTACATTGCTATTGGTTTCTAATGTGGAAACTACCAAATAATAAGAAATCAGATTTTTAAGTCTCGGTCAAAATTTTCAATAATGAAAAATGTAATATATTCTACATTTTACTTTATTATTAATATACATTTTACTCAAAATTTCATTTTGAAAAAAAAAACCGTTTTTTTTTCTAGTTTTTTTTCATGTTTTTTTCACATCTGAAAAAAAACCGTTTTTTTACATCTCTAGTTATACCTATAAAGGGATTTAATTTCGCAGTGGCTATTTACACGTCCGGCGTGTCAATTATTATTTGTACGTCGGACGTGAAAAATCCTATTTCCACGTCTGAGGCGGACGTTGCCGCGTTTTGTTCATTAGTTTTATGGGTGTGGGGCTGTTTTGTGCTTTTATTTACTGTGGTTACGCAGGTACACTGCATTGTGCCATTCCAAACAAACCCAAACTTAACAACCTAACCCAACCGACCCCGCCCCATTGTCACAATCCAGCCTGCTCTTAGATATATTATACTTCTATTGCTCAATGGGGAGGGGGGACCAATGGGGCGGGGTCGGTTGGGTTGGGTTGTTAAGTTTGGGTTGGTTTGGTATGGCACAATGCAGTGTACCTGCATAACCAAGATGACAGCTAATCATCATAACCTTGGCAATCCAACATGAAAATTGATCTCCATTTTTCATGTTGATCTTCGAAAAATACCTAAATATTTAATTAGCTCTGTATACAGAATATAGACAATTATTTTTTGCCGAATTCTGAATAATAGTAGGATATTTAGCCTTACTACTATTTGTCCTATTAGTCGGATATTTAGCGAACAGGCTATAAATCCTACTAGTAGGACACGTAGACAGTCCCAATAAGTTATTGCATCTTGTGACACCTTAATATTTTTTAAAAATACAATTGAACATACATAAAATATTTATAAAAAATCTACTTACTGAGGTTTTTAAATAGCAAATTAATAAACTTAAACCTTTGAATTATAAAACAGCAACACTCTCATCTGCATATAAATTCTAACTGATCTTCAGGAATCGCATGCATCTATAATGTCGTAAACAGAGGTTTTTGCTTATTTAAAATGATTAAAGCGCCATCCGTTGCATAAAATTAAAAGCAAAAACTGAATCACGAAGGATAGAATCAATTTGTGTAACACCTACATAAATGGTTATAAAAATTATTTCTTTTAATTTATAATAATATTTTATATTTGATTCGATTGCTTTGGATGTGTTTAATTTACTTAGTGAACTGATATTTTTAGTATGTTTTTACTACATCAGATATTCGAAAACATATAGGTTAACCTAGAAAGAGTGACAGTCGCGGAGGATAGGTTTTAGACTTTTAAAACATTGTAAAAAATAATTAATTGCGGTTCCCCGTTTGTTTAGCTAATTCAATTAGCAAACCATTTATTTGTTTATGCGTCGCTCGCCTACGTCTCCTCTTTTGACCGACTTGCCACCCTTTTCAATTTTTATTATTTATAATTCCGTCGCGCGTTTTTTAATCACATTTTGACAACGATGAAGATTTTCCCAAATTAATTTTGCCCTTTGTAACTTTTTTGGAGGGCGGGGTGAAAACATCGTACACAATAAAGTCGGATTATAAGCGGCGTTTAAAATTTAAATCCTACCGGTGTTTGTGTACAAATGCGGACATTCGTTAATTTCCGCTTTGGGTTAATTTTACGGTCATAATAAATGTTTTATGCTACTATTAATTTTTTATCCTCTGTCTATAATTAATTTTGTTTTAATTTTTAAAATTTTTTTTTGTAATATTCCTTATTCTCTAAAAATGAATTAGTCAAAAATGATTAGTTACTGCAGTTATTAGTGGCTGCTTTTTCACCTATATTTGACGACAATTTAACATGAAAATTGACTGCTAAATGTTTGGGATACAAATTGCGATTGACGAGAATTATTAGTAGCTGCTTTTTTGCTATGACAAATAAATAAATTTTGAACTTTTCCTAACCTAGCTTAAAGTTTATATAGTTTTGTCAACACAAGTATAAAGCTTTGATTAAATTTGATTTACATCGAAAAATCATTATAACTGAATCTTATAAATTTTAAAATTTAAATAAATCACATAGTATAGAATCAAATATTTTCACATTGCACGTTTTTTAAAAATTATTTGTATTTTCTTATAATCCAACTTAAAGTAGGTATGCATAAAGTTTTGTCGTTAAAAGTATAAAAGCTTCTAATAAATTTGAACTTTATTCAACAATTGTCTAGTGGGTATATCGTCGCATAAGTTCCACATGGTTTCAAGTACATTTTGGTGAACTTTACAGTAGAACAATTTTTATGGTTTGCTTTAAGGCAAATATTAGAGTAATTAATGTTGCACCCTTTTTTAAGTAGAACAGTGTAATAAACCTGTAAAAAATTCTAAAATCGAAAAGTTATAATTATAAATAAAAAGATAATTATGCCAAAAATAATAGCAACGAATTCGAATGTAAAAGCCCTTTTGAGGGCAAAACTTCATTTTGATGAAATTATGCCAAATTCCACAATGGAAGAAAAAGCACATCGCCTTATGGACATTTTTGGAGTAAAAAAGTAACGAATTTGGTTTTAGAAATATAACATCACACATTATTTTCACATTATTCACCATTGGACAACATTTACGTTCACAAAAAAGGTTAATTTCTTTTATATAAATTCTTTTCAAAGCGAAGATTAATATCCGCTAGGAATACTTTCTCTTCTGGGCCGTAAACCAACCTATATTTAACTACTTTTTTATATGATTTTACTCATCCAAGCACCACCAAAGCCAAATTAATTGCATTTTTAACTACGAATTTCGACAACTCAACTTGACAACTGCACAATGTAACCTACAATAATTTAAACATAACCACAATTAGATTTATTACTAGCTTGTTTGTTTTAATCAATGCGACCAACTTGACAACTGTATTTACCATCCAAAACCCTAAATTTGCAACGTTATAAAATGTTCCTAAATTTAAAAATAATCTTTTCCAACGAGATAAAAGACTACACAAAACTGAAAATACCTTTAGGTTATGCTATTTAATGTCGTTGCGAATAAACCGTTTTGTTGATAATTCTCATTGTATTCCGGGTAAAATGATAAAGGAGCGCTCTCCCCCATTTATTAATTGAAAAACGAACATAATAAGCGAAGTGGTTTGCGTAATGGAGACAAAATTGTAGTAAAAGGGACAATTTTCGGCCACGAATTTAATTTTCCATTTTCCAAAACCCCATACACGAGAAAGTATACAAGCCATTTATTAACATTTTACAGTTTACCTTTTTTAACGCTCTTCTACATGTAAATTAAAAGTAAATAATAATATCACGTGAAGGGTGGCTTTAATCAAAAATATAATTAATTTTTGTAATGAAATTTATGCAGGTTTTATAAAATAAACATTTTTTTAAATTTGTTGTTTGTAGAATTAAAAATATGAGTATATAGTAATTTTATGAAATTCCATTAAAAATAGAATAAATAAATTAACTATAGTGTTGGATATAATAAATTAGACTTTAAAAATTCATTATTCCAGCTCTCTAAAAATAAATTAGTCAAAAATGACTAATTTAGTAGTTATTAGTGGATGCTTTTTCACTTGTACCATGGTTAACCATGGAATACCATGATATTCCAAAATTTAACATCCAATTCTTATGTAAAATTCCGTCAAAAATTATGAAAGTGGATCAGTTTTTTTAATAATATAAACGAGTTGTATACTATACTTTTTATCTTTTTTGCGTTCATAATGACTTTATTATAACACCGCTTTCGGTGCTGTAATGAGATACTTTATCCCACCCAAAATTTTGATTGTATAGGTTGACTATACTTTAAACAGCATAATATTTTGCATATTGGTTATAATATTTTTATGATTTTTTTAGTACTTACTTTTCTGGCAATAAATTTTGTTTAACACCAAAGAAAGTCCTTTTTTCCCTCTTTAACATTAACAGCCGCTTATTGTAAATAAGTAAATTAAGGACGGCATGGCGAATCGATTTTGACATTAACTGTCAAACCAATGACTGTTATACCAACTATCTAAAGTAAAATTCGACCGAATTAAATTTAAGGTATAAAATTAATTTTTTTTATAGAATTTTAGCAAAATAGATAAAATAGCATAAAGAACTCATGCCATAAGACCTTTTGTCGCACTCGTCCAAAATTACGTCTTATGACATTAGTTCTTTAATATACTTTTACTTTTATCATTATTTATTTCAAATATTAAAATTTAAAATTCATTTCCTAACCTAACTTAATAAGTCTTCTTCTTCTTCTTCATTCATAGTATAAAGTTCATACGTCAACAACCAAGGCCGTATTCAAAACAAGGACCGGCTTTAAATTTTATTTTAAACAATTTTCATTTTATAAAAAAGAGCAAAGGTGCGAAAATTGTTAAAAAATAATGAAATTTTATGAACACCATATTAAGTTATTGGGACATACAATAATTGGCAAAATGAGAAATATCAAACTTTTGAACATTGAAAGCTGCCCTCATGTAGGGTCGCTATTTTGATTAAATCTAGTAGCAGGAACATTTGTTGGAAAATGTGTCCGTTTCATCTGTAATGCCTAATACGTCTATAATAGGTTTCCCGATAGACGGACAGGTGCGGGACATAACAAAACCGTAACTTCCCTACATTCTCTATTAACTTTCCGAGCTTTCCCATGTCGAGCGATTGTCGATTTGCGATTTTAAGCCCATCTGGGCCGCCCGATAATTTCAATAAATCATTTTCCATTGCTGAATAGAACTACAGATTCTCCACAGGAAACTATTTTTAATGATCGATTGTCAAAAAAGTATCACAACTCTAAAAATTAATTTAATAGTTATTGGTGGCTGCTTTTTCACTTTTACCATGGTTAACCATGGAATACCATGGTATCCCAAATTTTAACCGCCAATTCTTATGTAAAATAGTCCCCTGAATCCGAAAATGTCATCAAAAGTTAAAAAAAGTAGAACAGTTTTTGAGATATAGTCAATTTTTCATTTAATATGGAATTGACTATATCTCAAAAACTGCTCCACTTTCATAATTTTTGACGGTATTTTCGGATTCAGGGGACAATTTTACATAGGAATTGGCTATTAAATTTTTGGATACCATGGTATTCCATGGGTAACCATGGTACAAGTGAAAAATCAGCCACTAACAACTATTAAATTAGTCATTTTTGACTAATTCATTTTTAGAGTGTAAACATTTAAATTCAGTAAAAATCGTCAAATAAAAAGGTTGTATTAAGAAATTCTCCACTCAACGGTAAAATACCATTATATTATGTATTATATATAATATTATGTTGTTATGAATTCGTATGTACATTTTGTTGTTTAAAATGCAGTTTTTTAGACAACTCAAATATAAAAATGGTTGATTTTAGGGTTATGTTTGTGCAAAAATTATTTCTTAATAATTTCTTAAAAATGTCCAAACTTAAATATAAATTATATTAGGTAAAGTTATCATCAGTTAATTCTGCACCAACAAATGTACTTACCGAATTGGATCCTTTGGCAAAACATGAAAATGCAACGATTTAGTTCTTGAATTTTATTTACAATTACAAACGCAATAATTCACCATGACCTCTTAGATAAAATACACACACTAACGTAACTATATAAGCATTTAAGCGTTGAGTTTCTTAATCAATGATATAAAGAATAATCAATCGAAATCGAGTACTAAAAAAGTTTTTTAATTTTTTCCTTGCAACGTAAAACACGAATAACGTGCGCGATTTAGCTGTGCAATTGAACAAAATTTGTCGAGTAAGACTTCTCTTTTGTGAAAAAACTACCTATTTATTTTAAAATGAAGTATAATCTGTGCTTTAAAAATTGTAGAACATAACCATTGGGTCTCAATTTTTGTTCCTTGCACCCGTAGATTTTATCTTAGCTTGTTATCATGTAAGCTTCTGAAGATGTCTATTTTGTCGAGAAAATCTTTATCAAAAAAGTAAAAGTTAATAACATCGTGTGTGGATAATTAGAATAAATCATTTTCTGTTTGCTGAAAGCATTTGGCTGTCAAATAGTTTGCGGGAGGCGATTTATTGTGGCTCTTTCTACGAAGAGCACCTTCCACTATATTTTTAGCGCCTTTAATGAGAAATAAATCACTGGGAGGCGAGGCCTTGGAAAAGCAGAAGGAGAGGTGTACGTCGGTGTTGATGGCCAACTTGCAAGCTATTAGAGGCAGAATGTTTTCGGACAATAAATTCCGAATGGAGCGCCGGTTTTTTTCTATATAAATTGATATTTTATGGCCTCTGGGGCTAAAGATCTGGTTACGGGTGGATTTTCGCTGATGTACGTCCTCCTTCTGTGCTACGCCCGGCGCAGATGAATGTCCTTACTCAAATTGATTTTGGCTTGACCAGATTTATTACCCTTATTGAGATAAATTTCCCAAATACAACAACTGTGCTGCTGTGCCTTTTTTTTACTTCGACATTTCCTTTACTATTATAAAAATCAGGGCTCCCACACCTCCTAAAATTCATAAAATTCCTAAAATTTGGCTTAAATCTTAAAAACTCCTAAAATTCTCCTAAAATTGCCATCAATCTCCTAAAACTCCTAAAAATTAAATATAAGTAGGCGTTTAATTAAGGTAGTTGTGCTAAAAAATTTCTTTTTTAAAAAGTAATTTAAAAAATATATATTTTTGGGTTCTAGTTTATTTAATTCTTTTTAAAATTATATAGGTATCACAACCATGTAGTAGCTTCTAGACTACAAAATTGTCATTTTTAGTCATATTTCGTTAATTTTCGACAAAAATATACCGTGTTATATATCAAACAAAATGATTTTTAATTTTCTTTTAAATGATAGCTAAAATAGTAAACAATTTAAAGAATGTTTTGCTGTCCATGCACTTTATATTTTTTCTATTATAAGATTTTTTAGTAACAATAACATTACAATTATTGTTAGTTATGAACTAAATTTTTTTTTCAAAATATAAATATAACATCATTAAACTTTGGCCTACTTTTTTAGCCATATCTATCGACGCTTTTTTTTAAATAAAATTAAAAGTGTGGTGAAATTTCTACTTGTAGATATATACAAAAGTAGTAATTTTACCTCACTTTTCATTTTATTAAAAAAAAACTCGTCGAGCGATTTGGCTTAAAAACTAGTCAATATAACCTATTTGTACAAAAGAAGTGATATTTATTTATATTTTTGTTAAAAAGAATTACTTATTTTTTCTTATTTTTTAAGTATAGTGTAGTTGTTTTTATTTAATTGAATAAATTCATTTGCATACTTTTTTCTCCTAAAATTCTCCATAAAACCTCCTAAATTCCTAAATAAAATTTGTAATTTAACCGTGGGAGCCCTAAAAAATCAGATTTTTGTAGTTTGATAATTTTATTTATTTATTTATTTTATTTATAATTTAAAATTGTCAAATTTAGTAGTGTAATACCTGATAAAATCGAAAACCACTATGGAGTACCCCAGGGTACTGTTCTGGGACCACTGTTGTTTTTATTGTATTTAAATGATATGTAAAAGTATCCCAAAAGTTCTGATATTTGTATGCTTGCAGATGATACTATGATTTTTGTTGCTGGTTATAATATTGTTGATATGGTAAATAGAATTAGAAATTATTTATAAATGGCTTACCTTAGTATATAACCAAATATATGAAACAACTAATATAGATTTGAACAAAAACACTGCAGAAACATTCAAGAGATTTTGTATTTGTTTTCAAGAGAGCTATCCTTCTTCAACTAAGAACTTTTTTCTTTAGGCAATAAGTACTCTTTTATGCTAAAATATTGTTTCTTGCCGCTTATAATTTTTTAACAAGAGAGTTGACTATTTAGTTTAAGAGCACCTTTTTTCAGTGTAGTAGCATCGAAATGGATTTAAAAAGTTATCTAATTGTCAGCATAAGTACGGGTGACACTGACAACATGTTTCAGGTATTTTGGCATTCGAAAATCGCGCAGAATAATCCTGCGAGTCGGAGCTTAACTGACATGACATCGGCAGGACACAGGAATTGCCCGTTGTTCGTATTCCTGCAGAATTATTCCATCAGGTAAAATCCCCTTGAGTTGCCAAATTATTGTCGTCGTCATTTTTCAATACTCGCGGCCGAATTAGGGGAATTAGTGCCCGTCCGATCGCTAGCTCGCCCGCTCTGAATTCTAATGCCGCGTTTTTTTTTCTCCTGGCATTTCGACAAAGCAAAGGGGATTAATTTTCAATAACACGGCTAAGCCGCAAAACGGCAAACAAATGAACCGAAGCCCAAGCGTGGCACTCTTGACGAAAAAAATAAAGTAGGTATGTTACAACATCACAAAAAAGTTAAAAAGTCTTTAATATAGAAAAATAAATCTACAATAAAAAATATTTGTTAAGTTTAAGTACAACCCACTGTAATCTGTTAACTACATCGGCATTGGCATCGTTGAAAACTAGAAGATTGACTGTAAAAAAAGTTTACAAAAAGAAATTTAAATAAAATAAGACATTTATTTTTACTAATTAAATACATAATTTATTGAAAAATATAAGATTTATTGCAACTTTGAGCATATTGTACATTAAACATCTTAAAATTAGATAATACCACACATCAGTGACGGCTGGTGGATTTTGGGTATACCGATATCTCAATTATTAGATATGGGACCCACACCAAATTTATATGAGTTTATAATGACATTAAATAAACAAATTCTGCGCAAGCAGAATTTAAATTGAAGTTTGCGAAAAAAAGATAACCGAAAAAACATCGAACATGGAACTGACGACACGGTACTGATGAATGGGATACAAATTTGAGATTATAATTCGGAATTAAGTATCTTACTGATATTTTTTATTAGTGGATGCTACTTATCAACAAATCACATATAGCCTTATATAAATTACAATGAAATATATATATGTAAGAACATAACTCACCACAGTACTGAAATTTTGACTGGAACTATCCGTGCATTCACCACAACTTCGCCGCTTGCAAAGGTAATTTTTACCAACACTTGAGTTAAAACGAGGACTTGACGTTTAAACTTCAATATTTCGCAGGAATTTTGAATTTTAACATTGGACACAGAACTTACGGGTAAAAGTGAGTACAAAGATATCAGTTATTTAAAAATTGCTGTTTTTCGAATCTATGATAAAATATGAAAAATACATTATTTAATGTTTTATAGTTTGTAGTGAAATTGAAAAATTTAAGATAAATTGAATATATTTTAAAATAAAACCACTCAAATATTTGATTCAGGAGTGCTTTTGAAAAAGTACATTAAAGTTAAAAAACCTGGATCTTTTGTAATATACTAAAATATTTACAAAAAATATTAAAATACCTACTCTATTGACTGATGACATCAAGTTGTCCAACTTTTGTGGAATCACCCATAAATATGATTTAACATAAAAATTGTATTACATATTTTAATAATTATGTGCGTGTTTTGCATATTTTTTACGTTTTACATACAGGGTGTTATGTAATTAATGTTATATATTTAAATACTGAATACCTTTTGACATAAGGAATAAAGCAAAAATATTTAAAAAAACATTTTTCCAAAGATAAAGAAAAAATATGCATTAGAAGTTTTTTATATTTTTTGTGATACGCCACTGGTTACACACTTGTTTATCTCTGCACACCTGTATTTTGTGAGTACATAGATACCAACCAACAAAGTAGCTATGCGTTGCCAGTTGTAAAAAATTGTTACTAAAAATTTTTCTTGCAAAAAATAAATAAAAACTCAATAAATGCCCTTAAAGCTCTAATACCCTTCTGTATTTATTTACTGATCCAGCTATTAGCTTAAGCAATGATTAGAAAATTTAGTACCTTTGAAATTTGAAATCCATAACTACAAAATTAATTTTTTCATCAGTTTTTTTCTCTGTTTACCTACTCAGATGAAATTGGGACCAGTTTACAGGTTAAACTTTAAACATTTAATTTGTGTAAATAAATTCAAAAGCACTTCCCTTAGTTAAGATAATATTATTTACAATTTGAAAACATAACCTAAAATTTAAAAGAAATGCACTAGATTCTGTCATAAAAGTTGGCAGATTTTTTTTGAATTTACCTTTGTACAAAAATGAAATAACCAACAATTAATAAAAACGCCAAATTGACAATTTGAATTGTTAATTTTGTCATTTTTGTAATTAAGCTAAATTTAAACAATATTTGTCAACTTTTTTGAAAGATTTTGGAAACACTGTTGTTACCAACCATAACATAATAAATCCACCAGATTAACCTAAAGTTCCTAGTCGATCAGTGGCGTACTTTTTGGTAGGATAAAGGTTATTATAAATTATTTTTAGACTTTGGAATTTAGAAAAAAAAAGTTTCAGGTGCTTCTTTATGGACCCTAAGGAACAACCCATTTTAATATATAACATTAATTACATAACACCCTGTATATATGCTTTAAAGAAAAAAATATTACAAACACTCAAAGAAACTGTTAAAAAGGTCAAATCTTCGATATGTCCTTAGGTTCGGCGGTCCTTGTGCATTGATAATTAGCTAGGCGGTCCGTTTGTCTGATGTGCGGTCGTGCGTGTGTTTTGCCGGTGACAGATCGCCACGAACGAAAAGGCGGCTGTGGCGACCGCCTCCCCTCTCGCCCCTTGCCTTACCGCTTACCTCTCGTGGGGCTGGCCGTCCCCTAATTGATGAACGGCTCCCCTGAGACGGGTCGCTTCAATCCGTTACGAACTCTTTTATTATTATCATTAAAAAGTAATATTAAGGGTGTTTTTTTAAGAAATCCGTGTCGCCATTTTTATCAATATTCAACTCTCTTAATAAAAATTATTAGCGGCAAGAAACAATATTTTAGTACAGTGGAAGAAGTATAGTTATCTTGAAAACAAATACAAAATCTCTTGAGTTTTTCTTCTTTCAACCAAGTGCAAAGTGTTTTGTTCAAAAGCTATGAAAATTATTTATATTAACGCAATTCATTCAAGATAAATCACAATTATCCCAATAGCATGTCAATTTTACAACAAAATCTGGTAGCTCTCGTATAGTAAATTTAAAAGTAAACTACGTACACGTCATCAATAAAACAAAAATTTTACGCATTGGTACCAACACTAAATGACTAAATCGAAGTTTGTAATTAAATATTTGAATGCACTTTAAACATCTACAGTTGGCAACAATTAAGATGTTGTCATATTTACATTCAAATATTTCATATTTAAATGACACATAAAAAAGAATTTGACGTTTTAGAATTTCGAAGCTGTCAGTTGTGTTTATTTTGTTTGTTGTTTGTGTTATTTTATATCGTTTAAGTTTTCATTGCCGTTTTTGTGTAAGTTATATATCGTTTTTTTGTGTTTCCTATATTTAAAATGCCGAAGCATTTAAATAGTCGGAGTCAAGAGTTGGTGTCATCCTTAATACGCTATTTTGAGGCAGAACGGGATAATAAGGTTCCTGTATACATTAACTCACCCTTAAATTTCAATTTTTATTGTAAATTTATGTCATAAATGAATATAATACACTATTTTAGGCATATTTAGGTGCGGAAAAACTAAACTTTCGCTAAAATATATGTTTATAGTGTTAAATTCAACAAACTTTGCTTAAAACTGTCACCTTTTCTATGTACTACACTGAATTTTAATCTGTCATAATTTCCAATGACAAAGCTATTTCTTGCAATGTTGCCAAGTTTAGAAATGGTAAAATTATTATTTTTTGATTTAAAATTAAATATTTATTGTACCAAAACAAAAGAAATGTATGTAAAAACTTTAATTAAATATTATTATTAAGTAAGTATGCACAATATTTTTGGTATTTACGAAAATAATGATATGTATCTTTGTAAATTGTAGGTAGGCAACCCAGATTGAAATTAAAGATAATATTTTAAATTGAATTGATTGAATTTGAATTATAATATTTTATTAAATAATAATCAAATACCAATAAATGTATCTACTTAATTAAACAATTAAATTCCGTTAAAATTTACTTTTGCATTTTATTTAATGGCATGATTTGCAAATTTTGTTTCTTTTGTTTTAAAACAAAATTTGTTATTTTAGTTGTCATTTAATTGATAAAGTGTCAATTGTGATTTATTTTTGCTGTTTGCGTATTTGTTATATGTTGAAAAATGAATATTCAAAATATTACCAACGTTTTTGAGTTAACTTCGAAACCTGACGAAGAACTAATTACTGCCCTACAACAGGCTGGACTTTTAAAAGCCCAGTTTCGTTGCAAGGTAAGAAACTGCCGAAGAATGTGTGAATTAAGAGCCAGGGATGGACAGTTTGCTCTTAATCATGCATTTTACTGCCGCCCTTGTAAAAGGGAGTATAGCGTACTATCGGGAAGTTTCTTTCACCAAATGAGAGTGTCTGTCCGCGATGTAATCCACATCATGTGGTACTGGGCGTGTGAAGTCAGAACTGGCTCCGTCGCCCAAATCACGGGTACTCATCGCGGGCTATCCATTCAAACATTTCGGTATATAAGAGACATTTTATCTTGGAAATTAATGCAAGAACCATTTTTATTGGGTAAGTACAATATTATATAATATTATCAACAGTTAAGTATACCTAATTGTTTTGAAAAAGTGCCAAGTATAAAGAATAAACTGATCACGCCCATCTCGATTCGCTCAGCATTTATGTAAATTGATTAAGTTCACAAGTGGCCTGGGCGGGCTTGGTCAGTGCCTGAGCCCATTTTTGCGCGCGCAAAAATGGGCTCAGGCACTGACCAAGCCCGCCTCGCTTCGCTCGGCATTTAATTAAATTGATTAAGTTCACAAGTAGCCTTGGCGGGCTTGGTCAGTGCCTGAGCCCATTTTTGCGCGCGCAAAAATGGGCTCAGGCACTGACCAAGCCCGCCTCGCTTCGCTCGGCATTTAATTAAATTGATTAAGTTCACAATTAGCCTAGGCGGGCTTGGTCAGTGCCTGAGCCCATTTTTGCGCGCAAAAAATGGGCTCAGGCACTGACCAAGCCCGCCTCGCTTCGCTCGGCATTTAATTAAATTGATTAAGTTGCCTAAGTCCATTTATGCGCTCGTAAACTAAATTTATTATTACTTTTAGGAGGCCCTGGGACAACTGTACAAATTGATGAGTCGGTCATAACGAAAAGAAAATACCACAGAGGGCGCGTGGTCCCCGAAAAATGGATTTTAGGGATTTATGATACCACGAACAATCTGGGATATATACAGCATGTTCAAAACCGTAGTGCCCAAGTGCTAATCCCAATTATCCAGAACCACGTGAGAGCCGGAAGTGAGATCTGGACCGACATGTGGAGAGGCTACAATAGTCTTCCACATCATGGATATATACACCGCACTGTTAACCATTCTCGATATTTTCGAGATCCAGTGACTGGTGTATGTACCAATCATGTGGAAGGCTATTGGAGCAAGCTCAAGCAATATTTACGGCGGTTGGGAGTAATTGGTTCTCCATTCTTATACGAATATATCGACCAATTTTTATGGAATGGTCTTTATGGGGGTACAGCAGTCAATCGCTTTAGTAATTTAATATTACATATATCCCAACGCTATCCGTAATTTTTTTAAATCTTTGTTTTTATTTTTTTTTTCAATATTTTTATAATTTAAAATTTTAATGTTCATTCATTTATTAAAACATTATTTTTCCCCACTAGATAGTAACTACCATATTGTTAGGTTTGTTCCTACCGAATATTTTGACTATTAAATGAACGTCATGAATATGTACAATAATAAAATTGCGCAAACAATTTTAGTATTGAGAATGTTCCCTGACTTTCACTCGATAGTCAAAACACTCGGCAAGAGCAAGCCTATTCTGCCGTGCTTAATGAAAACGCCGTAACCAACAATTTTGCGATTTCTGTTTTACGGCATTTTCTACTAGAACAATTCATCCTGCGTCTATCCCCGGTACTCAAAAAACTGTATATATATAGATACGGTTTTTTGAGTAACGGGGATAGACGCAGGATGAATTGTTCTAGTAGAAAATGCCGTAAAACAAAAATAGCAAAATTGTTGGTTACGGCGTTTTCATTAAGCACGGCAGTATTTTAGACCGATGAGCCATAAAGCCTGATTTATAGATTGCCATCCTTCCTTCCTTCCTCCCGTAGAAGTTGAAGAAAACAAAAACCTGTTGTCCCGTAGGGAAATCTATAAATGGCACTACGATTTTCGTATTGTTCATCTTCTACGAGAGGAAGGAAGGAAGGCAATCTATAATTCAGGCTTTAGTTATGACTCGTCGTTGCGATAGTAATCTTGTCCAGTATGACAGGAATCTTCTCTAAAAATTTAATTTTGAACTTTAAACTGATTTTATAAACAGAATCACGCTCATAACGAGCGGACGGTGGCTCAAAACAATGTGACTTTAGTGGCGATCGACTTTCGCGTCGATCGTCACTGTAACCCTGTTTGTACAACTTGTTGTTTGTACCTTGGTTTTGTCTAGGCCCAAAACCATGTGACTTTAGAGGCGGTCGACGTCCACGTCGATCGTCGCACTAGCCCTGTACTGTACAACTTGTACAATTGTACAGTTAACTGTTTGTACAATTTTTAATTAATATGAATGCAATTTAAAATTTAAATTTATAAACATATTTTTTAACTCTTGCATATTATTTAAATTATTTTGGTATTTTCGTATTAATTGTACCCACCTAACAACGGGAATAATAAACTCATTATTTACGTTGCTAGGCATCAGTGATTGGCCAATTTCAATATTCACTGTGATTTAAACCAATCAGGATTTAAATTGTGAAAAGTGAGATTGTAACTGTCTAACAGATGTCAGATTTTTACATATATACAAAGAGTAACTATAATTATCTTTAAAATCGAGAGAAAGTGAGGTTAAAATTTATTTTTTTAATAATAAAAATTACTTAATTGGAGTAAAAAAAGCATAAATAGTATTAAACTTAAGATAATGCACAGATAATGTGCATATACCTATAGGTATAATATAATAGTATATTATATATAATATACTATTATACATAGTATTTATTAAATATTATACAGTAATGTGATTTGTTTATATATGGTTTTTGTACTTATCTCTAATTTTTAAATGTGTTTTTTTATTTGGAAAAATAGGTAAACTACTAATTTGTATATACCACAGAGTAAAACAACATACCTATTAAGTTTCAATCAATCAGAATTGAAATTACAAAAGATAAAATATGAATATAAATATTAGGCCCCTACATTAGACACTATTAATGTTATATTTGTTGCATAGGTAATTAAGAGTTTATTTTGTTGTTTCATCTATTAATTTAAAAAGTATGTACAATCTTTATATATTAAATTGTTATCTTAATAAATACATTTTAAAAATCTGTTTTATATTATTTTTTATTAACACAACATGTACCTATAGAGAGTTCTTTAATTTATGGTATAATTCATATTTATAAATAATACCTATTTTAGAATGCAATCTGGGTTGCATACCGAATTTCCCTAAACAAGGTAAAAATATTACATCTGGCAACATTGCTTCGAATCTGACATTTTATGTCAAAAAAATTGTTAAAAATTACATTTTCAAACTTAATTTTCTCAAAAATTACTTAAAAACCCGCATTTTTTATTTTTGATATTGACTATTTAAAACACCCTTTTTTTAATGATGTCAATAAAAATTGGAAATTCGGAGTGAGTTAAAGTCGACCGGCCCCCCATTATTATCGTGTTACCTTTAACAGCTGTTAGAAAGGTAAATAGGATTATTATTAATTATATATTAGAATATTTAACAAAATATATGTTGGATACATAAAATATTAATATATATACCAGAGACTGACTTTAGATGGCAAAATTTTTGGGTTTTATCAGAAAATGTCTTTAAAAATGGCTAAAAACATACTTTTGGCGGTGCATCATATAGGTTATAAAAACTCAGACTTTTGACATTTTGATATTATTCATGTAAACGCCATCTATCGCCCTGTAGTTGCACTACCACTTTCCCTTGATGCAAGGATTTTAGCATCACATTGACAACCGTGCCCGATCAGCTGATTGATGACGTGTACGTAGTTTACTTTTAAATTTACTATACATGGGAGGGGATGCAAAACGCGCACACTGTTTGCGGCACACTTGTTTAGTATGTTTTGTATCATTGCAACTTGCAACTCGCCATTTTATAGGGGCAGTGATATAATATTATAATTCTCTTAAAAGTATTTTTAATAAACATTTTGCCGGTTTTGTTGTGTTGTGGCGTGTTGTACAGTTGTATTCAATAAAAAAGCGTACAAGAATTAGAATGAGAGAAAACTGTCAAAATAATATTATTGCTTAAAACCGGCTTATCGCTGACATAAGTCATTAAAATAATTAATATAGGTTATAAAGAGCATTGACGTCGTAGGTTAATTAAATAATATTACAAAAATTATTAATTTTTAATATAGATTTTTAATTTCTATTATACCACGGTACGAATTGACCATTCTTCTTCGATTCTTGATACTATTTGAGCCTTTTTAACTGACGAGGCATTTTTATTTTCTACTGTCAGTTATAGTGACTTAAGTCAGTGGAAAGCCGGTTTTACGCAATAATGTTGACAGTTTTCTCTCATTCTAATTCTTGTACGCTTTTTTAATGAATACAACTGTATGTACTTTCACAGTTTAGTTGGAATCATTAAAACTCTTTTTAAATAAATGATTTTGTTAATTTGTTTAATGTTTTTGAAGGTTAGGTATCAATTAAAATATGTAATAAAAATTTTATTTTAAATCATTTTTATGTTACTTTATTAGTGTTAGTATAAAAAACTTGCGCTTTTCTTGATATCAAACAATAAATGTCTTATTTTATTTAAATATTTTTTTGGAAACCTTTTTTTCAGTCAATCTTCCAGTTTTCAACGATGCCAATATAGGCTTGAACTTCCCTCACTACGAAGGTCCTTGATTTTAATTGTTAAATGCATGTTTCAATAATTAAAATCAAAAGGCCTATGTTGTGAGGGGAATTTAAGCTTGAATACTAACAACGCTGGTAGTTTCAGTGAAGATCAGAAGCTTTTGAATAAAGCAATACATACTATTGGACCAAGAGATATTTGCTCTAAAATCAAAATAAAATGCGGTTAGTATAGGCTTTTGTAGCAAGACAAACTTTCTTTCTTAGGAAGTTCATAAGCTTTTCAATTAAGAGATGCAGTTTTCTTGTTAAAATCCCATTTTTTGCGCTAAAAAACGTTTTCTTTATTCAAAAGGGAAATATCTTCCAAAGAAATGTTTTTCGCTTTCATAAAAAAAACTTTCATAAATAACAAAACTTTTTGGAGTAATAAAAAATCCCGTTTCCAAGCCAAAACCTAGAGACAAGTGTCTAAGATATGCCCGTTTAGTCATAAATTGGATCTCTAAACACGGCAATAAATATCAGGGAGGAGTGAACCGTCTAGCGTTTTCATTTGGGGTGTTGCGCGTAAAAGCCCGTGTCAACCGATTGCCTTAAGTTAACCCCTTAAGAGGCCGGGAGAAGAATAAGAGACGGGTGCACGTCAGTTTTTCGCTCCAGTTGACACCGCACCTGTATTTCCCCCTTTATTTATGCCACATATCACTTCACCGGCAGACGCTTAAATTATTCATATAACCGTTTTATATTCGCTGGCTCTTAAATTTTACGTTCCAGAAATTTAATAGATTTACGCCCAGTGCCTTGGATGGAAAGCAAGAGTGCCACACGGTTTATTACGTCGACTTGGGTACAATGTTTAGCGGCAACTTTTGCAGTTTGTTTGTTTGCTTGTTTGTTTTACGAATTGTTTTGGCCAATTTGCAACTCAAAGATGAGTTATTTTAAAGTAACGAGCGTTGAAACAGACGTAAAGCAAAAAGAGGTAAACAAGGTCTTTTCAGTTTTTGCCTTGCTGAGATATTTGGGAAAAGGGTTGTTTTATTTAACGAGTTTTCATCAAATTTTGTTTAAGTTGATCAAGAGTTTAAGAATTGTCAACAATACATTTAAAGCATAGATTATACATCATTTTTAAATAAGTAGGTAGTTTTTTCACAAAAGAAGTCTTACTCGACAAATTTTGTTCAATTGCACAGCTAAATCACGCACGTTATTTGTGTTTTACGTTGCAAGGAAAAAATTAAAAAACTTTTTTAGTACTCGATTTCGATTGATTAAGAAACTCAACGCTTAAATGCTTATATAGTTACGTTAGTGTGTGTATTTTATCAAAGGGATCATGGTGAATTATTGTGTTTTTAATTGTATATAAAATTCAAGAACTAAATCGTTGCATTTTCATGTTTTGCCAAAGGATCCAATTCGGTAAGTACATTTGTTGGTGCAGAATTAACTAATGATAACTTTAACTAATATAATTTATATTTAAGTTTGGACATATTTTAAGAAATTAGTAAAAAATAATTTTTGCACAAACATAACCTTAAAATCAACCATTTGTATATTTGAGTTCTCTAAAAAACTGCATTTTAAACAACAAAATATACCCACGAATTCATAACATAATACATAATATAATGGTATTTTACCGTTGAGTGGAGACTTTCTTAATCAACGCTTTTAATAATGCTAAATGCTGTTTAAATTTAGACGACTTATTTGTTTGACGATTTTTACTGAATTGAAATGTTTAAACTTTTCACGTTAATCACTACTAAAATGTGTATTTATTGTTTCTAATAGGTAGAATTTATATTTACAGAGGCTGTATGAAATTTATTTCTTCATTCAGATTAACACTGTTTATTGGAAAACCGGTTAAAACTCAACACAGGATTTCCTCTTGAAATACACCCAACAACACAACAAATCGAGCCACGGTTTTTTTCTCGATATTTTTTCACATTTTCCGGCTTTATTCTCAAAAACACTCGTTTGTAACAGAAGCGTATTGTCAGTGGGAAATGTTTTGATTGGCTACCTGAAATCACGTGTACTTTTTTAATAAAATAATTTTTTTAAACATTAACAAAATAATCTGTAACATTTACAAAACTTTGTTTTCCTGAATACTCTTTTACATTTTTTATTATATTTTTGATTTTCTGTTTGGATTTTCATTTTTGTTTGTTCCTTTAAAATTATATACGCCCGTGGCTAACAGGATCATGTTAAACTTTAAATTTTGCCTAATTTTATAACGAGTAAGGGAAAATCAAAAAAACCGCATCAAAAGGCGATGTTTGGCTCTTTTGTTCTGCCTTATAATTAATAAGTTTAATTAGGTTATATCTGGAAGTTGAAGAACAATTTAAAGATTAAAATAAGTACGAAACTTTTATCGTGTCGAACGAACGAACGAAGGAAAACTTTGGTTCATAATATTTATGATAAAACAGTTTCGAAAAGTGGAACAATGGCCCTATTTTCGAGTAAAATTAGCGAGTTTGTGCCGGCAAAAGCGGCGCCAAACAATACCAACAATCAGCGCAGTCTGAAATCTAATAATTTTGGATTTGTTCGTCTCGGCCCGTCCTGGTACACGGAGAAAAAAGTATAATGCTGATTACCAAAATTATAATACCCTTTACTATAATTTATATTACTATTTGGGACAACTATCTTGTATATTGCTAGATAGTATGCATATTTAGTAATTTTTAAATATCCATGTATGTTAAACCTTAAGGTAAAATATTATTATTCTCAACCAATTTTGTTTTTAATTCTTATTATAATTAGATTTTTTCCATTACTAATAAGTATAGTAAATTTAAAAAATTATGTTGCCGTTTTAAATATAAAATATTTTAAAATCGAATATATTTATATGTTAACAATTAAAAATTGTAACATATTTATTGTACTTTTTAATATACAAAAATGTTATGAGAAAGAATTGAACCTACACCTCGCCAAAGTTTTTTGTTTTGAGTGCGTTCCGTCAACTTCAAATACCGACAGACAGGTGTTTTGACCTATATTGGGTATCATCAGTGTCGACACGACCCTGTCGAGCAACTTTTAGTAGTGGAACACACGCAAAACAAAGAAATACCTGAGCTTATATAACATGGTTGGTAAGCCAACAGAGGCGAGATGTAAGAACATCACGTGATCCACACCGTCTAACGACGCGTCGCGACGTGGCCTTTGCCGCAATCGGTACATACTATGCAACCAAGTAGGTTCAATTCTTTCTTATAAGTATTACCAGTAATGGGTCAAGAAAGTTTATTGAAGAAACTAAGAAAATTAAATGTTTAAAATATTGTTTATTTACCTTAACATAAAAGTATCTTTATTTTTACTATATTTTTTTACTATCTAAAATTTACTATACATTTCTCTCCGTGTAGTTTTGATTGGAGATGGAAATTCACAGTCATTTAACCACCATTTTGTTTTTCTTCAGCGCATAAAAGAAAGGGCCTTTAGGTCTGCCCACGTTTATAAACACACTTGGTGTTTACCTTTGTTAACGGCAGAGTGCACCAACTGAAAATAATCCTTTTGAAAATTACTTAAAAGTTACTTCCTCATCCTTTAACTTAAATTGTTCAAGCAAGTATAAGTACTATGTTTTATTCTTACTTTTTAAAATCATCGTTGGATGTTGTAAGTTTATAAATTTTTCAATCAAATACAAAAATATTTTCGTAAGTAATATCATAAGGGTATTTAATTTTTCCGAGAAGAATCGAAAAAACATGTTGCTAAGTAATATTTTAACAAAAAGCATGAGTGCTGGTGGCAACAAAAATCCGAGTCGAAGAGGAGGATTTTTGCATTACTTAGCATTGTGTTTTTTCGATTTTTTTCACAGGAAAAATTAGATGCCCGAATGGTATTTGACAAGACTATTTCATGAGTAACAGTTAACAATTAAAATATAAATTGCAATTTTTGGTGACAACAGCTGTCAAGTTTTGCCGCGGGTAAACTCGAATAAACTGCTGACAGGTGCTGTCACACAGTTTTTTCACCTAAAAACCATTTGTAATTCAAAATTGCGCGTTTGTGATTGGTGAAAATTAAGACGAGGGAAATAGTCAATGAAAGTATGACGACCCATATGTCTGGCAGTCAGATTTTCTTCTCCAAAGGAAAGCGAAACGAACGGTTCACGCTCGCTGTTGAAAATCTAGCGGGACTCGAAAATTACGGGCAATTTAGTGCACGGATAGCGAGTGAGTGGGGTTATATTCGGCCTTCGAGGCCGATAGCTCAGCGGTTATGCGGGCCCCAGCAGGCCCGAACACCTTCAAGCAGAACCTGCCAAGGTTTCCACCTGCCCTGCTCTTTGATTTACGCCCCGAGACCGAATCCACTACACTCCAATGCCATCAGCTCGCTCCGTTTCACTACTACCACCAAGCGCTCTTTCCCTACTTCTTCATCAGTGGCGTGCCGAAATCAACCCCCAGTCGTAAGTCAAACATTTGTCATAACTAAAGATGGGATATTTAGGTACTAAAAACTTAAAAATAGGTACCTAACTAAAAAGGTACTAAAATAAGCATTTTAGGTTAAAAAAACAGCATTTTAGGTAAAAAAAAGTTCAAGTTTCGTTTATTTTTATAAAATGAGTAACATAAAATATTTTTTTTATAAACTGACCAATACTTAATTTACATTTACCTAATATTTACCCACTATGTAACTTTACTACTTGAGTAACAAATAAGAATCTTTTCTATATTTTGAGACGTAAGATTATGCCTTTTGTCACTTAATAAACTGACAAATTAAAAAATATGTAGCAAAAGTATAAAAAGGTAGTTTATAGTAAAAACCTCAAAAAAGGCAAAAAAGGTGAAAACAAGTTAGGTTCCTATAAAAGAAAATCTTTAAAAACACATTTTGGCATTATTGGTTTTCAAATATTTACATCGGTTGAAAAAAGGTAAAATAACTAAAATCCCATCCCTAGTCATAACACGCTAAATAAAGAAGTATCGCTAGTAGCGCCACCACTCGGCTGTTATCATCGTAACAAAAGTATAACTTTTAATAATCAGCTGTCAAACGCTTATGTTACAAACGAGTGTTTTTGAGAATAAAGCCGGAAAATGTTAAAAAATATCGAAAAAAAACCGTGGCTCGAGTTGTTGTGTTGTTGGGTGTATTTCGAGAGGAAATCCTGGGTTGAGTTTTTACCGGTTTTACAATAAACAGTGTTAATCTGAATGAAGAAATAAATTGCATACAGTCTCTGTAAACATAAATTGTACCTATTAGATACAATAAATACACATTTTAGTAGTGATTAACGTGAACAGTGTAAACATTTCATTTCAGTAAAAATCGTCAAACAAATAAGTCGTCTAAATTTAAACAGCATTTAGCATTATTAAAAGCGTTGATTAAGAAAGTCTCCAGTCAACGGTAAAATACCATTATAATATGTATTATATATAATATTATGTTGCCATGAATTCGTAGGTATATTTTGTTGTTTAAAATGCAGTTGTCGGCGTTTTTAGAGAACTCAAACATAAAAAAAATTATTTTTTACTAATTTCTTAAAAATGTCCAAACTTAAATATAAATAATATTAGGTAAAGTTATCATTAGTTAATTGTGCACCAACAAATGTACTTACCGAATTGGATCCTTCGGCAAAACATGAAAATGCAACGATTTAGTTCTTGAATTTTATTAACAATTAAAAACACAGTAATTCACCATGATCCCTTAGATAAAATACACACACTAACGTAACTATAAAAGCATTTAAGCGTTGAGATTCTTAATCAATGATTTAAGGAATAATCAATCGAAATCGAGTAGGTACTAAAAAAGTTTTTTAATTTATTCCTTGCAACGTAAAACACAAATAAGGTGCGCGATTTAGCTGTGCAATTGAACAAAATTTGTCGAGTAAGACTTCTGCCTTCCTCTCTTGTGCTTTAAATGTATTGTTGACAATTTTTAAATTCACGCCTCAGAAATCAAGCCTAAACATTATATAAGTGGTGTAAACAAACGATTGACCATAGAAGCACCTAACAACAATTGTATGGAATGCTAGCTAATGCTAATACTGTAAATAATAAATCCTGTGTTTGGTTTACGTTGAAATTTATACAGGATTATAGATGCTAAAGATGACTAATTTCTTCATTTCTTCTGATCACGGAAATCACCTGAAAAAGTATTTTATTTGATGACCTAATAAGATTGAACATTGAAAATAATATTTTTGTTACGCCTCTGGTATTTCCCTTGATTCCACTCTCTATCTTTCTCTCTCTCTCATTCTGCATCTTTTCGATTAAATGAATCTGTGCGACGCCAATTTGCATCAGCTTTAACGACCAAATCCGATGATATCCACCCCTTTTGATATCGATGATCTTGTTTTACTAAAGGATATTTTATGCCTTTACCTCGATACCTACAAGTTAATATCAATTGACTCTTTACAAGAAAGAAGTTTTGCCAACTCCACATTTTCTATTTTTAGTCTTTAGACTTTCTATTTTAAACTACGCGTGGTGGTATCATACGATTACCAGGAATTAACATAAAGAATTCAGATATTGATAAGAAATATGATGGACAAGCTTAAACCTATTAAGAAATTTAATTAAATGAAGTAAAGATGCTAACATCGTTGGAGAAAAGTACTTTAAGCACTGGAGAATATTTCTAATATTTCTTTAATATTAAGGTTGTGTTAATGAAAGATAACAATTTCATCAATAACAACATATTTTTATCTTCAACAGCAGCCATGGAAGCAATCTTGAACTTCCCTCTTTGGAGTTGTTCGAAGAGGAAAAAGAACTGAGAGATTTCTTGTCAAGACCTTTCTTATTTTAATAAACCACTCTTTAAAAATAAATTAGTCAAAAATTACTAATTTAATAGTTATTAGTGGCTGCTTTTTCACTTGTACCATATTTAACCATGGAATAACAATTATTAGGTAAAATTGTCCCCTGAATCCGAAAATGTCGTCAAAAGTTAAAAAAGTATACCTAACAGTTTTAGAGATATAATAAATTTTCCATTTAATATGGAATTGACTACTTTGACAAACTTTTGAAATGGACAATACCACCCTATTTCTTTAAATTACAATCCATTGGAGAAAAATCAGATTAAAGAATTTTATTTCTTTGTTTTAAAACCAGGTTGAAAACCAGCTAAAACCGGTTGATTCCTTGACGATCGACATAAACAAATCGAATTAAAAGTTTAAATGAATGAATAACCCCAACAAATTAAAGTATAAAGGAGCTTTAACAAAGTGGATATTGTCCAAAAACCTCGGGCTTATAAAAACTTTTAAATGAAACCTAACCGTTGCCGTTCCAACTCGTAACTTTCTTGCTTTTGCTTTTCGAGCTCGCTTAAACTTTAATCAGTTATTGGAAAGTTATAACTATGGTTAGTTAAAACGAATCGGTATTAAGTTACTTCGAGAGAGCATACATATCTAATTTGATAATGTTTCACGGGGTGGCTGTGTTTTATGCCTGTCGAACTTTCAAAGCCACTATCGCGTTACCTATGAGCGTAGCAAGGCTGCCGTGTTTTCGCGGCTTCGGTTTTAGATTTAATCTAATCTGCCCGAAAATAACGTCTAATAGGCAGGACCCATTACACGATAATCCGCTTGTTATGCTTACAATCCGATTAATGTATTAATGTTATAACATTAATTTAAAAATCATAAGCTTGTGATTATTTTTTATGCTAGCTTATTATTTAACCTGACATTCTTATATTTTGTCTAATATGGCTGCATCTTCTTTAAAGTCAGTACTTGAATGAGCAGTTGAATCTTTCTTGACTAGATGCTTCCAAAACACCTCTAGAAAACCTTTACGAATTTTATGACATTTTTTAATAGTTTTAAGTTCTAAAACGGTTTTATAATATTTTTAAATCAGTTTTAGGGCAATGATAATATTTTAGAATAATTTCAGGCATTTTAGATGGTTCTAAAACACCTCTAAAAAACCTATAAACATATTATTACATTTTTAAATAGTTTTAAGTTCTAAAACGGTTTTATAATAATTTTAAAGCAGTTTTAGGGCAATTATAATATTTTAAAATAATTTTAGGCATTTAAGATGGTTCTAAAACACCTCTTAAAAGCCTATACGGATTTTATGACATTTTTAAATAGTTTTAAGTAATAAAACGGTTTTATAATATTTTTAAAGCAGTTTTAGGATAATAATAATATTTTAGAATAATTTTAAGTCAGTTTTGAGGCATTTCAGATGGTTTTAAAACACCTCTAAAAAATTTATGACATTTTTAAATAGTTTTAAGTTATAAAACGGTTTTATTATATTTTTAAAGCAGTTTTAGAACAATGATAATATTTTTAAGTCAGTTTTGAGGCATTTTGGATGGTTTAAAAACACCTCTAAAAATTTTATGACATTTTTAAATAGTTTTAAGTCCTGAAACGGTTTTATAATATTTTTAAAGCATTATATGACATTTTTAAATAGTTTTAAGTTCTAAAACGGTTTTATAATATTTTTAAAACAGTTTTAGGGCAATTATAATATTTTAGAATAATTTTAGGCATTTAAGATGGTTCTAAAACACCTCTTAAAAACTCATAAGCATTTTATGACATTTTTAAATAGTTTTAAGTAATAAAACGGTTTTATAATATTTTTAAAGCAGTTTTAGGACAATGATAATATTTTAGAATAATTTTAAGTCAGTTTTGACTGTTTTGAAAGTTTCGGTTGGTTTTTAAACACCTCTAAAAATTTAATGAAATTTTAAATAGTTTTAAGTTCTAAAACGGTTTTATAATATTTTTAAAACAGTTAGTTTTAAGTAATAAAACGGTTTTATAATATTTTTAAAGCAGTTTTAGGACAATGATAATATTTTAGAATAATTTTAAGTCAGTTTTGACTGTTTTGACAATTTCGGTTGGTTTTAAAACACCTCTAAAAATTTAATGACATTTTTAAATGTTTTAAGTTATAAAACGGTTTTATAATGTTTTTAAAACAGTTTGAGGGTAATGATAGGGCAGTTTTAAAAATATTTTACACACTTGCAAGATGGTTTTAAAACAAAGGACAGTTAAAAATGTAAAAACGTATATATATTAGGGTGTTTCATTTAAAACGAAAATTTATTTTTTCTTGCGGACACATGAAAATTTTGTTTTTTAGGTTGAAAAAAAAATTCCCTGAAAATTTGAGCCCTTAATTTTGATTCTAAGTATTTACTTCCTTTTTAATTTTGTAGTTTTTCAATATATAAAAATTTCTATATTTTGGCCGGGTTTTGAATTATAATTTTTATCACCATAATTTCCTGCATAGTATTCACGGTTTTTGAAAGGCCCTGCATCAATTTTGTTTTTGATTTATTTACGTTGGTTGTAGTAGCTCCAAAAGTCGTTTTTTCACTTTTTCTCA
This sequence comes from Brassicogethes aeneus, assembly GCA_921294245.1. NCBI lineage: Eukaryota > Metazoa > Arthropoda > Insecta > Coleoptera > Nitidulidae > Brassicogethes > Brassicogethes aeneus. Next base: position 60,527,366 of record OV121135.1, read on the forward strand.
CATATTTTTGAGAAAATCGAGCGAATGACTGGTTTTACCAAAAAAGTTAAAAAAAAAAAAAAAATTTAATTTTTGACAAAAAAGGTTCTCACGTTCATATCACTAAAGTGCTTTGTTTAAGAGATATAAGCAATTTAATAACCAAAAACAAAGAAAAAATATAATTTATTGAAATTTATGTATATGTAATTTGATTCAACAACTATATAATATATTATCAATTGATTACTTAAATTTTGCATTGTTAAGTCGTCACTAAATAAGTATGTTCGCTATATATTTTCTTCATGTACATTGAGGTATATATAAAGTTTAAAAAGTTGACAATCTTTAATGTTTATGTGGCTATAAAAGAGCGCAGGTAGGCCATTATCTATGGAGCACAATGCATAAAAAATGACACTCAATTTTTTATCATTTTTATCAATAAAAGGCACAATTTAATTTTTAACGCGCTGCAAAAGAACATCTGTTGTAAAATTTAAGTGTGATTTTATTCAAATTTTGTCGTTCTTAAAAAAGGGAGGTAGTTTTATGGTAGACGCCAGATGGAATGCAAGGTAAATTAATTGTTTAGCAAGCGCAAAAACTTGCCTCAAAGTATCCATTACGAACGTTACAAAAGGCACCGATATTTTATTGAAATATGAACGGGGATATTAATGCCCCGCAAATGTTTCCTTATAAACTTACTTAATTATAACTTTGAGGTATTTCCTTATTCCGGCTTACCTCCTCGAGCATTCAGCTCTTACAACCTGCTTTTTGCTCACCGTTTCGTCCGTTGTTAAGTTCTATCAGACGCAAGATAGCCGCAGGCGACAGAGCATTAATTAAAAATTAACAAAAAATAAATATTATGAAACTACGTTTCCCAGATAGCGACGTTACGTACAGCTAAATCTATCTCTATTTTATTTTGTGGTAATTTTTAGCATGTCATTATTTTATCTTTTTATTTTGCCTTACCTTCTACTATCTTCTTACAAACATGCATTTTTAAACTATAGACCTGATTATCTAAATCATGGAGCCTACACAAGGAGTCCGAACTTCATGTAAACAACAATCTTCCAAAGATAAGAGGGCGTCAATTTCCCTTATTAAGTTCGGGCTCCTTGTGTAGGCTTCATGATCTAAATAAAATCGCGTAAACTATATAAAATCTGAAAGCCAAATATTTATTAAAAATCATCTGAGGCTTAAAATAAACATGTCAAAAAGTAGTCACGAAAGAAAATCCTCAGTTATGGCTTTGGGACAGAGTGAAGGGGATTAATTTCCAATATAACACGGGTAATCCGCAAACGGGCAAACAAATGATCGTGTCCCGCTTGATAAGTGGGACGCGCGTGCAAGATTCAACCCAACAATGGGCCAACGTCAACGCGTTACTTGTGTAAATAGAGACAAAATTTCAACACAGCGCGATATTAAACATAAATATCTATATTGTTTGCTCGCGTGTACCAACGGATACGTCGACTTGTAATCTGGCCTGGGACATGACGATAGCGACTGTACGTTACATGTTTTATCCGCCTCAGGCCAGGTTGGCAGAAAATTACCAGAACAAGTCTAAATTACAAATAAACTAGAGAACACTATGATCAAAAAGTACCTTAATTGTAGTATATTGTCTGATAATTGATGCATTTAGATTTATATTTTTTAATTATAGGGAACAAGGATAACAGATTATTTTGATGACATTTCAAGAAGCACCAGATAAAAATGACCTTTAAATAAAAGTTGCCACTATTTTTGGGTTTGCTTGTGTTTTTAGGCGGGAAGATTTTTCAAAGATAATGATTGATGATAAACTATCTAAAAATGAAATAGTCAAAATTCTACTATTTGAATTAGTACCAGCATTTTTTTACTAATAAAATAGTCGTTTTCACTTTTAAATACTTATTTTTTACTACGTATATAATAGTTTGACCAATTTAAGATTAGTCACCATCTTTGACTATTTCTGAGAGTTAAAAGTAACTAATTTCTTTAATCGTTTGCGGCCAACAGCAAAGTATTATTTGAATTAAAAGCATATACCTAAGCTCCATGGTTAAATAACCCATAAAAACAAATAAAGATGCAAAAAGTTTAGCTCAAAACAGCAGTAGTAGTAGAAATGAATTTTTGCTATTACATTGAATTCAATTAATTGTTAAATAAATAGGTAGGTATCTAATTTCAATTAGTTTGGATTTTTATTTAAAAAATAGGTAGTTTGGAATGTTTAAGCTGTGTTTAACATTTAATTTCACTGAAAACTTAAAGCAAATTAAAACTTAAAGATAATTTAAATCGTAGAAAAAGAATCGTGCGTTTTCTTGGTTGCCTAACCTCACTTTTTGTTTTATTATTTATATTTAATTTTACAATAATTTAATGAAAAATATTAAACATTAACAGTAAAACAAACAAATTAGGGCTTATTATAAATAAATTAAACCAGTTTAGTACGTTAATTTCTCAAAACAATACCCCTAGCGAGAAAAAATCGATACTTGCCTCATAAAATTTTTTATCGGCCTAGGCCATAACAAGGTATTTCTTTATCGTGTTGACAACAATAAAGTTTAAATTATAGACCGCGTGGAGATAAAATTTGTTATTATGACAAACTATTCGCGGAACTCCTCAAACTGCTATTGCTATTAAACCATTTAACTATGAAATGCCGAAAGCAATTACCGAACGCATCGGTTTAGTTGTTGTGCATAGCGGACAGCTATCGAATTCGAAAATAAATTCGCAATGGACGGTACAAACAGTGTCTACTTGAGGGAACCCGCAAACGTGTAATTAATTCCAGTAGCCGGTCCTAATTGCTCGTCCACAACTATATCTGTGTCCATCTGGCCCCCCCTGTGCACCTCAATACATGTTGATGCACGGTGGGACCATTTTGATAGTAATCACCACTTTTGAAATTATATGGCCATTTTAACTGGGCATTATTTTCAACTCTCTGAGCTTAAGCTAAAATGACAAAAATTGTTGTCCTGAACTATGACAACTGACGTCGATTTTAAATTTCAATTTTTTCGTCGATTGATGCTCATGTAGCTATTTTTTTAAGTGTTAAATGCTTATATAGTTACATTAGTGTGTGTATTTTATCATAGTGAATTATTGTGTTTTTAATTGTAAATAAAATTCAAGAACTAAATCGTTGCATTTTCATGTTTTGCCAAAGGATCCAATTCGGTAAGTACATTTGTTGGTGCAGAATTAACTAATGATAACTTTACCTAATATAATTTATATTTAAGTTTGGACATTTTTAAGAAATTAGTAAAAATTAATTTTTGCACAAACATAACCTTAAAATCAACCATTTTTATATTTGAGTTCTCTAAAAAACGCCGACAACTGCATTTTAAACAACAAAATATACCTACGTATTCATGGCAACATAATATTATAAATAAAACATAATATAATGGTATTTTACCGTTGAGTGTAGACTTTCTTAATCAACGCTTTTAATAATGCTAAATGCTGTTTAAATTTAGACGACTTATTTGTTTGACGATTTTTACTGAATTGAAATGTTTACACTTTTCACGTTAATCACTACTAAAATGTGTATTTATTGTATCTAATAGGTACAATTTATATTTACAGAGACTGTATGCAATTTATTTCTTCATTCAGATTAACACTGTTTGTTGGAAAACCGGTAAAAACTCAACCCAGGATTTCCTCTCGAAATACACCCAACAACACAACAAATCGAGCCACGGTTTTTTTGCGATATTTTTTAACATTTTCCGGCTTTATTCTCAAAAACACTCGTTTGTAACATAAGTGTTTGACAGCTGATTATTAAAAGTTCTACTTTTGTTACGATGATAACAGCCGAGTGGTGGCGCTACTAGCGATATTTACAATAAATTGTGTTCTCTATCCCACTGTGAGTCGTTGTGCATGTGTTTGTGCTACGTAATATGAATGGTATTGGAAATTCCTGCTGGCCGATTCATTATTGCCAAATTAACGGTAACGACATAAAGTATGCGACGTGCTATAGCGATCGAACGCGCTTATTAATTAGTTTGTTGTTTTTGCAAAACCATGTTTTGAAAATTATTGCCGGATAACTTCACTTTATTCGTATGTACATTCAACATTGTACACGGAGAGAAAAGTATAATGCGGATTACCATAATTATAATACTATAATACTATAATTTATATTACTATTTGGGACAACTATCTTGTATATTGCCAGATACTATGCATATTTAGTAATTTTTAAATATCCATGTATGTTGAACCTTAAGGTAAAATATTATTATTCTCAACCAATTTTGTTTTTAATTCTTATTATAATTAGATTTTTTCCATTACTAATAAGTATAGTAAATTTTAAAATATTATGTTGCCATTTTAAATATAAAATATTTTTAAATCGAATATTTTTATATGTTAACAATTAAAAATTGTAACATATTTATTGTACTTTTTAATATACAAAAATGTTATGAGAAAGAATTGAACCTACACCTCACCAACAGGTGTTTTGACCTATATTGGGTATCATCAGTGTCGACACGACACTGTCGAGCAACTTGTAGTAGTGGAACACACCCAAAACAAAGAAATACCTGAGCTTTTATAACATGGTTGGTAAGCCAACAGAGGCGAGATGTAAGAACATCACGTGATCCACACCGTCTAACGACGCGTCGCGACGTGGCCTTTGCCGCAATCGGTACATACTATGCAACCAAGTAGGTTCAATTCTTTCTTATAAGTATTACCAGTAATGGGTCAAAAAAGTTTATTGAAGAAACTAAGAAAATTGAATGTTTAAAATGTCATGAGTTACTATATTGTATATTATATTTAAATATATTGTTTATTTACCTTAAACATAAAAGTATCTTTATTTTTACTATATTTTTTATTAATGTGTAATATATTATAATATTAGATGTACACCTTACATTTGATTAAATCATTTGTTAAAGTAAATTTTACTATATTTTTTTTACTATCTAAAATTTACTATACATTTCTTTCCGTGTATTTTTGCTGTTCCTAATTAATTATAGTTATTTGTAGTTATAAAATCGCTGACATTTATAAAGTTGTCTTTTCTCTTTGCAAGAAGAAGACATTTGGTTATAAAGCGAGTAATAGGCAATACGTGATATCCTTTTCATAGCATTGACAGTTGGTGCTTAGGGCCTGCTACGTTTTCTTTTCGTGATCAGTCACAGCAGTGATCAGCCTACCGGATGGAGCTCCATGGAGGGAGAGCAGACGTGACGTGAGACGGGAGAGGAGCACAGAGAAATTTACTGTATCGACTTTGCAAAAAAGCTCATTTCCCGTTTAAAGCTACCGGCAGATCGTTTTCCTATCCATTCGGGAGGAAAGAAGCCATTTTCCTTTTGTCCAGATTTTACAGAAAATAATACAGATCAAGCAAAGAAAGTATTTGAATTATAAGTTTATTAAATATACTAATTAAAGTGTTTAAAAAAGCCAATATATGTTACGGCTAATTTGCAAACTTGGATAGTTTATAAACTAGCCAAACTGTCAGCTATTTTAATTGAAAACATATTTTCAACTAAATTAGCGGCTAATTTACAAAATAACCAAGGATCTTGGCCAATTTACTTGAAATTATTAGGGAAACTAAAATAGCTGGATAGTTTGTATACTATTCAATTCAGTGTGGCTAAGATGAAAACCAAAATTTCTAGTAACACAAAATAGCCAAGCTTTAGCTAGTTTGTAAACTAACCAACCAATTCTCTGGCTAATTTATTAAAAAAGTGAGGTTACGGCATTGTTTTTCGTTTTGCCGGCTTAACCGGATTTGTTTTGTGCATTTTAACGTTTTTAAAATGAATCATAGGCAAAATTTTAACGCTTCCTTGTTAGAAAACTTAACAACCCAACAAAAATGGGCAATAGCCAGAAAATTATTTGGTTAGTTTACAAACTAGATAAAGCTTGGCTATTTTGTGTTACTAGAAATTTTGGTTTTTATATTAGCCAAATTGAATTGGATAGTATACAAACTATCCAGCTATTATAGTTTCCCTAATAATTTTAAGTAAATTAGCCAAGATCCTTGGTTATTTTGTAAACTAGCCGCTAATTTAGTTGAAAATACATTTTCAATTAAAATAGCTGACAGTTTGGCTAGTTTATAAACTATCCAGCTAGTTTATAAACTATCCAAGTTTGCACATTAGCCGTAACATATATATGTTTTTTCTTACTTTTAGATTCTTCTAAAAAAAGTTATTGGAGACACGGACAGAACTAAAAATGTCTTCTATTAAATCAATTAAAAATAATTCTAAAAAACAAATTAAATAAAAAAGCTAAAACTAGAGGTAAAAATATGCGAAAGGTATCATATACAGAGTATTAAAAAATCCCGTGCAGCCTGGAACAGCAGGTGTTCTATAAAATGGTTCAAAGATAACACAGTCAGGGGTAGAGAGATATCCAACAACAGGTTGCTAATATAGGAGGTGATTTATTATACATTTTTGTAGGAAAGCTTATACACGATTTTCATAATAAAATTCAACGCGAACATGTCTCTTGGATTTTTATTACGAATCCCCCCTTATTATTGCAAGATACGAAATGGTTTTTATAGATATCTAAACGTTTTATGTTGAGGAATATATGGTGTTATACTTTACAATCGACAAAAATCGTCATTTTTATCAATTTGTTTTATTTTTCTGTTTTATAATGTTTAATACAATATTTTAAGATGAGTGTACCTTTTTTAAAAACATATAGGTTAACCTAGAGTAACAGTCACGGAGGATAGGTTTTAGACTTTAAAACATTGTAAAAAATAAATATTTTTAAGGGTGTTAATGCATTTCTCGTAAATTTTCCAATTAGTGTTCCCATGTTCAGTTTGCAACTTAGTATTGAAAGGGCTGCGATTAATTATTCGCATCATTAAACGAAAACGTTAATAATGAAGTGAGACGATAAACATCAGCTCTTGCCAGGCAACAATAAATGCAAAGCACTCACGAAATTAACCCTGCCTAGTGCAGGTAAGGAGCTGTATATAACCCAGCGTCCCCTGAACATCTTTTAATCTTCAGCTAAGCCAAGCACCAAACACTATCTCAGCTAAATAACAGATAAGCCGTCTATACATTTGCCAGATTAATTATTTTATGTTTTATGGCTTTATTAAAGTCCTGTTTTTATGCTTTAGGGGTCAACATAAACTTAAAAGAGTTGACTAAAAAATAATAAAAGTTTAAGATGATCTTTATTATATGGGTAAGTCTACAAAAGTTGGACAACTTGATGTCATCAGTCAATAGAGTAGGTATTTTAATATTTTTTGTAAATATTTTAGTATATTACAAAAGATCCAGGTTTTTTACCTTGTCCACCCAATTTTAATGTATTTTTTTAAAAGCACGTTTGTAGAAAAACATAATAAGTATTCAAAACGTCAGTACCTTGGCGTGTCACAACTCCTGAATCAAATATTTGAGTGATTTTATTTTAAAATATATTCAATTTATCTTAAATTTTTCAATTTCACTACAAACTATAAATCATTAAATAATGTATTTTTCATATTTTATCATAGATTCGAATAATAGCAATTTTTAAAAAATTCATAATCTCTGTACTCACTTTTACCCGTCAGTTCTGTGTCCAATGTTAAAATTCAAAATTCCTGCGAAATATTGAAGTTTAAACGTCAAGTCCTCGTTTTAACTCAAGTGTTGGTAAAAAATTACCTACAGATCCCGCCCTTTGCACGAGAATCATCTTGAAAACAATGCAAGCGGCGAAGTTGTGGTGAATGCACGTATAGTTCCAGTCAAAATTTCAGTACTTCAGTTATTTTCTTACGTATATATATTTAATTGTAATTTATATAAGGCTATATTTGATTTGTTAATAAGTAGCATCCACTAATAAAAATACTACAGTAAAATACTTAATTCCGAATTATAATCTTAAATTTGTATCCCATTCATCAGTACCGTGTCGTCAGTTCCATGTTCGATGTTTTGGTTCTTTTTTTCGCAAACTTTAATTTAAATTCTGCTTGCGCAGAAGTTGTTTATTTAATGTCATTATAAACTCATATAAATTTGGTGTGGGTCCCATATCTAATAATTGAGATATCGGTATACCCAAAATCCACCAGCCGCCACTGATTGTGGTATTATTTGATTTTAAGATATTTAATGTATAATATGCTCAAAGTTGCAATAAATCTTATATTTTCCAATAAATTATGTATTTAATTAGTACCCTGGTATACTCGTCACTTTTCTTGCATTCAAACTTAGAAAACACAGATATTTCAGAAACTGTTTGAAAAAGTGACTGGCCCGGTCTGGAACAGTATATTTATTATATTATCTATGTTCTCATAACAAAATACTATATAAACAAAATTAGGGCAAAAGTTGCCCAACTTTGATTTTATAGGTTGGCTATACTTTAAACAGCATAATATTTTGCATATTGGTTATAACATTTTTATGATTTTTCTAGTACTTACGAGACTTTTCTGGCAATACATTTTGTTTAACACCAAAGAAAATCCTTTTTTTCTTCTTTAACATTAACAGCCGCTTATTGTAAATAAGTAAATTAAGGACGGCATGGCGAATCGATTTTGACATTAACTGTCAAACCAATGACTGTGATACCAACTATCTAAAGTAAAATTTGACCAAATTAAATTTAATAATTTTTTTTATAGAATTTTTGCACAACAGATAAAATAGCATAAAGAACTAAGTTCTTTAAAATACTATTATTAAATCAAACTGTATTTTATAAGAATATTACCTGTATCCCTGCGAAAAAATAAAGAGGAATTTCAACATTATACCAATCCACAAACCATGGGATTGTTAAATGGCAATTACGACCTTTCAAAAACTATAGTATACATACACATAAATAAACCATAAAATAACATATTCAAAACCTGTATCATCTTCCTAACAAATTAAATTACTTCAGAAAGTCTCAAAGCGCCCGCATAAAGCAAATATTTAATGAACATGAAACGATGACTTAAAATTTCTGCTTGAAAAACCTCGAGAAGGACGAAGAAGCATGTAAATGTGCCCCCTTTAGTTTTTTTTTATTTTTTCGCTTGAATAGCCTACACCTGGGGAAATCAGAGGTCCCTTACGTTGGTAACGCTATCAAAATACAATTCAAACGCGATTTTCTATATATTAAGCGATTTAGGCCAAATGGCTGAATATATTTTTGCGGGAAATATTAAACAATAACGTCCGCAAATATTTTTCTCTTTAGGATTTCTATGTTTACAAATTGGGGATACAATATTTTCTTTTTCGAAAAAATAAATGACGAAAACATTTTTATTCACAACAACGTAAAAATAAAACAATTAAAATAAAAACTTGATTTATTTTGATTAAAATGCTTGTGTAGTATGAAAATGATTTTAATAAAATTTTGCTTATTCATGTTCTATTGTTTCAGGTATGCATAAGGGCTTTTATTTAAATTGGTATGTATGTCGAAATTACCACTTTATATTTCATAAAAATTTTCATTTGTGCAACTACTATCATGCTGTTTTGAAGTTAGTAAATAAATAAGTTTAAATGTACAGATTTTTGCAAAATTAAAAGTTTGTTTAAAAAAATATATCATTAGAAAAATGTTGCTTAAAAATCATAAAATTGTTTTTAACAGAAGAAATACTAATACAAATTAACTACTAAACCCGGTACAAAACCCATGATGCCCAAGATTGAAAATACATGCCATGAAAATAATAAAGCTGATACCAATATAAATGGATAAAATAAAAAGTACCTACCCATTATGTTCTAAACAGTAATGCAGTCAATATATAATTCGAAATCATACAATTTGTAATAAAACCTTACGGATTACTTTAACAATAGCAATGGTAACATATGTTAAATCAATGAGGAATTATAGTGAACAATATTCTGCACTAAAAAAATATTTATTTTTAAAAATTATTCATGTTTCTACATTTAAAACATTTATTTGTCATTTTAATAGTAAATTACATTATAAAATTTATATCAATAAATTATTTAGGGGATAAACTTAAAAAACCCTGTCATATTAAGAGTGTATAGAAAAGTTTTATAAACTTTTTCTACGACAAATACTTATTATTATCTTAAAATGATTTAAATCAAAAAAATGTATAGAGCGCCATCTATGAAACAATAGGGGAATCTGTGTGTCACCGTCAAATGTCAAATTTTTATATTTTATAAACACAGATTATAAAGGTTATAAATCGAAATGTATTTCTTGAAAATTGACAGTTTTTCACAGTGAAAGTAAAGAAAATGTTTTATGAGGACTTTACAGTGGAGTCCGTGCCCGAATTTAAGTTATAGTTTACTGCCGGCGAAATTAAAAGGTCAGTACAATGTTCATATAAACTTTTCAAATATTGGCGTTGAGAAACTATTTAATACTTTTGTATTTTTGTATTGAGATAATAAAATAATTTTCACATTTTGTTAAAAATGGCGAATGCGCCGGGAATAGAGATTTTTAAAAAAAATTATTATTTTATTATTTTTAAAAATTTGAATAACTTTTTTACTGGATAAAAATAAATATTTATTTATTTATGTATATAATATACAGGGTGTTTCACATTTTTGGTCCATTGGAAGTTTTTGAGAAACAGAATTCGAGTTATTAATTTTTTTTCATTAAAATTTAATAAATGCGCAGAAATAAAAAATAACCTACAACTTTTTTGTTATTAGGTTTGCGAATATAGAATTTTTTAGAATCTTTTAGCATTGTTTAAAAGATTTCATGTACATTTTTTAACATTTTTTAACAGACTGCTATTTTTAATCAATAATTTTGTTTACAAAAAACTTAGTCAACAAATTTTTTATAACCATCTTAAAAATTGACGCCATTTGATTTTATATAATGACAGATTAGATGTAAAACATACCGGGTGTTATATTAAAATTGATTTGTCGCATATTTTATATTGGCAAAATATTAATAATAATAATAATAATAATAAACTTAATTTAAAATTTAACTAATAAATGCTTGGGAAAATGCTTTATTTTGGACGAGGAACTTTCAAACAACGTGATCAGTTTAGACATGACAAACATCCCAAAACTTGTAAATTTTGCCTTGTTTACACATTACCTATTCTCGTTAAATTAAGCGAGCCATTATGTGTTGTGTGTGTGACACAAACAAACGGCAATCTGTTGCAAAAATCGAACATCGCATCGATATTTGTAGGCTACGAGTACGCACTACGTGGATACAATGTTCGGTTTTATCAGGACCGTCTTCGCCATCTTTGAATATTATTATTTTTATTGGTGATACAAAAAATGTAGATGTAGGATGTCCATTTTAAGAGAAACACCCCGTATATAAATTTATTAGTTTAATTACATTACATTTTACATTATTTAATTAAAAATCAAGTTGTGCTAAACCCTGATACAAAAATATGTTAAAAATCATAATAGCCTATTTGTAAAGATTCTATATAACTCCTATCTAGAATCTCATACAAAATCTCACTAAACCAAGCATTGTATTCAAAGTTAATGCATTTATCTGTAATAACCACAAAACAAGCGATGCTTTTTGGATATACCTTTACATTGTTTTGGGTAATTATGGTGTTTCTAGTGGAACTATTATCGGAATAATATCAATTAGATTAGGTCTTCGGGCATCAGAGCTTGTAATGCCCGGTTCAAGCTTCAGATCGCTCAGAAATTTACATACACCCAAACAATATGCCGCCAATTGTACACAAAGTCCTTTTTAATTAGGCCATTTTGTTGTTTTAGCGGGTTTGCTTTTCATTATGTCAATGGGTGTCAAATCTTGGTAATTGGGTATTATACTCACTGTATATAATTATATTAATATACAGGGTGTCATTAACTTGAAATTTTGAAATATATTCTGCTAACACTGCTCTGGAGTATTCCCAAATCTCTAGATAATTCTCGTGTGCTTGCATGAAATAAATACTTTATTGCCAAACTTTTTTTTACAAACAAGTAACGCCTAAGACTTCAATATTTCATGGTAAAAAGGTAAAAGAGCAGGGCGTGAAATTGGTCCCTAAAAAGTCAAAAAGTGTCGGATAAATAGCGTTAATTCGGGATTAACTCGGTCTGCCTTCGTCATATTTAATTCACAAACTCGCTCCCGATGCCTCTCTAAGTTTTCAGATGACCGCTCTCATCTAACGTCTCTCCGCACGAATCCTTAAATGTTCGGGTGCCTTTTTTATTAGAGAAAACGGCTGTTCACTGCCTTACTTTCAAGTAAAGTCGACGATAAAAAAACAAGAAATACACTTTGGGTAAAGACCTGCGACAAAAAGTACACCCTCGATCGTAAATGTTGTACAGTAGTAAACAAAAAGTGCGGAAACTGTTTCAAATACGGTGACACTGTTATAAAAATCAGATCTGTTTTAAGATAATTTTTTGTAGAAAACCAAACTGAAAAAAATAATCTCTGAAAAGAAATGAAAATTACTTTGATTCAAAAGATTTGCGCTTTTTAATAGAGCTATGTTTTTAAATCTAAATCAGAAACTATATTTACATACGAGGTGTGTTCAGAAAATAACGGGAATTGTTAAATTTCGCGGGTTCGGAGGGTCCGGTTGTCATAAAATTTTCTTTAATATATTGGTATACATGCCCCCAAAGTATGATAAAAACTTTAGATGTTTTCATTGTTTACTTTGTCTGTGGCAGCCGCTAAGGTTAGACGTGTTTTATGAGCTCGGTGAATTTTCGTTCGTTAAAAGAAATGGATCAAAGAATTTGTATCCAATTTGGCTTAAAAAATGAAATAAATTCTGTGAAATGTTAACAAAGGCATATAGTAAGTCTGCTATAAGTAAAACAAGAGTTTACAAGTGGTATAAGAGTTTCCAAGATGGCCGTGAAGACGTTGAAGATGACGAACGCACAAGCACATTAACAACCGATAACAACATGGAAAAAGTGGAAAAAAATGGTTATAAACTATCAGAGAAGTCGCTGATGATGTTGGTATATCGATTGGCTCATCCCATGAAATTTTTTCGAATGTTTTGGGTATGAAACGCGTGGCAGCAAAATTTGTTCTATTCCTATTTCCTATTCCCAAAAATAAAGAGAACCTTAAAGGGCCGTCGCTTTGCAAGCATAGATGACATTAAAAGCGCATCGCTAAAAGAACTAAAGGCTATCCCAAAGATCGAGTTTTAGAAGTGTTTCTAGTATTGGAAGAAGAGCTGGCACATGTGCATAATATCCAATGGGGACTATTTTGAAGGCGACAACATTAATGTAGAAGAATAAATAAATATTTGTTTCAAAAAACGAAAATTCCCGATATTTTCTGAACACACCTCATATACTTCTTCCACTAAGAACTTTTGAAGAATATTTTTTCTTGCCGCTAATAATTTTTTATCAATAGAGTTGACTACTTTAGTTTAAAGGCACCTTAAAGTTGAGTTTAACACAGATTATCCCTTAAATGTTGAGTGAAATTTACATATCACGCTTAATAAGCTTACATATCTGCAATAATCTGTTTTGGTTGTATTGGAAAGCCTAAGGCCAAATTTGATAATTGACATAGTCCATCCAGTCTGAATCGAATGCTCTAATTCTTGTTGGTTAAGCCGCACTTAGTGAGTACTCAAAATCCACTAACTTTGCACACACCCGTAACCGTTTATGTGTTAAATATATCTGTAATCCACTTTTGACCATGCAGGTATTCCACCTGCGAGAGTTATACGAGGTGTGTTCAGAAAATATCGGGAATTTTCGTTTTTTGAAACAAATATTTATTTATTCGTCTACATAAATGTTGTCGCCTTGAAAATAGTCCCCATTGGATATATGCACATGTGCCGGCTCTTCTTCCAATACTCGAAACACTTCTAAAACTCGATCTTTGGGATAGCCTTTAGTTCTTTCAGCGATGCGCTTTTAATGTCATCTATGCTTGCAAAACGACAGCCCTTTAAGGTTCTCTTTATTTTTGGGAATAGGAAAAAGTCAGACAGAGGCATGTCTGGCGAATATGGAGGCTGCGGCATCATTACAGTATTGTTTTTGGCCAAAAATGTTGTTCAAAATTTAACAATTTTGGAACAAATTTTGCTGCCACGCGTTTCATACCCAAAACATTCGAAAAAGGTTCATGGGATGAGCCAATCGATATACCAATATCATCAGCGACTTCTCTGATGGTTTATAACCATTTCTTCCACTTTTTCCATGTTTTTATCGGTTGTTAATGTGCTTGTACGTTCGGGGCGTTCGTCATCTTCAACGTCTTCACGGCCATCTTGGAAACTCTTATACCACTTGTAAACTCTTGTTTTACTTATAGCAGACTCACTATAGGCCTTGTTAACATTTCACAGAATTTATTTAATTTTTAAAGCAAAATTGGATACAAATTCTTTGATCCATTTCTTTTAACGAACGAAAAATCATAGCTCATAAAACACGTCTAACCTTAGCGGCTGCGCCAGACAAAGTAAACAATGAAAATCGCTAAAGTTTTTATCATTCTTCGGGGGCATTTATACCAACATAATAAAGAAAATTTTATGACAACCGGACCCTCCGAACCCGCGAAATTTAACAATTCCCGTTATTTTCTGAACACACCTCGTATTAATTAAATTAAACACTCCTATTATACACTGCTATAAAAATCAGATTTGTAAACACGAGTTTGTAGTTTGTTAATTTAATTTTTTATTGGTAAAAGGTTTGTAAAGTTATGTTGTGTCAAATTTATAATATAGTAGTAAAATTTAAGTGTGTTTTTTGAGATTTTTTTTCACTTTTATTTGAGTTAGGTGATTTTATTTAACCCACGATTTCCCCATGTTGGCTTTAAAGCTTTAGCTGCACAAGTAAGAGCATACAATAATTTATTTTTATTGGACCAGAACGTGTTTTGTTATCTGCCTTCGTTTGTTATTTTTAAACCTCTCCAATCACTTATGTAGAACTTTCGACACTTTTCTTTTCCCTCGCTAATACTTTTTCGTTGTTGTAACAATTGTCGAACAAAAGGCCCCTTTTTATTCGAGATCACTAGAAATACTTCTTTGGATTTACGAAAGACAAAAGTCGTGATTTTGGCCACTACAAGTTGTTGAAGGTGTTTTTATTTTGTGATAAAGATTTTATCCACAGCCTCATCGTATAAGTTTTAATAAATATATTAGATTTAAAAAGTTAATCGTTATCTGTCATATTATTTATAATAATAAATATTTGTTAATTTTAACCAAATATTAACCAGATTTTATGTTAACTCAGGTTTAGGTTTTGAGTTTTTATTCATAATATAGATTTTTTGAATAATCCAGTATTGTTCTTGTCAATATAACTTAAATAACTTTTTCTACTCCCACCTTTAAAACGCCCTTTATCGTACATGTTCTTACAAGTTGTGGCTTTATGGCGCTTTAGTCACGGGCTAAGTTAGTTGACAGTTGTCAAATGTCATACAATCGTTAAAATACAGTGCCTTTCTTCTAAAATAATACTAAATGTAAAAACTGAAAAACTGTCAATTTTTAAGAAATACATTTTGATTTATAACCTTTATAATCTTTGTTTATAAAATTTACATGTACAAATTGACATGTGACATTTGACGGTGACACACAGATTCCCCTACTGTTTCATAGATGGCGCTCTATACAAATTTTTGATTTAAATCATTTTAAGATATTAATAAGTATTTTTCGTAGAAAAAGTAGAATATACTATTAAAACCAAATGCAGAACCCAACACCTTTGTATTTAAATATTGAAACAGAAGTTTTTAATTCCTTTTAAAGCAAAACACAAAACAAACTTGTGAAGTTTACACTGACATCACTGACATTCATTAATTAAATTTAATATGGGTTTACACTACCAAAAACAGGATTTCAACTTTCTTAAGAAATTTAAATATAACTTAGTTAAAACGGTCTACTATAGCTATACAACATACAATTATAAAAATGTTTGTTAAATATATAAAGTCCTTTATATACTTGTATAATTATAAAAATATGTTTCAAAATAAATACACAGTAAAAAAAAATCAACACTAATTAGAGTTCACACAGGTCCACACTAAATAGTGTTGTTTTATAACACTATTTTACAATTAGAGTTAATTTGTACTGTAATTTTCCCCAAGTACAATTATGATTTAACACTATAGCACTGAGGATAAAGTTATTTTACACTGTATTAAAAAGTGTTAATTTACCTAAAATCGTGTACTTCTACACTTCCTGGGTAAAATCCCACTTTTGTTCAGTGTAAATTAACACTACTTTGGAAAAGTTCTAATTTTAGAAAGGTACTTTTACTCTTTTAGTGCAAACTTCTAGTGTAAATTAACACTATTATTTGAGTAAAACCTATTAGTGGTAGTGAATAAAACGAAAAGGTAAATAAAGAGAAACATTTATTTGGAACAAACATCTATGACAATTATCAAAATCGGTGCCTTTTAAAATATAATTTTATATTTGAGTCGTATGGTTGGCTTAAGCAAAATGGTTCCTTAAAACGTAAAAGTTTTAGATCAATGCAATGTTTTACTGGCTGACAACTTGTAAGCAATGAATTATCTTGAGAATTCATCAGTTATCCATTTTTCTGTTATAAAAATTGGGTGATCCCATTGGTAGAGAGGCGTCAGGCGGCTGTATGTCGGGTATTTACCACACGTCTACAAATTTTCCATAATATTAATAAAAATGTAGGTATAGGTTAATATAACAACCATTACGCTTGAAAATAAAAAGTAAATTAAGTGTGTATGTATTTATATTATTAATTTTACAAGTACCCGACCTACTGCCGTAAATTATTGATATATAATATAGGTCGGGTATGGACATCCTTTTAACATATTGTTATTTATTGAGTATTAAGGCTTAAAGAAAAAGGAAGTACAATTCTTACCAAAAAATAAGAATGTCCCCTTATGGATTCACCGTAATTAAAATCTAACTGAACAAAAATGCCACACTTCCACAACGCGATATCTCCGGATATGCACTGCGTAGGTAGATAGGTACCAACCCAACATTTTAAAACGCATTTCGGTTATTACCACTTTTTTCAGTCTATTTTGCCACTATTGGTGTAATTTAACTTATATTGTGATACAATGTGCACTAGTATACTATAGTGTAAAGAAAAAAGAGCTCTTAGTAACAAACAAAGAAATTGGCATGCACTGTAGTGTACATTTTGTCACTATTTAACACATTAAAGGGTAATAAACACTCGCATTAAGTTTTTCTACCCTTTTGATTTATTTTAATAATAAATAGTGTGAATATACCAATGAATATTTGATTTTTTGATATTTTTACCCCTACACTAAAAAATTTACACGGGCATAATTTTTTACTGTGTATTTGTATTGTTGAGTTGAATTTGTACAACATATATTTTAATACTAAACCAAAACGTTTATGTGAGTAATAAAGCATGTTATAAAATGATTAAAATAAACATTATTTAGATTAGAGGTAAGTTTCCTAGCTGACATAACAAAAATTCAAATTAAATTTTAAAGTAAAGGGAGAAATAAAAATGTTGTTTTTCTTTCATCTCGAACTTGCAGATACGGCGATGGCTAAGGGAAAGAAACGTCTGCTTATTTTTACGAAACCGAAAAATCCGCCACTTAATTACAGTTAATGAGTTTTGCTGTTTAAATATTTGAAAAAATATTACGCGAAGAGCAAACGGAAAAAAACTTCGCGAATGGTATTTAAAAATTAAACGTAATTATTAATCAGTTTTATAATTGTAATTAAAGTTGGCCTGCTCGCAATTTAATGAACTACCTAGACCCCGAGTGTGTTTATCTAAACCTTAATTTCCAGTGGCGTAACATTATCAAAGGTGCGCGAGTATTTTAATTGCTTGTTATGAAAATAAAAAGAACCACCAAGGATTCTGTTTATATTTAATTTTATTTGAAAGGTATTATTTTTAAAACAAAGTTTAATATTATTAAAATATTTAAATATACATACACAAATACTTTAGACAGTTTGGAAAGTTTTTTGACGGTTTAGGAAACTTACGAAATAAAAAAAAGTAAGAGAGGAACATACCAACTTTCTTATTTTTAATGAAACACCCTGTATTTTTTGTTTTATTACAGTAAACTATAGACTTGGAAACAAACTAAAATATACTTATTTTTTATGTTGTATAATTTCGTGATTAAGGTTTGCTATTTAATAATTCAAAAAGAAAAGTTTGAACGTTTGGAAAATTAGAAAAATTAAAACAAACATAAATTGGCGCGCGCTAGTTTGTTCCAACACAAATACCCACGGTTTGCATTTGATTTAGTAATAAGCCTAATTGAAATTGTAATGTGGCTCATACACTACCAGCTTTAAACTTTTACAATTTCCACTTTTCCAGTCGGCTTTCGAATATGTTTGTTTTAGCTTTCCCCATTTACTTGGTTTTTGTTTTTATTTGAAAACTTTTAAGTTTGATATAGCAACATTTAAAAAATAAAAAATATATGATTTATCGTTAAAAATATTTTGATTTTTTTAATTATAAAATTTAAAATTATAAATAATATGTATTGAATACTACTTTATATTTTTATGTCAGAAAGGAGTTTTACGTGAAATGTTAGGATTAGGATATATGTCTTCATTTAAAGGGCATTTTAAAATAAATAAAATACTTACTGTAAGTGGTGTATATGTTTATGAATTATTGTTGTTTATGTTTAAAAACAAACAATTATTTGAACAATATAGGTCGAAAAATTTGAGATATGTACACTACAACTATCCTTATCATAGACTTTCCAGTTTTGAAAAAGGTAGTTTATATGCCTGCATAAAATGTTTTAATACATTACCAAATAATATTAAAAACATAAATACTTTTAAATTATTTAAAAAGAAAGTCTATGATTGGATTTGTGATTTAGAGCCCTACTCATTAAATGATATGTTTGTTTTGTAGTTCTCATTTCTTTTTTTTTTTACATGTTTCCCTTTTGTATATATACTGTTTAATTAATTTTGTATGTGCAAATTTTGAAATAAAGATTATATTATTATATTATTATTACTTTCGGTAAAATGTTTGTAGTTTACAATTCCTGGTTTTATACGAAGAATTATCGCCTTAACTTACGACAGAAAATTTGAAGATAGTGCTTTAATATTTTTACCAAACACATGTAAAGTAACATTTTTGAAAAGTTCTGCGCAACTAGCCAGTTGCTCTGGTCATAGTTGGAAAGTCAAAGGCAGTTCATCAACTTTGAGGTTGCTCATCCGGTCTTAACGATCTTTGTTGGAATAATAACTTTGTCTGCATGCTTAGAAATTACCGGTCCAGTTACTTGCCAACTTAACTGAAAGCTTAATTTCTGATGGTTTTAATTTAATTTTAATATGTAAAAATACCTCATTTAAGGTAAAAAACATTATTTTGTCAATTAATTAATTTAATCTTAATTGAGGTATAAAAAAATGGTATTTAGTTATAAATATTAATTATTATTGAGGTATAAAGAAACTATTTATAGTTTAGCATTATTTAATCAATTTAGTTCGAAGATTAATTTGCAAACAAAAGGACCTCGTTTCGTTAAGCAGTTATTCATAATGGATTTTTTAACAGTGGAAGAAAAAATAGAAATGATTTTGATTTATGGAGAAGCAGGCAGGAATCTTGATGATGCTGTTAATATCTACGCTCAGCGTTTTCCGGATAAAATTCGATCACGTACTTCATTTCACCGTACAGTCAAGCAGTTTACTACAAACGGGAGTGTTCGTCGAGCAAAAGTCACAGGTGGAAATAATGAAATTAATGTATTAGCAGCAACGGCCGCTAATCCTCGTGCAAGCACAAGAGAATTATCTAGAGATTTTGAGCACCTACTTTTATTAAAATTTAAGAAATAAATAAATTTTAAAAATAAAATCAAGTATTTTAATCCAATGTTATTGGAGAATCGTAAACAGAAGAAAAATCGAACAAAATAGATTTTTTTTCATTACAGCGCCATCTATTACAAATATGAAAACAAGTTTTTAGACAAAATCGACCCATTTTGAATCGAATGATCCGAATCTGCAATAAAAAATAGTGTTCCATTGGAAATTTTAAAGTTACCCCCTGTTCCCTCTATAAGGAGGAGAGTATGATGACCAATTTTAGTACTGATTGATTTTCCCCCTCCAATGATTTAATTTTTATACAGGGTGTTATGTAATTAATGTTATATATTAAAATGGGTTGTTCCTTAGGGTCCATAAAGAAGCACCTGAAACTTTTTATTTCTAAATTCCAAAGTCTAAAAATAATTTATAATAACCTTTATCCTACCAAAAAGTACGCCACTGATCGACTAGGAACTTTAGGTTAATCTGGTGGATTTATTATGTTATGGTTGGTAACAACAGTTTTTCCAAAATCTCTCAAAAAAGTTGACAAACATTGTTTAAATTTAGCTTAATTACAAAAATGACAAAATTAACAATGCAAATTGTCAATTTGGCGTTTTTATTAATTGTTGGTTATTTCATTTTTGTACTGAAGGTAAATTCAAACAAAATCTGCCAACTTTTATGACAGAATCTAGTGCATTTCTTTTAAATTTTAGGTTATGTTTTCAAATTGTAAATATCTTAACTAAGGGAAGTGCTTTTGGATTTATTTACACAAATTAAATGTTTTAAGTTTAACCTGTGAACTGGTCCCAATTTCATCTGAGTAAGCAGAGAAAAAAACTGATGAAAAAATTAATTTTGTGGTTATGGATTTCAAATTTCAAAGGTACTAAATTTTCTAATCATTGCTTAAGCTAATAGCTGGATCAGTAAATAAATACAGAAGGGTATTAGAGCTTTAAGGGCATAAAACTTTTGTATTTATTGAGTTTTTATTTATTTTTTGCAAGAAAAATTTTTAGTAACAATTTTTTACATCTGGCAACGCATAGCTACTTTGTTGGTTGGTATCTATGTACTCACAAAAAACAGGTGTGCAGAGATAAACAAGTGTGTAACCAGTGGCGTATTACAAAAAATATAAAAAACTAATATTATGCATATTTTTTCTTTATCTTTGGAAAAATGCTTTTTAAAATATTTTTCCTTTATTCCTTATGTCAAAAGGTATTCAGTATTTTAATATATAACATTAATTACATAACACCCTGTATAAAACATTTTTTCGTAAAATGCATATTAACTGAGATATTTCAAATTCATGGATACATTGTCTATCTAATTAACGAATAAACTACTTAAGCGGCGAATGCGTTAATTTTTAATGAAATTTATACTTTTTACTAACGGATTTATCTTGCACTAAGGCGTCAAGTGGCAGGTCGGTTTACAAAGCCCGTTAAATATGAAAAAGGCACTCGGGTAAAAAATGAACTGACGTGAAACAAACAAAAATAAAAGTGAGGCGATTACAGGCCAAAAGTAAGGTTCAAAGTTGACGAGGAAACCTGCATTTGATATGCCTATCGGTAAAAATATGCGCCGCTCGACAGTTTACTGTGTACTTTTGTTGTAGCTGTGCCACTTTTGACTCTTGGCGAGATACAAAATACAAAAGTGAACTAAATGAAATTTGTTTTGTTAAAGCGTTTTTGAAATTTGCTGTTTTACGATTATATAATTTATAGAGAAAAGTTTGCTTAAAATAGATGTTTTAGATACAGTGGCGGCTCGTGGGTGTACAGGAGGGTGAGGCTACATAAGGTTAATTTTGTCTAAATACGAATAAATTTCCACGTCACCCGGGAGGTATTATTCTGCGACGCGTTGACCTTTTTTAAAATGGAGCCGATAGCACTACTAAACCAAAAAATAAACTCTAAAAAACAAAACAAACAAAATATCACATCAAAGACTAGTTTTAATCTTAAACTTAAAATATAGTCTTAAAAAAGTTAAAAATAAATAAATTAATCAAAAAATAAAAATAAAACTAAAAAGTCAACCCCTACCTAAGTATTAAAAAATATAAAATACTATACGTCTATCTTTTAAGATTGAAAATTTATCTATTATTTGGTCGTAAAATTGTGGGTCTGCAGTGAGATTTAAAAGTAATTCTAAATTTTCAAACCGCGTCTCTAATTGAAGAATTATGCAATATATTATTTCAAAATATAAAATTTGCTTAATAAACACTGCTAAATCTACCTTAGTGTGTTCCCTTCAATAATTAAATAAGAAATTTTACTAATCGAGACAAAAACTATAAAAGATCAGCCAAAAGTTTTAAATAATTTAATCTAAATCAAAACAATAACGTGCTCTACAAACGCTAAGAGAAGACTGGCAACCTTCTTTGTCTCCGCTGGCATCCCACCATAAACGGACCACCAATCAGAACAAACTAAGCCACTAAATTTCGCCTCATCTACAGTGTTTATTCGCGAACTTACGGCGATATTTTTGTTGGTGAGTCATTTTCGCTTTCAAGAGGTAAATGGGAGCTTCCGAGGCTGTGAAAATTTCGCCTCTGTCCAAGCGACTCAACGATGCACGTTAACTTGACGCGCTTTGCGCCTGGATTTTTATTTACGCTTAATATGATTGATTGGTTTTTTACTTTTTATTGGGTAGAACTGTTGTAAAAATACACTTGTAATAGGCAAAAATATAAATACAAAAAGTCGTTCGTTCCTTTATTTTAAGGGTGAGGCGCGGCCTCAGAGGCCTACCCTGACGAGCCGCCACTGATATGATATATGATTTTCTTGTGTAGTTTGGCTCACTAAACGCAAAAATAACACTTAAAAGCGTTTTCGAGGTATGAATTTTTAATTAGAAAAATTGAACCTACACCTCGCCATTGTGGGTCAAAATACATGGGAAAATTATAATGGGATATGTTGGGCAGATTTTTTTTTCGATTTTGTAAACTAGTGTAATTAATTAACACAAAAATAAGATAGTGTGTGTATTAAATTATACTTATAAACTTACAAAGTGGCATATTACCTTTACAAAACTTTCGGTATACTTTGTTAAAATAATTACAAACCCTGGTTTTCTATAACAGTGTACCCAAGATTTTTTTAGTTCTGAATTATTTTTATATTAAAATCATGACCCTATTATGTTTTAAAATTACTATTTCCCTTATTTTTACCTTCTTATTTTCTAACTAAAATGGAGTTTAAATTAGATCCGGCACTGCTCGGCTCTCTCTTTAAAACAGAAATAACCAGAACGAAATCACGGCACACGCTACATGTTGCATCTCTCGGGCGGCATGGAAAACAAAAGCTGCTGCATCGTTACGACCTAATTGATAATCGAGCGGGGCCGGGCTCGATGATGGAAAAAAAAATAAGTGGAGCATCGGAGAGAATAGCGCACATGTGTTGGTGCAACATACGTACCTACAAGCAATGACACTTGATTTTAATTAAGGGTAATTGGAGCTTCATCGAGATACTTTATCCCTCATTACCATGCTTTGTCTTTTTGAATAAAATCAGCGGGTTTTTACTGAATTGGAAAAACTGTAGGCATTGAAAATGTCTTATGGGGATTTTTTTATTTGTAATGGATGGCGCTGTAATGAAAAAAAATCAATTTAATTCGATTTTTCTTCTGTATACGATTCCGCAATAGTTTTTCAATAAATTATTTTTCTAATTTATTTATTTACTTCATTTTAATATTCTGCTAACACTGCTCTGGGATATTCCCAAATTTCTAGATAATTCTCGTGTGCTTGCATGAGGATTAGCGGCCGTTGCTTCTAATACATTAATTTCATTATTTCCACCTGTGACTGCTGCTTGTAGTAAACTGCTTGACTGTACGATGAAATGAAGTACGTGATCGAATTTTATCCGGAAAACGCTGAGCGTAGATATTAACAGCATCATCAAGATTTCTGCCTGCTTTTCCATAAATCAAAATCATTTCTATGTTTTCTTCCACTGTTAAAAAAATCCATTATGAATAACTGCTTAACGAAAGGAGGTCTTTTTGTTTGCAAATTAATCTTCGAACTAAATTGATTAAATTATGCTAAACTATGTATAAATAGTTTCTTTATACCCCAATAATAATTATTACTAAATACCATTTTTTATACCTCAATTAGGATTAAATTAATTAATTGACAAAATAATGTTTTTTTACCTTAAATGAAGTATTTTTATTAAAAATAGCTTAATAATCCTTTAAATTAAATGATTTAATGCTGGCAGGTAAAAAGTTACCATGGTGCGCAATTGATAATTATCACCAAATAAAATAATGTATAAAACTTAAATATTAGTTAAAAAATCAGATTTAATTTAATAAGATAATTATTACCAAAAAAAGTGATATTTTTATGGAAAAATTATTGCAGAATCGTATACAGAAGAAAAATAGAACAAAATTGTATATGTATGTATGTTTAATTCTATTTTTAGTGTTTCACATGATGTAATTCATTAAAGCAACACACCTGCACATTAGCAAAGTTATTGGCCTTTTCAGGAAAAGGTGACAATTACAGTGCTTTTTAATTGCGAATGAGCGGCAGTTTGGTGTAGTTTTGCTTTAACAAAAAATGTAATAGAGGATTAGAACATTTTGAAACGATGTTATTGGAAAAAATAAACGATTAAGCGAAAAAAATTTGGTTAAGGTAGTTGTCGTGCTATAAGCATACCATCAGAAAATTTTGAATTTTTGTATACTTATTAAGGACATGACAATACATATATCCTTAAAATTTGAAGTCGATTGACCGTCTATAACCCGAGATAAATTCAATTAAAAATTGGATAATTAACATGGATTGTATAGGCTTTCTGTAGTTCTGTACCAGTTTCTTAGTTATACAGAAAAAACTAACTGTCAGAAGCTTTCAAAAAACTAACATTGTTTTAATGTATTTTTGCTGAGTTTAAAAAAAAATAATTAAAAATTTTTGACCGTCCAATTGTTTATAAATAACCGTTTAAAGTTCAACAATTTGTAAAAAGTATACATCACTAGTGTCAGATAAAAACAACTTGGCAAGGCTGTACGCGAGTATAGATATAATTTCCGCAGTAAATTCAAACGTCTGATTCAGTCTCCAATATATCTATTGGTTGAGCATAAGCGACGTTGCCGGATTAAAACTTATGAAAATATTTGAAAGTATTACGTAAAAATAACGTCTCCAGGGTACAGTCTTGCGAACAAATTATGAATCACTTAGCTACCAGCTCGTATACTTTTACGGTGCGTATAATCTAAAAATTTTTGACAATATTGTACCACGACAACTACCTTAATACACTCACAGGCAAAATAATCGATCCACACAAATTTTCGATGAATTTCAATCGCAAATAACTATTTTATTTGATGTCGGATTTAAACGAATATTAAAGAATATTGTTGATAAATTAATGGACAATCGCTCACATTTTAAAAAATTACCAAAAAATAGACGTACGTTCATAATATAAAGGTTTAAACAAAAATATGTTTTTTACCATAAGTTTAAGACACTCTGTAGAGTGCTAAAACAGTTTTGTTTTTGGTTCGCCTCGATATATTTATTTTTGTGGAAAATATGGATTTAAAAAAAACATTGCAATTTCCAATATTTTTCTGTATGAACAACTAAGGTTGCTATGGTCCATCCATAGCCTATGGAGAATGACAGTGACAGTTTTGTTGAATCATATCATACTTGGACATGTCATACACGGTTTTCAAGAGCTATCAAATTGTTTTATGCAAATTAATGTTTAAATTTTGAGGTGTCTTCTTACTTTAAAAAATGGATATGTCTCCGACTGATGTTGCCAGAGCCATTAATTTAATTCAGGATGTTACAGTATTACGTGGCAAGTGTTTTAAACGTCACAAGAAGTAAAGTACAAAGGGCAACATCAGTCGAGGCGGAGACATTTTTAAAAGTAAGAAGACAACTTAAAATTAACACATTTATTTACAAAAAACAATTTGATAGCTTTTGAAACCTGGATATGACATGTCCAAGTATGGGATGATTCAACAAAACTGTCACTGTCATCCTCCATAGGCTATGGATGGACCAGAGCAACCTTAGTTATTTATACAGGAAAAATATTGGAAATTGCAATGTTTTTTTAAAAAAATCCATATTTTTCACAAAAATAAATATATCAAGTAATTTTTAAAATGTGAGCGATTCTCCATTAATGTATCTATAGATTGTATACAATATTCTTTAATATTTGTTTAAATCGATTAATTTGCCTGTGAGAGTATTTGGTTAAAATTAACAAATATTTTTTTTACTGTGGATGACATAAATTTAAGATGTTAAAATAACGAGAAACTCCAATCTACATCTTCCAGTTTTTTATAATTTTTTAAGTTTGTGGTTTATTGTTTTTGCTCATCGATTGTACGTACGGTGGTAGTATGCGGCAATCCTGGAATAAAAATCAACCAACAAAAAAAAAGTAAAAATAAAACAGAAAAGGTAAATCAATCCATCGCGCGGGAACGGCGTCGGGCTTATAGACACAATACTCGAAGGTCCTGAAACAAGGCAAACAACGGTAAATCTTCGGTAAGCCCAAAATCGAATACAACCTCTATCCCGTCTTAACCCGTTTTGCCGCCTCCACTGCTTTATAGGGGGGGCGGTTGCTGGTGCTGCTGGATGGCTTTCAACGAGACCTGATCTAATCTTTCGAGGAAATGACTGAATATGAAATATAACACTTTGAGTACGGACTGCTATCTTTCGCTCTGTATGTTGCTTTCCACGGAACGAAAAGCTATTTATAGAGGGGCTTTGCTGCTTTCAAATTTAATGAGCGAACAAAAGGATTAAGGGTCAAACCTTCCTCCACTAACCTATTTTCAATTTATTATGATTCACACCTTTTATGCAGGTAACCAATTTGGATTATATTTCTTTACGAAAATTCATAAATAGAACAAAAAATTTAAATTTTAAGATTGCAGATGGGTGAATATATTGAGATGTCCCCCAAGTGAAAATGATTATTTTTTATTGTTTCACTGTTAGTCTAGAATGGGGTTTTTGGGAAGCCACCAGGTCTAGCAATAACATAAGATAAGTGGTTCTACACTAATGCAAGAATTTTAAGAAATCATACATTTTGAATATTAGAGCTTCACGGAGGTTAGAATTTCGTATGTTTTTATTGTATCTTTTGACACCTTAATATTTTACAATTACAATTGTACATACATAAAATATTTATAAAAAAAATCTACTTACTGAGATATTACACTTCACGGTGGATAGGTTTTTAAATAGCAAATTGAATGAATTATAAAACAGCAACACTCTCATCTGCATATAAATTCTGACCTTCAGGAATCACATGCATCTATAATGTCGTAAACAGAGGTTTTTGCTTATTTAAAATGATTAAAGCGCCATCCGTTGCATAAAATTTAAAGCAAAAACAGATTCACGGAGGATAGAATCAATTTTTGTAATAAATGTTTATAAAAATTATTTCTTTTAATTTTTAATAATATTTTATATTGTTTAATTTACTTAGTGAACTGATATTTTTAGTATGCATTTACTACCTCGGATAATTGAAAACATAGGTTAACCTAGAAAGAGTAACAGTCACGGAGGATAGGTTTTAGCCTTTTAAAGCATTGTAAAAAATAATTAATTGCGGTTAAAAGTCTGGAATTATGAAAGATCAAAATACAATAAAAGTGTAGGTCAAACTCACTTAGTTTTAAATATCACGGGGTAACACAAGATATGTCTATTTATATATTTGAAGTTTTGTAAACATTGAATTGAACAACATGAAGTTATAAATATCTTGTATTTAAATTAAATAAAGAAGATTTTATTTTTTCTGATAAAATCGCCTTTATAGTATTTGTGTTCCCTAATTATAAATCTCAAAGAACGAAGGAAATTCTCCAAAGAAAACAAGGTATTGTTTGTTTTCTCTGGAGAAGCTTACCTGGCGTTTCCAAAGCAAAATTATTCCGAATTAAAAAAATCTTAATTTAATTATAATAAAGAAATCATGCAATTTTAAAATTGGAAATTATTAAGTGGGTGTTTTTCTTAGCTGCAGCGAGATAAACAAGGCACTTAGCCTGATTTCCTTTTAATTGATAAGTTAATAATTAATACGCCTCGTTTGTTAATTTAACATAAAAATAGTTATTAAACTCTAGAGCACGCTCTCTAAAAATGTATTGATCAAAAATAGGTATAAGGAATCTGAATAACAATACTAACAGATTATTGGTAATATATTATAAATTCTCTGGAATACTACGAATTAGAATAAATTAAGCAGAAACATAAGTTGCAGATGCGTATTATCAGTGGGAAATTTTTTAAATGAAATCTCGTGTACTTTTTCAAGAAATAATTTGTTAAATCTAATTTTTATAACAGTGTAAAATGCCAATTAATAAAGTTTAAAACTACATAAATCACTTAACTTTTTTTAATTTTAGTTCACATAATTCTTAAGAACATTAAGTGCAAGAAGTATGCAAATCCATTTTTTACTTGGCAGCATAATTTTGCTTAAAATAAAAGAAAAGCTCACAGGATGAGTTTTTTTCTTGCACTGCTTGAGTTGTTGCCTGTTCGTTTTCTTTGGTAAATTGAAATCTGTTATGAGATACAAATGGATTCGAGAATAGCACAAAACAGAGATTGGTCGAAATAAATTACCATACCGATTTTTTTTTGTTTTCATTTTCTAGGAATGTAATTAAAACGCAAGTGTCGAAAGAGAATATTAATGTGTACCTACTTTATATTGTAGGTTTACTACACTTTTTTGTGCTTGATTTCTATAAATATTAGAAAAAAATATTTTTGAGAGAACAAATGATTTTTTTGTTGAATGGGTGTTGTCTAACATTTTGGTTGGGGTCCAGAATAATGTCAAGCATTTTTTAAATAGAATTTTGGTAAAATTTTGTGAACATGTGTTATTACAGCTGAAAACATTACAAATATGATGATCCAAATTAACTATTTAAAGTTTAAAAGTACTTTTAACACAACCCTGTATATTTTTGCTTTCACCTGGACATTACCTTGCAGGATGGCGAATGCCTTATATCCCTGGATCTGGCCGATAAGTCTTTTCTCTCTAGAAAAAAAAAGAAAAAGTTCTCTCGAAAAGAAGCATTAGGATGGACGCAGGTCACTTTGATCCCCTTACCGTAAACCGCCGTGGCCTAGCGCGATTTGCCGTCCAAACAAACATCATTATGCACATTATTCATCTTAGGCATCGGCTGAAATAGTCAAAGAAAACACAGATATAACGAGTGTCTATGCATGTGTATGAAATTCAGAATTCAGCAATATTGATAGTTTTGGATATTATTCAATTTTTATTTCAAAAAAAATATTTGTTTAAGTTTATACCGCCTTGGAATTATACAAAATTACATGGTAAAGATGAAATGGCTATGAAACAGTTTTTCAAATAGTAAAAAGAAAATAAAATATCAGGCATTAAAAAATTTATTCGACGGTACTGATTTTAATGATGATACGTGTTTCTAATTCTTAATTCTTTATTTCAGGTATGTTCAGAGCCCTTTTTTAAATGAGTTTGTAAGTAGAAATTACTTTTTATCAATAATATACAAGTAGTATAGGGTAAACCACACACTTAAGGAATATTATTTATTTAAAATTTATATATGCCGTTGTTTTAAAGATTTTAGTTTTTTTCTTATAAATATATAAAAAGGATAGTTTACGATTACTTACTTAAAAATAAGAATATTTGAATTTTTAATAATAGTTTTATAAAAACATGCAAAAAAGTATAGTAATTCCTTGGTCTGACTTCTGAAATAGTTTGTTGCAAATATAATTAAGTGTGGTATCTCTAGTTTGTGAAGCATTTATAATGTTAATATATTATATCTAATATTTTTTCGGTTGGTAAGTTAAAAGTATTTTCCGAATATATTAATTTCGTTGCCATTAGTTTTTTATGTTCTCTATCATGCACTGTATTTAAATCACTGTTATTCTGCAAGATGTCCTGTGACGAAGAAATCACTATATTACTTACTCTCTAAAAATGAATTAGTCAAAAATGTCATAGCAAAAAAGCAGTCACTAATAATTTTCGTCAATAGCAATTTGTATCCAGGACATTTAGCAGTCTATCAAATATTATTCGCTGAATCCAAAAATGTCGTCAAAAGTTATAAAAGTAGAACAGTTTTTGAAATATAATCAATTTTACATATAATATGGAATTGACTATATCTCAAAAACTGCTGTATAGTTTTTGACAGTCTTTTCGGATTCAGGGGACAATTTTACATAAGAATTGGTTGGTAAATGCCCGTGATATAAATAGATATTGGACATATGTCCAATAATAGAAATATACAAGAATTTTCAATGTTTTCCCAATTTCTATGCACCCTGTTTCGTAAAATGCATACCTATTAAAAAAGTGTTTGTTATTAGCAACTTATCCCAAAATATAAATTTATACAAAATACATCTATTGAATTGATTTTTAAATATAATGTTACGATTTGATAACTAAAATATGACCCTTATTAAAAACCTTATTAAAAATATACCTGATTGACAGTTAATTAAGGCATGTTGCTTTATCTTGCTGCAGATTTAATTTTTCTACCTTGCCTAATATTTTTATTTCTATGAAGTTTAAATTAAGCCCCTGTCAATAAAGTTTCTATAAAAATCAACTGCATCCTTGGATATTTTGTTCTTAAAATGAAATAAGATCCAGTAAAACGTCATTCTTGGCTTGAGATGTTTTCCGGATTTTTTTTTTAGTTTTTGTTAAAGCAGACTTTATACAAACTTTGTAAACTTTTCGTCGAGGAAATTGAATAATTATTTTTGGAGATATGATTTTTTAATTTTTATGATTATAACGATTTTGTCAATACATTATTTTTTCGTTCTTTAAAACAAGCTACTTAAGAAAAATATTTTTAATATCATAATTTGTGACATATCGGCATTATTGTTGCCACTTTATTTTTTGTTTGTAAAATATTTTTTTTTATTAAAAAAAACAATTTTGGTAACTATGATAAATTGTGGCTATCAAAAATTTAGGAATTTTGGGAATTTCAATTTTTTTTATTTTTATATTTTTGGTAGTCAACAATGTTTTTTTTATTTTAACCTTTTTATATTTAGTCCATTTAAGTAATAAAAAATGATGATAATTCGAAGTCATTATAAGCCACCCTGTATATTTCTGGTTGTGGTTATGTTTGTGTATATGCATCGGCGTTTTAATCGAATTATTTTTCGATTACGTTTATATTAAGTGTCAGACGGCGGGAACAAAATCTGTACGTGTTCGAAGGTCTGATAAGGAAATTAGAGTGTAAGGTATACGATGCTCGACCCCTGATGATTTACATCCCCATTTTAAATCGACGCACTTGGCAAACCTTAAATATAATTTAAATATTAATGAAGTCCGTGAAATTACAACTTCAAAATATGATGACTACAATATACAGTGTATAGTATACAGGGTGGAAATCTTAACTGGAATAAATTCTGTATTTTGAAAACCACTTTCTTTTTTAAAAAATCCAAAAACAGGTCAATTTATAAATTTACCTGGGTAAATTGTGGTAAATCTTAAAAATATAACCCTTTGAGGGTGCAACCAACCCCAACTTTTTTTTTCAAAGCAAAGGTATATCAAGTGATACATCATTTGAAAGCTCTTTTTAATAGGAATTTATACAAATATGCAATTTTTAATTATTTTATTTTGGTACCTTAAAGAAATAAATACTTTTTTTATATCCACCAAAAACGTTGTATATTCAACCGAAAGAATGTATTTTAGTAACGTGTTCTAAATTGACCGTAAAAATGTCTTATTTAACTGAAACTTTGCGTATTGAGATTCTAATGATGATTGGATTTGGTGATAGACGTCGAAATCAGACAGAAGTTGCACGATTATTTAACGAAACGCATCCAGAATTGCCTCACATTTGCCAAGGGACTGTTAGTAAAGTAGAAGCAAAATATCACGAAAATGGTCATGTAAGAAATATTCCTAGACAACGCCAGCCTATCGTTGAAGACAATACGAAGCTTAATGTACTATTAACAATCCAAAAAAATCCAAATTGCTCGCGAGAACGATTTGAGCCACACCACTGTAATGAAGTTACATCCGTATAAGATGCAAGCAGTACAGGAACTAATTGGGGATGATACCGATCACAGAGTTGAATTTTGCGAGCAAATGATGAACCTTATTAATGATAACCAAATTTCCTTGGATTGGATACTATTTTCCGATGAAAGTACGTTTACTTTAAATGGTGAAGTTAATCGTCAAAATTGTAGATATTGGAACGACAGCAATCCTCATTGGATTGAAGAAAATCATACACAGTATCCACAAAAGGTAAATGTTTGGGCTGGAATAATTGGTAATAGAATAATTGGTCCCGCCTTTTTAAACGAAACTCTAAATGGCGAAAGGTACGCAACTTTTCTTCAAGAAGATCTTATACCATATTTGGCAGTTCAGTTTCCAAACGAGAATGATCCAGACTTACCAGATAATAGAGTCTGGTTTCAGCAAGATGGAGCTCCACCGCACTACGCATTACCCATTCGTCGATACCTAAATGAAATATTTCCTAATCGGTGGATTGGTAGAAGAGGAGCAGAGTGGCCAGCCCGATCTCCAGTCCTTACCCCGTTGGATTTTTTCCTGTGGGGTTACCTTAAAAATAAAGTTTATGTAACCAAACCAACTAAAATTGAAGATTTTACTCGAAACATGTATCTCAGTAAAGTGACCATGGTGCGCAATTGATAATTATCACCGAATGAGATAATGTATAAAACTTAAACCAAAGGAAACGAATATTTTATATTATTTGATATTATTTGATATTTGATGAGACAACACAAAGTGTTGAATCCAGATCTTTCCTATATTTCTCCAAATAACATATTTTGTCTTAGAGACTACAATATAGCAGCTAGTTTCACTCCCTGAGCGATATATGCTCACAACACAAGAAATTTGTATGTTAATTTAAGATAAATATAAAATAACTTTTTTGATAATAAGACAAAAACGTTTAATAATGGAGCATTTTGCCTGGTATAGTTGGTTTCATCAACTAGGGACTGAAACGCATTAAATATCTTCCATGTTTAGCTGGAAAAGTTATTTAATCAAGGAAAGATGGAAAACATTTAAAAAATAGTCTGGAAAAGTTGCAGCTAAATGCAAGTCGAGTTTCTGGCCGTAATATTAAGAGAAAAAGTTTTCGCAAGAGTTTGGCGCAGTTTATTAAGTAAAGATTTGGTTTTTTAATGTGATTGTTGATAGATTGAGAAAAATGTTGTGGATGCGATTAGGACAAAGTGCGCGATTAAGTTAATAATGCAGGCACAGTGAGGATCGGATCGGAAAGTGGTGGGGTGGCGAGCAAAAAGTGTAGTGTGGGGGAAGGAATGGAGCCGGGCGCGTGCAGGAGGAGGCGCTGGGCGGCGCAAATGGAACCGAATGAATAAGCGAGATTATGGGAAATAGGTGTAGCAAGCAGGCAGGTAGAATCGCGCTGGCGCACAGTGGTCTGAGAGGGAAATTTACGCGGCAAAAATCCAATTTTTAAAACACTTTCAAAACGCATTTTGATGCCTCTTTATTGTTCGTGGCAGATTTTAAACTGCGAAGTAGAATTTACTGCGTATGCGTTGCGTTATAAAAAATACATGAAAAGATTGTCTCTTACTTTCGGAATCTTGTCTTTTTCGTGTAAAAAAGGTGTTGCGTAAATATAGTAGTAAAAATTAGTGTCAAAAATTTATAGTAGAGATAAAGTTGAGTACAAATACAACTTTAAAATGTCTTTTTTGCCAAAAATATAGCCTTTTTTAACCTACAAATTCCCAAGTTTTGTAATTACAAATAATAAATGGAATATAAGTAAAAATTTATAATTACTTGCCCAGAACCACATAGTGCATTCGAAAATATGAACCTCCAGCTCCGACTTTATAAAAATTCATCTGCCTTTATGGGCCTATAAGAGAGTTATGCAAAAATGAAAAATGGCCGACAAATTACCGCTAACATGGTCATAAAAGTAATATATTTTTTAAATTTGACAATAATTATTGCATTTAAGAATGCTAATACAATTTTCTTTACTCCTATTACATAATAGTATTTTTTTAATATACTTTGTATATTAATGACAATAGAAAAAAAACTGTTTTATTAGGTATGATACGAAAAAAAATGTTTTTTAAAAACTCTTGCTTGTTTCAAAAATATAAACATTTTGAATGAAATGTACAGGGTGCTCAGAAACTAAAAAAACCCAAAAAATTAGAAGTGCGTTTTGTGGAAAAATGAATTCTTTTTGAAAATATTTGATGGTTAAAAATTAAGACTTTCATAAAAAGATGAATTATATATACAGGGTGCTCAGAAATTTAAAAAAAATTATATATCAAAATAAGACAGATATTCGTAACGGAATCGCAAAAAATCATTCTTCATAAAAACTTCTGCTTGTATTTAAAGAAAGTAGTAAATTTAGCACCCTTAAAAACATAAAGAGCACACGTCTTGGGAAAAATACAGGGTGTTATGTATTTAATGTTATATATTAAAATACTGAATATCTTTTGACATAAGGAATAGGTAAAGGAAAAATATTATAAAACATTTTTCCAAAGATAAAGAAAAAATATGCATTAGAAGTTTTTTATATTTTTTGTGATACGCCACTGGTTACACACTTGTTTATCTCTGCACACCTGTATTTTGTGAGTACATAGATACCAACCAACAAAGTAGCTATGCGTTGCCAGATGTAAAAAATTGTTACTAAAAATTTTTCTTGCAAAAAATAAATACAAAAGTTTTATGCCCTTAAAGCTCTAATACCCTTCTGTATTTATTTACTGATCCAGCTATTAGCTTAAGCAATGATTAGAAAATTTAGTACCTTTGGAATTTGAAATCCATAACCACAAAATTAATTTTTTCATCAGTTTTTTTCTCTGTTTACTCAGATGAAATTGGGACCAGTTCACAGGTTAAACTTTAAACATTTAATTTGTGTAAATAAATCCAAAAGCACTTCCCTTAGTTAAGATATTTACAATTTGAAAACATAACCTAAAATTTAAAAGAAATGCACTAGATTCTGTCATAAAAGTTGGCAGATTTTGTTTGAATTTACCTTCAGTACAAAAATGAAATAACCAACAATTAATAAAAACGCCAAATTGACAATTTGCATTGTTAATTTTTCATTTTTGTAATTAAGCTAAATTTAAACAATGTTTGTCAACTTTTTTGAGAGATTTTGGAAACACTGTTGTTACCAACCATAACATAATAAATGCACCAGATTAACCTAAAGTTCCTAGTCGATCAGTGGCGTACTTTTTGGTAGGATAAAGGTTATTATAAATTATTTTTAGACTTTGGAATTTAGAAAAAAAAAGTTTCAGGTGCTTCTTTATGGACCCTAAGGAACAACCCATTTTAATATATAACAATAATTACATAACACCCAGTATTTAAAGGATAATTTTTGCCGCGTAAATTCACCTCTCAGAGCACTGTGCGGCGGCCGGTGCATGCATCAGGTTGTATCGATGGACGTGTCGCGGGGTACTCCCCCCCGGGCGGCCGCCACGCGGGGCGCAGGTCCGCGCGTTTGCCTCGGCTGAGCCGACGATTCAGCGCCACAGTCCGGGCGAAACAGCCACAGAGTGCGGCGGTCCACTTCTCACACACTTCCTACGAACTCAACTCATCACTCCTCTGACCACCACTAGACATCATCATCCCGTTTATTCCAACCAACCCAACCAATACGTCACGGTTCTAAAGTTGTCTAGTGCAAACCACTACTGTTTGTCTACCTGCTCTACCAGTTCAATACTCTTCGTCTACTGCCTATTAAACTATCGTATATAGTTAATTGTTATAACTTCAATTTATATTCTTAACTCTCTTGTTTCATTCGACCCCGTCGTAGACGTCGTCATCTGCAAACTGGAACTCGCATTCGACTCACAAGGTAAATCAAAAATTTTCAATTTGACCGCACTCAAAATCAAAAAACACTCGTGAGAAACGATCGACGTTCCTTTTAGTACAAACTGAATTTATATTTTTTACAGAACTTAATCGTTACTAATATTAAGAATTTATTGATAATTAACTATAATTTCGTCGTTATCAAAAGGCAAAGGCAAAGAGTCTTGTCCAAGAATTTATGACAATCAATCATCAAATTAGATGTAAATTAATTATATTAGTAGTATAATAAATCTAGCGTAATAAGTAAGATATTTGTTATAATAATAATAGTAATAATAGTAAGTAAGGAACACGGCCCGTACCCACCACTACCATCGCGTTTCCTCCACTTCGCAGCACAAGAGCAAAGTAGTTGGAGTTTCTTGACCCTCTCAACAACTCTGTCAGAACTCGCGTACGTAGTCGTTCAGTCAGTCATCAGGTACCGTGCAATAAAATCACTCGCATCTCAAAGTCAATATTAACGTAACATTGTATTCTTGCTGTGTATCGCTGTTTTCCTACGTGTCTCAATTATATTCAACATATCCCTAATTCTAGACAATCCTGGCAGTTAACTCGACTGAAAGAAGGTTGTGTGCAATACAGTATTATAATCGTGTAATATATACATATCTTACAATTAAGTACCTACCTAAATTAACGGAGACAATCGTGCAATATTGTAAAGGAAACCAAAAAGACAATCATAGTAAATAAACCTACTACTAAATCAAAAAAACGGTTGGGCTAGAAGGCCTTAAATCATTCAAGACGTACTTCCTGAACGCTCCCGGCCAACTCCCATACGTAGTGCCCCTGTGTCCCGTCGTGGCCTGTCCCGACATCGGCCCACTGCCCGCTTACAACCACCACCCGGCGTCCCACCACCAGCAAGTCGCCTCGCACCACCCGGCGCCCGCGGGTGCAGCACAGTGTTCTTGCGGCCAATGCCAGCCGCAGCACATGTTCGCCGCTAGCCTGATCTCGAGCCAGCCAGCTTCAGCTTCGCAGCCGCCCAGCACGCTCATCGTCAACAGGTTCACCGAGATCAACTATTTCGATCATCCCCAGCAAGGGCAGACTGCAGCGTCGCCGGAAAAGTTCCACTACGAAATGGTAAGCCGCACTTTTCATCCTCTTCCCTTGAAATCGTAGAAAACAGACCGCTAAGTGCTTTACTACAACAAGTATAGGGTCATTCCATAACAAACGATACCACCAGTGTTGCCAGAAGCAACTATAATATTGTACCAAAGTGAACACGAAAAATGTACCAATTTTAAATAAAAAGTACCATATAAATTTCAAATGAACTTAAATTAGCTTGTTTTAAACACGGACACAGAATAAATTAATATTTTAATATTTAAAATATTAATGTTCAATTGAGCTGTTTTAAAAAAGATGAGAATAATTAAACTGGATTTTCAACAACAAATATCTTTTATAAAACAAAAAGTAGGTATAAAACAAAAAGTAGGTATTTTACTTGAAACATCCACGTAAAACAAAAATAAAACATAATTCTCTATTGTGTACTTTATACATTAAAATATTAAACGTGATTACTATAGTTATAGTAGTACATAATATATATAGTAGTATATAATTAATCGTCACTATATTCTAATTTTCTTTTACATAGATCAGAACTAATAGCCGGGTTTTGATTCAAAACTTTTGAACCATATAAATTATTTTAACTTACAGGTAGCTTTATTATCATCAGTCATCAGTCCAGTTTACAGGGTCCTTTTAAAATTTGATAAACTTCTTAATATTTGTTATATGTTCTTAATTCAATAAAACCTTTGTAAAAAATAGAGTAGGCATGTACCAAAATTGTTCTCGATGTACTTTTGTACCACGAGGTTAAAAATGTACCAAAATGGTACAAATGTACCACCTCTGGCAACACTGGATACCACAGTACTAACATCAAAAAGACACAAAAAATCGCCGGTACACGTAAACTTAATTATTGGGCGTAGAATCAGTTTTTTAAAGTTAGCTCGTTTTCTTAAGATATTTAATATTTAAGTTTTTGCAACTTTTTGGTTTATTATTTGTGTACATTTTGAGACATACCCAAAGGCAAAAAACCGCCGGGACATGTAAACCTAATTTTTGGGTGTAGAATTAAGTGGTGTCGTTTTTTAAAATTAGGTCGTTTTCTCAAGATATTTGAAATTTTGTGTTTAAATATTTTTTATTTGTTATTTTGCTGTATATGTGTTTATTTTATTTATTTATAATTAACATTTTTGGCCAAATCCAATTTTAAAATCTATTAAAATTTATTTATTTCTAAAAAATTATTAATAAACTTTTTTGTCAGTTAGTAGTATAAAATATTAAAATTAATTTATATTTAAAAAAATAAAAAAACTACTTAAATAACACGTTGTAAAGAATGTAAAAAATTGACCAACAAAAATCAGCAAGCATCGAGTCGAATTTTTTGCCAGAAAACCGATCTTCACATGTCATAATGGTTTGATGAAATCGTTCACCAGCTTCATCGGATTCGATTGAAAGTTGTTTTTCATAAAAATTAAAATGAGCATGCAAAATTTTTAGCTACATATTTATACTTACTTAACCACAAAACTTTGTAGCAAAGAATTATTTCAATTGTAAAAACTAAAAACAACATTTATACAGGCTGTACTTAGTCTATTTACTAGTAAATGAAATTCTCAAATTTTATTAAATTCGAATATTTCCCACTAATACCAGACAATAAAATTTACTAAAACAAATTTAATTACAAAAAAAGAAATATGCGAAAAACCTAATAAAATTAAAAAAATATGAATAATATAGCAAAATGGTGAAACAAAAAACAAATAATTAATATCTAACTTTAAAAAACGGATTGCACTACTAAATTCTACACACAAAAATTCAGTTTTATATGTCCCGGCGTTTTTTGTATTTTTGGTATTTCTAAAAATGGTGTTGTCAAACCTACCGAAATTTCGGTATTTCTACCAAAATGGCAACGGACCTACCAATACTACGATTTTCGTCAATAATTATGTTTCTACCGATTTTTGGCAATAATAAAAATTTTACCCGTTTTGCCGATTTATCAATCGTACCTGAAGCTGCTTAAGTTATGTTAATGGAGAATTCATTATATTTATGTTTATTTTTTACTTACTTATTTTGTAGTACTTAGAGACTTATAAAACACCGATTTTGTCCATATAAAGTGTTTAATTTTTGTACTCGTAACATCCGAAACACAACCATGGTAACACCCGAAACAAAGTAAAATTTTATAAATGATGATTGGGTAGACAGTTAGTAAATATTATACTTTTGGAAGCTGA
Organism: Brassicogethes aeneus; assembly: GCA_921294245.1. Taxonomy (NCBI): domain Eukaryota; kingdom Metazoa; phylum Arthropoda; class Insecta; order Coleoptera; family Nitidulidae; genus Brassicogethes; species Brassicogethes aeneus. The sequence goes on from OV121135.1 coordinate 60,566,896, forward strand.
ATTTCAAATAAATGTAACAATGGTCAGGACATAGAGGCAGAATCGTGAAACACCCGAAACGCACACTTTTAGACGAAATCGTTAATGCTAAACTAATTTTACAATTTAGATAGAACAACTAAAAACGTAGAGAATATCGCACTTTAAGTGCTAAAATATTATTTCAAAATACATAAAAATTATACTTTGGTTGAACAAATGTAACACCCGAAACGATGGAAAGACCCTTTCACCAAATTGTGTTTTTTTAATATAAAAAATTGCGCCTTAAAATAATGTAAAAATTAATGGGCGATTCTGATATTAAAATGAAACATCTAAATACAAAATCCCTTTCTAGATCATAGTACTTTGAAGCAATTTCGATCGATTTATGTTTTTCTTTGATTTCTTCTTACTTTTACAAAGTTGTAAAACGTAGCACTTAGCACTTAGCGGGTGCGACAAAGTAACAATGGCTTCTTCTGTAGTCAATAATACTTAAAAAGTAATAAATGTTTTACATTTACATACAAACGGAATTTTTCCACCAATATATTAACCAGTAAAATATAAATTTCTCTCTAAAAATAAATTAGTCAAAAATGACTAATTACTACAGTTATTAGTGGCTGCTTTTTCACTTGTACCAGTTTTTGAGATATAGTCAATTCCATATCTCAAAAACTGCTCTACTTTCATAATTTTTGACAGTCTTTTCGGATTCAGGGGACAATTTTACATAAGAATTGTCTGTTAAATTTTTTGATACCATGGTATCCCATGGTTAACCATGGTATAATTGAAAAAACAGCCACTAATAACTTTAGTAATTAGTCATTTTTGACTAATTCATTTTTAGAGATATAATCAACTCCATATTATATGTAAAATTTACTATATCTTAAAAACTTTTCATAACATTTTCGGTTTCAGCGGACAATTTTACATAGTAATTGTCAGCCAAATGTCCGAGATACAAATTGCTGTTGACTGGAATTATTAGTGACTGCTTTTTCGCTATGACAATTAGTCTTTTTTGACTAATTCATTTTAAGAGAGTAGTTACACAACTTTTATAGCTATAACGCTAAAACAAAATCAAATTAGTTTTAAGTAATAAAATTTAATTACCCCTAACAAAACTAACTCGAGTTGAAATTTCCACATTTATTACGAATTATTTGATGAAAAATTGTAATTGTCTTCCATAATTATGTACATATATATAACTATTATTTATTAAATTATATATAATTACTCTTTTAAAGTCTTTTCTATGTAGATTTTTTATAGAAAAATCCAGTAAATTGATATTTTTCTGTATCACGCACCCTCATCTATTTTTAAAATATTATCTATTAGAAATACCTATAATAATTATATTTTTTGCATGTTAAAATAATTATAAAATCGCTGGCAAGCTTTTTAACATAACTTAAATAAACGGAACATGAATACATAATTATTACCAACCACTGTTATTAGAGTAAATAAATTTTATGGTAATGCGGTTAAAAACATTATTTAATTATTGATTCAAAGCTCTTAAGCTGTTAAGAGGCAAAGTTTCAAGACTACTTAGCAACTTAACTCTTAACACCCCAACTTATATTTTATTTCAATATATAGTAATAGGTACCTAACGATTCCTAATCTTTATTTTAAACTTTATTAAATCAAATGTCCACAAGTTAATACTTCTTTTAAAGCCAACTTTACGAATACACGTTATTTATAGATATCTAGAGTTTTTTACAAACTAGGGTGTAAAAACTTTACTTTAATTGCGAGTTGATTCACTTGTTGCCCAGGTTTTCTCATTATTCAGGTTTTTTTTGTACTTGACAGTAAAGTAGAAAATGTAAATGCCATGGAAAATTAATTCTCTGAACTCTAAACAATGTAACTTGATTTCGATATGAGATACCCTACCGGAAAATAAAGGTGCGTGACCCAAACATTAATGAAAAACACATAAAAATTAATATAAGCGTGTAATATTCCTGTACAGAATTAAAGAATGTTAATATGAAAGAAAATAGAAACATAAGAAATAACTTTTATAATTATGTCATATTTAATTAATGTAAATTTCCATGATAATGTATTTTTATTTTTGGTAATAACATAACATAAGTGGTTCTGCACTAATGCAAGAATTTTAAGAAATCATACATTTTGAATATTAGAGCTTCACGGAGGTTAGGATTTCGTATGTTTTTTTTTAAACATCCCTTGGTATATTTGAAATAAGTTATTGTATCTTTTAACACCTTAATATTTTTAAAAAATATAATTGTATATACATAAAATATTTATAAAAAATTTACTTACTTCACGGTGAATAGGTTTTAAATAGCAAATTAATGAACTTAATCTTTTGAATTATAAAACAGCAACACTCTCATCTGCATGTAAATTCTAACTTACCTTCAGGAATCACATGCATTTATAATGTCGTAAACAGAGGTTTTTGCTTATTAAAATTATTAAAGCGCCATCCGTTGCATAAAATTTAAAGCAAAAACAGATTCACGGAGGATAGAATCAATTTTTGTAACACCTACATAAATGGTTATAAAAATTATTTCTTTTAATTTTTAGTAATATTTTATATTTGATTCGATTGCTTTGTATGTGTTTAATTTACTTAGTGAACTCAGATATTTGAAAACATATAGGTTAACCTAGAAAGTAACAGTCACGGTGGGTAGGTTTTATACTTATTTCGTGAGATTCACCCTAATATAATGAGGTAATTACAAATCAATAAAGGTGTATAAACCGAAATATTATGTTTAGATAACAAGCTCTTAGTATCAAAGTAATTGCAAAGGTATAACCCGAATCGAGTTTCAAACACAAACATAATTTTCAAATTGAATTTGCAGCTAACTAATTAAATCGTCGGCAAAGATTGTAAACTAAGTTTATTAAATCAGAAAATTGGCGTCTTCGACGAATTATCATCTCGGCTCCCGGAAAACTTACAAGACATTTAAATGTCAATATGCACGCGAACATTTTCATATCATCGGAAAATCGCTTAAACGTTGAGAAGGGGAAACTCCCCAACTCTCCTTATTAACGGTTAATTTTGCTTCTCTTTGTTTACGCCCGAGGCGAAACAAATTCTACGAGGGAAGATCGTTTCTCTTCAAAACCAGAAAAATCCATTCAGATATTAATAGAAAAACATATTTGAACAAATTCATCAAAATGTTTCCTAATAAAATATCATTTTGTCCCCCCTCGTATATTTTGCCGCGTTCAAATCGAATTAGGAAGACAAACTTTATTGGCTCGCGAATAAAAAAACTTTATCCGAGACGGTTTTATGGGATTACACAACAAGTCGTCATTTCTTAAAGGATAAAATTACATACTGCGTTAAGTAACCAATTTTTAAACCAAATGCAAAGTTCAGTAAAATAAGAAATAATGTTGTATTTTTACTATTCTCATTTACTATAATAAAGCAGCAATGTTGAGCTTTTATAAAAAAAATGTTCATCCAACAGAGTAATAGTTGTTATAATATTGTCATGGCAATAAGAAATACTTTATGTTTATATTAAATCTTTGTCGAACCTTAAATGTTTTTGTTAAATCTATAGTTGTGTGTGAATTTCGCAGTTGTTTTAGTAAAATTTGTTCATTTTACTATGCCATATTTGTCTTTTATAAATTACTATCGTTGTAATTCACATTAATTTTATTTCTGTTAAAAAATCTTTGTTAATTAATAGCTTACGTTAAGAACAAAATTTTTGTTATTTCCCTTAAAAAGAGCTCTCCTTGGTGAACATAACTTTATAATCCACAGTTATGTTATGTTATAACATTATTAATTTCACTTGTGCTAGTGAAGTGTGGTAAAATCTAGCATCATATATAAATATCATATATTTTTATTTTTAATATGAGTGAATTTTTTTGTTATAATAAATAATTTGTTTTAATGCCTTGCAATTATTAAAAAAAATGAAAATGTGACCATTGTTAGAATGAAAATAGTTTATTAAATTAACAATTAATACTACAAAACGTTTTTGTAAACGGTATAGAACTGTTTTTTTGACAAATAATCATAACTATATTTATCAATGCGTTTCTGCATCTGGAAGAGTGTTATAATTAATGCAAATGCTATTACTGAAAGCAGCGTTTGTAGATAATAACTTTATAATCCACAGTTATGTTATGTTATAACATTATTAATTTCACTTGTGCTAGTGAAGTGTGGTAAATTCTAGCATCATATAAATATCATATATTTTTATTTTTAATATGAGTGAATTTTTTTGTTATAATAAATAATTTGTTTTAATGCCTTGCAATTATTAAAAAAAATGAAAATGTGACCATTGTTAGAATGAAAATAGTTTATTAAATTAACAATTAATACTACAAAACGTTTTTGTAAACGGTATAGAACTGTTTTTTTGACAAATAATCATAACTATATTTATCAATGCGTTTCTGCATCTGGAAGAGTGTTATAATTAATGCAAATGCTATTACTGAAAGCAGCGTTTGTAGATAAATAATTTTTGCCGTAACAAAAGCAATTGTTGGACTAATAGAGATCTTTCCTTTATTAATAGGATTTTGTTATTAAATCTACAAAATGTTTGTTATAATTATAAACTACTTATTCAATTAGTTAACAGTTTACAGTTGGTTGTAGACTTAACATGTATAGTTATGTGGATCTGGTTAATATTTTTGGTTAAAATTAACAAATATTTTTATACTGTGTACGGTAATTTCACTGTCTGAAAGCCAGTTACTTATGGCAAAAACATAGACCACAGAATGAATCGTAAAACATTTTGTACCCATAGGTTATAAAACACGATTCTTATTGAAAAATCTTTTGGTATTTTCAGAGAGGTATTAAAAACCTTACTTGCATCAGTGGCATACAGTGGCGCTGGGAAAAGGACCAGGTGTGGAAATTTGACCCGAAAAGGCGACGCCAAAAAGAGCGGGCGCGAGCCGGGCTTTTATTTATCGCCATTTTTGGTTTGTTGGCCTTCCGGATTAATCATGCCCGGAGCAAATAAAATTAATCCCCCGCCCGAACCCGTAAAGCGTCATAAAACATCGCCGAATTATTCTATTTAATTAGTTTATTTGCCGGTAATTAGCTCGATACAATACAACGAACTTTTGTGATGTTTGATGCGGGAATAATATTGTCAAAAACATTTTGCATGAACTGATTTTATAAAATATTTACATTTTGTTATTGATTACGTTTTAAATTTAGTATAAGAAAATATTAAATATACTGTATTTAAACAAAAACAGTTAGCTATACTAAAGTATCAAAAAAACTTGGATCAAAATAAAGTTTTACGTCAAATATTACAAAAAAACATTTTAAAAATGGTGCATCTGTGCAGAAGTCTCTATACTATACTATACTGTTCAAAATTTCATGACCATTTTAACACCAAATTAACACCATACATGGTCGATACAAACCAAAATGGTGTTAAATATGGTTCGTTGGTCCAGTGTAAATTTAAATTTCACACAGTATAAAAATAAATTTTACCTGGTGTAAATTGAACTCCTTTTCAGTGTTAAATATTTGTTTGTGGTCAAATTAAATCATACTACACAGAAAAAAAGGAAACAGGAAGTTCCTTGACGCATTACAAGTATATACCAGTGGTATTATTCCAGAAAATTGAACCTTCAACTCGCTAGAGATAATGTTTTTAGTGCGTTCCACCAACTTAAAATACTTCAAATATTGACAGCTGTTTCCACCTATTTAAGGTCTCTTTAGTATCGAACAACTTGTAGTGTTACACCAAAGCAAAGGACTACCTGAGCTTATATACTCTTCATGTAAGTCAATAGAGGCGAGATTTAAGAACATCACGTGATCCACACCGCCACACTATGCAACCGGGAATGCACGGCAAATTGTTTTAATCGTTTTAACACAGTGCTTTAGGTTGAAGTAACTCTTATTTTACAAACAACATATTTAGTAAACTGAACCATACAGCGGGTTGGTTTCACTAAAGTTTTCTGGGTTAATTTAACAAATTTAAAAGAAATAAAATAATTATCTGGTTTAGTACCGTCAAACTAATCTTTGTTTATAATAACCTTCCCACAATTGATTTAAATAAATACTTATGGGTCAACTAAATTAATATATTTAAATGAACTATTCCTTTTTTTCTGTGTAGGTGCACTTCTCAAATATTTTTAGATAAACACCGTTTTGGTGTTTGCTGTATAAAACTTTTTTAACCATAATTCATGGTGTTATATTAACACCACTTGGTGTTGGATTTTGACACCATTTTAAGATTACTCTTTACACCACAGATATTTTAAACATTAACCAAGAAAAAAATTGAGGCTGTTTTTGCCCTTTTACCCCCCAAATTTTACTGCATAAAGAAATGTCACTGCCACTTTTAAAAGCGAAAAACTAGTGTTTTTTTCTATACAGATTCAACTGTTTAGGTTTGAGACACCCTGTATTTGTTGATGATAATATTATGAAAAGAAAACGTTTAATGTGAGAGTACGATATAAAAGGATAAACCATCAAGTTTTCTTTGCACAGTACTTGTACTCTTATAGTGTCCTAATAAAAGAGATGAGAGATCTGATGCAGCATTTTCCGATATTTTTCTTTTCCCTTTTGAAAATCCCTTTCACCCTTTAGGTGTTCATTTTTGGTCGCTTTTATACGTCGTTTCGATTTTCAATTCGACCATACGTTCAAAGTCGCTGCAGCCACAAAGTCCGTCTTTTGATTTGTCATAAAGTGCACGATCTGTGGGTTAAGTCCATCAAAAACACTCTCCCGGCATTATGTATTTTCAGAGGTTTTTTCCTCACTGAACATGGGATAGAATAAGGGAAGGTGAATGCTCCGTGTTTATTTTAGCTTTTGATGTTGAATGTATTGGTAAAATACCCTCTGTAATACGTTATAATCAACATCAAAGGGAATATTATTCATTCATTAAATTCTAATTAATTATAATGTATATACGACCACAAAACAGTTCTTCTTTAAACAATACGATTCAACGGCAAAAGATGAACATTTGATTGATTTATTATTATATTAGTTCTGATGCTTGAAAGATATCAAGGAAATCGAAGGAAATTGAATCTGGCAAAGGAAATAATGTTTTTTTATTTGACGCCTTTCAACCGTTTTACCAACATCTCAAATAATCAACAGGTCTATTTTATTTGAGAATAAGTTTTCAAGATTTTATTTCTACTATATGACAAAGTATTTTTATTATTTAATGCTTCCTGGTCGGTTGAAAAAGTCAAATCTATCACCTTAGCATACTAAATGGTTTTATTACAAGTAAACCGTCAACGAACTAGGTTATGTTATATTTTTAGAGTTAAGTATAAAAGGGAGATAACATAGATCTGACAGAAGTTGAGTGTTTTTATTGGTCCAAAGTAGTAAATAATGAATTTTTACGGCCTAGGACATAATCAATCACTTTGGTAACGAGTGTTCACAATTAAGTTTGTTATAATATCTAAAAGTCAAAAATTACTAATTTAGTAGTTATTAGCCACTTGTACCATGGTTAACCATGAAATAACGTGGTATCCCAAAATTTAACAGCCAATTCTTATGTAAAATTTTCCCCTAAATCCGAAAATACTGTCAAAAGTTAAAAAAAAATAGAACAGTTTTTGAGATTTAGTCAATTTTCCATTTAATATGGAATTGACTATATCTTAAAAACTACTCCACTTTCATAAATTATGACAGTATTTCCTAATTCAGGGGACAATTTTACATAAGAATTGGCTGTTAAATTTTGGGATACCATGGTATTCCATGGTTAACCATGGTACAAGTAAAAAAGCAATCACTAATAACTAATAAATTAGTAATTTTTGACTAATTCATTTTTACAGAGCAGATATTCCTAAATGGTAGTTACACCAATAAAACATTTATTACTTTGCGAATTCAAGAATGATAAATATGAGAAAATTTCTCATAAATGAACCACATCTGATTCCACATGTGAGAACTAATTTATTATGCATTACACTCCCAAGTTGGTTGGCGATTATCCAAAAAATATCAAGCAGTAATCATAAACATGATTAAGTTTACCTTGTCATAGTACATAGTAGAAATGGAACATGTCTAAAAAAATTGAATTGAATAAGTTTTTTACATTTAATAACAAAATCATGTGTCAAAAATTCAACCATAATTTTTGTAATTTTAAAAAAGTACCTTATTTTTACAAACCTTTTTGTAGACCCAGTAACAACTTAGATAAAAAGAATGATTGATAAAAAAATGTTGCTTTATTAATCAATTTCCCAAACAAGAAAATTAACACATACCTACATAAATGAACACAAAAATAACACACCATTCTGAAATCATCAAATTATAAAGAAATTTGGTACAATATCAGTAAATTATCAGTACTACTACAACACTTACTGATGTATTTCGTAACTTTAACCCACTGTTAGCCCTAATTTTAGTGTTAGTTGAACTTGTTGATTAGTATTGTCAGTGGGAAATGTTTTGATTGACTGCCTGAAACCACGTGTACTTTTTAACGAAATAATTTGTTAAATATTAACAAAATAAATATGTAACCTTTGAAATTAACAAAATGCTTACAAAATTGAATATTACCTTTACAAAACTTACGGTTTTTTTACAAAAAATTATGTTAAAATTTTACAGAATAAAATTAACAAACTACACTCATGTTAACAAATTTGATTTTCATAACAGTGTAGTTTTTGTTTTTGGAGTAAAACAATTGCGATAAGAAGGAAAGGAATGCACTCCAGCATTACGTTTAGTTTGTTTTGAACGAACATGACCTTTCTAGGGATTCGCAGTGTTGCCACATCACTTGCGTTACCTACGAACAAAGTAACTTCAGTTATGCTATTGCAACTATGTACCTACTATAGAGTAACATTGCCAATTTTAATAATTTTGTGTTTTGCCGATAATAGGCACATTTGGAAATGACAAGTAAAAACGAATTGGTTTAAATCCGGTAAATAGGGGTGGACAACATACACTCACAGGCAAAATAATCGATCCACACAAATTTTCGATGAATTTCAATCGCAAATAACTTTTTTATTTGAGTTTTGTTTTTGGTTCACCTTGATATATTTATTTTTGTGGAAAATATGGATTTTTTTAAAAAAACATTGCAATTTCCAATATTTTTCTATATGAAGAACTAAGGTTGCTATGGTCCATCCATAGGCTATGGAGAATTACAGTTACAGTTTTGTTGAATCATCCCATACTTTGACATGTCATACACGGCTTTCAAAAGCTATCAAATTGTTTTTTGCAAATTAATGTTTAAATTTTGAGGTGTCTTCTTACTTTAAAAAATGGATATGTCTCCGACTGATGTTGCCAGAGCCATTAATTTAATCCAGGATGGACGGTCACAGTATTACGTGGCAAGTGTTTTAAACGTCACAAGAAGTAAAGTACAAAGGGCAACATCAGTCGGAGACATTTTTAAAAGTAAGAAGACACCTCAAAATTAACACATTAATTTACAAAAAACATTTTTATAGCTTTTGAAAGCTGTATATGACATGTCCAAGTATGGGATGATTAAAAAAAAATGTCACTGTTATGTTATGGATGGACCGTAGCAACCTTAGTTCTTCACACAGGAAAAATATTGGAAATTGCAATTTTTTTTTTAATCCATATTTTCCACAAAAATAAATATATCAAGGTGAACCAAAAACAAAACTGTTAAAAGTAGATGTGACTTGATAATTAAAACTTAATTTAGAACAATTTACGCTTTTGCCACTCTACACTTAAACTTATGGTAAAAAACATATTTTTGTTTAAACCTGTATATTATAAACGTACGTGTATTTTTTAGTAATAATGTGTCTACAATATTCTTTAATATTTGTTTAAATCCAAAATCAAATAATAAAGTTATTTGCGATTGAAAATCATCGAAAATTTGTGTGGATCGATTATTTTGCCTGCGAGTGTATATATCCGCTGTAAATATAAATAAATAGGGGGCTATTTTATCTTTAGATTACTTTTTCATCGGGATATTTGACATACGATTGACAGTGGGATACCGTGAATATCAACGCTTCTGATATCATAATATTATTATCGAATCGCACGAATGATTGATTGACTTTTTGAATCGCCGGTAAATATGATCCCTCATCAAAGAAATTCAATTTTCCCGGTCTCGGGATGCAGTTTGTGGGGCTTTTATTTGTCGAAAATTTAAGGTTGGCGGAGAATTAGTTTTCGACGCTTGGCAGTAAACTTTCCTTAACATGTCGGTCGGGTAGCACTTAAATCTATTGCGTTAAAATTTCCGCTTTGAATGCGGCCTGTAGTAATTTTATTTGATTTTCGGTTTGTTTAGATTAATAGGATCAAGCTTTAACTTTATAAGTAGATGATTTAGGAAAATTTAACGAGGAACTTGTTGAAAATCAGTTTTAAAAACTTTACCGCCAAGGTTTTATACCAGTTAAGTGTGTGCTTTGTAATTTAATACACTCACAGACAAAATAATCGATCCACGCAAATTTTCGATGAATTTCAATCGCAAATAACTTTTTTATTTAATTTCGGATTTAAAGAAATATTAAAAAATATTGAAGATACATTAATGGAGAATCGCTCACATTTTAAAAATTACTAAAAAATACACGTACGTTTATAATATACAGGTTTAAACAAAAAGATGTTTTTTACCATGGGTTCAAGACACTCTGCAGAGTGGCAAAACCGTATATTGTTCTAAATTAAGTTTTAATTACCAAGTCATATATATTTTTAACAGTTTTGTTTTTGGTTCACCTTTTTATATTTATTTTTGTGGAAAATATGGATTTTTTTAAAAAAACATTGCAATTTACAATATTTTCCTGTATGAAGAACTGAGGTTGCTATGGCCCATCCATAGCCTACGGAGGATGACAGTGACAGTTTTGTTGAATCATCCCATACTTGGAAATGTCATATACAGCTTTCAAAAACTATCAAATTGTTTTTTGTAAATTAATGTGTTAATTTTAAGGTGTCTTCTTACTTTAAAAATGTGTCCGACTGATGTTGCCCTTTGTACTTTACTTCTTGTGACGTTTAAAACACTTGCCAAGTAATACTGTGACCGTCCATCCTGGATTAAATGAATGGCTCTGGCAACATCAGTCGGGGACATATCCATTTTTTAAAGTAAGAAGACCTCAAAATTTAAACATTAATTTGCAAAAAACAATTTGATAGCTATTAAAAGCCGTGTATGACATGTTTAAGTATGGGATGATTCAAGAAAACTGTCAATGTCATTCTCCATAGCCTATGTACGGACCATAGCAACCTTAGTTCTCCATACAGAAAAATATTGGAAATTGCAATGTTTTTTTAAAAAATCCATATTTTCCACAAAAATAAATATATCGAGGTGAACCAAAAACAACACCTGTACATTATAAACGTACGTCTATTTTTTAGTATTTTTTAAAAATGTGAGCGATTGTCCATTAATGTATCTACAATATTCTTTAATCCACACATTAAATTATAAAGAAATTTGTATACCCCAAAAAGTATAAATTGTTTTAATTTAATTTTGTAAGCACGGAGGAAACAAAACAGTACCCTATGATGCCGAGAACAGTTATGCACTCAATATATTTGAAATTATAGTTTCTAATTAAACCTCATGGATTTAGAATTTAAGAATATAATACAATACTTTTTAATAAAAAAACGTTTAAGTTCATGTTTATTGCAACTTTAGTAAAGGTATGGTTGAATTATTGTATTTTTCTTCGAAAGGCGTCAATTTTTATCATTTAAAGATAAACTTGACAACGCCGCGGCATCCATCAGGGTCTTCTAAGCTCGCTGCATCTTGCAGCAAAACACACGTTGCCACGTATGTTCAGTGAGCACAATTCATAGCCAACTTCGTTTTCCTGCTATCCATGGCATTCTTCGCGATATCTAACTAAGTGTTGCCGTTCCGCTAAACGCCACTAGAAATGCATTTCTCTACGACTACTTAAGAATAGTAACATTCTAGTGTAATTTTTGATCATAGAAAGGATGTTTTTCTGCAATACTGTGCGAGAATATTCCTACTCTTGTTTAAGAATGGTCACAAGTAACGGCATCTCCTGGCTGTTTACTAAACGTAAAAAATTTAAAAATATTTAAATATTACTGTATTATTTATTAATTAAAAAATAATAGCAGTTGTATAATTAAGGTTTAGGCACAAAAAATTAGTTATATTTATTGTTTTTCAAATATACAAATCAAAATTTTAATAAATTTGATATTAAAATGATAAACCAGTTACCTACTATACCGGCTTTGAAGTTTTGACAGATTCAAAAAGTTTAAAAAAGACATTTAAAATGTAGAAAAAAAATAGATGTTGACACAGATTACTTGTAAAATTAGTTTTGTATTTGTTACAATGTTATTTTTTTATTAGTTAGTGTAAATAACTATTTTTAATTATAATAAAGATTTAGGCATACCATTTGTTTAAATTTATTATAATTTACATTATAAAATTGTGACGGCACAAAATGGTTTGACAATACAAAAAACTTAAAGGCCAATAAACCAAAGAAGAAGAAGAAGAACGTAAATGTCAAAAACTGCTTGGTTTCTTTTCTGTTTAAAATTATATAAGCGTTACTATTCTAACGTAGTCGTAGAGAAAATAATGTCTGAAACACGTTTGGAATAGCATATTCCACTCTCGTAAAACCGTCACACTCGCCTTCGGCTCGTGTGTCAAATTTTTCCTCGAGCGGAATATGCTGTATTCCAAACTTGTTACAGAATGTACTATTATAACAGATTCACTATTGTGTGTTTTCATACGAGGTATCTCAAAAGTGATACTCTAGTTAATCTAGTTTTAAATACGGTCTAAAATGTGTTTTTGTTATTCTCAATGTAGTAAGTTTTTATAACTTTTTATTATTTTTTAATGTTAAATGTTAAAATCTTGAGTATTCTAAATTATGTTTTTATCAACGTTTTTAAAAATGGTTTGAAATTCCGAGGTAACTTTTATATTATTTCATTGCTGACATTTGTGACTTCATATGGTTTTAATACAACTAACAAATAATTTTTCCCATTACAAGTGTAGCATAACGAAATAAGAAGTTCACTCGACTTTCGTGTCTAACTGACTTTATTTAATGAATTATGTAAAACTCGAGTCGGCAATTAATTCTTAAATACCCTGCTCAACAGGATGTGCAAGATTGTTGACCGTTGCAATGAGAAACCAAGGCAATTAGAGGGGATTAGATATTGTTTTTTATTTTAACATCAAGATCCTTTGTTGTATATTATCCCAAAATGGGGTAAAATTAAGTTGTACACATGTCTTCCTCAGGATACTTACTTTTGATGTACAGGGGACTGTATAATTGTGGTTCCTCAACACCACAGATAGTTTATTAGTTAAATGTGTAATTTTAGTTCCAACCTCACTTTTTTACGGTGAATATTGAAATCAACGTGAATAATGAGTTCATTATTCCCGTTGTTAGGCAGGGCGGTTATAATGGGTACCATTATACACAAAAAACCCTAATAATGTCAATAGCAGTTGAAAAAATGTTATTATCATAATAAAATAATATTCAACTTTTGGTTTTAAAACATATAAAAAGCTAAAAAATCTTATTTTAGTACAAAGAATTATTTTTCCAATAATAGCAGTGTCCATTTCATACGGTCGGTGAAAACATATTTCGTTTGTACATTTAAATACGTAGGTACATGTAGAATATTAACATTAAATGTAGTTGAAATTGAATTTTATATATGCATGTAACTGAATATCGTGTTTTTCATCCAACGAAATTCATAACAGGCCGGTGAAATTGTATATTTATATAAAATCAGATTAATATTAAGTTAATTATCATTTTTAATGATCCTAACATTTATTTCATTTTCAAAGGATGCTTCAAATGAATCATCTGATGAAGATAGTCATGTAAGTATTATTACTATACATGGTACATTTTTCCTTTTTTTATCTATTATCTATTTCTCTATTTTTGTCTATTTTCTAGTACTTGTATCACACCAATGTTTTCAACTTCTGAATCACCTATACCTGCATTTTTTTTTATTATATGTCAGTTTATATCCATGTTATAAAATCTGATTTTATATTGTGTTCAATTATATTGTTATGAAGTGCATTTTGATAAAAAATCTATAAAAACACCCTAAAAATATTCGCATGTTTTATTTACACAAATTCTGTAGTAGATACTTTTGTTTAAGGATTGTATACCCCAATAATATAATTTTCTAAGCGTTAGATTAAGTACACGGAGGAAACAAAACAGTACCCTATGATGCACGGAACAGTTATGCAGTCAATATATTTGAAATAATCCTCCTCAATTACCCCGATAAATATCTGACGAGCAAAACGTAACAGAATCACCGAATGTTTGTAGATTCGTTAAATAAGTGATGACGTAATTAAACAATTGTTAGTATTTAAACCAAAATACGCGAATGAACCTTTTTCCGATACTAATTAATTAACAAATAAATTAGAATAGATAAATAAAATATTGGCTGATTATACGTAAATAGGTATACATTTTGTTAAATTAACAATTTATTGCAGAAACTTTAGTGAATATTGTACTGAAAAATTCAGTACGAAACATGTTTAATTAATTAATTAGGTCTACAAAAACCCGACCTAAAAAATTGATTGTAAAGTAAAAATATATTTGGGTGATTCTACAAAAGTTGGGCAACTTTTGACCTCATTTTGTTTATATAGTTTTCGGAGAAAATTAAACAGTATTTTGTTATGAGAACATATATAATATGATAAATATACTGTTCCAGACCGGGCCAGTCACTTTTTCAAACAGTTTCTGAAATATCTGTGTTTTCTAAATTTTAATGCAAGGGAAGTGACGAGTATACCAGGGTACTAATTAAATACATAATTTATTGGAAAATATAAGATTTATTGCAACTTTGAGCATTTTATACATTAAATATCTTAAAATCAAATAATACCACACATCAGTGGCGGCTGGTGGATTTTGGGTATACCGATATCTCAATTATTAATTATGGGACCCACAACAAATTTATATGAGTTTATAATGACATTAAACAAACAAGTTCTGCGCAAGCAGAATTTAAATTGAAGTTTGCGGAAAAAGATAACCGAAACATCGAACATGGAACTGACGACACGGTACTGATGAATGGGATACAAATTTAAGATTATAATTCGTATTTTACTGATAATTTTTATTAGTGGATGCTACTTAACAAATCACGTATAGCTTTATATAAATTACAATGAAATATATATATATAAAATAACTACTCACCACAGTACTGAAATTTTGACTGGAACTATACGTGCATTCACCTCAAGGTGTGTAGGTAATTTTTTTACCAACACTTTAGTTAAAACGAGGACGACGTTTAAACTTCAATATTTCGCAGGAATTTTGAATTTTAACATTGGGCACAGAACTGACGGGTAAAAGTGAGTACCTACAAAGATTATCAATTTTTAAAAAATTGCTATTATTCGAATCTATGATAAAATATGTAAAACATTATTTATTGTTTTATAGTTTGTAGTGAAATTGAAAAATTTAAGATGAATTGAATATATTTTAAAATAAAATCACTCAAATATTTGATTCAGGAGTTGTGACACGTCAAGGTACTGACGTTTTGAATATTTATTATGTTTTTCTACAAACGTGCTTTTGAAAAAATACATTAAAATTGGGTGGACAAGTTAAAAAAAATCTGGATCTTTTGTAATATACTAAAATATTTACAAAAAGTCAAGTTTTTTTTTACAACCAAGTCCCAATTTTCCTTTTAACGTCAAATATCGGATCCCCATTTGGGAAATTTCTGCTTTATAATTTTTAGTGGTTTTATTCTGTTTTTTTTGTATTCCTTTCCCAGAACAACTCAATAAATTGAACGTATTTCGAGCATAGTGAAGTGTGTGTCTATCTTTTCCGGAATGTATCACTTACTCAAATATTGATTGAAAATTTCCCTCGTTCCCGCCGTTGGCGTGCGAGAAAGGAAAATTGAAACTTCCATATTAGACAATTTTCTTTCCGTCAGTTTTTAATACCGCCAAATAAATCCCTTAACCTTCCCAGTGACGGATCGTCGAGTTATCTTAGAGGTGAGCAATTTAAGTAGCTGAATTTTCTTTCCATTTCATTATTATACAGTATGTCTCAGTATCTTGGAATCATATGGAAAACTTTTTTATTATTAATTTTAGGAAAAAAAGTTATTCTTCATAAAAAGTTCTGCATGGTGTAAAACTTAAAATGCAACCCACAAATATTATTTTTTTTAGTCGTATACGGGGTATGTCAAAAAATATGAATTTGGCTCAAGAGTAAAGTACCTTTATATTTGACAATATCGAAAATTGTTATAAAGAAAAGTTAATCAGAACTTAAAACTACGTTCAAATATGCAATTACATCCATTTACATTAAAAAAAAAATATTTTTTCTTTTTTGTCTACAATATCAATGCAAATTTAACTGTAACATGTACCTAATCCAGGATTCACTGATAAACAAATGATTTGTTGATATTCTAAAACTTTTTGGCCTGCTAGATCCCCTGACTTAACTTAAGGTTTTCATGTTTTTTCTAATCATAACAGATAAATGTTCATTTAAAATAGAAAGATTAGTAAAAATTAACAAAACCTAATTTTCTAATGTAAATGTATGAAATTGCATATTTAAACGTAGTTTTTAGTTCTGATTAAGTTTTCTTTATAACAATTTTTGATATCGTCAAATATAAAGGTACTTTACTCTTGCGCCAAATTCATATTTTTTGACATACCTCGTATACGACTAAAAAAAATTAATATTTGTGGGTTGCATTTTAAGTTTTACACCATGCAGAACTTTTTATGAAGAATAACTTTTTTTCCTAAAATTAATAATAAAAAAGTTTTCCATATGATTCCAAGATGAGACATTCTGTATATATGTATATAGGTACGCGTATCAAGCTTTACTTTATTCTTTTTTTAATGTGTGAGGTAAAAGAAAATATGCCTATGCATTTTATGAAAATATAACAAAATTTTAAATAAAATGTAATGCTTTAAAAATAAAAATCAGTCTCATGTTGCAGGACTTTTGTAGACTTAAGTAGATTGAAAGCACTGCGTAACGGTGGTCATAGAGTAAATAGGAGGTAGGAGAGGGGTAGAAGGTGCATAATCTACGGCGGCATCTAAATAATTTAATGGAATGAAAACGTTCGGGTGCCGCAGGCTAATCTTCGGTCCATGAATACAAATACCGGAATTAGTATTCA
This sequence comes from Brassicogethes aeneus, assembly GCA_921294245.1. NCBI lineage: Eukaryota > Metazoa > Arthropoda > Insecta > Coleoptera > Nitidulidae > Brassicogethes > Brassicogethes aeneus. Next base: position 60,584,324 of record OV121135.1, read on the forward strand.
AAGTAGCCGTTCGCAACATACAAATTCATATCCGGGACCTCCCAAAATCGGATATTGCGAACCGGTCACTAAAACCTAAAACTGCACCGGACCACTAGATATTTATGATTGGTGTTTACATTACCTCAAAAAGTTTGTAGTATAAAGTCATCTGTAGAATTTTTTTTTAAGAATGATTCGTTTTACACAAGAAAAACTATCATATTATTTTAACTGCAAGCACCCTCAAATAAAATATACACTATGCTACAAATGTTATAATTCTTGGCGATACAATATTTACTTTTGGATTAAATATAAGGTATATTTATAAGTAAGTAATAATTGTTTCAAATATTGTCTATTCTTTTTTTAACTTTTGCTCGAATTTAAATAAAGTTTAGGATATAATTACCATGTTTATTTAAAAAGGTAAAAAGTGAATTATGATATCTCTTTTTTTCTAAGACTGATGGAGAAAAATTAATAGGATAATCCACTCTCTACCTTTTAAAATAGATAGAATAATCCACTCTTTACCTTTTTAAATAAATATGGTCATTATATCCTAACCTTTAAAGTCGAGCAAAAGTTAAAAAAAGATTAGACAATATTTGAACAATTATTGCTTAACTTAACCCGAAAAAAATGATATTGGTCTATAGCATTGTCTTTTTTACAATGTTTCAAATAGTTATCTACCTATCTATCATATATATAACATATACTACACTGATTTTTTCAAACCTTCAGACACGTTGATTTTGTTTGCGAAACGGACATTTTTTGGCTACATTGGCCTGTTTAACCGAAATTTTGAGTGGGGGATATTTTTAAGAATAGGCCAGTCGTACCAATATTTACTAATCTTAAAATAAATATAATTATATTTGAGGCCTCTCAGAGCAAAGTCAACAATCTTCCATCACACTGAGTAAATTGAGATAATTGATTTTGGTATTTTAAATTCTAGATTTGTAATTTTTTTATATATTATATTGAAATATTGTTGTTGTTAGTCTAGTAGCCAACTACAAGGTCTCCAGGATGCATAGTATAGGTGAAATTTATAATTATAAATTGGAGATTGCTGACTTTGATATGAATTGCTGGAGATTGCTCATTTTGTTGTAAACGTTTAAGGAGATTTAGAAAAATAAACAAAAAAATAATTGTATTTTTTTCCTTTAATGGTTATAAAATTTAACTATACAATCAATGTGGGAAAATTCTGAACTGGACCACATAAGTCTGGAGTTTCTTCTAAATCTGGGACCAGGTTGCCTCGTGCAAAAAAGTTTTTATAGTACAACTCATCTTCTTCCCACTTTGCCTCGTAATGTTTTACTTGCAATGTTTTGGCATTATCAGCCTTTTCTTGCTTTACCTTTACGTCTTATTATGGTATAATAGCACAAAATAAACAAGATAACTTTTTTTATAATTCTTAAAACAATAAAACGTATATTTACCTATTTTAAATTTATTTTTAAGTGCAATTTACTGCAATAGAACTTAACAGAATGTACCAGTAAAAAAACACAAAATTAAATCTCTAAAATACGTTATAACATCAAATGTTAGGATATCAGGTGACACAAATTACTAATTTCTAATGGTGGAATTGGAGATTGTATACTTTGCTGCAAATCTATCAGTGGAGATTGTCGACTTTGCACTAAATGACATTTTTAAAATAGGATTTTAGGCATGATTTAGCTCCTTTTGCAGCACATAAACTTTATCATCTTATAGATAATTAGTTGAAGTACAGTCTCCGCCAAAAATATAATTTTTTACCAAAAGTGGAGATTGCCGGTTTTGCTATGACAGGCCTCACTTGATTTTAAGCTAAGAATTAAATTTTTTTTTAATTTAAGGATATTTAAATAAAATGTAATGTATTCGTAGCCTAAGCAAATTATACTTAAATCAATAATAAAGGTATTCTTACATTTAGAAAACATTTTTTCCGTGTATAAAAAAATGGGAGTAAAATGTAACATACAGTTTTCACCGCCAGGTTTTTCTGGTTATTTATAGAGGTTTCGAGGCAAAACTGCGTAACAATAATGTCAAAAACACAAAGACCAACAGCATGATATAAGCTGTTTCGGCATTATTTAGTTAATTTTCCAAAGAAGAAGCCGTCAGCCCGGCCGGGCCCATTATTTGGGTTACATAACAACATAATTAAGGTTTTCAGGCTCGTAGACCTGTGCAATATAGATCCCTAATTTAACACACAAAATTTTACCTTAACGCTTTACATAAACCTCGGTTAAATATTAAATTATGCACACCTATACATTATTGGATGTTTTTTAATTTATCATAGGTCAATGCTGTTTTTCTTGAGCAAAATCGCCGTAAAGAATAAACAATTAAAGCTAAAACAGTGGATAATTGTTGAATTAGGACACTGCTACGTCGTACTAATTTTATTAAGGCTCGAATTCGAGCCAAACAACTATAAAATTGCCGTAGAAGGAATTACAGTAGATTACCTAACGTTGTGGAGGGGACCCCGACCAAATTTATCGTCGAGACTAATGGCAATCGAAATAAACCCGGTCATTTTTTAAATTCGATCTAAACCACGTGTTGTGAACAATTCAAGAAACACCCGCCTGTTTGAATTCCAATAACTTTGTTAAAAATTATCGGATCTTATTGATTTAAAAACCAAGTGAAATCCTAAAAAGCCCTTAGTAAACTCTTTCAGAAAATGTTTGTTTAGTTACTTCAGAATAATTTTTTTTTAATTTTGAAACTTGTGAAACACACATTTTCGCATGTCCCATTAGCGTTTTATAAAACTTACATGCATGTTTTTTTTTTAATATTTATTAACCAGAACTCTGTGTTGCTTTATAAAGCAATATATAGCAATCCATAACATCCTTAGTTAATACAGTAAACAATTTATATATACAATAATTAATTTTAATCTACTTTTTTTAAATTTGACTCATGTCCCAGACATTTTTTCCGTTGCGTTACGTCCGTCGCGTTACCGATAGAATATTAAAAAACATATATATGGCAACTTTTTTGGTACTCACGTGATCAACAAATGATTTTCGGACGTACACATTACCCAGCTGAATTTATTTATTCAATCAGGAAGAAGATATCTGTTAAAAGAGGTGCGGGTAACGCGAATGTAATAATTGTTTGTCCGCTAAGTTACTCAAAAAAATAATAAAAATAAGGTAAGAATAAATTTTTTATGTTTATGTTTATTTTAGGGCACTAAAGCTCATTGAGAGTAATTAATGACTATAATGTCTTAAATATGGTTTTACAAAACTTTGTCCACTGCGTTACCGAGTCCACTATGTTACCTTATGGTAACGCAATGGAATTTAGGGTAACGCAATAGAATTTTTCGACAAAAAAGTGGATATTTACCGTCGCTTTTATTAAAAGTGGTTTATGATTAACCAATTTAAAATTATTTGTAATTACAACTCATGATATAGATTACATCCAAGGAAAAATTCCACGCAATATAAAAGTACTAAAAGGGACCTTCACCAGCTTATAGTCACAGAAAAAGGGTGTCTACAATTTAGAAATCTATATTGTTATTCTGCAAGTGAGCACCACTACAAGGGATTTTGTTTATGCATTACTCTAAAATCGTACCACCCTATATAGTTTCTTTTTTACGTTATCTGATTAAGTCCTTTGTGTACCCCTGTCCGTTGTGATACCAATGTCTATTTCGTTACTTTTTTTAGTTTTTGTTAAAAAAAATACTTAAAATGATTTTTATACACTATCACTTGGTAATACAAGTTTAAAAATTAGAGTTTAATTCACTAATACAGTGACTAAAAGAAAATATTAATGGTATTGTTTTTTTAACAAAGAATCGGAATGGTTTCTTTTAAAAAGTAACTTAACGAACATACATATTTAAAAAAAAGCATACAATTTTTAATAAAAAATAAAATAAAAAATTGGAGTCAAAAGTTTTTGAACTAAGTACATTTTATTTGAAATTATTTTTATAACAACTTTTTTTATTGAATTAAATTTTGGATTTCAAATTGGTAACACAGTGGAGATATATAAAGCTAGCTAAACACATTTTTCTAAAAAAAAACGTAAAAAAAATTAAAAAGTGCACTGCCTGCCTTAAATGTAAGTAAACAAAATTCTAAACATTTATAAAAATCCAACCAAAAGTCAATTTAAGCAAAAAGCATTAAGAATAATATTATTTCATTTAAAGTCTTCCTTAACATTTAACAGGCAAGAATAAGATATGCTTGTTTGAAGAAAGATTAATATTTAGTTTAATGTTAGTTTTAGCCTTGCCAATATTAGGTCAATAATCTTGTTCCAACTGTACTTGTATTCTTACATTTAGAAAAACTTGTTTTTTTCCGTGTATATGCATATAACAAAAAAGTAGGCTTATCAAAAATAAAAAGGCACTTTTGTTTACTTTAAAAATATTTAATAACTTAAAACAAAGGTCAAACAAAAACATTTTTTGCATAGAATAAATTACATTAGAAAGCTAATAAAAAAGGGCAGCTGACTTGAAAAAACAAATAAAAACTCAAGTAGCGAAAAACAATTAAGAAAATTGCTGTTTCGGCAAATAAATCATTTTCTCTGTGTATAAAGTTGGAGGTAAATAAATATCACTACAGGTACTGAATCTTGCTGCTCTAGCCTTATTCAAATAAGGGAGAATCCTTACGAGTAGTAGGGAAAGTAAGTAATATCGTTTCCCTTTGAAGTTAACATAACATGATGCCTGAATAAATTATAATTCATATAATATACTGACTTGACTGTCTCTTCAAAGGATCTGCGAACTCTCGCAAAATAATCTCAATATGTTAAGTAATTATATATGCCTATTTGGGTGACCGTTATTTTCAAAGTTGATTTGTTTACTTGGGTGTCATCTAAATTATTTGATTTAAATCTAAAAACAATTTTGAAAAAAAAAATATTTTTGCATGTCATTTCACCCTTCCTAAATGACATTTTAATGACAAAAGAAAAAATTCATAACATAGATATGCAACAATACGTTAAAAAAGGTTTTTTGTTTTTTTCTAAAATCATCGAGTTAAATGATATTAAAATATATCAACTTATGAAATTCAGAAAAAAATATTTTTTATTTATTTAATAGTTTTTTCGAAAAAATCCTATAAAACCTTTTTTGTAAAGTGTAACATTTTCTGCCATGCTCTTTTATTAACAATTATTTTTTGAAAATAATCCCTCATTTTTATTAAACACTCTCTCGCAAGCTTCGCTCGCAAATAAAATTCCGAATGTGTTTTTGACATTCTTAAACATATTTTAAATACCTAAATTTGACAATTTGACATTCTTCAACATGTTTTATAATTTTTAAATGCCTAAATTTGGCAATCAAACATGAATGTGTTTTGACATTTTTTGACATTTGTTTTGACATTTTTTGACATTTGTTTTGACATTTTTAAGTATTAAGTACCTAATTCTAACAATCTATGGTTTTCAATTTCTTATATTATACATTTTTAAATTTCTAAATCTAAAATGTGACACTATTACATAATTCTGTATTTTGTTAATAATTGACATTTTTAAGTATTTTTCTCTACCCCCACCTTTAAAACGTCCATTATCGCACGTATGTTTCCATGACACACATCGTTTTAGTCACGGGCTGAAGTAAGCAACAGGTTTTTAGTCACGGGCTGAAGTTAGTTTTGAGTTAGTTGACAGTTGTTAAATGTCATACAAACGTTAAAAATTAATTTAAAATTAAAAAAATTATTTTATTATTTTAATACAAAAGTGTTAAATAGTTTTATAGATGTCTTTTATACAAATATTTAATTTAAATCATTTTTATCTATTTTGATTTCATAATGACTTCATTATAACACCGCTTTATCCCACCCAAAATTTTGATTTTATAGGTATACAGCATAATATTTTGCATATTGGTTATAATATTTTTATGATTTTTCTAGTACTTACGAGACTTTTCTGGCAATGAATTTTGTTTAGCACCAAATAAAATCCTTTTTTTCTTCTTTAACATTAACAGCCGCTTATTGTAAATAAGTAAATTAAGGGCGGCATGCCGAAACGATTTTGACATTAACTGTCAAACCAATGACTGTGATACCAACTATCCAAAGTAAAATTCGACCAAATTAAATTTAAGGTATAGAATTTTTGCAAAATAGATAAAATAGCATAAAGAACTTATGAAATTAGTTCTTTAATAAACTATTAGATAATAATAACTCATTTATAACATTTTTTTAAACACTCAAGTAATTAAAGGCCCAAAATGGCGTATATAAAACTTGAAACATAATATACTATTGTGAAATGATTTAAAACATGATACGTATACGTATACATACATAGACAGCAAAGTTGGATTAAAAGTTTTGTATTAAAAGGAGTTGTTGTGGATAAAATATATTAATTTTTTGTTTGTTTTGTTTTAGGTACGTTTCAATAACTCCCTAGTAAAGTATTAACAAAATTATTTACACAATTTTTTCGTCGTGTCCAAAGAAAGCCACGAACTAGTTCCTTCAATGTTGTTGAGTTAAAAAAAAAACGAAACACACAAAGGTTGACTTTGTGTGTAGCCTTGGCTCTTAGCTTTATTAAATTCTCATGGAATTCAAATGATGAAAAGCATCTTCTCGGGACTTCAAGGCCGTTTCAAAAACCGGAGCAATTTGTGTGTACAATGCGGTGTATATAATTTTGAGAAAAAAAAATATATTGTTGATATTATTTAATTGCCCCACAGATGGTGGAATTATTGTACCTAATTGTTGTACTATTATTAAATTTTGCTCGCCTCAAATGCTATTCGAAGTGAATCTAATGGATTCTAATAGGGGTTATTCCAGTGCTTTATAATAATTAATATCATTTCCGTTCATGCAGCTTGACCAACCATTTATGGGAGGTATAAATTAAATAATTGTGGGTTGTTTTTATTAATTAGTTAAAAGAAGTCCGGTTTATCTTGTAGAAAACGACCATTGCAAATGGTTTTATTTATTAGCAAGGCATATGTACTTATGGGTACTTTTATTATTTATTTATTTATTTATGGTACTAAATTATTTTAAATATTTTATAAATTCACCATTATTTTTCCTGCACCCTTACACTTACTTAAACCGTTTCCCAGCGCCGATTTCGAAAGACAAAAATTTAAATCCTTTTTCTTCCGTTTCAATCTTAAAATCTCGTATGCATCTTTCGGCTGTCAAATTACGACAGTCGCACGGGTGCGTGGTGTACGAGATAACAACAAAAAAAAAACACGTCGCGACGGGTGATCGTCTCTGTCATTTTGTTTCCGGGTTTAGCGATTGTTTTACCGCAATAATGACTTCAGCGCCTGCTTGATCCGTTTTGATGGCACCCCATCGCGCCTTGTTTAAAGAAAAAAGTTGTCAAGACGTCTATTCGTTTTTTATTGCGTATTATATTTTTTTATGCGTGAAATATTGATATTTTTGACAGAGGACTGTTTATTATTATAACATCCCAAAAGTTCATATTAATTAGTTATAATTTAAGCTATTCATTTTATTTAACTTTATGTTTTTAAAAAATATTAAGGTGTCAAAAGATACAATAACTTATTTTAAATATACAAAGGGATGTTTTAAAAAAACATACGAAATCCTAACCTCCGTGAAGCTATCTTCCGTGAAGCTCTAATATTCAAAATGTATATATATGATTTCTTAATATATTTACCCATATATATCTTAAAAACTGCTTTACTTTTATAATTTAATAATAATTTTCATAAGAATTGGCTGGTAAATATCCATTTTAACTTTATTATAGTAATTTTAGCATTTTCTTATTTTTTCTCTAGTAAACATTAGTTAAAATTCTTTGTATAAAAATCAAATTTGCTGCTTTCTTATTTATGAAATTTCATTCGTAATATATTCACGGGAGTTTCAGGTATTTCGGCATTAAAAATTTAAAAATATTCGGTATAGTGGGATGGAACGCCTTTCCAGAGTCTGAATCCCTGAAATGCCTGAAACGCGTCTATGGTGCAAAATTTATAAATTTTTCATGAAGTTGCGGATGCAAAATCCCGCGAAAATATTTTCATGTGTGCATGTTTATAATTAAAGTTGGGATTTTATGACCACCGTAAAATCTAAACTTAACCATATGATGAAAACGCAGAACCTATAAAAATACTTATTTCAATGTTATCTGATATAAATAGGCGTTTTATTTGCTGGGTAAAATAAAACTGGAGTTACTCCATTGAAGTATACACCTACCACTAAAAGTAACCAGATATCGTGTATTTCAAAGAAGGTATGAAAAATTTAATATTACTCTTACAACGCTAAAAATGTCTACAATGTGGAAGAAATGTTGATAAAAAAATTATGTTTTATTTTTACAAAATAAAATTAACAATCCACATGTTTGTTCTTTAAACAGTTCAGAATTTTATAACCAAAACAAACCTAAAAAAGGAATCTGTATTTATTTTATTGGTTACTGTGATGGCTACAAGATGGCGATAGTGTTAAAATATGTTTATTTTGGAATAGAAATATAATTTCGATTAAATCGATTTATTATAAGAAAAATAATACCGTTTATTATTGAATTTTGAAAAACGTGTGAAGCATAATTTATCTAAAATTCCGCAACAGTGTTGCCACAACACCTGCTTATTTCCTTGGATGTAGGCGTGCCTGCCTCGCGTATGCTAATACGAGAGAAGGAGACAACTATGATATCGCATTGTAATAGAACGAGACAACAAGGCTAACGCCAATCGTGAGTCTAAATTAGTTCAGGCATGCTTCTGAGCCAATCATCTAACTATAAATATTGGTTTAAATTGCGGTCGTTTCAAATTCAAATAATTTAAATGTTGCTGGGTATTCCACGTATAAAATCAATCAATTTTATTGACTATTTTATAGTTTATTATAGAAAGTAAAATATTTAAATTATACTTAATTTTTTAATTCTCTGACGGGCCGCCACTGATAACAATGTAACTTTATTTATTGTATACATGACAAAATTTTAAATTGAAATTAACTTGGCCTGACCCGACAAAATCCAATTATTCCGTTAATAATAATAATTATGAAATGGAATTAAGAATTGTCAGAAAACCGCAAATGAAATGGGCCGGCCCTAATTGACTGGAATATTTCGATTGCAATGGAATTTTGCGATAAAATTCAAATGGGGTGGTAAATACCAATTAAACTTGTCATTACCTGCAATAACTTAATTAGTCTTAAATTTAGAACCCCGGCAAGGGCTCACATTCATTATACGTATACGTATAACAATAGTATTATTCTTAATTGATTCATTAGATTTTTAATCCATATTTTTTTAATTTTCGTTAGGCTCTGGACACTTTACAATTTAAATATTTTAGTGGAAAAAATATGGTATACAACTGTATTATGTTGAATTTTTTAAAATCGCGTTACATATTTTTTCTTACATTTTTCAGCTCTCCAATGATTCACGGAGGTTAGGATTTCGTATGTTTTTTTTAAACATCCTTTTGTATATTAAATGATTCACGGAGGATAGAATCAATTTTTGTAACTTTTCGTTATGTAAGACTTTCATCTCTGATTTCTTGTGTAATTATTTTATTGATCTCAGTTGGCTTTAAGAAAATGATGTTTTAAGACTATTTTTACATAACTACGTTGTTAAAAATTAACAGAAAGGCGCTTTCTTGCTATTTAAAAGCCCTTGCGAAGCGCTGTAAACGATTGTAAAACTTGTAATGTTAAGCCTCCTTTTGTCGTTGTGTAAAAGTGGAATTAGCGTCTATAAAGTCGCAAGTGGAAGAAGCGAAGCGTATATAAAATAAAGAAGAAGAAGAAGAAGAGACAAAGGCAGTCGAATGGCCTTCGAGTGGCCAAAGGAATGAATGAACCCGCGCGGCTTTGTAACAAAACGATAGCACGATAATTTTTTATACATAATACTCGTGTACGTACTCTTTCAAGGCCTTCTATCCGGTTTGGTGATTTAAGTGTAATATTATTATGGTGCCGGTGTACCTAGAGCAACTACAAATTAAATACACTGAGCAGCATAATAAAACTGTATTTTGATTTAGTATATTCCCCATCATACACTGAATGCACTGTTATAAAAATCAGATTTGTAGTTCGATGGCCAGCAAGATCACCGGATCTATACTGTAATGATAAAATAAAAAAAATGTTAAGTAAAAGAAACACTTGTTTCTATGTATATTTTTTACTATTTAATAGGATGATTTATCTATTGGAGAAAAGTGTTTTTAATTAAATTCGATGGGACCGTTTTCCCGCGCAATATTCATCGTTTGGTAACACGCGAACCCCGTGAATATTGCATGCCGGACATATAGAAAGAATGGCCTTTTAAAATACGTCGTTGCTTTGTTTCGCCTGTTGTAGATAGTAGTAGGTACAAACTCACATCTGCCATGCTAAATTATTGATGCGCTTTTCACATCACGCGGTAGTCCGTAGCAAAGAAAAAACGATAAAAATATAACACTTGGCCTAAAGTGTTATCTTGTGTTCTAAGTATTAAGATTAATAGTTGTTTTCATAATAATAATAATAATAATAAAACTCAGTTTTGTAAATTCACTACACGATTCATTACAACTCAATTTGGGAAAATTACAAAACGTTTGTTGAAATTCACTTGACATTTATTAAAAATTTCTTCAGTAACATTACTATACAGGTATTGTAATTTTGCTAAAAAAAATACTAAATATGTTTAGCAATTTTAAAATTGTGTATTGTAATTATACTATACAATTCATTTTAACTCAGTTTAAGAACATTACAAAATATATTTTACAATTTTACTGAACTGAAGAAATTTCGTTTCGCAATATTACAATACAAATATTGTTATTTTGTACAACAAATTACACTAAAAATATTTAGTAAATTACGCAATTTTCTCAGTTTCTTCAAGAAACTTTCTTGACCCATTACTGTAAAGATTTTAAAAAAATTGATTGTTTTAAGTTCGTTTCACCAACTTTTGATCTTATCAATGTCGGGCAATTTGGTGTATTGGAACACACCAAAAACGAAAGACACCTGAGCTTATATACTGTCCACCTAAGTCAACCGAGGCGAGATGTAAGAACATCACGTGATTGCCGCAATCGCTACATACTGTGCCTTTTACATAACATTATAGCAAATCAAATTACAAACGACGTTTGTAAATCTGAGATGCTTTTTATTAGAAACTGTCAAACTGTTTAGTAAAATTACAATGCGTGTAGGATTTATACATATGGATTGTAAAATTACAACTTATCTTAGTAGATTTCCCAACATGTCTTGAGATTACTCAAATTTTATTATAATTTTGTATTGGTATACATTAATTTGTAATTTTACTCATCCTTTGTTTTGCAAAACAATTGTAATTTTACAAAAAATTTTAACAGTGTACATGATTAAAATGATATATAGTAAAAATGCAAACAGAAGTTGTATATTTCCCAAAGTTATAACTATCAAACACACAATATTATTATTATTATTACTACTACTACTAAATTATAAAAGTGGCTTTAGTTTAAGGAAAAAAAATGAAAATATATTTATTGTTTTTTTTTTGTTACAGGTACGTTACAAATTACTATTTGGTAAAGTATTAAAACCTTATTATTAAATACATTACTCTAGAAACTCAATCGAAAACAACAGATTCCTCCTTTTGTAAATCTCATTTCTACAATAACACCAGTTGGAAGATTTAATTTGCCCGGAAATCCAGCCAACCAGATGAAATCTTTCAGTCAATAAAACTATTATTTCCCTTGGATTACTTTATCCACATCATCTGTGTCAGGATTAACGTTAAATCGAATTTATTCCGCCCTATTTTCTATCTAAACGCATCTTTGTTCTTACATTTTTTGAAATCTTTAAACAAAATGTTTAAATAACACCTGCGAAGACCATAGGTGTTAAATCACGACTTATAGCGGCCAATTTAGATCTTCATCATTTAAATTTTATTTAGTTGAGTGAAAAACTGTCCTTTTATAGCAACATTGCGTAATGTTTACTGTATAAATAAATATTCATGATTTCGTACCCTCATGCACTGTCCGATTAAAAACGATTATATCGCGTACAGTGCGCGTCTGTCGTCGTTATTATAAACTACAACTAGCAAGAGAGCCTTAACCTTGACTATTGCTAATGTCAATGTACAAAGAACCTATGCACAAACTCGTTCGTCGTTCATAGACATCGAGAAAAAAGTGAACAGAAGGTGGATTTTATGGAATATGACATGCGGTGGATGGCGCAAAAATAACTAAACATGTATGCTATTTAAAGATGGATAAAATATGTTTATATTTTATAACTTTGTTGAAGATAGGTAACTGTCTTTTGATTAATGGTTCAAGACAAAGTTTTCTTAAAGAATATGATTATGAAGTTATTATGACATAAACATGTTCTGACATTAAAAAATTAGTTGACCTTAAATATATTTTTCTTATAAATATATATAAAAAGGATAGTTCTTTTGTTTAAACTTATTTACGTTTAGTTAAAAATAAGAATATTTGAATTTTTAATAATAGTTTTATAAAAACATGCAAAAAAGTATAGTAATTGGACATTTTATATAGTAATTGGACACATGGACCATAGTTAGTATAGTGTGGTATCTCTAGTTTGTGAAGCATTTATAATGTTTAGGCCGAACAGGATGATTTATATATATATATATCTAATATTTTCTCGGGTGGTATGTTAAAAGTATTTTCCGAATTTATTAATTTTGTTGCCATTAGTTTGTTATGTTCTCTATAGAGAATTAAATTCAGTGCATGATATATCATGCACTGAATTTAAATCACTGTTATTCTGCAAGATGTCCTGTGACGAAGAAATCACTATATTACTTACTCTCTAAAAATTAATTAGTCAAAAATGTCATAGCGAAAAAGCAGCCACTAATATTTCTCGTCAACAGCAATTTGTATCCAGAGCATTTAGCAGTCAATTCCTATGAAATATTATTCGCTGAATCCGAAAATGTCGTCAAAAGTTATAAAAGTAGAACAGTTTTTGAAATATAATCAATTTTACATATAATATAGAATGCTTAACTTTTATAGTTTTCGGATTCAGGGGACAATTTTACATAAGAATTGGCTGGTAAATACAAATAGTAGACATGTCCAATAATAGAAATTTACATTTTTTACTAACCAGTAATTGGACACTGGCCATTTTACTGTTTGTTTTCAGAATTAAAATTAAAACGCATTAAAGTGACAATGTTTAAACCATGAAGAACACATTTATACCAAGCACTGATCTGTACACTTTTTATAAATATTTTTTATTGTGATTTAAACACAGCCCTGCTTTTAACAAAAAAACAAAAATCTTACCACCAATGTAACTTTTTTGTTCCAAATTGTACGCAAAATAAAGTAGTTCTATATTATTACCTTAGAAGAAAAAACAACAAATGTTTTTTCTTCTAAGATTATTACCGACTGAGATATTTATATTTGTAATATTTATATTTATATTTGTAATACAAATACAAATTTTGTATACACCGTCATCTAATGATTTGACTCTTGTTTTAACAGTATTAATGTTAATTGTCCAATAACTATAAAGTGTTTTTTTTCAATGGTTTGAAAAATTAATAGTACATAAAAAACAAAAATGTTGGTGCTTATTTAAGCCCTTAATATTAATATTAAGGTTTGCCTCAATTCATTTTTTGTTTTTCCATATCAATAACACGGGAATTTTTATTTTTTTAATTTCGAATTCTTATAACTTTGGAATTGTTTGTTTTCGCAACACCCAAGCGAGAGGAGTTATAGACAAATTCACGCTGTACAAAAAACATCTGAAAGTCAGTTCTTCAGATCAACCGTTTCAAAGATATCAGCGATCAAAAATAACACTAATAAAAAATTTCAAATATTTTCAAATAAAATACAAAAAAATATCATATGCCATATTTATATTATTTTTTATGTAAAATCACTTTAATTCTGTTAACCCGAGACTGTAAACTTTTTTTTATTTATATATATATACATATTTGAAACACCCTGTATATACATTATACATTACACCCTAATATACATATACATATATGTATAAATATATAAACATAAAGTATTAAAGTAAATTCAGAATTTAAACCCCTTTTTGAACAAACATTATTACTAAATAACAGAGCCATTATCCGGAGCAGCGTTTGCAGTAAAGTAGGTATGTAACTCAACCTCTTTGAGTTGAAGAGGTACAGTTGCCAGTGAAAAAAAAAGTCGTTTTAAAACACATTCCAGCTCTCGCATCATTGGAACAAAGACGTGAAAAAGTAATTAAGCAACTGTGTTTACAGGAAATTATAATTAAAACTCGAGGCTCAGATTCCGTTTTATGTTGATTGTGAGCGGTTAAAAATTTACAGGACATCATTGTAGCACTCCTTAAGGACGTCGATTTTTCTCATAAAGGACGTTACCCCGACTCCATTGTTTCATAAGCTCGTATTGTCAAATATTTAATGCCACAGCTTTCGATTCAAACAACTTGCTAAATCTAAATATGAAGACATTTCTTACCTGGGTGCTGTTTTTTTTTAAATTTGCAAATTAAATTTACTTTATTCAGTTTTTTTTTCATTTTTTGTATTTAAACCCTTTACATTCAGTTCTCGAATTTTGACAATTTTTAACTTTAATAACAATCCCTCTTTAGGACTCAAAACTTGACTACTTGATACCATTTGATAAACAATGCCAGCAAGATTGATAGACAGTCCCTTTTAGATTTTGACAAACGATATATATTTTACTGTAATTTCCGATGAAAATAGATTCCATTAAACAATACAAACATCTGCACTCAAGCGTGAGTATTTTTAGTTCGTAAAAACAACAGTTTCAACAGGTGAACATTCGTCTTTCACTGTGGATTCCACATCTGTTTTATCAAGGAATGCTAAGATTTGATTTCTTGTATAAATTCACATCCTGGTTTATAAAAAAAATAACTCGATCTTTGAGATAGCCTTTAGTTCTTTCAGCGATGCGCTTTTAATGTCATCTATGCTTGCAAAACGACGGCCCTTTAAGTTTCTCTTTATTTTTGGGAACAGGAAAAAGTCAGACAGAGGCATGTCTGGCGAATATGGAGGCTGGGGCATCATTACAGTATTGTTTTTGGCCAAAAATTGTGTTCAAAATTTAACAATTTTGGAACAAATTTTGCTGCCACGCGTTTCATACCCAAAACATTCGAAAAAATTTCATGGGATGAGCCAATCGATATACCAACATCATAAGCGACTTCTCTGATGGTTTATAACCATTTCTTCCACTTTTTTCATGTTTTTATCGGTTGTTAATGTGCTTGTGCGTTCGGGGCGTTCGTCATCTTCAACGTCTTCACGGCCATCTTGGAAACTCTTATACCACTTGTAAACTCTTGTTTACTTATAGCAGACTCACTATAGGCCTTTGTTAACATTTCACAGAATTTATTTCATTTTTGAAGCAAAATTGGATACAAATTCTTTGATCCATTTCTTTTAACGAACGAAAATCGCCGAGCTCATAAAACACGTCTAACCTTAGCGGCTGCCACAGACAAAGTAAACAATGAAAACAGCTAAAGTTTTTTTCATACTTATGTATACCAACATAATAAATAAAATTTTATGACAAACGGACCCTCCGAAGCCGCGAAATTTAACAATTCCCGTTATTTTCTGAACACACCTCGTACGTATTGTTTTACGTTTTAAAACATTGTAATCGATACCATTTTCACTTGAAAATCCTTTTTATAAAAAAACAATTATGTAATGGCATTATACCTAACTTAATTAATATTAGATTAGCATTTTTAAGGTAATAATTCAAGATAATGTATTTTTTTAACTTGACACCTGATATTTTACAGAATTAGACCCATTAAAAATGTATTAGCAATTGTTTTGTTCACCCCTTTCCTAATTAAGTAATTTTATTGTTGTTACATGCCATTAATAAAGTGCCTTTTTTGTGACAAAACTTATTGAATTTACATTATACTTTGTTTGAGTTTGACAAGAAAGCATTTATATAAGACATTCTTTTTCTATAACGAACATCTCATTATACACTACATAAATTAAATATTGCCAGATAAAAATATTGGTCTAAACGAACTACATCTTTAGATAACTCGTAATGACTGCTAAGCGCAAACTTCCTTAATAAAAAAAATGCTTGATTTTGATGGAAGCGGTACATTAAAGTGAAAATCCCCTTAATTGAGTGTAAATCACAAAGGATTCAATTGATTAACTTTAAGCCCAGGTAATATAAAAGATTCCATTTGGTGTGTATTTAGGGTTAAAAAAGCGATTACTTGAACAAACAGCGTTCAACCTGTAGTTATGATTATCAAATGTGGAGTGGAAACGAGATTTCCTCTTTTTGCGATATCAGAAAGACGCGAAAACGAATTCCCTCGTTCGTTATTTACTCTGTCGGAGAGCACAGTTTTTCTTGGTTTTTTTAAGATTAACTTTTCAATATTGTAACGTTTTTACTGTTCGTAGTGTGAATTAAAACACGCACTGGTTAATTAACGAACTAAACTATTTATTTAATAACTTAACTACACTTAAAACACTATAAAACTAACTAAACACTTAACTACTAATTATTTATATATCACTATTGTTCAAGAGTCTATTTATTTGCACTTATATTTATTTATTTTGCCGCGAGTACCAAATCTTAACTGACTGCCGTGTGCTGCTCCGTTTCTTATATATTCAGCGCCAAGGTCTTCTGGAACATTCCAGCGAGCTCCACACTCTCGATTATTCGAGCGCTGAGTCACCGGCGATGACTCACCGGCAATGACTAATCGGCGATGAGTCATCACTCCGATATCCAGGGCGGTACTCGCTACATTGCCCCCGTCTTAAAACATTTTCGTCCCGAAAATGGTCCTCAGTTCCATGGCGATATTTGCATAGAGATCCAAACTTGCATTGTGACGTCCTATAGAAGTAGCAGTCTACGGTCTTCCTTCCGGATGTTCTTTTAGGGTTGTGGCAACAGACAAGAATGTGTATGCCACTAAATCTGAAGATAACTTCCACCATACTTCTAATTATTCTCCAGTCTAAGCCGTCAAGTCCACAAGCAATCTTCGGTATCGCCAGGTTCATAATGTCCTTGGACAAAAGGATATCCCTCAATTTATTTAAGGCATTCCATACGTCACGGTAATTTGGCTTCTGATTGGAGAGTTGCTTCGTTACCAGATAGAAGATACTTCGGTTACCTATCTGCTCATTATCCACCATTTCAAGCACCTCTCCAACTTTGGGATTCTGCCTTCGTAGCTCGTCGATCCGTCCAAACTTGTTTTTAAAAACAACCGCTATTCCCCTGGACATCCTTAGGTCTTCCGCAACACAGTGAGCCAGGGAGTAATCGGCCGAAACCGTGAACAGATCTCTTTGCTCTTCTCGAGTGACACCATACCGAGCTTTTTTACCGCTCGAATATAAATACATGAAGTCTTCAAAAGGCAAGTCGTTTTCCGGCGGATTAACTCTCCTTACTCTAGCATCGTCTATTTGATCATTGTTTCCAGCGTAAGGGGCCAATCGGTTGAAATGGATCACTTTCGGCTTTCCTCTTGGTTGTTTCCTGATCCTGTAGATGATGTCATTTATTCGATCCATGACTTCGTACGGTCCCTCCCAAGAAGTCTGCAGCTTCGGTGAATAACCACGACGGCGCTGAGGGTTGTATAACCAAACTAGGTCTCCAGGTTGAAATCCTCCATTTTCCGCCTTGATGTCGTATGCCTCTTTCATTCTATCACTGGCACTCTGGATGTTTAAACGGACTCGGCTGTGAATGTCGCTCATTTTCCTACGTAAATTGTTGACGTAATCTTCTCCAGCAATATCATCCCCTGGTAGGCAACCAAATCTCAGGTCACAAGGTAGACGAAGTTCACGTCCCATAACAATGCTAGCGGGTGTCTGGCCGGTTGTATCGTGGATAGAAGAACGGTACGCCAACAGGAACAGATGAAGAAAGCGGTCCCAGTCTCTTTGGTGATCAGAGACTACCTTGGACAGGTACCGGTTTATCGTTCGATTCATTCGTTCTACCATTCCATCGGACTGCGGATGTAATGCAGTCGTCCTCGTCTTCCGAATGTTAAGAATCTTACAGACATTCTGGAACAATATAGATTCAAAGTTCCTGCCTTGGTCTGAATGCATCTCCATTGGCACACCAAAACGACAAATCCATTCCTTAATAAGGGCATCGGCCACTGTGGCAGCTTCCTGGTTTGGCAAGGCGTACGCTTCCGCCCACTTGCTGAAGTAGTCCATTACAACGATGATGTATTTATTTCCAGATTCGGTTTCCGGAAATGGACCCGCCACGTCGATTGCAATTCTCTCAAATGGGCTGCCCACATTGTACTGTCGCATTGGGGCTTTTGGGCGCTTCTGGGGTCCATTGCTTGCCGCGCAAATGCGCACTTCTTGCACCATTCCTTCACATCCCGTTGGCTGTTGACCCAATAAAACCGTTCCCTAAGCCTTCCGAGCGTCCTGGTCACCCCAAGATGTCCTCCAGTAGTTCCATCATGGATTTCCTGCAGCACTTCTGGTATCCTGTTTCTGGGGATTATTATCTGCTTCCGGTCTTCCCCCCCTTCTGGCATCTCCAAAACGCGCTTTAGAAGCCCGTCACTTAGGATGATGGAATTCCATTGGGCCCAGTACGATTTCACATTCGGCGAATATTGGGCGACTTCCTGCCACGTTGGTTTACGGTCGTTCTTCTTCCAATCGATGATAAGCTTCAAATCCGGATCCCTTTCCTGGTCTTGTTGAACCTCAGCGGATTGCCAATGATCATCCACGATTGTAGTTCTGCGAACAAACACATCCTTTTCTTCGGCCCTAAGACAATGTTTACAGTCTTCCGGGCAGGGTCTTCTTGACAAGGCGTCAGCATTTCTATGGATGGTCCCAGCCCGATGTTCTGTGTCAAAGTCGAACTCCTGTAGTCTCTCAATCCATCTTGCTACCTGTCCTTCAGGATTCTTGAATTGCAAAAGCCATTTAAGGGCAGCATGATCCGTTCTTAGCAAGAATTTTCTTCCATACAGGTACTTGTAAAAGTGTTCGACTGATTTTACCACTGCTAACAGCTCGCGTCGAGTAACACAGTAATTTCGTTCTGGTTTGGATAAAGTTTTACTAAAGTATCCAATAACTTTCTCTTTTCCCTCTTGAATCTGCGACAAAACAGCTCCCAGTCCAACATTGCTGGCGTCCGTGTCCAAAATAAATTCACCATCCGGAAGAGGATAACTCAGGACTGGTGAGCTGGTCAACGCGTTTTTCAGGTTCTTAAAGGCTTCTTGGCATTCTTCGTCCCATTGAAATCGTCTTTCTCCCTCTGTTAAACGTGTCAAAGGCTTAGCAACCTTTGCGAATCCAGGTACGTACCGCCGGTAGTAGGTGCATAATCCAAGAAAGCTTCTTAAGTCATGTTTGTTTTTCGGTACTGGCCATTCCCGCACCGTCTTCACCTTCTGTTTATCCACTGCAACTCCTTGACTTGAAACGACATGGCCCAGATACTGCACTTCCTTCTGGAACAAGTGACATTTCTTTGGGCTAAGCTTCAGGCCAGAACTTCTTAAGCGATGAAAGACTTCCTTCAGGTTCCTCATATGGTCCTCAAATGATTTCCCAACCACAATGATGTCATCAAGGTACACCAAGCATGTCTTCCAGGATAGTCCCTTCAAAACCATTTCCATGAGCCTTTCAAAAGTTGCAGGGGCATTACATAGTCCAAACGGCATGACAGTAAACTGCCACAGTCCAGCACCCACGGTAAACGCCGTCTTTTCTCTATCTTCTGGTGCCATTTCAACCTGCCAGTAACCGCTTTTCAAATCCAGAGTCGAAAATATTTGGGATCCAGCCAATGTATCCAGGGTGTCATCTATCCTAGGTAGAGGGTAGCTGTCCTTCTTCGTCACGTTGTTCAGCTGACGAAAATCGACGCAAAATCGAGTTGATCCATCCTTTTTCTTAACTAACACCACTGGGGAAGACCATGGGCTGTTGGATGGTTCGATCACCCCTTCCTTCTCCATTTCTTGCACAATTTTATCAGCTTCCTCTCGCTTGGCAAGTGGTAGCCTTCTTGCCGACTGTCGAATGGGCTGTGCATCACCGGTGTTAATTTTATGCTGGACAATTCTTGTCCTACCCTTCTTTTCTTGTCCATCATCAAAGACGTCCTGATAGTTGTGTATCAGCTCTCTCAGCTTTATTCTCTCATTTGGTTTTAAGTCCTTTGAAGAAGTCGAAAGCAGAGTCGTCAATTCATTGCTAATTTTCTTGGCCGGAACTCCAGACTCACGAATGCTTCTAATAATTGAAGAAACAGAAGAACAGTTCCCCAAAACGATTCCTTTTTTCAAGTTCACAGAGTAGCCATTAACATTCAATACTCTTACTGGCACTTCTTTTCCGACACGTATTAAAGTCTTCCCTACTACAACTCCTCGACCGACCTCTTTGTCATCAATTCTCGGCTCCAGAAGCATTATACTTCCATCTTCTGATTTACAATCCAAGGAAGCCTTCAATATCATCTCGCTTTGTTCCGGTATCAAAGCATCTTCTGTTAACATTACACGAATATTCTTTTCTTTCGATCGATGCAACACGACTTCTTCTCCATTTACTCTCAATATTCCTTGCTTAAAGTCCAGTTCAAATCCTATAGAGTTCATAATGTCCATGCCTACAATAACTTCATCTTCAATATCTGCAACTAATGCTCGATGTTTAAATTTCGTATTTCCTATGACCATCGTGATGTCCACTTCTCCACGAACAGTAGCGGTTTCTCCTGTTGCAGTACGTAGTCGCCGATTGGTAGATTTTATCATCGACTTTTCGACAATATCTGGCCGAATAATTGTCTTCGTCGCACCTGTATCCAGCAGCAGCACATGTAACTTTCCATTAATAAAGCCATCCACAAAAACACTGCTGGACTGATGTAGAAGAGATGCAACACGTTCGATATCTTCTGGGGCATGCTGGTTACAGGTCGACGGTGGCCCCTTTTCCTCGACCCTATCTAGTTTTCCGACTGAGACGAAGTCGGCGCCACCTGGCTTTCTCTGCAACGACTTCGTATATGTCCTAGCTTTCCACATCTCCAACACCGGATTTCCTTCTTCTCTGGTAGATTTTCTTTAAAAACTCGCCTGATTGCTTCAATTATTCTGGGTTCCTCCTCTTTCTCTTCATCGACTCTCCTTATTCTAGGCTGGCTCCTGCAGCTCTGCTTTGCCGCCTCGAATTCCAAAGCTCGAGCCAATGCATCAACCAGTTGGCTCGGACGAGCCAGTGTTAGAGCCTGTCTTGTTTCGTTGTCTCGAAGTCCATCCAAAAAGGCTTGAACCGCTAATCGTTCCATAACGGTCGTTGGAGTAGCTGGATATGCTAGCCGGACCAAGCGTGCAATATCAGCCTCGAATTCTTGCAAAGTCTCGTTTGATTTCTGGCAGCGGTTCTTAAGTTGGGAATGGTAGACATGTTCCAAATGTGTCTGGCCATATCGAAGTTCCAGATGTTTAACCAACGCTTCGTAATCTTCTTGTTCGTTGGGAGAGAGTGTCTGCAAGATGTCCGTTGCATCTCCGCGTAAAGCCAGAGTCAATGCTGTAGCTTTTTCTTCTGGTAGCCAGCCATTTGCTTTTGCTGCTGCCTCAAACTGACGGATGTAGTTGGTCCAAGAAGTTTTTCCATCGAACTGAGGTGGTTTCATTCGAACTCGGCTCCCCTCCGGCATTGTTCCTGGTTCCGCCAGCATCATGGGTAGATTTACAGCTGTCAGTTTACTATTTATTTCTCTAATTTTGACCTCCAATTTCTCGTTCAATTTTTCTTCTCTCGTATCCAATTCCATCCTTACGTTATTTAATTCCATCCTTACATCGTCAACTTTATCTTCTAATTCATTGACATTTTCTAGAATCTTCCCTTCCAAATATTCTTTTAGGTTTTTAGAATTTTCTAGCATTTTCTGTTGCAAATCGTCCTTTAACTCGTTGACATTTTCCAGAATCTTCTGTTGTAAATCGATTTTCAAATCGCTAGAATTTTCCACCATTTTCTGTTGCAAATCATCCTTTAAATCGTTGACATTTTCTAACATTTTCTGTTGTAACTCGTTAGAATTTTCCAACATTTTCTGTTGCAAATCGACTTTTAGTTCTTTAGAATTTTCTAGCATTTTCTGTTTTAAATCGTTTAAATTTTGCAACATTAAATGCATATCACACGAACCTTCAAATAAATACGTATCTGGATTTTCACCCTCTTGTTCCAACGCTTCTCGAAGCCGCTGCTGCAACACATTCTTTTTTCCAGTTGTTTCACATTCCCTTTCTTCCAGCTCCCGCTTAAGGTCCGCCACTTTTAAGTCCATTAACGAAACCATTTTCGCGAAGTTTCACACTAACCGCACTCCTGACACCAATTGTAACGTTTTTACTGTTCGTAGTGTGAATTAAAACACGCACTGGTTAATTAACGAACTAAACTATTTATTTAATAACTTAACTACACTTAAAACACTATAAAACTAACTAAACACTTAACTACTAATTATTTATATATCACTATTGTTCAAGAGTCTATTTATTTGCACTTATATTTATTTATTTTGCCGCGAGTACCAAATCTTAACTGACTGCCGTGTGCTGCTCCGTTTCTTATATATTCAGCGCCAAGGTCTTCTGGAACATTCCAGCGAGCTCCACACTCTCGATTATTCGAGCGCTGAGTCACCGGCGATGACTCACCGGCAATGACTAATCGGCGATGAGTCATCACTCCGATATCCAGGGCGGTACTCGCTACAATATGTATGTATACATAATATTATAGAGAAGAATGTAGGTTTTATAATTTGGGTGATATAACATTTACGGCAACCACTATAAAAACAGGAGAGATTTGTCATCCAAGTAGTGGTTACCATAAATGTTATATCACCCAAATTATAAAACCTACATTCTTTAGGTTACAGGAATATCACTCTTATATACCCCTTAAAGAGCTTATTTAGGGATTTTATGACGGTTAACGTTACCTGTGTTTAGTAACACTATAAAACCCGTTTTAAAATTTTTGACGATAACCGTCATAAAATCCCCAAATAAGCTCTTTAAGGGGTATATAAGAGTGATATTCTATAGAATTATATGGGGGTTTTTCCAACTGACAAAAAATAATTACCCGTTCGAAAAGAAAAGTTATCGCGTGAAAATAGGAAAATATTCATCTGTTGCATAAAAATCAGGCGGGTTGGTTAAGAGATTTTTTCCTTTCTTTGGTATTTCGGGGCGAAATTAAGTATTCCTTTTTGAGCGCGGCCCCAATTAAATGCATGGCCCGCTTTTATCCCGCACAAAAGGCCGTTCGATAAAGAATAAATAATAAATATCATCCAAATACGATTTCGGTGTTGCTCTCGACGCGAGTCCTGGAGATTTTTAATTGTATTTAAATTTTATGCAAGGAGCTTTTTCCGGTGCTTGCCGCAAATACCTTAGAAATGATTTATCTTAAGTTCGGTAGTCTTCTTAAAAACATCGGCTTATTAGGGAGCTTTTTAAAAGCTTCAAGGTTTTTAATTCCCGAAAAAATAAACTGGAAGATGTAAATAAAATTACCAAGCTTAAATAGCTACTTGCATATTTATGTTTATTGCTTTTATAAATTTGTAAAAATATAAAAATTTAAGTTTAAGTCACATATGCCGCCAAAAACTGATTGCAGTCTCTTGTTCGGGACCCTTTGGTGACTTAAAAATGATATTTACCAAAATCCTAGCTGCTCCTCTTTTCGAAATTTTTTGAAAATTCATGATTTTTTTTTAATTTTTGTTTATTTCAAAGTCTACATTTGTACACCGATTTTTATAAAATTAGAGTATATTATTATTGAGGAGACTTAAAGAATACTTTTTAATACTGTTCACATCATTTGATATATACAGAGTGAGCCAAAAATCGCTTATTTTTAATAAAGCAAAAGCGTAAATTCATAATTTTGGCATAATACGCAAAAAATATTTATCCCCATTTTTTTTTAGATATTTCTACGTTTATCAGGTTACAAAATGGCATTCTTATTAACCTTTTACAAAAAAAATTGTTTTTTAATCAAATTAAATACAATATCGCTTAGAGAATATTTAAAATATTTAGGTTTTTTAGTAGTTTTCAATTTTGAACGAAAAACCAGTTTTTTGATCGGCACTCTTTGGAGATTTAAAAACGATATTTACCAAATTCTAACTGCTTTTTTTTTAATTTGTTAAAAAATCATTTTTTTATTAATTATTTTTTTATTGCAAAGTATACCGATTTTTATTGATTGCAGTTTTTTGTTCGGGACCCTTTGGTAACTTTAAAATGATATTTACCAAAATCCTAGCTGCTCCTATTTTCGAAATTTTTTGAAAATTCTTTTTTTTTAATTTTTGTTTATCTAACCTTTGACAGAGTACACATTTGTACAACGATTTTTATAATATTGGAGTATATTGTTAACGAGACTTGGAGAATACTGTTTTCATACTGAGCACATCATTAGATTTTTACAGGGTTAGCCAAAAATCACTTTTTTATATAGTAAAAAGCCTAATGCACAAAAAAGATTTATTTCCAAAAAATGTTTTTTTATTTAATTTTATTCAAAATCAATTTTTCTTATAAAGTCTTAATAAGAATCCCATTTTGTAGCCTGATAAACATAAAAAATCTAACAAAACATGGGTGGGTATATATCTTTTTTGCGTGATATGCCAAAATCATGAATTTACGCTTTTGCTTTATTGAAAGAAGCGATTTTTGGCTAAAGCACAGTATAAAAAAGTATTCTCCAAATCTCCTTAACAATATACTCCAATATTATAAAAATCGGTGTACAAATGTGTACTCTGTCAAAGGTAGACTTTAAGATAAACAAAAATTTAAAAAAAAAATCATGAATTTTCAAAAAATGTCGAAAAGAGGAGCAGCTAGGATTTGGGTAAATATCATTTTTAAGTCACCAAAGGGTCCCGAACAAGAAACTGCAATTAGTTTTTGGCGGCATTTTTATGTGTTCAGGCACACCGTGTGAAGACCAAGAGATATTTGCTCTAAAATCAAAATAAAATGTGCACATGGTTAGGTCAATAGTATATGCCTATGGCACTATTCAAAATATTGTGAATCAAAGTGATTATTTTTTTCAGTGTATTTACTTGTAGTGTTGTCTATTTCAGTAACCTTGACCAAAGTATTCAACGAATAAGCGAACTAGCAACGAGTTCTTGCTTACGAACTCGATGTGCCAAGCACAAGCATTTCCTTCTGTAAATTGCCGTTTTTTGTGTTTTATTCTTTAGTGCACGAATTAATAATGCAGCATGTCTGACAATTATAACTCGTTTTTCAGAATAAACTCACCAATTATGAACTTTAAGTGCACAACGTACTCCCATTTCCTATGTCGTGTGTAATTATTTAAACCATAGACTGCAATTTAAATGTTAAGAATGTTTCAGCAAAAATTCTTCTGGTTAAATGAATTTCAAATAAATAAACTCGCCAATAACAAATTTAAAATGTAGGAATAATATACAAAGTAAACTATCTCTAATTAAATCCAAAATGCCAAAGCTATTAGGACGCAACGACAAACTGGGTTTATTTTATTTGGAGTTTTTAGTGGCTTTCGGTTGGCAGAATATGCACGGTGCACTGTGTTGTCATAAAAGCCGGCCTTCCTTTTCGTTTTTGGTAGCCCGCACAATCATAAAAACGTTTATTGTCGCGTAGGAAATGCTTTAGCGGATGTTGATGTTTCCACTCACTATTAAGAATATTTAATTTAACCAGCGCACATTCACGTTAAAATGTTGCACCCACACGCCCATGGTTTCAGGTCCTGCCCTCTAATAAATAAATTAGACAAAAATGACTAGTTATTTTGTATTTAATTCTTATTATAATTAGATTTTTTTCATTACTAATAAGTATAGTAAATTTTAGAATATTATGTTGCCATTTTAAATATAAAATATTTTAAAATCGAATATTTTTATACGTTAACAATTAAAAATTGTAACATATTTATTGTACTTTTTAATATACAAAAATGTTATGAGAAAGAATTGAACCTACACCTAGTGATGGGCAGATTCCCGGGAAAGTATTTTTTGGGAATGTTCCCGGAAAGATTCCCAGGGAACGTTCCAGGAACTGGGAATGTGAGGGAATGTTTACAAAAACCGTAATTATATTGCCTCTATTACATGCATGTAAAAAAAACAAAAATTTAAAAAATTAACACATTTTATTCTTTACTGCATTAGTAAAATAAATACTAAGAACATAAACTCAAACATTATACTCAGTGAAAAACTAAAACATTACTACTGTTTACTGCAATATTGCAGTTGTACCTTACAATTTGTAAGTATAGACAAGTACAAACACACATGTCACATAATAAAAAAAATAAAAAGAACCTAATTGTCCGAGTCTAACTCACCTAAAGAACCTAATTGTCCGAGTCTAACTCATTTAAACTATCGTCCGGAGAGTCAGAAGAACTGGTTTCGCTCACTTCATGGCCTGACTCGTCAGAGTCATTATTGTTGGAGTCGCTCGAAAAGTCTAATTGAACAAAATTACCTTTATGTTTTTTTATACTATTAATATTTGTTTGTCGCGTATTGTAGATTTTATTATTCTCTGTTGTATCATTTTGTTGCTTCTCGGCCTCGGAGTCTTTAATTTTGATTGTTTTGATTTAATTAGTTTTATTAGTTGTTTGTCATTCTTATTAGCTTCGTAACTTTTTTTCCAATTATGAGATATAAAAGTCAGCTTTCCTGCTCTTTTAAAATGTGTACGTTAAAATGTGTACGGGAACGTTCCCAAAACATTCCCTCTTTTCGGGAAAGTATGGGGAATGTTCAGTAAAATTAAGAAACTGGTGCAGTGGGTTATTAGACTATAAAATAAGATTCAATTTTGTGCTTTTAAAAACATTCCCAGTTTTTGGTCACTTTCCCTACCTTAAAGGAAAGTTCCCGGAACGTTCCCTGGGAATGGGAATGTTCCCTAGGGAACGTTTCCGCCGGCACATCACTACCTACACCTCGCCAAAGTTTTTTGTTTTGAGTGCGTTCCGTCAACTTCAAATACCGACAGACAGGTGTTTTGACCTATATTGGGTATCATCAGTGTCGACACGACACTGTCGAGCAACTTGTAGTAGTGGAACACACCCAAAACAAAGAAATACCTGAGCTTATATAGCATGGTTGGCAAGGCAACAGAGGCGAGATGTAAGAACATCACGTGATCCACACCGTCTAACGACGCGTCGCGACGTGGCCTTTGCCGCAATCGGTACATACTATGCAACCAAGTAGGTTCAATTCTTTCTTATGAGTATTACCAGTAATGGGTCAAGAAAGTTTATTGAAGAAACTAAGAAAATTGAATGTTTAAAATGTCACGAGTTACTATATTGTATATTATTTTTAAATATATTGTTTATTTACCTTAAACATAAAAGTATCTTTATTTTTACTATATTTTTTATTAATGTGTAATATATTATAATATTAAATGTACACCTTACATTTGATTAAATCATATAGTAAATATTACTGTTTGTAGATAGTAAAGTCAATTTACTATACGAACATATTAAAAATTAAAATATATATTATATATTTATGATTTAGTAATATTGGTGTTTTAATCTTTACTAAAATTGTATAATAAAAAATAGTATTTTGTATTACAATCCTAATATTGTATTGACGAATATATAATATATGATAAGTAATTTAAAAAAAATTATGTTAAGATAGTTTCTGATTTAGATTAAGAAGCTTAAATGTTGGCCCTATTCAAAAGCGCAAACCTTCTGAATCAAAGTGATTTTCATTTCTTTTAAGAGATTATTATTTTCAGTACTGCAATTCACATAAACAAAATCTTGCTTTCAGATTTTTTACATCCAAAAAGAACCTTTAGCATTTTAGCTCATAAAAGTAAATGAAATAAAAATTTATTGCAACGTTGGTTGAACTAAATAAAACTAAAATTTTAATAAAATCATTTCTGGGTTTTACTTCACACGAAAATGAAAGGTACACATACGCATTGCCTCGAGCAATTTCGACAAATAGCCGGAATAAAAAATATCATTTGTATGTAAATACGCCGTCATTTATATAAAGCACTATTCCAAATTGTGTTTTGATGTGTTTTTTAGTCCCGCAACTAAATTGAATTTTATATTATAATATTTTTATTTTTATATTTAGGTAATATTGGTATTAAAATTTAATTTTTGTAATAAACAATATTTTTTACAACCAAAACACTTATATATAACATATATTTATTGTACAATTTTTAATAAACCATTACAAATTTGTTTTAAACGAAATATTAATAAATCTATTTATTATTTATAAACATACACATCATAAAAATTATTTTTGCAAAACAGCAAATCATGTCTATTATTTTATTTAAAAAAAAATATCGTAGAACTCGCCACAGAGAAAAAAAGGGGGGTTGGTAGCAATACAGACAGTGGCGGCCCGTCAGGGGGGGCAGGTGAGGCAGTGCCTCATCATAGAGAATTAAAAAATTAAGTATAATTTAAATATTTTACTTTCTATTATACTATAAATTTTTAGATGAATTGTGAAAAAGTCAATAAAATTGATTGATTTTATACGTGGAATACCCAGCAACATTTAAATTATTTAAATTTGAAGCGACCGCAATTTAAACTAATATTTATAGCTAGATGATTGGCTCAGAAGCATGCCTGAACTAATTTAGACTCACGATTGGCGTTAGCCTTGCTGTCTCGTTCTATTACAATGCGATATCATAGTTGTCTCCTTCTCTCGTATTAGCATACGCGAGGCAGGCACGCCTACATTCAAGGAAATAAGCAGGTGTTGTGGCAACACTGTGGCGGAATTTTAGATAAATTATTCTTTACACGTTTTTCAAAATTCAATAATAAATGGTATTATTTTTCTTATAATAAATCGATTTAATCGAAATTATATTTCTATTCTAAAATAAACATATTTTAACACTATCGCCATCTTGTAGCCATCACAGTAACCAATAAAATAAATACAGATTCCTTCTTTAGGTTTGTTTTGGTTATAAAATTCTCAACTGTTTAAAGAACAAATCTGTGGTTATTTACACAATATTTTGTTTATTCTTTTTCTATGAGTTTGTCTATTTTATGATTCTTTTGTAAGTGGTTTATTCGGTGGGTTTAGTTAATTGAACTTGGTGATTTATGTGAATTTAGTCATTATGCATATTACGGTGAGAAATTGTATCGATATTTTTTACTTAGTTTTAAGTATAGGTTGTGAACTGCGACGTCAGTTTTTTTAAGTTGGGTTTAAAAAAATGACTTCGCCAAAATGAAATGTCACGGGCCGCCACTGAATGTAGATGCCAAATTTAAAAAAAAAACAATATAAGCTGATGCAATCATATATAGTGCTTTTGGTGGTATAAATAGAGCTTTTTAATGAAACAATGCTAAGTACCAATAAAATAAAACAGTGTCCAATTTTGAAATTCTATTTTTAATTTTCGTTTGGTTGGTAATAGCAATAACTGCAAACTGCTTTGTATGCTCGGATGCCATTGGCAAACAAGATTCGCAATATCGAAAATTTTTGCCGTTTAGGCAAATTTACTTGTTCTTTGATTTAAATTTGCTTTAAAAGCTGGTTTAAAAATTTATTTGTTAATTTACCTGTGTTTTATTATTTAATTTTAAATAATGTGATAAATTCAAACAATGAATATTTGTTTTGTTAATAATTCAAATTATAATTAGCTCTGTATCAATATAACATAACTACCAAATACACCATAATACAGTAGTGTGAATGTATATTTAATATACTTTTCATCACTGTTGTTTAATAGTTAATAATGTTCTAAAGCCGTTCCTATAGGATATATTTTGTCACTGTGCCAATTTTAACTTTATCTATTTTGCGTTCATAATGACTTCATTATAACACCGTTTTCGGTGCTGTATCCCACCCAAAATTTTGATTTTATCGGTTGGCTATACTTTAAACAGCATAATATTTTGCATATTGGTTATATTTTTATGATTTTTCTAGTACTTACGAGACTTTTCTGGCAATAAATTTTGTTTAACACCAAAGAAAATCCATTTTTTCTTCTTTAACATTAACAGCCGCTTATTGTAAATAAGTAAATTAAGGACGGCATAGCGAATCGATTTTGACATTAACTGTCAAACCAATGACTGTGATACCAACTATCTAAAGTAAAATTCGACCAAATTAAATTTAAAGTATAAAATTGAATTTTTTTATAGAATTTTTGCAAATTAGATAAAATAGCATAAAGAACTCATGTCATAAGACCTTTTGTCGCATTAGTTCTTTAATATACCATAAATTATAAAGCATTCAACTAGTATGTTACTTTTTTTAGGACTTTTTGCATTCTTGATTTTAATCGAGTCAAGTGACAAAAAACGGTGGAGGTACATTTGGCTATTTTTCCCAGGCCCCAAATAACTGAATAATAAATGGGTGGCATATTTCAGAGAGCGCGTTTCCTCGTAAGAAAGGGGGAAAAAGAAAGGCCAGAGAGAATCCATCATAATACCTAACGACAATGTAGTACAATGAAATATAAATCGTTGAAAGTCCTCTTCTTCTTCTTCTTCTTCTATCTCAGCGTCAGAGTGGCATTCAAGGCGTCTATTAAAATGAATAAAAATTTGCAGGAGGGGAGGCGGGGTTTGCCAAAACAATTTTAGCACTAATTGCTATCTAAATTTAATTAAAAGAAAAGGTAGGTGCCTTAGGGCACCATTAAATCCCAAATCTTCTAAATTTCATTTGATTACAATTACATCTCGTTTTAAGGTTAATAAACAGTACACACTGTTATAAGAATCAGATTTGTTTACATGAGTTTGTAGTTTGTTAATTTTATTTTGGAAATTTTAACATATTTTTTCTACTCCCACTTTTAAAACGCGCTTTATCGATGACACTAAGTGACCTTTTAAATACACCTTGACAAGTTGTGGCTTTATGGCGCTTTAGTCACGGACTGAAGTTGGCAACATGTTTTTAGTCACGGGCTGAAGTTAGTTTTAAGTTAGTTGACAGTTGTCAAATGTCAAACAATCGTTAAAATAAAGTGCCTTTCTTGTAAAATAATACTAAATGTGAAAATTATTTTATTATCTCAATACAAAAATACAAAAGTATTCAATAGTTTCTCAACGCCAATATTCGAAAACTTTATATGAACATTGTACTGACCTTTTAATTTCGCCGGCAGTAAACTATAACTTAAATTCGGGCACGGACTCCACTGTAAAGTCCTCATAAAACATTTTCTTTACTTTCACTGTGAAAAACTGACAATTTTCAAGAAATACATTTCGATTTATAACCTTTATAATCTGTGTTTATAAAATTTAAAAATGTGACATTTGACGGTGAAACACAGATTCCATAATTGTTTCATAGATGAGCTCTATACACATTTTTGATTTAAATCATTTTAAGATAATAATATGTATTTGTCGTAGAAAAAGTATAGTATGCACCTCGTTTATAATCTTTTCTATATACTCATTAATTTAAGCACTCGCTCGCAAAATTTTGATTTTGTAGGTTGGCTATACTTTAAACAGCATAATATTTTGCAAATTGGATATATTTTTATGATTTTTCTAGTACTTTCGACACTTTTCTGGCAATAAATTTTGTTTAACACCAAATAAAGTCCTTTTTTCTCCTTTAACATTGACAGCCGCTTATTGAAAATGAGTAAATTAAGGACGGCATGGCGAATCGATTTTGACTTTAACTGTCAAACCAATGACTGTGATACCAACTATCCAAAGTAAAATTCGACCAAATTAAATTTAAGGTATAAAAGATAAAATAATATACTATTTTTGTATAGTTTAAGTTGACATTCTTAAGAACTCGTACAAAAATTATTTATCTTATGAACAATTAAAACTTGGGAGATGTTTTGCTGCAAACTTGTTGGTAAAACGTTTATTAGTTTCGTGCGCAATAAAAAGAAGTGGAAGTAGTTTGTTTGGAGCGTTCGTGTAAAACTTAAATACTTTTCCAATATCACTTTTAATTATCAAAGTAGTTGAGAGCGTCGCTTTTAATAATAAAAAGTAGAAGATGAAACACGAAACATGAAGGTCCGCGCGATCGTAAATCGCATTCAACAGAGCCCATTTGTACCGGTGGCAAAAGTTTTCCGAGTCGGCCAAGTCGACAACACTTTTGTGTCTTGTCTCTCTCATGATTAACTGGAAAACTTTTATCCCGACACTTTTTCATTTCGGGCATATTTTATTCCACTAATTTATTACCGCCGAGACCGAGAAATGCCCACTTTACGAAATTAAAATTTCCAAAGTATTAACACCGATTTCCAAAGCAATGCAACGCACCGGAAACCTATTACAACAAGCGGTTATTTATACAACGAGCACATGGCTCAAACTTCGACATGCTGCTACATTTGTTTGGAAATTGAATCCCTATTTTTAAACCGAAGTTTATAGCCTCAACATATAGCGTTTAAACCTCCCAATGTGTTTTGACAATGGTTCACTTTTATCCCATGTTTATGCTACTGGGGGATCTATGTAACCTTTACCCATAGAGATCCAAGGCGCAGAAACACAAGCGAGATGTAACATATTGTTAACCAATAATCCAAATCACCCATACCTTACAAAAGTGCAAAGTAGACAAGGTTTGGTCACGTTAAAAAAATATTCACAGACATTTTATCACATTCTACTGAGGAGCTACATAATTGTTATTTTATTTTAGTTTTAGAATTCTGTTTCATACAAAACCTATGAAATATATTCAAGTTTTCATTATTGCAATATGATGAGGACATTTTGTTATTTTAAGTTTATATTTATGCTCTATAAAAATGAATTAGTCAAAAATGACTAATTTAATAGTTATTAGTGGCTGCTTTTTCACTTGTACCATGGTTAACCATGGAATACCAAAATCCGAAAATGTCGTCAAAAGTTAAAAAAACAGTTTTTGAGATATAGTAAATTTTCCATTTAATATGGAATTGACTATATCTCAAACTGCTCCACTTTCATAATTTTTGACGGTATTTTCGGATTCAGGGGACAATTTTACATAAGTGTAGCAGTTTTTGAGATATAGTCAATTCCATATTAAATGGAAAATTTATACATACTTGATTTACTTTTTATTTTCAAGCGTAATGGTTGTTATATTAACCTATACCTACATTTTTATTAATATTATGGAAAATTTGTACACGTGTGGTAAATCCCCGACATACAGCCGCCTGACGCCTCTCAACCAATGGGATCACCCATTTTTTATAACAGAAAAATGGATTACTGATTAATTCTCAAGATAATTCATTGCTTACAAGTTGACAGCCAGTAAAACATTGCATTGATCTAAAACTTTTACGTTTTAAGGAACCATTTTGCTTAAGCCAGCCATACGACTCAAAAATAAAATTATATTTTAAAAGGCACCGATTTTGATAATTGTCATAGATTTTTGTTCCAAATAAATGTTTCTCTTTATTTACCTTTTCGTTTTATTCACTACCACCAATAGGTTTTACTTAAATAATAATTTATACTAGAAGTTTACACTAAAAGAGTTTCTAAAATTAGAACTTTTCCAAAGTAGTGTTAATTTATACTGAACAAAAGTGGGATTTTACTTTTAATACAGGGTAAAATTACTTTATCCTCAGTGCTATATTGTTAAATCTTACTTGCTTACTTGGGGAAATATACACTACAAATTAACTCTAATTGTAGTGTTATAAAACAACACTATTTAGTGTGGACCTGTGTGAACTCTTATTAGTGTTGCTTAGAGTTAATTTTTTTTTACTGTGTAAGAAATGTACCTACAAATGGAAGAGAGCCTTAATAGTATAATGACTTATGTACCAAACTGTTTATTATTAACTCAAATTACGTAATAGCAAGAGGTAGTATCCCTTAAGTCATGACCAAGTCCCATATGCGCAGCACATGAGATAATGTACACAAAGCAGCATTATCGCCTATAAAAAGCAAAACAGTACACTATTTTGCTAAAGCTTATATTTAGTTTGCTGTCAATCTGCCTTAAAACATTAAAACTAAAACCGGCGGTATTACGCACAGAAACAGCTGAGGAATTCTTTTGAAAAAAGTAACAATAAAATTTATTAACTGCTGCAAAACAAGCAATAAACTTTATATTGAGTCATTAAATGGAATTATTATTTATGCAGCACCAGAAATAAAATTATATTTACTAGCGAAATTCCTAATTCATCTCACTATTATTATCTTTGGTTCCAGCTATATATACCATGCTATTATTTGTGCTTATATAAGTAAAACTGTTAAATTTCTTAAATTTGCGGAATGGGCATAAACGAAAAGGAGATATTCTTTCGTAAGACGTTTCCGATAATAATGTATTCGGGAAGCAAGGCAGGCAAAGTGTTTCTAAGAGACAAAATTAATTCCGTAATCTCCTTTAATACAGCTGACGAGACCAACATTTAAATCGTTCGTAAATATGAACTCGGCTCAAATAAGTGAGCCTGCAAATTTCCGATAAGATAGGCGTATTACAAACATTGGCGAGGTACACCTTTTCTCGACCTTTTACCCAAACACGACACAAAAGACAACGAGTGTGCAAAGAAAACTAGAAATATAATGAACCCAAACTCCATCAAAGATTACTTACATTTCCATAATACCTTTCGAAAACATTATTTTTCCATGTCTTTTCGATTTTTGACGCAATTGCCAGAAAAAAGTCAAAAAATATTTGTTAATTTTAACCAGATTTTATGTAAATCCAGGTTCACATAGGTAACTTTACCAACTGTAATCTGTTAACTCAATGAATAAGTAGTTTGTTCTGAAATTATCAAATGGGGTAGTTAAATTTTTTCTGACCTATACTTTTTATGGTTTTATTCAAGGCGTTTTGTAATATTAAACAATTCTATGAAATCAGAATTTCAATTGAGTTTACCGTTTTCGAGATATTTACAAAAAAATATAAATTTTTATGACGTCACAAACCTCGCCATGTGACCAACATTCTAAGATTTCTATTGGTTGAAAATTAACCTGTTGTCAAGTTGTCTTGTTAATGATTTCATTCGGTTATGTCAGAAAATACCCGAAGAGGTTATGTACAAATACTGTCACTGTCAGTTGAGTGAAAGATGGTCACCAAATTCATTAAGTACCTATCTTCCTTATTACGAGGTATCATATTACTGTTTGATATTTTAGAGTCCAAGATATATCTAAAAGAATATAAAGAACTAGGCATTATACTAATGAAATGCATTTACGACAAAATATGATTATAATTATAGGTACTTACTTTATTTGTTTAAAAGCTCCAATGTTCAATGTAACCAACCATTCCACAAGATTCCTCTGCTTTGGAGTCCGTTATTAATAAATCACTTATCCAATATCAATTACAAATAACATAACAATAACATTGATTTTCAATAATCTAAATTTAAAAAAAACATGACCCGAAAAAAAGAAACGTCAAAAAATCAATTCTTCTTCTTCTCAACTAAAATTATAGATCAAGTGGTTTTAAAACTAAAATATTATAACGTGGCGCCATCTATCGTAAGAATCTTAAACTAAACACACTGGCAATCATAGAAAAAGCTGGCAACGTTGTCAATAGCCTAGTGACGTAATTAGGAGATTTTGTTTTGTAAATATCTCGAAAACGGTAAACTCAATTGAAATTCCGATTTCACAGAAATGTTTAAAATTACAAAACGCCTTGAATAAAACCATAAAAAGTATAGGTCAGAAAAAATTTAACTACCCCATTATGTTAAAATTTTACAAAATAAAATTAACAAACTACACACATTTTTGCCATGTTTTGAACTAAATAATGTTTTATTCATCACCAATTGAATCTCTGTCATCTTTTTTTCTAAATAAAAAGCTTAGTAATCCACAGAAGAGTACTTTCAAACAAAAGCCTTAGTCAGTCACTCAGGCTGGCAAACTTCTCGAAAATTTAAGTATCCACCTATTCGTTTTTCCAAATAAATTTCGACTTGCCAGGGTTTTATTTATGTTGTACATTAAGGTATGAATGAGGAGCGAATATTATTCAAAACAGCGCGAAAGAATGAGAAAAGAGAGTGGAAAACTTGGGGCAAACATCGCAAACTTTTCGACTGAGGCGTGAGAAAAAACACCATTTACATTAGACACAAACGGAAAATGGTAAAACTAAAAGTTGAAACTTCAAGAACAAATAACTTGAGTCAACACACGCGTGGTCGACTTCCGCAAATGTTTTGCCGAACAAATGAAAAAAAATAATATGAGCGCTTATATTACAGCCTATCTCAATGTTTACCGCCAATGCTATGTAGAATTTATTTATTTATTAGTACAATAGATGGAACCACTCTTCCTGTGAAATTTCAATGTATTTTTATTATTATTATACACGGAGAGAAAAGTATAATGCTGATTACCATAATTATAATACCCTTTAATATAATTTATATTACTATCTTGTATATTGCCAGATACTATACATATTTAGTAATTTTTAAATATCCATGTATGTTAAACCTTAAAAGGTAAAATATTATTATTCTCAACCAATTTTGTTTTTAATTCTTATTATAATTAGATTTTTTCCATTACTAATAAGTATAGTAAATTTTAAAATATTATGTTGCCATTTTAAATATAAAATATTTTAAAATCGAATATTTTTATATGTTAACAATTAAAAATTGTAACATATTTATTGTACTTTTTAATATACAAAAATGTTATAAGAAAGAATTGAACCTACACCTCGCCAAAGTTTTTTGTTTTGAGTGCGTTCCATCAACTTTAAATACCGACAGACAGGTGTTTTGACCTATATTGGGTATCATCATTGTCGACACGACACTGTCGAGCAACTTGTAGTAGTGGAACACACCCAAAACAAAGAAATACCTGAGCTTATATAACCTGGTTGGTAAGCCAACAGAGGCGAGATGTAAGAACATCACGTGATCCACACCGTCTAACGACGCGTCGCGACGTGGCCTTTGCCGCAATCAGTACATACTATGCAACCAAGTAGGTTCAATTCTTTCTTATAAGTATTACCAGTAATGGGTCAAGAAAGTTTATTGAAGAAACTAAGAAAATTGAATGTTTAAAATGTCATGAGTTACTATATTGTATATTATATTTAAATATATTGTTTATTTAAAATAAACATAAAAGTATCCTTATTTTTCCTTTATTTTTTATTAATGTGTAATATATTATAATATTAGATGTACACCTTACATTTGATTAAATCATATAGTAAATAGGTATTACTATTTGTATACATTTGTATCTATAGATAGTAAAATCAATTCACTTTACGAACATATTAAAAATTAAAATATATATTATACATTTATGATTTAGTAATATTGGTGTTGTAATCTTTACTAAAATTGTATAATAAAAAATAGTATTTTGTATTACAATCTTAATATTGTATTGACGAATATATAATATTGTTACCCTAAAAATTTGTTAAAGTAAATTTTACTATATTTTTTTTACTATCTAAAATTTACTATACATTTCTCTCCGTGTACGCTTGAAAAAAAATAAAATAAGTGCTAAACTTTGTTCAAAGTATTATTGATGAATCGGTGGTAATAAACAAAAATATTTCATAAAAATCCCTAGGGTAAATATTTTTAAACAATGATTGAGTGGGCGAGCCCGGCCCATCGATTTTTCCATTTAATTTTTAATTGAAAATAAATCTAAGTTTAAAATCTGTTTCGTGCAAAGTAAAGCTTTATTCGTTTATAAACGTTATTTATCTTTCGTAAAACGTCGCTTTTCGTTATTAATAACGCACTCCATAATTTTAAATTACTCCTTTTTATATTTTTCTAACTATCTGCTTAAAACTCATTTTTATGTTATTAATCTTTTTAACGTCGCAAGCTCTCTTTTCCAGACTTAACCACCTGAGGTTTCAGAAATATTTTATCATACACAAAAATTATTATCGTTCATGTTCCCATGACACTAAGTGACTTAAATACACATTGACAAGATGTGGCTTTATGGCGTTTTAGTCACGGGCTGAAGTTAGTTTTAAGTTAGTTGACAGTTGTCAAATGTCATACAATCGTTAAAATAAAGTGCCTTTCTTGTAAAATAACACTAAATGTGAAAATTATTTTATTATATCATCAATACAAAAATACAAAAGTATTAAATAGTTTCTCAACGCCAATATTTGAAAAGTTTATATGAACATTGTACTGACCTTTTAATTTCGCCGGCAGTAAACTATAACTTAAATTCGGGCACGGACTCTACTGTAAAGTCCTCATAAAACATTTTCTTTACTTTCACTGTGAAAAACTGTCAATTTTCAAGAAATACATTTCGATTTATAACCTTATAAGTATCATTATTAAAAAAAATATTTTTAAAGTAAAATAATTGCCTTCAAGCATATTAAGTATCCTAAAATAGTTTTTAGTTAGTTTATTATACACATTGCCTATACAATTTACACAAATGAATTATTTTCAATCTATTTATAATTTGAAACAAAACAAACGCATTGTATGCATTTATATTTACTTAAAACTACTCACTACAATTTTTCTTCGTACGCCAATGCGGCACTTGAAAAGCCCCTTTGTATTGTCTGTTGCAGTCCTTTAGAAATATCCGACGCCAGATATATTCAAATTTTAATGCCCTTCAAGCTGGCAACATCGCACGACTTATGCCTACTTGTCGGCTTCATTTACATTCGTTCCACTTTCAAATATAGAACACATGAGCACTTTTAAAGTTCGCCTTAAAGCACAAATTTGAATCAATAACAACTTTTTGATTTGAAGAAATAATAACCTCAAAAACATTCGTTAAAAACGGCGAAAAGTCACACAGCTTTGTTGCTTTTCGCATAGATGGCGCTGTAGACAATTTATGCTAAACGTCAGTTTAAGTGTCAATTTTTGTATTTTTTATGTTTGAGTTGATTTTAAACGTTTTTGTGGTTTTATTTTAACAATTAGTGATGTTTTAATCATAACAAATAAATAGATGATGAATACTTTAAAAAAATACTTGAAAATTGTGAGTATATTACATATTATGGCTTATATTTTAAATAATTACCTACTACCACAGATTATACAGAAATTCTGTAACAGAATAAAAAACTTACTGTTTCAAATTGTGGTAGTTGCTGTGGTTATTTAAATAACAAGCTGATTCAACATGAAAATTAATAAAACTCATTTTATTAAATTTTTGACGGCTCGCGGCAGTATTTCAACGTTGCCGTTCGGTTAACCGCAGTTGCCAGGTTGTTTTTATTAAATTTCGATCAAAGTGGCTGAAATTTATTAATTCCTCGCAAAGTTTCGGCATACTTTCGGTTTTTTCCTTAATAAAACACAACGTCTAAAAGTTTTTCGATTAGCTAGTGAACTTTTAATTATAATGTTTGTGGTCGCAAAGCTTTTGATCCGATATTTTCCCCACAGAAATAAAGGTGTGCTGGCGAAATTAAAACCGGCCAAAATGAAAAAGTCCCAATTTGACATTTGAATCAAGAATGCACTTAAACAATTGAGGTTATGTTTCTGTCAGTTTTATGGCAATTTTTTTTTTAATTTTACAATTGTATTTTTGTGTTATTAATTAATACCTTTATACACAAAAATACATTTATGCATGGAAAAAAGCTATTCTATATTAAAACTAATTAATATAGATATGGGTGATTCTAAAAAAGTTGGGCAACTTTTGACCTTATTTTGTTTATATAGTTTTCGGAGAAAATTAAACAGTATTTTGTTATGAAAACATAGATAATATAATAAATATACTGTTCCAGACCTTTTTCAAACAGTTTCTGAAATATCTGTGTTTTCTAAATTTGAATGCAAGGGAAGTGACGAGTATAGCAGGGTACTAATTAAATACATAATTTATTGGAAAATATAAGATTTATTGCAACTTTGAGCATATTATACATTAAATATCTTAAAATCAAATAATACCACACATCAGTGGCGGCTGGTGGATTTTGGGTATACCGAAATCTGAATTATTAGATATGGGACCCACACCAAATTTATATGAGTTTATAATGACATTAAATAGACAAGTTCTGCGTTAGCAGAATTTTAATTGAAGTTTGCGAAAAAAAGATAACCGAAACATCGCACATGGAACTGACGACACGGTACTGATGAATGGGATACAAATTTGAGATTATAATTCGGAATTAAGTATTTTACTGATATTTTTTATTAGTGGATGCTACTTATCAACAAATCACATATAGCCTT
This sequence comes from Brassicogethes aeneus, assembly GCA_921294245.1. NCBI lineage: Eukaryota > Metazoa > Arthropoda > Insecta > Coleoptera > Nitidulidae > Brassicogethes > Brassicogethes aeneus. Next base: position 60,625,024 of record OV121135.1, read on the forward strand.
ATATAAATTATGACTGGAACTATACGTGCATTCACCACAACTTCGCCGCTTGCATTGTTTTCAAGATGACTGTCGTGCAAAGGGCGGGCTATGTAGGTAATTTTTTGCCAACACTTGAGTTAAAACGAGGACTTGACGTTTAAACTTCAATATTTCGCAGGAATTTTAAATTTTAACATGGACACAGAACTGACGGGTGAGTACAAAGATTATCAATTTTTTTAAAATTGCTATTATTTGAATCTATGATAAAATATGAAGAATACATTATTTAATGTTTTATAGTTTGTAGTGAAATTGAAAAATTTAAGATAAATTGAATATATTTTAAAATAAAATCACTCAAATATTTGATTCAGGAGTTGTGACACGCCAAGGTACTGATGTTTTGAATATTTATTATGTTTTTCTACAAACGTGCTTTTGAAAAAATACATTAAAATTGGGTGGACAAGTTAAAAAAACCTGGATCTTTTGTAATATACTAAAATATTTACAAAAAATATTAAAATACCTACTCTATTGACTGATGACATCAAGTTGTCCACCTTTTGTAGAATCTCTCATAAATATAATATAATTAATACAGAATAGCTTTTTCTCCTATAAACTACAAAACTTTCATTCAAAAATCAGCGATAACTTTTGTTATGCAAGCGAGAAGTAGCGTTTTTGAGGTAAACGAACCTATAAAATGGATCAGTATTCGAAGAGTTATTTCTGCTAGTGTTAATAACACTTTGAATTGTGGAAAAACTTGCGGTCTGATTGGAATGCAGCTGCATCATTAATGGCATTCTATATGTACGAGTATTTTTAGATCTGCAATAACTTTATACTTTACAAAGTTTATTAACCAAAAGTAGTTTTTCATTTTAAATAGGTATCATCAACACAATTTTGTACAAAATTTGATTGTTTTTTTTCGACAGAACTAAAATTCCATTTATTTGCCGTTTAAACAGTTTTCGTGCGCGGCCGGTAACTAGATTTTAATCAAGTTAATTGCTTGTTTGTTTTTTTCGGGGGCAAATATCAAACGGGCCGCCTTCCACAAACAAAAGAGCGACGCAACAGGCAACACAAATATTTGTGGATTTAATTATTAACTATCAAGCTATCAGGTGTTGCCATGCAATTGGTAGTTCAAAAATGGCCACTTGATTTGAATTAAAGTTTAACAGTTGTTAAGTACAATTCTTTCTCTTACTTTTTAAGTTTGAATTTCTTATTTAAAAAATCAATTTGGTCTTGAAGCTAACATAAACTAAAACAATATAGTTTCTACGTGTGCGAAATATAAAGTCGCATTATAGCGACATTCGGGCATGATGCATGTTCTCCAGAGGCGAGTTTAGCCATTTTTCATAAAAACCTTTTCTTCAAATCACGTTTTACTACTGATGTGTTACGCGATTAGTCTAAAGTTGGAATATAGACATCATTTAAGAAAAAAAATAAAACTTTTATTGTAGACCTTCAGAGTGTATTTATTTTTATTACTATTTTACCGAATCGAAACTTTACACTGTTATAAAAATCAAGAGTTCGTAGTTTGTTAATTTTATTTTGTTTTGCAATGATTTTATCAAACCTTCAGACACGTTGATTTTGTTTTCGAGACGGATATAATAATTGATTGTCCGCTAAGTTACTCAAAAAAAAAATAAAAATAAGGTAAGAAAAAATACTATTTTTCATGTTTGTTTATTTTAGGGCACTAAAGCTCATTGAGAGTAATTAATGACTATAATGTCTTATTATTATTTTTTACAAAACTTTGTCCACTGCGTTACCGAGTCCACTATGTTACCTTATGGTAACGCAATGGAATTTAGGGTAACGAAATAGAATTTTTCCACAACAAAGTGGATATTTACCGTCGCTTTTATTAAAAGTAGTTTATGATTAACCAATTTAAAATTATTTGTAATTACAACTCATGATATAGATTACATCCAAGGAAAAATTCCACTCAATATAAAAGTACTAAAAGGGACCTTCACCAGCTTATAGTCAAAGAAAAAGGGTGTCTACAATTTAGAAATCTAACTTGTTATTCTGCAATTGAGCACCACTACAAGGGATTTTGTTTATGCATTACTCTAAAATCGTACCACCCTATATAGTTTCTTTTTACGTTATCTGATTAAGTCCTTTGTGAACCCCTGCCCGTTGTGATACCAATGTCTATTTCGTTACTTTTTTAAGTTTTTGTTAAAAAAATACATAAAATGATTTTTATACACTATCACTTGGTAATACGTGTTTATAAATTAGAGTTTAATTCACTAATACAGTGACTATAAGAAAATATTAATGGTATAGTTTTTTTAACAAAGAATCGGAATGGTTTCTTTACAAATAATACACTGTAGGTATTCTTGAACTGAAATGTTAAAAAAAATCAAAAAATATACAGAATGCATATTGCCAAATGATAACTTTTGGCGTTGTTGCCAGGTTGTGCTTGTAAATGGCCATCAGGGTTAATTAGTTTTGTGTTTGTTATCAATATTTAATTTAATTGTAAATTCGTCTGGGTTTTACGAGGCTTAAGCTATTAGGTCGAAGCGTACTATGTGCTCGCACACATTTGCGCATTCGGCAATTTTTATGGTCCCTTTCGGTCTGGCAAATGCGCAATATTATATCGTTCGTGTAATGGTTCAGTAAAATTATTATTGTCTATTCAGGTGGAGTGCCCGAGCTCCACTTTATACCCGCCATCGCGTTTTAAACGCCTTTAGCCTATAAATTTATACAACTTTACAGGGGAAATAGTAGTGTTTATTGAGTGGCAAAGTAACTGCGGTAAGAATACTTTTTACTTTATATTTTAAGATTGCATTGATCAGGAAATTATGCTTATTTCAACCAATATAATTATAAGTACTACTATAAAACTTACTGATGTATTTCGTAACTTTAACCCACTTCACCGTATCCCCTAATTTCAGTTTGAAAACCAGCTGAACACGGTGCTGTTCTGAGAGGTGATTTTTGGACTTTCTGTGAAACCTAATTTTTTTTATATTCTTGTTAATTAGGTCATAACTAAAATTTTAAGAGCAAAAAAAAATTTGACGGTTAATTTTGTTTTAATTGTTTTAATGTTTATTAAAAATATGTATGCACACTTTCAATTCTCCAATTAAAACTTGCGATTTTATTTAAATTTTATCATAACTTTAAATCAGATTAAAGATTAGTTAATTTCCTAAAAAAAGGTCTATACATTTTTTATATCTTTTACTGTTTTGTTGTAATACACGTTTAAAGTTTTAATTTAAGGTTAAATGTATAGTATACATTTATTAAACAATAATTCTAAGGGTGCCACATTTTATTTAGGGCCGATTTATTCAATTTTGATTTATTTTACGAATAATTTCTTTGGATACTAGATATTGCCAAGACATGAAAGTTATCGGCCCGATAAACTTTACTAAAGATGAATAAACCGGTCCTTAGTTAAATTTCATGAATTTTTTCGTAACTTTTACTAAAATTTTTCATTTTTGTTTATAAAAAAACACTTTAAAAAACTAAACAAAAATTATAGAATACGTATACTGAAAATGACAATTCAAACAAATTTTTAATAGATCTAAGTTTCATGGCAACCTTTAAGGATATATTAATTAAGGGAACATAAATGTATACGTCAAAGGTTAGATTAAAAGTTTGAACGTTTATTGCAAGAAAACAGTAAAATATATAAAAAAAATTGTAAAAACCTTTTTTTTAGTTATGCAAATATTAAATATTTAAATAAAATCGCTAGTTTTAATTGGATAATTGAAAGAGTGCATAATATTTTTAATAAACAGCCAATTAAAACAATTCCAACCGTCATTTTTTTTATTTTGCTCTTAAAATTTTAGTTATGAGCACAGAAAGTCCAAAAATCACCTCTCAGGACAGCACCGTGCAGTGATGTCATCTTTTTGATGTGAATAAACAAAATTTTTTACTCTTTTAAGGTGTACATTTCAGGTGAAAGGTAATGCAATTTTTGTAATATTCGTGTTACCGGCTCCTATCTCCTTTCCCTCGAACCCCCCCATATAATCGTATTCGTAGGCAAATCCATATTTATACGTCTTCAGCCTTTGTAAGGTAAGATTCAGGAAAATCCCCTTTTCAAAACTCTACCCCAAAGAAGCGTCTGTGGCGGGGTGGGATTATTATGAATATGCAACCTGTACGAATAAGGTTATTTTTGCGTATCCGAACTTTCCATAATCATTTCATAATGCTTTTTTTTTCAACGGCACACATGTAAACCTATACTGCCACTAAGAATATGATATGATATTACTCTCAAATTTAAATAGGAAAGTGTTTTATATTTAATACGTATTTTTTGTTTGTATTAAAGTTAATAAATTTTTTTTTACAGAGAGGCAGTGACGAATTATTATCTCAAACAAACGTTTCTGTAATGGCCCCATCAGCCCCCCATGCAGATAACAATAATCAAGAAAATGCCAAAAAAGTAAGTAGACATATTTTTTATATTTTTATCTATTTTGCGTTCATAATGATTGCATTATAACACCGCTTTCGGTGCTGTAATAAAATACTTTATCCCACCCAAAATTTTGATTTTATAGGCTATACTTTAAACAGCATAATATTTTACATATTGGTTATAATATTTTTATGATTTTTCTGGTACTTTTCTGGCAATAAATTTTGTTTAACACCAAAGAAAATCCTTTTTTTCTTGTTTAACATTAACAGCCCCTTATTGTAAATAAGTAAATTAAGGACGGCATGGCGAATCGATTTTGACATTAACTGTCAAACCAATGACTGAACTATCCAAAATTTAAGGTATAAAATTAATTTTTTTTATAGAATTTTTGCATAATAGATAAAATAGCATAAAGAACTCATGTCATAAGACCTTTTGTCGCACAAAATGACGTCTTATGACATTGGTTCTTTAATATACTAAAACTTAACAATGCCAAAAAACTAATTAAATAAGCAGTTTTTTATTATAACAAAAATTTTGTAGATTTAATAACAACGTATGTTTGCTAGATGTTTCTCTGATAAACAAAAATTATCTCTTTATTAAAACATAATAAAGACGTTGAAATAATTAAATCTAATCATTCTAGGATCAAATTATTAGGATCAAAGTGAATTTTTCCCCAAACCAAACGATTCTTTCGCGCATTCTGCATTCCATCATTCGGAAAAAATAAGAAAAATATTTTCTTTCATTACGAAAAGGCGAAGTTTTAAGCGCTTTCCATTGTTTTTGAAGGGCGCAACCGTACCTCAAAACAAGTTAAATTGTTAATAATCACAATAAATCAGCCGCACTTTTGTGTGTTCACTTGGAACACCTGATGGTTAATGCGCCGAAAAATAAAGACAATGGCAAAAGTGGTGCGTATCCCTCTTTCGGCAGGCAATTACGCCTTTGTGGACTTTTGAGAACTGTCATAAATAAAAGGTGATATTAATTAAAGGTATAAAAAGGGATTTTTCGGCCAAACTTTTACCCAAGTTTTTTTCTTAAAAGAACAATGTGTTTTATAGTTGGAACTTTTCATTGTTTTTATTTCGGTGAACAGGTGGATAAAAATTTATAATTAATTAATTAATTTTGCCAAAACTATTTAAAAAATGCAATATTTTAATATTACACGGAGAGAAAAGTTACTATAATTTATATTACTATTTGGGACAACTATCTTGTATATGCTATGCATATTTAGTAATTTTTAAATATCCATGTATGTTAAACCTTAAGGTAAAATATTATTATTCTCAACCAATTTTGTTTTTAATTCTTATTATAATTAGATTTTTCCATTACTAATAAGTATAGTAAATTTTAAAATATTATGTTGCCATTTTAAATATAAAATATTTTAAAATCGAATATTTTTATATGTTAACAATTAAAAATTGTAACATATTTATTATACTTTTTAATACACAAAAATGTTATAAGAAAGAATTGAACCTACACCTCGCCAAAGTTTTTTGTTTTGAGTGTGTTCCATTAACTTCAAATACCAACAGACAGGTGTTTTGACCTATATTGGGTATCATCAGTGTCGACACGACACTGTCGAGCAACTTGTAGTAGTGGAACACACCCAAAACAAAGAAATACCTGAGCTTATATAACATGGTTGGTAAGCCAACAGAGGCGAGATGTAAGAACATCACGTGATCCACACCGTCTAACGACGCGTCGCGACGTGGCCTTTGCCGCAATCGGTTCATACTATGCAACCAAGTAGGTTCAATTCTTTCTTATAAGTATTACCAGTAATGGGTCAAGAACGTTTATTGAAGAAACTAAGAAAATTGAATGTTTAAAATGTCATGAGTTTCTATATTGTATATTATATTTAAATATATTGTTTACCTTAAAGATAAAATTATCTTTATTTTTACTATATTTTTTAATGTGTAATATATTACAATATTAGATGTACACCATTTTATTAAATCATATAGTAAATATTACTATTTGTAGATAGTAAAATCAATTTTCTACACGAGCATATTAAAAATTAAAATATATATTTAGTAATATTGGTGTTGTAATCTTTACTAAGATGGTATAATAAAAAATAGTATTTTGTATTACAATCTTAATATTGTATTGACGAATATATAATATTGTTACCCTAAAAATTTGTTAAAGTAAATTTTACTATATTTTTTTTTACTATCTAAAATTTACTATACATTTCTCTCCGTGTAATCATAAAATTGAATAAAAATCGTCAAAAAAGACCCCATTCTTTTTCACAGTGTGTAACAAAGATACATAAAGGGGTAGTATTCCTTAAGTATATTTTTTAATCATAAAACCGCGGTCGGCCTTTCTTTTCGATATTCTCGAGCACAAAAGTTGCCTGGTTCTAGTAATTTAATGTTCGGCTGGGAAGGAAAAATTCGAAAACGAATATAAATGAACAACCTCGCTTTTTTCTTCTCACACAATGGATTTATTATTTCGGACCGCGGCATATGCTTCGAAAATAATTTTTATGGATTTTTCTCTTTTAATGTTTATTTAATTAAGAAATGGGTGAATCTAAACTAAATAAGTTTGACGTACACTTTTATTGGGTTTTGATCTTTCATAATTAAGTAGATATTACAGATTTTTAACCGCAATTCATTATTTTTTACAATGTTAGTCTAAAACCTATCCTCCGTGACTGTTACTCTTTCTGGGTTAACCTATATGTTTTCAAATATCTGAGGCATACTAAAAATATCAGTTCACCTAGTAAATTAAACACATCCAAAGCAATCGAATCAAATACAAAATATTATTAAAAATTAAAAGAAATAATTTTTATAACCACTTATGTGGGTGTTTCAAAAATTGATTCCATCCTCCGTGAATCTGTTTTTGCTTTAAATTTTATGCAACGGATGGCGCTTTAATCATTTTAAATAGGCAAAAACCTCTGTTTACGACATTATAGATGCATGTGATTCCTGAAGGTCAGTTAGAATTTATATGCAGATGAGAGTGTTGCTGTTTTATAATTCAAAAGTTTAAGTTCATTAATTTGCTATTTAAAAACCTATCCACCGTGAAGTGTAATATTACTTAGTAAGTAGATTTTTTTATAAATATTTTATGTATTTTTAAAAAATATTAAGGTGTTACAAGGTACAATAACTTATTCCAAATATAAAAAGGGATGTTTAAAAAAAACATACGAAATCCTAACTTCCGTGAAGCTATCTTTCGTGAAGCTCTAATATTCAAAATGTATAATTTCTCATTCACCCAAATATAGGCTCTAAGAGTACGCAGTTTTTTATTTTTGTAGCATTCAACTCATGTAAACACAAATTTAAAATTAAAGTAATATTAAAAACTCTTTTTACTTTTTAAAATTAACATTGCAGGATTTTGTTTTAAATTAAATTTTGTATTAAATAGAATCCGCAAGCTTTTTAAACTTAAATGAAGCAGTGTTGTATTACAATCTCTGTTAATTAAGCTTCATGTAAAAGGATATACCTCGTTTTCTCTGCACTTGCTACCCATTCTGCTAAACGTCGGGATGAAATAACTAATTTCTATATAGATAACTGTATTAAAAAATAAACAATTTTTTTTAGTAAATCCGCGATGTTTTACTAGGTACATAATTGCATTCAGTTTTTTGTCTTATTTTGTACTAACCAACCAAGATTTTTTTAATACACAAGGAATATTAAATTATATTATTTTATAAATTTAAGATTTATTTTAGTGTTGGTTGTCCATGTTATTGTTAAGGTGTTTTCAAAATTTTATATAATATATTATGATTCACAAATAATTATAGCACCCTCAAATAAAATATACACTATGCTTAATTTAAGAATAAGTATTTTTTGATACAAATGTTAAAATTCTTGCCGATACAATATTTACTTTTGGATTAAATATAAGGTATCTTTATGTAAGTTAAGCAATAATTGGGTCATTTTCAAGAAACACCCGCTTTCAGGAAAATAAAGATCAAAATATTTTTGACTTTTGGTTGGATTTTTATAAATTTTTAGAGTTTTGTTTACCTACGTTTAAGACAGGCAGTGCACTTTTTAATTTTTTTACGTTTTTTTCAGAAAAATGTGTTTAGCTAGATTTATATATCTCCAATGTGTTACCAATTTAAAATCCAAAATTTAATTCAATAAAAAAAATTTGAAATAAAATGTACTTAGTTCACAAACTTTTGACTCCAATTTTTTATTTTATTTTTTATTAAAAATTGTATGCTTTTTTTTTAAATCATATATTATGTTCGTTAAGTTACTTTTTAAAAGAAACCATTCCGATTCTTTGTTAAAAAAACAATACCATTAATATTTTCTTTTAGTCACTGTATTAGTGAATTAAACTCTAATTTATAAACACGTATTACCAAGTGATAGTGTATAAAAATCATTTTAAGTATTTTTTTTAACAAAAACTAAAAAAGTAACAAAATAGACATTGGTATCACAACGGACAGGAGTACACAGACTTAATCAGATAACTTAAAAAAGAAACTATATAGGGTGGTACGATTTTAGAGTAATGCATAAACAAAATCCCTTGTAGTGATGCTGAGAATAACAACTTAGATTTTTAAATTGTAGACACCCTTTTTCTTTGACTATAAGCTGATGAAGGTCCCTTTTAGTACTTTTATATTGAGATTATTGATTATTTATAAGTTGTAATTACAAATAATTTTAAATTGGTTAATCATAAACTACTTTTAATAAAAGCGACGGTAAATATCCACTTTGTTGTCAAAAAATTCTATTGCGTTACCCTAAATTCCATTGCGTTACCATAAGGTAACATAGTGGACTCGGTAACGCAGTGGACAAAGTTTTGTAAAACCATATTTAAAAAATAATAAGAACTCAATGAGCTTTAGTGCCCTAAAATAAGCATAAACATAAAAAATAGTATTTTTCTTACCTTATTTTTATTATTTTTTTGAGTAACTTAGCGTACAAACAATTATTACATTCGCGTTACCCGCACCTGTTTCAACCGATATCTTCTTCCTGATTGAATAAATAAATTCAGCTGGGTAATGTGTTCGTCCGAACATCATTTGTTGATCACGTGAGTACCAAAAAAGTTGCCATATATATGTTTTTTTAATATTCTATCGGTAACGCGACGGACGTAACGCAACGGAAAAAATGTCTGGGACATGAGTCAAATTTAAAAAAAAGTAGATTAAAATTAATTATTTTATATATGTTAGGCTTTCACTTGGTTTTTAAATCAATAAGATCCGATAATTTTTAACAAAGTTATTGGAATTCAAACTTACGGTTTAAAGAAAGATTAAGTTTTAGCCTTGACAATATTAGGTCAATCATCTTGTTTCAGCTGTACTTGATTTTAAGCTAAGAAATAAAATCTGTTTAATTTAAGGATAAGACTAAAGGTATTCTTACATTTAGAAAACATTTTTTCCGTGTACATATCACATGCAAAGGCAGCATTTTGCCTGCAAAGTTTTTTAATTCGCCCATTCGTATTGGAAATTTCTGTGCCCCATATTTTTTATTTGCCCGCTTGGTTTCGAATATTTTTCGCCACGCAGCACACTCAGCCTGAAGGCTCGTCGGGGTCCACATGCGGCGATTGAATTTCGCTCTTTTCCCGAGGCCGCCTCGTGGGAATCAACTTACATTCGAATCGCAACACGGCGTCGCTAAACGGCGCGCCGCGACGCCGAGCTCTTTGCAAATTTCGGACGTTTTGTTTGCACGCTTCGCCCGTCGAGTGTTTGCCTATTTGACACGGATAATAGATACGGGAAAATGCGGCGAGCGGGCGCAAAAAATCGCGTGGACCAAACTTTAAAGTCGAGTCCCAACGCCAACAATGTGTCTCGTTTGTTATAGATTACATTCAGTTTTTGTACAACACACAAATGTTTTGGTTCTCTTTGTTTGTGTTTAAACAATGCTTTGACACATTTTTTTTTACATTTTTAAAAGGTTTTTATTCCCACCATATGGGGTGTTATGTAACTCTGTAGAGTGACAAAACCGTATATTGTTCTAAATTAAGTTTTAATTATCAAGTCACATCTATTTTTAACAGTTTTGTTTTTGGTTCACCTTGATATATTTATTTTTGTGAAAAATATGAATTTTTTTTAAAAAACATTGCAATTTCCAATATTTTTCCTGTATGAAGAACTAACGTGTTATGGTCCATCCATAGCCTACGGAGGATGACAGTGACAGTTTTGTTGAAACATCCCATACTTGGACATGTCATACACGGCTTTCAAAAGCTTTCAAATTGTTTTTTGCAAATTAATGTGTTAATTTTGAGGTGTCTTCTTACTTTTAAAAATGTCTCCGACTGATGTTGCCCTTTGTACTTTACTTCTTGTGACGTTTAAAACACTTGCCACGTAAATTACGTGACGTAATACTGTTACCGTCCATCCTGGATTAAATTAATGGATTAGTCGGGGACATATCCATTTTTTTAAAGTGAGAAGACACCCCAAAATTTAAACATTAATTTGCAAAAAACAATTTGATAACTTTTGAAAGCCGTGTATGACATGTCCAAGTATGGGATGATTCAACAAAACTGTCCATAGCATATGGATGGACCATAGCAACCTTAGTTCTTCATACAGAAAAATATTGGAAATTGCAATGTTTTTAAAAATCCATATTTTCCACAAAAATAGATATATCGAGGTGAACCAAAAACAAAACTGTTAAGAATAGATGTGACTTAATAAATAAAACTTAATTTAGAACAATATACGGTTTTGCCACTCTACAGAGTGTCTTAAACTTATGTTAAAAAACATCTTTTTGTTTAAACCTGTATATTATAAACGTACGGCTATTTTTTTAGTAATTTTTTAAAATGTTAGCGATTGTCCATTAATTTATCTACAATATTCTTTAATACTCGTTTAAATCCGACATCAAATAAAAAGTTATTTGCGATCGAAATTCATCGAAAATTTGTGTGGATCGATTATTTTGCCTGTGAGTGTAAATATGGCACAAATAAATATAATTAATAGGAATTTCATAATTGGCAAAAAAACTTGAAGCCATCCTAAAAACAGATGTTGGATTAATTCGTAATTCTTGACAATTCTATTATAACATCCTAACCTATTTAATAAATTAGAGCCTTAATTAAATGTATGTATCGTTTACCTTACATTGAAACATACTTACTTTTGAGAAATCATGCGTTTTATCTACAATTTTCCTGTATACAGGAGATTTGTAACATTTGTATGCTTAAGTTTTGGCCAATCATCACCGACTATTTTTTGCATTTTTTAATCATTTCAGCACCAAAAATTTTCCTTAAAAAACGTATGTATTAAAATTTTTTCAATGGTAAAAAAAGTTTTGGTAACTATTTGATAAATTAACCAGACGCAAATAAAAGTTGACAAAGCAATTGAAAACTGTATTGTTTTAAATTACAAATGTTTGGTACTTTTAAGATAGAAGGTATATTGATGTCTGTTGGTCTGAATAACAGTATTTTGTATAAATTTAACTAAATATAATTAATAAATCTAGATATTCTATTATTCATACTATCATTTGTAACCAACTCTAATTGCCGTAATAATCGTTACTATAATTGTAATGATTATTATTAAGCATTCAATTTAGATGATAATTATGGAGAATGCTGGGGGGTACGAATCGGGTGTTTCTCTTGAACATTAGAACAAAGCATATGGATAAAGAGAACCCATGGATTTTGGTCTCTGCAATGCATTGTGTTGTATAATGTATAATGGTTTAAGTAATTAATAATTTTCTAAATATACAACATTGTTATTTTGGTAATTTACCTATTAAGTAAAAAATACTTACAAAATTGGCGAATGCACCGGGATTAAACCCTAAAAATGTAATAAATCATCAGAATACTGAAAATGAACCCAATAAATTTAATGTAGAAATTTATAAATGATAAATTGTCAATAAATAAAAAGAATTAAAAAAACATTATGGTAAAATAAAAAATAATAACGTATAATCATAGAAACCCATCTAAAATGGAATATTATTTATTGCCTACTGTCACTTAGAGAGTTAATTATAATAATATAAAATATCTAACATTTTTAATATTAATTTTAAGAAAAATTTATTCTTCATAAAAAGTTCTGCATGTTCTAATATCTAAAATACAATCATCAGATATAATTTTTTTTCAGCCGTATACGCGGTTTGTCAAAAAATATTAATCTTACTCAAGAGTAAAGTCAAATGATAACATATTTTCTAAACATAGTCATATTTTGAAGTTATTTTAGTATATTAAAGTATCAATTATTATAATTGTTAAGTTTAATTAAAATTAAAATGATACATACTATATATATTGTTGTAGGGTAAACCACATAGTTATTAGACACTTAAGGAATATTATTTATTTAAAATTTATATATGCCGTTGTTTTAAAGATTTTAATTTTTTTTCTTATAAATATATAAAAAGGATAGTTTGTTTGTTTACACTTTATTTGCGTTTACTTAAAAATAAGAATATTTGAATTTTTAATAATAGTTTTATAAAAACATGCAAAAAAGTTTAGTAATTGGACATTTCATATAGTAATTACACATGGACCAAAGTTATTGGACATACAATTTATATATAAACATAACAACTTTACATCAAATAACATAAATTGTTAAATATTTTTTTAAAATGAATTGCTGTTTTAAGTAATTTTTTTTATTTCGTTTTTGTAAATATCATATAATTCATATATTTTTTTTCTGTATTCTGAAGGTAACTAATTTCTTGGTCTGACTTCTGAAATGGTTTGTTGCAAATATCATTATTATCATTTATAATGTTTAGGCCGGAACAGGATGATTTATAAATATATCCAATAGACTGGGCCAAAAAAATTGACTATTTTTTTTTTTTGAAAAATATATCGAGAATGTCATTCAGAATGACAAAAAAAAAATTTCGTGAAAATTTGAGCCCTCAATATTAATTTTAAGAGGTCTATCATCGCTATTTTTGATTTTTAGTCATAATATGATGTTTTACGTTGGAACTGTCAAAACAATAAAGTGAAAAAAATTCCTTGTCACTTATTTTTATAAAAAATTAAATTCTCTACAAAAAAGGTCTGATTGAAAATTTTCGCCAGACGAGCCGTTTCCGTGTAATTGAGCTTAATAAATCGATGTGTTTTTTCGATTTGCCCTTTTTACTTTGAAATTTTGTAACTAATGAATCAATGAATATTTAAAAAAGCTCACGTCGGATTCTTAAAGGAAATTTAATGTTCTACAAAAAAGGTCTCGGAACATTTTTGCCTAAATTTAATTCTTCAAAAGTTATTCACGAAGAAAAAATTGAAATTTTAAGTTTTTCTTCGATTTTAATCGTGAATAACTTTTGAAAAATTAAATTTAGGCAAAAATGTTAAGAGACCTTTTTTGTAGAACATTAAATTTACTTTAAGAATCCGATGTGAGCTTTTTTAAATATTCATTGATTCATTAGTTACAAAATTTCAAAGTAAAAAGGGCAAATCGAAAAAACACATCGATTTATTAAGCTCAATTACTCGGAAACGGCTCGTCTGACGAAAATTTTCAATCACACCTTTTTTGTAGAGAATTTAATTTTATATAAAAATAAGTGAAAAGGAATTTTTTTCACTTTATTATTTTGACAGTTCTAACGTAAAACATCAAATTATGACTAAAAATAAAAAATAGTGATGATAGACCTCTTAAAATTAATATTAAGGGCTCAAATTTTCACGAAATATTTTTTTTGTCATTCTGAATGACATTCTCGATATATTTTTCAAAAAAAAAAATAGTCAATTTTTTTGGCCCAGTCTAATATCCAATATTTTTCGGGTGGTATGTTAAAAGTATTTTCCGAATTTATTAATTTTGTTGCCATTAGTTTTTTATGTTCTCTATCATGTCCTGTATTTAAATCACTGTTATTCTGCAAGATGTCTTGTGACGAAGAAATCACTATATTACTTACTCTCTAAAAATGAATTAGTCAAAAATGTCAAAGCGAAAAAGCAGCCACTAATAATTCTTGTCGACAGCAATTTTTATCCAGGACATTTAGCAGTCAATTCATTTGAAATATTATTCGCTGAATCCCTAAATGTCGTTAAAAGTTATAAAAGTAGAACAGTTTTTGAAATTAATCAATTTTACATATAATATGGAATTGACTATGTCTCAAAAACTGCTTAACTTTTATAGTTTTTGACGGTCTTTTCGGATTTAGGGGACAATTGTACATACGAATTGGCTGGTAAATGTCCGGGATACAAATAGAGTATGACATTGGACATATGTCCAATAATATAAATTTACATTTTTATCAACCAGTAATTGGACTATGGCCATTTTACTGTTTGTTTTCAGAATTAAAATTAAAACGCATTAAAGTGACAATGTTTAAACCGTGAGGAACACATTTAAACCACACACTGATCTGTACACTTTTTAGAAATATTTTTTATTGTAATTTAAACACAGCCCTGCTCTTAACAAAAAAACAAAAATCTTACCACCGAAGTAGCGTGCGAACTTTTTTGTCCTATATTGGACCCAAAATAAAGTAGTTCTATATTATTACCGACTGAGATAGTTATAATTGTATACAGCGGCATCTAATGATTTGACTTTAAGGTAACTATTTATAGAACTCTTGTTTTTACAGTATTAATGTTAATTGATAATAATAATAATAATAATATTTATTTATTTTAAAATAATTTGTATATTTAAAGTAAATTACAAAAATATTGGAAATATTGTCACAGGAGAAAAGTATAGAGCTAATATGTTAAAAATTCATTGAGATCATATGGCTCCATTTGAACTAAATAATTAAAAACATTTGATT
Source organism: Brassicogethes aeneus (assembly GCA_921294245.1). Classification (NCBI taxonomy): domain Eukaryota; kingdom Metazoa; phylum Arthropoda; class Insecta; order Coleoptera; family Nitidulidae; genus Brassicogethes; species Brassicogethes aeneus. The sequence goes on from OV121135.1 coordinate 60,640,453, forward strand.
TAAAACTATTAAAATTTTGAACAGTCTTAAGACGAGTTGGTAATTTATTATAACAGACAATACATGAATAAAAACAACTTTTTCTTTCATATATGGTTAATCTATGACTAGGATACATGTAACAGTGCGTTCTTGTGTTTCGACTAGATTTAAGTTGTTCAAACAAGTGCTTATTTTTAAACATAAAAATCAGTATTTCGTATATATATAACCCAGTAACTGTCAATATTTTACTTGATTTAAACAAACCTCTACAGGACATGTCACTTTTTTATTATTAATAATTCTAACTGTACGTTTCTGTGTGACAAAAATGTTTTTGATATTTTTGCTTCTTCCCCAAAAAATAATCCCGTACCTTAGCAGAGATTGGAAATTTGAGAAATACACTACCATTAGTGTTGACTTATCAAGGTAATTTTTTAAAACTCGTAACGAGTATGCTACCCCATTCAATTTGCTACATAAAAAAAGTGTCCGATAACTGTCTACTTATCCCTACTGTTATAAATAGTTCTAACACTTTTAATAATTTTCTTATTTTTTTCTTTTAGGTAAAACTCGAATGTAACGTGGGCAAACCCTCCCGCGTGATACACATCCGCAACATACCCTCTGACGTGTCGGAAGCGGAAATAATCCATTTGGGACTGCCGTTCGGGCGCGTGACCAACGTGCTGGTGCTCAAAGGCAAGAACCAGGCCTTCTTGGAGATGGGCGACGAGTCGTCGGCCACCCAGATGGTCAACTACTTCAGTACCTGCATGGCGCAGCTGAGAGGCAGAGCGGTCTACGTCCAGTACAGCAACCACAAAGAGCTCAAGACCGATCAGACGCATTCGAATGCAGTAAGTATTTTTTAATCAACTCCGTTTTTATAATAAAATAAATATGCATAAATATAACTTGAAACTTAAAACTTGAAACTTTAAAATATCTAAATTGGCCTGTATTAGGGTGTTTCAAAAAAACCTTTTTTTTTTTCTCGGAACCACGCTCAAAAGTTTCGTATAGATATAAAAATGAGCCTGTGAAAAAATGAGCTCTTAATTTCAAAATTAAGATGTTCCGCATCGCACTTTTCGATTTTCCATAAGAATAACATAGGAAACATTATTTTTGTTTCTTTTTATTTTTTTAACTAAAGAACAATAGGTCGTCCTTTAAAGTTCTTGACATATTTTTGTAGAGAATTGAACGCTCTACAAAAAAGTTTTCTTATGATTTTTTGATAAATTTGATCCTTCTAAAGAAATTTAAGGTCAAAGTTCAAATTATACAAAATTTTTGGGTTTTTTTATCTTATTTGGCGAGTCTGCCCGACTCATTTAAAAAATTTTGAAATATTTTTGTAGAGAATTGAACGCTGTTTTTTCGAACTTCCAGAGCTCAAAAACAATATTTCGATTCTTTTTTAGCACTTTGAACTAAACAATACAGAAAAAATCCGAGAAAACGACTAAATTGATGGTTAATTTCACTTAAACCTTGAATAACTTTTAACCAAGTTCACTTACCGAAAAATGACTCTAGACCTTTTTTGTAGAGCGTTCAATTCTCTACAAAAATATTTCAAATTTTTTTAAATGAGTCGGGTAGTTAAAAAACACAAAAATTTCGTATAATTTCAACTTTGACCTTAAATTTGTTTAGAAGGATCAAATTTATCAATAAATCATAAAAAACCTTTTTTGTAGAGCGTTCAATTCTCTACAAAAATATGAATATGAAGAACTTATTGTTCGTTAGTTACAAAATAAAAAAAAATATTACAAAATTAAAAGAAACAAAAATAATTTTTCCTATGTTATTCTTATGGAAAATCGAAAAGTGCGATGCGGAGCATCTTAATTTTGAAATTATAGCTCATTTTTTCACAGGCTCATTTTTATATCTATACGAAACTTTTGAGCGTGGTTCCGAGAAAAAAAACAAATAAAAGGTTTTTTTGAAACACCCTAGCCTGTATATATGGGTTATTTTTAAATTTCTTGTACATTTGTTGTCCCTCAACTTTAATATTTTATAAAAAAATTGAGTTGGAACTTTAGTAAGCGAAATCAATTGGTTTAAGTGTTTTTATTAACCATATATTGGCAAAATTGTAAAATTTTAAATTTAACCCTATAAAAAAAATTAAACTTTCCCCAACACTACAGAAAAGGAAGCTGTCCCACTTCCAATAATATTTACTACTTAATTCCATTTAAATATATTAGAGTAAAATAGCATCCTCGTTTTTTTATATCGTTAAGAATATATTCGAAATATTACAAAAAAGCCCATTTGTGGTAATATTTAAAAATACAAGTGTTTAAAATAACCCCAAAAGTTTGTCCCTTAATTTGGGTCACAGCCTTTACAAATGACTTGAAGCCACAACACGTTTTTCTGTATTTTTTTATACTACTGTGTCACAGTAATAAATAGTATATTATGTATCAAGTTTGATAAACGCCATTTTATACACGAATTTAATTTAATTAATGAGTGTATAGAAAAGTTTATAAACGAGGTGCATACTATCCTTTTTCTACGACAAATACTTATTATTATCTTAAATTGATTTAAATCAAAAATTTGTAAAGAGCGCCATCTATGAAACCATAGGGGAATCTGTGTGTCACCGTCAAATGTCACATTTTTACATTTTATAAACACAGATTATAAAGATCATAAATCGCAATGTATTTCTTGAAAATTGACAGTTTTTTACAGTGAAAGTAAAGAAAATGTTTTATGAGGACTTTACAGTGGAGTCCGTGCCCGAATTTAAGTTAAAGTTTACTGCCGGCGAAATTAAAAGGTCAGTACAATGTTCATATAAACTTTTCAAATATTGGCGTTGAGAAACTATTTAATACTTTTGTATTTTTGTATGGAGATAATAAAATAGCTTTCACATTTTACAAGAAAGGCACTTTATTTTAACGATTGTATGACATTTGACAACTGTCAACTAACTTAAAACTAACTTCAGCCCGTGACTAAAAGGATATAAAGCGACAACTTGTTAATGTGTATTTAAAAGGTCACTTAGTGTCATGGAAACATGTACGATAATGGGCGATAGTGGGAGTAGAAAAAAGTAGTAAAAGTTTGATTCTTAAAAGAAAGTATCCTAGTAATGGTTTTAAGGGCGAAAATACAAATAGTCAATGTATTTTGCCTCAAAGAAGCTGGAAAAAAATTTTTGGTAGTTCAACGAAACAATGTTTATATTCACCCATAATATAACAAGTGGTATGATTATCATCGATGATATTTTCGAATTGAAACCGAGCTGCAGATTTCACGAGTCCGCAGGACGAGTGAAATGTGCTGCTTCGGTTTCATTGAGTAAATATCATCGATAATTAATCATACCACGAGCTATATTTAGTGAGAAAATATAATGAATTTTAGGATTTAACGAATTGTTAGTTTGGCATTTGAAATTAAAACGTACTTTAAAATATAAAAAGACTTTAATAAACCTTATTTATTCAAACTTACCTTAATTTTATTATCGTTTACACCAACCCATCGATCTTTTAGAGTTTATAATTCATTATTTTAATCATTTAACAAACATAGTATTTAAATGTCAACAAATGTCAAATCAAAAAAAGTGTCAAAATCGTTAGCAACGTGTAAATAAGGTGATAAAAAATATTGCCGCTGTGATAAAATGCGTAACCATGGAATACTGGCATTTTATTGGTTCTAATTATAATGAATTGTATTGTCACCTTAATATTATTACTAATAACCAAAACTTTTTATTAATTTGTAGCTAGTTAAATTGGACAAACTGGCTCAATTTTTTTTATAAATAATAAATTTATGTTCTTTTTTCCTAGTGTAAATAAAACTTTGAAAGGATTATTAACAAGCAAAAAAATATATTTTCAAAATGATTTTTTTTCTTTTTTCTTTTTAAAGGTCTTATTTAAAAAATCCAACTGACAACTTTTAGGTGTTAAATAACACCCCTAAATATACAAAATTTTGAAAAAAACAGGTTTGTAGATTATGTTTTTGTTTTTACTTTTTCTTCTTTAAATACACAAAAATTTTGAAAATAACCCATGTACAGTGTGGAAAGAATCAAAAAATGTTTCATGTTCATAAAATTAATTAATTTTGCCGAAAAGAACGTAATTTAACAGAAAATTTAATTACATTTAATGCAAATGCAAAATTAATTAATAATTTATTTATTATGGTAATTATCGTTAAATTTTAATATGAGTAATAATAACACAAATGTTAATTTGTGCATATTTTTCTCGTATAGTTAATGACGCCGTAAATTTATTAATACATAGGTAATTAGGTTTGTTGGAGTTTAATTCGGCTGAAAATTGTTCAATTTTAATATGTATTATATGCACAAATGTTTATCAGAACTTAAACTAACATTAAACAATCATCAATGTTTCCTTTAACTGTATTTACATTATGGTGGTAGTCTCGTTATTATGTACATAGATATGAAAATAAAAAACATTCGCAATTAAGTACGTACGTACGTACGCTCTGATTTTTTAAACGTCGTTAGCATCGATTCGTTATTTTTAACATACATTTTTTGTTGGCCTTATTAAAAACCACGTTCATTAATTTTTGTTATCCCTAACAAACAATACATAACATCAAATATCTGAGCTATCATTAAATTTTTAATCAAAGTTCGAATGTAAAGCATATTTTAATCACAAAAAGTTTTGCAACACGACAAATTTTCACCGGTAAAAACTTTCTCGATAATTTTTTAAAACTTTAATTCGAAACTAAGGCTAATTTATATTGGATCGAATTGTTCCATTGAAAATAAATGTTTAATCAGTTTTTTAAGGGTAATGAAAACTTTTCATAATACTGCATTATTTATTCAAATTTTAAAACCTTTAAAAAAGGGGATCTCATTAATTTTAACAACCCCATATTTAAATATCAATGAATATTTTATTAACTTCGCAAAGAAAATCCTCATTTTTAAAATGATTTATTAATTCATTTAAATCAGTTTTTAAAGAATAATTAGGGCTTTTTACATTATTTAAAAATAATTAATTAAAAATTACATCTTTTTCTTGAAACTTTAAATTTGGGTTAAAATAAAATATCCATTAAAACTTAATGCTGTTTGCTTGTACCGGGGATTAAACTTTTTCTTCCGGGAAAAACTTCAGGAAAAATTTCTCAGATGAGGCCGATAAAATTAAATTAACACAGGTATCTCGTCTTAATAAATCAAATATTTGCGAAAGGTTTTAACCCAAATTATGTTTTCTTCTGAGAGAGTGTTTTCAACAGGTAGTCTAAAAGGGGCCGAAAATAAAATAAACTCGCAATATCTGATTTTGCGTTATTAATTAGCTAAAATAATATTTGACCCCTTTTGGGGTTGTTTTAATCAGAACAGGATAATCAAATCAACTCGGGCTAATTAAATTCTACGCAGTGATAATTACAAGAAATATGTAATCAAGATCTTTGTGAATTAAAAATCCATTTGGTGAGTGACAAAGTATCTAAAACAGATTGACCTGTAAAACTGAAACTTCTTTACGATTTAACTGCTTTCTTATCAGCAATGATCTGATTTAAATTCATTGTAGCAATTCCTTCAAAAACGTACTGTTCAATAATTTCCGCGACACTTAAATTTTACTTAACTACATTGTCCATCGTCAATTATCATCTCGACGATACAATGTCTCGTAAACATGGCCGATAGAGATAGAACGGGCGCATTTATTGCCCTCTTAAAAGAACTTTTCGATGCCGGAACAAATCACGTTTAATACCCCCGACAAGGTAATAAAAAAGTTTAGTTACTTCAGTTTTGTTTGTTTCCCGATTTAATTTGCGTCAGTTACATATAATTTGTAGCTTTTAACCCCGCTACAATGGTCTCATTTTAGATCATTGTCATTTAATAAAATGATGACAAGCTAAATTGGCAATATAATTACGCTAAATTTAGCTACAATATGTTGCTTGTCATCATCTAGACTTATCCATATTTTAGCTGGACATATTTGCAACAGTAACATTGACAAGTTGTGGCTTTGTGGCGCTTTAGTCACGGGCTGAAGTTAGTTTTAAGTTGAAAGTTGTCAATTATCATACAATCGTTAAATAAAGTGTTTTTCTTACCAAATACCAAATGTAAAATTATTGGATTTATTAAGAATATTAATTTTTGTAAAAGGATTGACCACAATTTTAGATTCAGCCCTGTGTATGCATTTGTAAATAGACAAGATTTATTTACCTTATGAATTTTTCGTTTGCCACATCAATTGCAACTCAATAGTAATATTTTTTTAGATTTATTCGAGGCCCAGAACATGAAAAATAAAATATGGTTGAATTTATTGAGATGTCCCCTAAGTGAAAATGATTATTTTTTATTTTTGGTTGTTTCATTGTCTAGAATGGGGTTTTTGGGAAGCCACCAGGTCTAGTAATATAAATCATACATTTTGAAAATTAGAGATTCACGGAAGATAGCTTCACGGAGGTTAGGATTTCGTATGTTTTTTTAACATCCCTTTGTATATTTGAAATAAGTTATTTTATCTTTTGACACAATAATATTTTTTAAAAATCCAATTGTACATACATAAAAATTTATAAAAAAATCTACTTTCTGAGATATTACACTTCACGGTGGATAGGTTTTTAAATAGCAAATTAATGAACTTAAACTTTTGAATTATAAAACAGCAACACTCTCATCTGCATATAAATTCTAAATGACCTTCAGGAATACATTTAATTTTTAATAATATATATTTGATTCGATTGCTTTGGATGTGTTTAATTTACTTAGTGAACTGATTTTTTAGTATGCTTTTACTACCTCAGATATTTAAAAACGTATAGGTTAACCTAGAAAGAGTAACAGTCACGGAGGATAGGTTTTATACTTTAAAACATTGTAAAAAATAATTAATTGCGGTTAAAAATCTGGAACCTGAGCTGTAATATCTAATTAATTGTGAAAGATCAAAACAAAATAAAAGTGTAGGTCAAACTCATTTTAATATCACGGGGTAACGCCATCATGGGACATTTCGTGAGATTCACCCATATATTAAATAAATACTTTAAAAGAAATGAAATGCTTGGCAGGTTTATTTGTATGCAATTTAATTTGGAGAACAAAAAATAGTTTGTTCTGATTTCAAGATTTCCGACGGAAGGGTAGTAAAAAAGTTGTTACTTGACCTTTTTTGTTTCTCGATTTAATTTTCTTTTGTCACATTTGTAGGGGGTTAAATTAAATGATCCCCTTTTATGATATGCTCCATTAATTTACTTTATTTTACATCATTTTAGCTTATCATCATTTTTGCTTCCCTTATTTAGTCTTGTCTCAGACTTGTCCATTTTTAGCTTGTCATTATTTTATTTTAGTAAAATAGCATTTTTGTATAACATTTTATTTTAGAATGTCACATCTTTAACTAGTTATTTTATTTTATCTTTATCTCCAGCCATTTTTCTTATTTTAGGCTGTTAGCAAACATGTATAAATTGCCTTTTACAAACATTTTTAAAAAGTTATGCATTTTCCACCATTAAATTTTCAAATATTTGCTATTATCTGCAAAACAACCATAAATAACAACACGAATTTCGATTAACAAGCCGTTAAGGGCGGATTTCGGTGCATTATTATGACGAGCATTTTTCCCCATACACGGTTAATATTTTAATAATACCTGGTGTGTATCGGCGGGCACGGCTGGCTTGCGAAGGGAGGAGGGGGCAAGCATCGTATGTAAATCAAAATCGATAGCTGTTGTCGCATTAAACGAAGCATGCATTATCAATCCCGTGGTCTGTATAATTTTGTCGACAAGACCTCTGAAACCGCATCATCGCCGTGCTCGTGAATTGGAATAAGAAGCGTGTCACAATACACACATACAACAAGTTGAATGGCAATAATTGTACGATTACTTAACTAGAAATAAAGCTTCTTATGTCTATATATGTAAGCGGTTTATCACAATAATATTACATATTACATATTATGTAACAAATAAGTTATTTTACCGTTAATAGATTCTACCCAACTAGGAATTATAATAAAGCTATATAACCACAACCTAAATAGAATAGTTCGTATCTACATTTTATACACTTTGTCAGAACTCGGTTATCATCGTAACAAAAGTATAACTTTTAATAATCAGCTGTCAAACGCTTATGTTACAAACGAGTGTTTTCGAGAATAAAGCCGGAATAAATTGTACCTATTAGATACAATACATACACATTTTAGTAGTGATTAACGTGAAAAGTGTAAACATTTCAATTCGGTAAAAATCGTCAAACAAATAAGTCGCCTAAATTTAAACAGCATTTAGCATTATTAAAAGCGTTGATTAAGAAAGTCTCCACTCAACGGTAAAATACCATTATATTATTTATTATATATAATATTATGTTGCCATGAATTCGTAGGTATATTTTGTTGTTTAAAATTCAGTTGTCGGCGCTTTTTAGAGAACTCAAACATAAAAATGGTTGATTTTAAGGTTATGTTTGTGCAAAAATTATTTTCTACTAATTTCTTAAAAATGTCCAAACTTAAATATAAATTTTATTAGGTAAAGTTATCATTAGTTAATTCTGCACCAACAAATGTACTTACCGAATTGGATCCTTTGGCAAAACATGAAAATGCAACGATTTAGTTCTTGAATTTTATTTACAATTAAAAACACAATAATTCACCATGATCCCTTAGATAAAATACACACACTAACGTAACTATATAAGCATTTAAGCGTTGAGTGTCGTAATCAACGATATATGGATTTTATATAAGGATATAAGAATTTTTTCCTTGCAACGTAAAACATAAATAACGTGCGCGATTTAGCTGTGCAATTGAACAAAATTTGTCGAGTAAGACTTCTGCCTTCCTCTCTTTTGTAAAAAAACTTAAAACTTAGTAAAATTTAACTTTTTGTTTCGTAGCGTATATTGTAGTTTAATGCAAATAAATGAACTTAATGCATTTTAATGAAAGAGTTGTATGTTGTTTATATATAAATTGGAGATACAGAACTAGTTGTTTAATTTATGCTTAAGTGAAAACTAACTAAACTAATAAAACATGTTAAATTTATTTACCATGTTATTATTTTGACGTTTTTTATTTACCACACAAACATTGCCAATGCAGCGTGGTATTTCCACCATTTAAATAATTTAATTTTCAGCACATACATACGTTGCCAAATTTACCTATATAACTAGCCACGAACTGAGAAGTTCTACTTCTGGGCTCAAAAAATAAAATAAATCCAAATGTTGCTTTGGGAGACAAAGATGGGCAAAAGATGATGGCTCGTTACTCGTCGGTGCGAAAATTTGCATGGAAAGCTGTCAGCGAACGTTTGTCGGAAGTCATTTAGATGGCGGGCGGTTACATTGTGTTTTTTTTTTCGCCTTATTTTTTTTTCTTCCGCTCAGACCAAAGGAAAGATAAACGGTGACCCATTTGTTGTGTCGCTTTTGCTTGAGTTTTATTAAAGTTAAAATTTATTTAATAAAATAATATTTAGCTAATAATAGTATATTACTAGCTTGCGAGCGAGTGCTTCATTAGATGACTTCCTAGAACAGTTTATTAACGAGGTGCATACTATACTTTTTCCAAGACAATTAATTAAAAATATGCTCTGAAACAATATTTTTATTTTTAAAATAAAATACACAGGGTAAAAAAATCTGGACTAGTCATTTAAAATTTGCCATGTTGCCAATATGCCAATAATAGTCGTTTTAGAGGTGGGGGTGAAATGATGTATTTTTTTAGTTAATCCAGGAAAATGCTATTAAACCCAACGAAATGTTATCAAAAATGCTTCAAATGCATGCAGTAGTTTGTCCGAAAACATTTTTGTACACTCCATTAAACTTTTTCTTGCGTTTTTGCCCTTTGCAACCGTTTATGACAAATTTCGCTTTTATAGCTTTGGAAATTTAATAAACAGCGCGTTTCGAAGCGTGATTTAATTCGCTTTTAATTATACGGTTTATGCGTAAGTCGATTACGTAGTCAACTAACCCATTAATTCGGATGAAAATTAATATTATTTGGCTGGGTTCTATGCGAAAATTAAGGAAAGGAAATATTGCGTTTGGGGGAATGCCGGAAGACGCGTTTCCAGAAGTCTACAAGACGTTCAAATTAATTATTTTTATGCATTAATCCCGGCGCATTCGCCATTTTTGAAAATTTTGAAAATAACTAAATATGGATAGCAAAGTAATCTGGTTCAAAAAAGATTAAAAGAATTTTTTTTTTCTCATCTCTTGTGAAAATATGTTGGTTTGTCATGTTTTAAGAGCCCTGTCAAAAGATCAGCTCCATTAAAAAAATTTTAGGGGTCGCTCAAGGTTTTTAAAAATTTCCAAAATCGTCAAAAATTTGATTTTTTTTTTTAAATTTTTTTTTCGTTCCGATATTATTTTTTAATTTAAAAATAATAATGATTCTAAAAGTTTCAAATCGATGTTTTGATTTCTAACGGTCGCTCAAGATTTTTTTAACTTTCAAAGTAGAGTATTTTGAATGTTTTCGAATATAAATATCAACGAACTTTTAGCGACCTTCAGAAATCAAAATAATGATTTAAAATTTACAGAATTTTTATTATTTTCAACCAAAAAATTAATATCGAGACGAGAAAAAAAATTAAAATATAACAAAATTTCAATTTTTGACGATTTTGAAAATTTTAAAAAATCTTGAGCGACCCCTAAAATTTTTTTAAACGAGCTTATATTTTGACATGGCTCTTACAGATTGATAAACTAGCATATATTTTTTTTTATATATAAGTATATATATATATATACATATAATAAAATTAACAGTATATCTTTTCTACCTATAATGCTTGTTGTATATCGTATAAAATTGAATAATGACTTTTAAAAGATGTCCTTTAAAACGTGTCAGAAATTTTTTGCCTCCATAAATAAAAGTATTGTTGATAAAGTCACATTTTAAAGTCGTATAAATCAATAGGCGTTGTCGTCGAAGGTAAAGCGATTCGTATGATTTATGATGATTAGGGGACTTTGCTTTGTTTTCTTAAGGACCACCGCCAACTCCAAGTATTTTTCAAGGGGTAATTATTTTACTATTAGCATTTTGAAAATCACGGTTTTATTCTTCGCTGTCTGGCTTAATTTATAGCGATTTTATTGAGTTTTCCAGTTTTGTAAACAAAATTTTTAAAAATATTTGATTTATACAGGTTTTAGTACCAAAAAATTTCTATGATATTAAAACTACTATGTAGGTATTTCCTTCCAAAATATATATTATACATTTAGCAGAGACAACATAAAATCACACAGTGTATCGTTTACAACAATGTATCTTTCATTATATGATAATAAAGTTTACGTTCACGTACCTAAATGTTAATAGGTTAAGTCAAATTATTATGTCTTCCCTACATATTAAGTTGCGGCGATTAAAAGCTATTTAGCCCTCAGTTGAAACCTTACCTTCTATACTATACAGGGTGTCCTGAAAATAGTGTAAATACTCTACAAGCTGTTTTTAGTGCCAAAAATACTTTTTTCTACTCCCACCTTTAAAACGCCCTTTATCGTAGGTACATGTTTCCATGACACTAAGTGACCTTTTAAATACACATTGACAGTTGTGGCTTTACGGCGCTTTAGTCACGGGCTGAAGTTAGTTTTAAGTTAGTTGACAGTTGTCAAATGTCATACAATCGTTAAAATAAATTGCCTTTCTTGTAAAATAATACAAATACCAAAATATTATCTCAATACAAAAATACAAAAGTATTAAATAGTTTCTCAACGCCAATATTTGAAAAGTTTATATGAACATTGTACTGACCTTTTAATTTCGCCGGCAGTAAACTATAACTTAAATTCGGACACGGACTCCACTGTAAAGTTCTCATAAAACATTTTCTTTACTTTCACTGTGAAAAACTGTCAATTTTCAAGAAATACATTTCGATTTATAACCTTTATAATCTGTGTTTATAAAATAAAAAAATTTGACATTTGACGGTGGCACACAGATTCCCCTATTGTTTCATAGATGGCGCTCTATACAAATTTTTGATTTAAATCATTTTAAGATAATAATAAGTATACTTATTATAAATATATTTGTCGTAGAAAAAGTATAGTATGTATCTCATTTATAAACTTTTCTATACACTCATTAAATTAAATTCGCTTGATACATAATATACTATTATACAAAGATTTCATTCTATTTTTGTCTTTAGAAAGTACATATAGAATATTGCATATTATTTTCTGGACACCCTGTAGTGGAATGTCTTAAATTACTTTTCGATGAAAAGTTCGATTAAACAGTAATAACTTTTCCGGCAGATATAAAAATCGATTAATATAAAACTAATTTCAAATTTACTTTAAACTTTTTAATGGGGTATCCAAAAGGTTACAAAGTAATATATCTATACCACGGTGAAAGGTTGATTTCCACAAAAGGTAAGCTTGGCAAATACATAAAAAATGTTTTTTACTCACACTTTAAAACGGCCATTATCGTACATGTTTTCAGTAAACTTTGACAAGATGTGGCTTTATGGCGCTTTAGTCACGGGCTAAAGTTAGTTTTAAGTTAGTTGACGGTTGTCAAATGTCATGTTTCTGTGATTTTAGCCATTTGTGACATTTTAAAGTTTAATAAATACTATTTATCTATTTTGCGTTCATAATGACTTCATTATAACACCGCTTTCGGTGCTGTAATGAGATACTTTATCCCACCCAAAATTTTTATTCTATAGGTTGGCTTTACTTTAAACAGTATAATATTTTACATATTGATTATAATATTTTTATGATTTTTCTAGTACTTTTCTGGCAATAAATTTTGTTTAACACCAAAGAAAATCCTTTTTTTCTTCTTTAACATTAACAGCCGCTTATTGTAAATAAGTAAATTAAGGACGGCATGGCGAATCGATTTTGACATTAACCGTCAAACCAATGACTGTGATACCAACTATCTAAAGTAAAATTCGACCAAATTAAATTTATGGTATAAATTTTTTTTTATAGAATTTTTGCAAAATAGATAAAATCGTCATTTCATAAGACCTTTTATGGCACTACATTATCCATTACAAAACTTGCTCCTTCGTCGCTCGTTTTATGACATTAGTTCTTTAAAATACTATTTTTAGACTGTAACACTTCTGATATTTTCTTACGTAGAAACCAATCATTGTAGCAATATGTAAAGTTAACAGACATACTGTTTTATTGTGTTTAAATAAAATTTTTAATTAATTCTGCCATCGATTTGTCTTTTGTGCGACAATGCACATTAATTATGCATGTAGCGCAATCATTAAAAAGGATTTTTATTATTTTTGTATTCCTTTTGAGGACGACCGTCAATATTTGACGGCACCGTTAATAACTCGTCCCGAACGATTAGCGTACAACGGGCAGAGGTGAACAAAAAAATGACAGAGCAATTTACAATTGTCCAATCAATTCGAATAATTAGATTTTTTGTTCACCTGCGGGATTATGGACATAATGAAAAACGATTTCGCAGAAAAGTTAAATATTTGAATAGTTCAGGTTTTATTCTCGTAATTGATTAATTTTAATTGAGATTTTTCAAAAGAAAAGACTATTTTTTTTCCAGTTTCAGAATTTTGATGCGTTACCGAAATGATGGGTTGAAAGCTTTCAAGACATTTTTATTGCAATCTTTTAGTTTTCTTTTGAGTATTGTCTCTAACGATTGCAATTTCCCCCGAAAAAAAGGGTGCCAAAGTGAAAACAAAGGCGGCACAATCCTCACGGAAATCTTAACCTCACTAATTGTTTACGTTGTCGGTTCTGTTTATTTAATTGCGCGTCTCCCCGCCGAACTGGTGTAGTCGTTAGCGGCAATTAGTTGTAAAAATAAGGCAGATGGAAAACGCGCACATTTTTTCTACTTTCGAGCTCTTCCAAACCGACACCTTTACAATTTTAACGAACGAATCGTCTTTAATTGCGATACCGTTCGATGCACTATTACTAGTCTGGTTGTTAGGATTTTTAATTAAAATGCTGATTAAATACAAGATTAATCCTCGAGACGTCAAAATTACTTGAATTGAATCGAGATTCTAATTAAAACTTTTTTACACTAATTTTTCAATTTTGCTAAACTTAAGTAAGACGCAAAATAAACGTTATATGTATTTGGAAATTAAACCAATATTATATACCTACCTGTCATATGTATTTTTTTGATACAAATATTATAATTCTTGGCGATACAATATTTACTTTTGGATTAAATATAAGGTATCTTTAAGTAAGTTAAGCAATAATTGTTTCAAATATTGTCTATTCTTTTTTTAACTTTTGCTCGACTTTAAATAAAGGTTAGCATATAATGACCATGTTTATTTTAAAAGGTAAAGAGTGGATTATGCTATCTCTTTTTTTCTAAGACTGATAGAGAAACATAGATAGGATAATCCACTTTAAATTTTAAAATAAACTTGGTCATTATATCCTAACCTTTAAAGTCGAGCAGAATTTAAAAAAAAATAGACAATATTTGAAACAATTATTGCCTAACTTAACCTGAAAAAAAATGATATTGGTCTATAGCATTATTACATAACTTTTTTACAATGTTTCAAATACCTATCTACCTATATATAATGTATACGACAATGATTTTTTTGTTTGCGAGACGGACATTTTTTGGCTTTGGTCTTGAAAATCTTTTAAATGGTTAGTTACAAAATTATTTAAAAAAAATTTATACATTCTTCAAACTTTGATCTTGAAAATCTTTTAAATGGTTAGTCTTTTTTTGTAAAGCGTTCAATTTCCTACAAAAATATGTATAAAGATTTGGATAAACGATTGATTATTAATGAAATATGGTCTTTTTTATAAGGGACTAAAAAATGGAAAACTTTGATGAGCCTAAGAACCAATTTTTTAATGTCGAAGGTAAAAAAAATATTAGACTTTTTTGAATCTAGCATTCATAGTGATTGTTTTTTCGCTTAAATCGTCTTAAAATAACATGTTTAAAGCAGCGATGCATAGTTTTAAGTTTAGATTAGAAACTGGTGAGAAAGTTTAAACTCCATTTCGGCAGTGCATTTTCGTCAAATTACCGCGTCCCGTTTCGCAATGCCGAAAGTTTGATGAATAGAAAGAATCTAATTACTCTCTGCTGCGCCCCGCGAGAAGCGCTCCGCCTTTATTGTTTGTTATGCGTTGACGCATCTCCCCGCCCGAAAATTAATAAACATTTTTATACCTGCCAAAGCATTCCTGCAAAAGAATTTTTAATTACCTTGCCCGTTTTAATGAAGCTTGAAAAATATTTACAAATTCATTGTTCGTTATTGCTTTGTAGAAATTTGATTATTATTATTGTTGTTGTTTTTATGCATTTATATTGTTTTTTTTACAAAATGTAAGTACTATGCTCCACACCTCAAAGTCCCACCACGTGACCACGTACGGAACGCAGTCTTTTGAAAATTTGGCATTTAAGGCTTTTCAGGTTATGTATCTGTCAAAGTATAGTCAACGAAAGAAATAATATTATGTTTAGGCGTTAAAAATGTATAAAATCTTTATAACATTACAATAACAATGGATGGTTTAAGAATTTATGAATATAATTACTGCATTTAATGAAATTCTAAAGTGTGTGGTGCCAAATAAGTAATATTTTTGTGCATTTGGTCCAATCATCTGGTTTTCTCCAAAAAATAATTTAACTAAACAGCATTTATTTAAAAAAATCTAGCTTCTCTATTATGGAATAAGAATATCTGTATTAAAGGTAGGTTATAATATTAACAAAAATATCATCTAATTTTGTAATTTTAAGGTTAGAAAAATTTATTTTGACCAAAATAAATAAGTATTTTGGATTATTTAAAAGACTGTATAATATGGTATTTAAAAATGTGGTAGTTTTTCTTATCCAGCTTAAAGTGTACCTACATAAAGTTTTGTCAATACAAATAGTTAAAAAGCTTGATCTACATCAAAAAATTTAAAAATTTTAATAAATCACTTGTCATGGAAGTATTAAATATTTTCACATTGCAAGTTTCTCTAAAAATTGTTTGTTTTCTTATAATCTAACTTAAAGTAAGTATGCCGAGAGGTATGCACAAGTTTTGTCGTTAGAAGTATAAAAGCTTCAATTTAATTTGAACTATATTCAACAATTATTTAGTATACCTATATTTATTTATGACCATATTAACAAACTCTTTCAAATAATCCACTTATTTATTTTGGTCAAAATAGATTTTTCTAACCTTAAAATACAAAATTAGATGATATTTTTTGTTCTAATACATTAACCTACCTTTGATACAGATATTCTTATTTCATAATAGAGAAGTTAGATTTTTTTTAATAAATGCTGTTTAGTTAAAACTATTTTATGGAGAAATGTAGACCCAATGCACAAAAATATCACTTATATTGCACCTTACACTTTGGAATTTCATTAAATGCAGTATTTATATTCCTAAATTCTTAAACCAACCATTTTTATTGCGATACTATAAAGATGTATTAACTTTTAACGCTTAAACATAAGCAGTAACACTATAAATATTATTCCTTTCATTGACTATATTTTGACAGATACACAACCTGAAAAGCCTTAAATGCCAAATTTTCAAAAGACTGCCATTTTTGCAAGTTACTTGCAAAAATGGCGAATGCTCCGGTGTTAAAACCATTATCCTATAGACACTCAGTTCTTGTTAGATTAAAAAACAGGGATCGGAACTTAAAGTTTAAATCCTGACACGATGTTGTTTCCGTCTAATAAATGCAAGTTAATTCGCTAGAAGTGAGGCGAACGCGTTAAATAATTACGCAACATTGAATTTATTAAAGTGGCACTAATGAGTTTTGCTAATAGTGTGCTCTGCTTGCCGGGGGAGAGAGAGAGAGAGAGGATCGAATAAAAACCTTTTAAAATGCGCGGCCTGCTGCTGTCGACAATCGCTGGATTTAGCCGGATTAAAGGTGAAATAATTAGGAAAAAACTGATTGGTAATTATAAAAACCTTAAGAATTAATTGCGAGTAAGGGAGATGAAAATATTGCGGACCATTGTTTTGTTGTAAAAAAATATTTATGCAGAAGTATAAGAAATCCTATACGCTAGTAGCGCCACCACTCGGCTGTTATCATCGTAACAAAAGTACAACTTTTAATAATCAGCTGTCAAACGCTTATGTTACAAACGAGTGTTTTTGAGAATAAAGCCGGAAAATATTTGTTGTGTTGTTGGGTGTCTTTCAAAAGGAAATCCTGGGTTGAGTTTTACCGGTTTTTCAATAAACAGTGTTAATCTGAATGAAGAAATAAATTCCGTACAGTCTCTGTAAATATAAATTGTACCTATTAGATACCATAAATACACATTTTAGTAGTGATTAACGTGAAAAGTGTAAACATTTCAATTCAGTAAAAATCGTCAAACAAATAAGTCGTCTAAATTTACACAGCATTTAGCATTATTAAAAGCGTTGATTAAGAAAGTCTCCACTCAACGGTAAAATACCATTATATTATGTATTATATATAAAATTATGTTGCCATGAATTCGTAGGTATATTTTGTTGTTTAAAATGCAGTTGTCGGCGTTTTTTAGAGAACTCAAATATAAAAATGGTTGATTTTAAGGTTATGTTTGTGCAAAAATTATTTTTTACTCATTTCTTAAAAATGTCCAAACTTAAATATAACTTATATTAGGTAAAGTTATCATTAGTTAATTCTGCACCAACAAATGTACTTACCGAATTGGATTTTTTGTCAGAACATGAAAATGCAACGATTTAGTTCTTGAATTTTATTTACAATTAAAAACACAATAATTCACCACGATCCCTTAGATAAAATACACACACTAACGTAACTAAGCATATAGGCGTTGACTTTCTTAATCGATGATATAAGGCATAATAAAACTAAATTTAATACCAAACCAAAAATTTTCAGTTTTTATTTGCAACACAAAAAATAACGTGCGCAATTTAGCAGTGTAATTAAAACTTTGCGAACAAAATTTGTCTGCCTTGTGAAAAACAAAAAATTTCGTCAAAAATGCTACTTTTCTTACTCAAAACGTAGCCGATTGAGTAACATAAATTATCCTAACTCGCAATACCGACGACTCTAATCATGGTAAAACAACACAAATGAAATGGACTTTTCGCCGGGACACAGAATTAAACGTTAATTAACAGATTAGAAACAGATCAAAAGGCTGCACGCAATGTTAATTCAAACAAAGAGCTTAATCCATATAATGTGAGCGGGACATTGATGATGAATAACAGTCGGTTATAGAGCGACGCTAAAGTTTAAATTACGCTGCCATTCGGTCATTTTAGAAACAACATACGGCGCATAACCTTTTGACGGCAAATTGCGTTTATTCGTGACGACAATGTTGCGATAAATTGTTTAATTTGGCAGCTAAAAAGCGAAGAAATAGGTTTTAATAAAAACCAATAGATGAAGCGTGTTTTCCCTGAAAATATGCCAATAATTTGTGTGCATTGGTTTCGAGAATAACAAAAATAATAGTAAAATCGCCCGACGCGTATTTTCGAACCACACACAAATATTTATACGGTCTCAAAGATCGTAAAACTCTAATTTTATGTCGGTAAATTTAATTTTAGACTTTACTACTATAGTCATGGCTAGTTCGATTGTTATAAAGTACGGCTTAATATAATTAGGCTGGTTGTACAAACTATGAAATCAAATACACAGAAAAAAATTTAAGAATACCTTTATTCTTAAAAACATTTACTTGATTTAAGTATAATTTGCTTAGGTTACGAATACATTAAATTTCTTTTAAATATTAACCTATCCTTAAATTAAAAATATTTTATTTCTTAGCTTAAAATCAAGTACAATTGAAACAATATGATTGACCTAATATTGTCAAGGCTAAAACTAACATTAAACAAATATTAATCTTTCTTTAAACAAGCATATCTTATTCTTGCAGGTTAAATGTTAAGAAAGACTTTAAATGAAATAATCCTATTCTTAATTCAAGATTAACAATCGATTACACCAAATTTTGGAAAATATAAAACTGGATATAAATATAATTGTATTTATTCCAAGATTAGTAAATATTGGTACGACTGGCTTGTTCTTAAAAATATCTCCCACTAACGAAAATGTCAGTTTCTTGTGTTAGTTAATATGTATTGAATTTTTGAAATATTGTCTTTTCTTTTTTTAACTTTTGCTCGACTTTAAAGGTTAGAATATAATGACCATGTTTATTTTAAAGGGTAAACAGTGAATTATCCTATCTATTTTTCTCTATCGGTCTTAGAAAAAAAGAGATAGCATAATCCACTCTTTACCTTTTGAAATAAACATGGTCATTATATCCTCACTTTTATTTAAAGTCGAGCAAAAGTTAAAAAAGAATAGACAATATTTGAAACAATTATTGCTTAACTTACATAAATATACGTTATATTTAATCCAAAAGTAAATATTGTATGGTCAAGAATTATAACATTTGTATCAAAAAATACTTATTAAATTACATAGTGTATATGATAGTTTTTCTTGAGATAAGAATAAGTTAACCCCTGTACCTAACATTGAAATTATATCCAAATAAGTATTCAACCCTATATCCTTTAAATAAGTATTAATTTAAATTAAAAATAAGAATACGTATAAAATTACCTGCAAAAATATTTTCTCGCAAAAAATCGAGGTATTAACAAATAAATTAAATTTGTTTCGGCAACATAAATAATTAAATATCGGTGGGATCCCTGGGGTGAGGGCTCTGCCCTAACGGGGATTCCCCAGCGGGCATTTATCGTTTAATCCAAATAACAATAAATAAGCGATTTTATGGCAGGCAGATAAAAATATACAGGGCGAAGCGCGATCCAGCGCGCCCTCTAATTATCTGTCTGTTTGTTTTTTTGCAGCCTGTTTGTAACTTTAACCGGAGATTTCTGGGTATGGAAATGTAAAACGCGAATGTATAAATTGTTGATTTGGTTAATTTCATTTGAACTGGCTCGTCGGCTGTAATTATGTTTTAGGTTTTCGGTAAACCGAGAACACGTCCGATACAACAATATTAATTACATTTATGAAGTCCGGTATTATTCGTTCAACAATGTTTTTCAATTTATATTACATACCCAATTAACCGTCATCAGTTATTATAAACATAATTATTTAATAAATATATACTTTCTAAAAATGAATTAGTCAAAAATTAAACTACAGGCATAGAAAACAATGAAAAAAATTTGCATTTAAATTTTTTAATTATAATAAAAAAATATTTTAAATAATAAAAATTGGAAAAAAAGTTTCGATTTATAACCTTTATAATTGTGTTTATAAAATGTAAAAATGTGACATTTGACAGTTTCCCCTGTTGTTTCATAGATGGTGCTCTATACAAATTTTTGATTTAAATCATTTTAAGATAATAATAAGTATTTGTCGTAGATAAAGTATAATATGCAACTCGTTTTATAAACTTCTCTAGACACTCGTTTTTATTAAACACTCGCTTGCAAGCTTCGCTCGTGCCAAATAAAACTCGTAACTAAAATGGCATTTTTAAAACTTGATACATAATATACTATTTTCCTCTGTGACGTAAAGATAGAACATTTATTTTTAAATTGTCCTGCTTGTAGTAAAAGCTGTGTACGTATAAACACTATTTACCCAGAAAAGGGCAGTTCTTTTCAAAAAATAAGTACATAATATAGAACCACCAACGTCAATTTATATTCCTTCAAAATAACAATGTTCTAAAAGTAAGAAATTGTATAATAATTGATTTATTATTTAAAAACTTGAAAACATAACCTTAATTACTTACTCTGAGTTTAATGCCGTTTAAAACTTAACACGTTTAGTAAGTGCACAGATGATTATGTTTTTTTGTAATAACTTTCACACAAGCACTTTTTTACGCCTTTTTGTAGAAAAGGTCTTGAAATATTAATGTACTATGCTCCACACCTCAAAGTCCCACCACGTGACCACGTACGGAACGCAGTCTTTTGAAAATTTGGCATTTAAGGCTTTTCAGGTTATGTATCTGTCAAAGTATAGTCAATGAAAGAAATAATATTTATAGTGTTACCGCTTATGTTTAAGCTTTAAAAGTTAATAAATCTTTATAGTATCACAATAACAATGGTTGGTTTAAAAATTTAGGAATATAAATACTGCATTTAATGAAATTCCAAAGTGTAAGGTGCAATATAAGTGATATTTTTGTGCATTGGGTCTACATTTCTCCATAAAATAGTTTTAACTAAACAGCATTTATTAAAAAAAAAATGTAACTTCTCTATTATGAAATAAGAATATCTGTATCAAAGGTAGGTTAATGTATTAGAACAAAAAATATCATCTAATTTTGTATTTTAAGATTAGAAAAATCTATTTTGACCAAAATAAATAAGAGTGTGTTAATATGGTCATAAATAAATATAGGTATACTAAATAATTGTTGAATATAGTTCAAATTAAATTGAAGCTTTTATACTTTTAACGACAAAACTTGTGCATACCTCTCGGCATACCTACTTTAAGTTAGATTATAAGAAAACAAACAATTTTTAGAGAAACTTGCTAGGTGAAAATATTTAATACTCCCATGACATGTGATTTATTAAAATTTTTAATGTTATAATGATTTTTCGATGTATATCAAATTCAGTCGAAGCTTTTTAACTATTTGTATTGACAAAACTTTATGTAGGTACACTTTAAGCTGGATAAGAAAAATTATATAAAAAAAATTATATATTATACAGTCTTTTAAATAATCCAAAATACTTATTTATTTTGGTCAAAATAAATTTTTCTAACCTTAAAATTACAACATTAGATGATATTTTTGTTATAATATATTAACCTACCTTTAATACAGATATTCTTATTCCATAATAGAGAAGCTAGATTTTTTTTTAATAAATGCTGTTTAGTTAAAATTATTTTATGGAGAAACCCAGATATTTCGACCAAATGCACAAGAATATTACTTATTTGGCACAATACACTTTGGAATTTCATTAAATGCAGTTTTTATATTCTTAAACCAACCATTGTTATAAAGATTTATACATACATAATATTATTTCTTTCGTTGACTATACTTTGACAGATACATAACCTGAAAAGCCTTAAATGCCAAATTTTCAAAAGACTGCGTTCCGTACGTGGTCACGTGGTGGGACTTTGAGGTGTGGAGCATAGTACACAAAACTTGGTTGGGAAAAAGTTGTCTAATTATGGGAAATTATGAAAGTAGAGCTGATTTTTGGTTATAGTTAAAAACTGCTCTAACTTTAAAGGTCATTTTCGGATTCAGGGGTCAATTTTAGATGGCCCACTATTATTGACAAATGTAACCACAATCCAATTGATTTGGACGTTGCGTTCGACATGTGCAATTATCGTCGTGTGGTTTGCTCTGTTGCAGAACGCTTCGGCTCAGGCGGCTCTGCAGGCCGCCCAGGCGCTGGCCATCACGCAGAACTCGTCGGCGGTGGCTGTGACGCCGTCGGCCGGCGGGACGCCCGTCGCGACGCCTCTCACCAACGGCCAGGGCCAGGACATCCAAGGAGGTCCCAACACGGTGCTGCGCGTCATCGTCGAGCACATGATCTACCCGATCAGTCTCGACATACTGCATCTGGTAAGAATTTTTTGTAACGTTTTTACTGTTCGTACACACACAAATTTTCGATGAATTTCAATCGCAAATAACTTGTTTATTTGATGTCGGATTTAAACGAATATTAAAGAATGTTGTAGATAAATTAATGGACAATCGCTCACATTTCAAAAATTACTAAAAAATACACGTACGTTTATAATATACAGGTTTAAACAAAAAGATGATTTTCACCATAAGTTTAAGACACTCTGTAGAGTGGCAAAACCGTATATCGTTCTAAATTAAGTTTTATTTATCAAGTCACATCTATTCTTAACAGTTTTGTTTTTGGTTCACCTCGATATATTTATTTTTGTGGAAAATATGGATTTTTTAAAAAACATTGCAATTTCCAATATTTTTCTGTATGAAGAACTAAGGTTGCTATGGTCCATCCATATGCTATGGAGATTGACAGTGACAGTTTTGTTGAATCATCCCATACTTGGACATGTCATATACAGCTTTCAAAAGCTATCAAATTGTTTTTTGCAAATTAATGTTTAAATTTTGAGGTGTCTTCTCACTTTAAAAAATGGATTGTTGCCAGAGCCATTAATTTAATCCAGGATGGACGGTCACAGTATTACGTGGCAAGTGTTTTAAACGTCACAAGAAGTAAAGTACAAAGGGCAACATCAGTCGGAGACATTTTTAAAAGTAAGAAGACACCTCAAAATTAACACATTAATTTACAAAAAACAATTTGATATCTTTTGAAAGCTGTATATGACATGTCCAAGTATGGGATGATTCAACAAAACTGTCACTGTCATCCTCCGTAGGCTATGAATGGACCATAACAACCTTAGTTCTTCATACAGGAAAAATATTGGAAATTGCAATGTTTTTTTAAAAAATCCATATTTTCCACAAAAATAAATATATCGAGGTGAACCAAAAACAAAACTGTTAAGAATAGATGTGACTTGATAAATAAAACTTAATTTAGAACAATATATATATATATATATATATATATATATATATATATATATATATATATATATCTTTTTGTTTAAACCTGTATATTATAAACGTACGTGTATTTTTTAGTAATTTTTTAAAATGTGAGCGATTCTTCATTAATGTATCTACAATATTCTTTAATATTTGTTTAAATCCATCAAATAAAAAAGTTATTTCCGATTGAAATTCATCGAAAATTTGAGTGGATCGATTATTTTGCCTGTGAGTGTAAATTCAGCGCCTTCTCGAACATTCCAGCGAGCTCCACACCGCTCTCAAACGATATTGAGGGTGAAAAAATAAAAATATGTTCTTTTCGCATTAAATCTGATGAATTTTGAAAGAAAACATTCCAAAAAAAACTAAAAAAAAATTTACTAATTTTACAATTTAGATAGTACCTACAACTAAAAGCGTAGAGAGTAAGCCACTTTAATTGCTAAAATATTGTCTCAAAATGCACAAAAATGAAGTTTTTTTGTGTTTTCTTTTCATAATATTTAAATTTGCACTGTTATAAATAACTAAAATGTATTCTTATTATTAATTATGTTATGTAACTTTTTAGATATTCCAACGATTTGGAAAGGTCCTAAAAATCGTCACATTCACCAAAAACAGTAAGTGGTCCAAGAAAAATTGTTTGAAAAAAAGTTACATATTTAATTCTTTCAGACTCATTCCAAGCCCTCATCCAGTACCCGGACACGCAGTCTGCGCAGCAGGCTAAACAATCTCTGGACGGACAGAACATTTACAACAGCTGCTGCACGCTGCGCATAGACTACTCGAAGATGTCGTCGCTGAACGTCAAGTACAACAACGACAAGTCGCGCGACTACACGAACCCGAACCTGCCGACGGGCGACACCAACGACCAGCTGGCGCTGGGCGGCGGCCTGGCCGGCGGCCTGGGCGCCGACATCCTGCTGCTGGCCGCCCAGCCCAGGCTGGCCAGGGAGCGACTGGCAGGTAAACAAGATTTTTTTAATTTTAAATAAAAAATTACCATACGCGAAAAAAATATTCTAAATGTAAGAACACCTTTATTCTTAAAAAAATTCACTTGATTTAATTTTAATTTGCTTAGGCTACGAATTCACTAAATTTCTTTTAAATATTAACCTATCCTTAAATTAAAAAGATTTTATTTCTTAGCATAAAATCAAGTACAGTTGAAACAAGATGATTGACCTAATATTGTCTAATAGTGGCTAAAACTAACATTAAACTAAATATTAATCTTTCTTCAAACAAGCAGATCTTATTCTTAATTTAAGATTAACAATCGATTAGACCAAATTTTGGAAAATTCCCTCTATTGTCTCGCAAACAAAATCAACGTGTATGAAGGTTTAAAAAAATCATTGCAGTATATATTATATAAAGGGGACATTCCACATTCCAAATCGGATGGTTAAAAAAAAATTTTTTTGATTCCTCCAAACAATAATTTTTAGAGAATTTTGAAAAATCGAAAAAAAAATAGAAATGATGGAAGGCCCACTACCGGACCAGGCTGAATAGTTGTTGAATAGATAAAAGTTGAAAATAAAATTTTTTCGCGAAAATCGAATAAGACACACATTTTTAAAAACACGATTTAAACTTTAAAACTCAAAAATCTTGACTTAAAACGCTTCAAATATTTTCAATATATTTTTTTTCGAAAAGTACAATGAACATGAGCGAAAAACGAAAAAAAACAGGTTTTTTGAAAAATTGATATCTTTTGATCCCGTGATCAAAAAAATCTCATAATTTACTGAGAAAAGCTCCTTCAAGGAGTACTAAAAAATAAAAAAAAATTGGAGGAATCAAAAAAAATTTTTATTTGAAACATTGTAAACAAGTTATGTAATAAAGACAATAACATAAACCAATATCATTTTTTTAGGTTAAGTTAGTCAATAATTGTTTTAAATATTGTTTATTCTTTTTTTAACTTTCGCTCGACTTAAAAGTTTTGTATTGTCTGCTGAAGCAGAAGGTTGTAGCTGGCCTTCCTTGAGACGACAATATAGGACTCGAAGCACAAAAATACGCTGGTCAGTGCCAAATAAGCAAAATCTACAATAGATTGATTGATTCACGAATGGTTTCCACGATGGATGGTTAAAATAAATAAAGAAAATCAAGAATACAGCCATTCGCCATGATGCATGGTTGGAATGACCTATAAGATGGAGGATAAAAAGTATAAAACATGTGCAATGGAAATCAAACTGGTATTAAATATTTAATGGTTAAGAAGAACTATATGGATAATTGTAAAATTGTAAGAATGATGTGTGTGTATTTTTGGACAATGTAAAACGTGTTGAGAAGAACTGAAGAAAGAAAATAGAAGTATGATTAAATGAATATATAACATAAATGGAAAATGAACTGGTAAAGAATTGATTAATTGGTTTAATTAGGAAAACTACATGAAAAACGAAGAAAATAATTGAAAAAAGTAACAGTAAAAGAAGACTTAAACTGATATTAAAATAAACAATAAATAGTGAGAATATATGTATATATAAATGATTCAAGGGATGAGTTAAACTCATACTCTCTTGATTGAGACCCTTGTTCATATTAAATTTTTTAAACATAATGAGCTGGCCAAAATAGCTTTTAAGTAAGCTAGAGGCCATTGCCCTGAACACAGTGATCTGTGTTCAGTTTTAAGAAGAAGAAGAAGAAGACTTAAAGGTTAGGATATAATAACCATGTTTATTTTAAAAGGTAAAGAGTGGATTATCCTATCTATTTTTTTCTATCAGTCTTAAAAGAAAAGAGATAGCATAATCCACTCTTAACCTTTTGAAATAAACATGGTCATTATATCCTAACCTTTATTTAAAGTCGAGCAAAAGTTAAAAAAGAATAGACGATATTTGAAACAATTATTGCTTAACTAACATAAAGATACCTTATATTTAATCCAAAAGTAAATATTGTATCGCCATTTGTATCAAAAATACTTATTCTTAAATTAAGCATAGTATATATTTTATTTGAGGGTGCTGCATTTAAAATAATATGATAGTTTTTCTTAAAATAAAAGAAATAGTTTACCCTTGCACCTAACATTGAAATTATATCCAAATAAGTATATGAGGAGTGAATTTTCAAAAGGCCTTATTTCCATTTTTACTTTAATGTAATTTTTTGACAAAATCCCAAAGGTATGGTTAAAAGGCATATATTAACGGCGAAATATGACAGCAGGTCTGAAGTATTATTAAATATTCATCAGAATTTTTTTTTAAATAATCTATATGGCCCTAACCTATACATGTTATAGTCATTTTTTTGAAAAATTGTTGCAAATGGAAATACGACCTTTTGAAAAATCACTCCTCATATGTTAGTTCTTGCAAATAAGAATAAATCAATCCTGCAACTTGTTTTTAAACTTTTCTAGGCACTAAAATTACATTATATACTATAAAATATGGAAATTTTATTTTATACTGGTTGAAATATAAAAATCCTGTAAAAGTAGATAAAAAATTGAATTGTTTTGTTAACTATTCAATGCATCTTAAAAAAATTGAAAAGTATTTATTTTTATTGGTAAATTTGGTAAATTATCCCCACATACCGTTGTTTAGGTTTTTAATAATAATAATAATAATGTTTATTAACAGCAAATTGCCACAATATAAATAGGTACAATAATATAAAAAAAGTTACAATAGTAATAAAATAAAAACTAGAAGGTACAAATAAATATCACAATAATTAGGTACAAAAATCACATTTTAGTGAGTGAGATTTTTTAAATAGTTTCCAATCCTATTTTTTTTTTTTTTTAATTTATATTAAATTTTAAAAAATTATAATTTATAATAATTATAATTATAATAAATTTCAAAGAATTCCATAAATTTAAAACAAACTTCTGGGAATTTAATTGTTTGTATAATTTTATAATTATGTATTAATTTTAATAGTATTATAATAGTTGTTTTATCAAACTTTTAACTTTTATTTTAAATTAAACACTGAATTTTTTTAATATTTGTATTTAAGTTTATGGAATTCTTGAATGATATTTCTCCGTTAACAATTTCGAGAAAAAATCAATAATCCTATAAGACGGTTACTTTTTAGACTCCATACTGGCGGGAGCCCCGGGAGTACTAAGCAGCCCCTTTATGCACGGTCTGGCATCACCGCTGGCCGCCCCGTACGCGGGAGGCGTCGCGGGGGGAATCCCCGGATTGGGGGGATTCACGTTGGGCCAGACCGCCCCTGGACTGAGAGGCCTGACCAACCCCACCCTGGCCCTGGCCACGGTGCTGCTAGTCAGCAACCTCAACGAAGAGGTTAGTAATCAATTTTTCTTTTTATGTTTACATAAAGTATCTATACAGTTCTAACATTTGTAATAATTTGAACTGTAGCAATAATTTTAACATTTATTGAATCAATTTACTTAATATTGTATATAGCATTAATCATCCGTCATTATTTTGGACCATACGCAAAAGTATTACATATTTTTACAACAAGAAGGTTTATTTTTCTCTATTCATTTGTAAAATACAAAGCGTTTACTAATTGTTAATTTAACACCCTATATAATCAATCTATTATTTTTATAAAAACTGACATAAATGGCATAAATTAAAATATGCAATACTTCTTTACCCCATTAGACTGGGTCAAAAAAATCGACTATTTTAGATTTTATTTCCTGAGCGCGTTTTTGTCTCAGAACTCCCAAACCATTGAGATTAACAAAATTGACTTAAAAATATTTTTTAAGGAAATTAACTGCTCTACAAAAAAGGTTTGATTGAAATTTCCCGTCAGATGAAACGTTTCCTTACAATCATGCCTTAAAAATTGCTATAGTTTTACAATTTGATCTTTTAACTTTGGAATTTTGTAATTCTTCTAAAAATCAAGTCAAAAGTCTCTTAACATTTTTGGCTAAATTTATTCCATCAAAAGTTGAAGTCAAAACGAAATTCTTGTTTTTTCCGCTGTAGATTATTTTGGGTTAGTTAAATAATTTTTACTGTTTAATCGTTTAAATAATAAAAATCATGTTGTTTTTTTATTGGAAATTTTTCATTAGTTATACAATACACATTTATAAAGAAAAAAATCAAATTATCATCCATAAAAAAAAAATCTACAGAGGAAAAAACAAGAATTTCGTTTTGACTTCAACTTTAACCGTGAATAACTTTTGATGGAGTGAATTCAGCCAAAAATGTTAAGAGACTTTTTTTGTAGAGCATTTGTTTTTCTATATCTATCGGTTTTTTCCGTGTACTAATTTTGTACATGAATTAAAAAATTCCAAAGTTAAAAGATCAAATTGTAAAACTAAAAGGTTCATCTGACGGAAAATTTCAATCTGACCTTTTTTGTAGAGCGTTCAATTTCCTTCAAAAAATATATCCAAGTCAATTTTGTTAAACTCAATGGTTTGGGAGTTCTGAGACAAAAACTTTCACAATAATTTTTTCTTCTGTTTTAATATACTTTACAAAAAAAATAGTCGATTTTTGGCCCAGTCTATACCCCATACTTCTATAAATAACTGTTGTTGGAAATCCTTATTTGACAAAGACCGTTTTTGATGAGACATGCTATATATTGAATAAGGCTTTTTAAAATCATCAATCTCTTAATTTGGATTTATTTAGTTTAGAATTGTTGATAGAAGCTAAAATGGATATATGTAGATTTAGATAGATATAGCCTTTTTTTAGTAACTTTATTAGATGCCAAAAGAATATCTTTGATAACACTGGTGTCCAAGCAAAATGTCAGTTTTGCTAATATTCAAAATTAACATTTTTTTTTTACAAAAATTGATATTTTTTGGACCAGTGTTAACTTGTCAAATATACAAAAAAACATAATATACCTACTACTTATAAGGTTCGTTTTTTGTACTAGTTGGTAAATATCACTTTTGTTAGTGTTAATTTTAATTAATACCAGCAATGTGCAGAAAGCGAAGTTTGCCCTGAAAAAAGTAAAACAAAATATGTTGTTGTCAAGAGAATAAATCTAATGCTGTTTTTCTTTTTTTTACATTTGCCGCCTCCTACCTTGGTGGCCTTATAATAAAAAAAAATAAAACCGCCTACTTCTCTGTGCCACGTTATACATCCTACTGTCATCTTTCTTCTTACGTAGATGGTCACGCCTGATGCTCTCTTTACACTATTCGGTATGTTTTTTCACACTTTTATAAATATCGGCCTTTTTGGTCTCCATAATGGGCCGCATAATTTTAAAACATCCACTTTTCGTGCGTTTAATTTGTGTAGTTTGCATATTTAAACAAACAGAGTTTCAATTGCGTTTACCGTTCCCGAGAAATTTGGAAAAAATAATTGTGACGTTATATCCAGAAATCTGAACTTCAGATGTGTGACTCTAGATGGCGTTGTGATTTCTATGAACAAAAACAAGATACATTTTGACGTTTCAAAATCTTTAAAGCAATGAAAATTGTCTTTTAGATGTTAAATTGACAATTTACCAGTGACATTTCTTCCAAATATCTCGAAAAAGTTAAATGAATTGATAAAAACTTTTTAAGTTGCAAAATGCACGTATTTAACCATAATAAGTGAATGTATAAAAATATGCGCCCAATAAAAAACTCTGTTCTTTTAACAAAAACCAAATTAACTAAGTAACCCAATCAATAACACTTTTGTATAAATTTTATTTTGCCTTAACAAAACTTAATTTTAACTCGAGACATGCGCAGTTTAATTGTGTTAGTGCCAGCGACATCTATGCATGTACAGAAACATTAAAATAACAGAGTTTGAAATCCATTTTACTTAAACTGCTTGATTAATTTTACTGTTGTGTTTAAGGAATTTGGATGTTTTTTTTTTAATTTAATTACATTTTATTTTAATTTTTGTGTAATTTGTGATTTTCTTGCATTTTTATTTAATTTTAAGCTTACCGCTTAGACCATTAAAATAATTACCAAAAAATTATCAAAGCGTTTACTATTTCTATTATTTGTTTATTATTTTATTTATTGTTGGTAGTTTATCGTATGTGTTTTTATTACTTTCTATTTGTTATGCATGATTTGTGTTTTTTAATATTATATTTTATTTAATTTATTTATTAAGAATTTCTTTATCCTCTGTGTTTCATTATTATTAGAGTTTACGTAGACTTTTTACACGGAAATTCACTGGTAATTTTTCGCCGATTGCGATTTTAATTTCCATGTAATTTTAGGGGTCTACGGCGACGTGCAACGGGTGAAAATTTTGTACAACAAAAAGGATTCTGCTTTAGTGCAATTGGCAGAACCGCACCAGGCCCATTTAGGTAAGGACAAACTCAATAATTGCTTCAAGAAACTAACTTTTAATATAATGAATATAGAACGTTGTATACAAATTTCGTAATGGATCGTTAAATATTCCATGAAATATTAATAATTGTTGATGATTGGGCTTTCAAGTATATTATTACACTCGAGTTTATGCGCATTATCTCTCGTATAATAAATTATTTTTTAAATAATTTACAGGCAATCAACAAAAATTATTAGTAGGTATTTCATGAAATACTTTTTTTCATTTAAACATTTAAAACAATACCTAATCTTAAACTTTTGCCAACAAAAATTAGAAGTTTGTTAAATTTATACTAAATCTAAATCTATTTACAAACGGTTGTATAAAGATCGATTTTTCTAGTCCTAAAATTTAAAAAATCATCAAACTATTTTTAACCTGAGCCCCGACCACTTAAAAAAACAGAAAAAATCTGAAAGAGGTAAGAAAAATTTTTTTTTTCATGTAAGGTTTTTTTACTTTTTTACCCTTTTGAAGGTACTCACAAAGTTTCAGATTTTTAACTTTGTGGTTATTTCTTAATTTTTTACCCTTCAGAAGGTACTTCCAAAGTTTCATATTTTAAGATTAATTTTTTTAACCTGAGCCCCAATTACTTAAAAAAACAATAAAAATCAGAAAAAGATAAGAAAAAAACATTTTTTTTTCAAACTATGTTTTTTCTTACTTTTTGACTTTTCTGAAGATTCTCCCAGTTTCATATTTTTCACTTAATTTTTAACCAATTAACAGAAAATCAGTAAAAGGTAAAAAAACATATTTTCTTCTTTAACAAGGTTTTTCTTACTTTTTGAATCTTCTGACCACTTAAAAAATAAACAGAAAATCAGTAAAAGATAAGAAGAAAACATATTTTTCTCTTCAAACCAGGTTTTTTCTTACTTGTTTACCTTTTTGAAGATACTCCCAAAGTTTCAGATTTTTAAATTAATTTTTAATATGATAATATGATAACAATAAATAAATTAATTAATTAAACTTTCTTAAAAAACAAAAAATCTGAAAAGGTAAGAAAAAAATATATTTTTTTTTCATGCAAGGTTTTTTTTACTTTTTTACCCTTTTGAAGGTACTCGCAAAGTTTCAGATTTTTAACTTCGTGGTTATTTCTTAATTTTTTACCCTTCAGAAGGTACTTCTAAAGTTTCATATTTTAAAATTAATTTTTTTAACCTGAGCCCCAATTACTTAAAAAAAAACAATAAAAATCAGAAAAAAAATAAGAAAAATACATAATTTTTTTTTCAAATGATGTGTTTTCTTACTTTTTGACTTTTCTGAAGATTTTTCAAGTTTCAGAATTTTCACTTAATTTTTTTAACCAATTAACAAAAAATCAGTAAAAAGTAAAAAATTATATTTTCTTAACCTTAACAAGGTTTTTCTTACTTTTTGAATCTTCTGACCCCTTAAAAAATAAACAGAAAATCAGTAAAAGATGAGAAAATAACATATTTTTCTCTTCTTTTTTACCTTTTTGAAGGTACTCCAAAAGTTTCAAATTTTTAAATTAATTTTTAATATGATAATATGATAACAATAAATAAATTAATTAATTAAACTTTCTTAAAAAAAAACAAAAAACCCAAAAAAATATTTTTTTTTTCATTCAAGGTTCTTTTCACTTTTTTACCCTTTTGAAGGTACTCACAAAGTTTCAGATTTTTAAATTAATTTTTTATATGATAATAATAAATAATATAATTAATTAAACTTAAAAAAAAACAAAAAATTAGTAAAAGATAAGAAAAAAACATATTTTTCTCTTTAACCCAGTTTTTTTCTTACTTTTTACTTTTGAAGGTACTCCAAAAGTTTCAAATTTTTAAATTAATTTTTAATATGATAATAATAAATAAATTAATTAATTAAACTTAAAAAAAAAACAAAAAAATCTGAAAAAGGTAAGAAAAAAATATTTAGATTTCTTAGCATTAATAGACAGATTATTATCACACATATATTCAAAAAGACTTTAAGGTCTTTAACAATTACATATAACATGGTGTCATCAGCAAAAAGCTCAATTTTACAATTTCTCACCACATGAACAATATCATTAACTTAAAGTATAAATAAAGTGGGACCCAGCACTGTTCCTTGAGGCACACCAAAATTTAGGATCCGACAAATGACCATTAAACTTAATATTAATAATCAATCTTTAATTTTGAAATGTCTGATTAATTTTTGAAAATATCATGCAAACAATTTTTTCTCTACGACTACTTAAGAATAGTAACATTGTATTTTAATTTTTGATCATAGAAAGGATGTTTTTCTGCAATACTGTGCAAGAATATTCCTACTCTTGTTTAAGAATGGTCACAAGTAACGACATCTCCTGGCTGTTTACTAAACGTAAAAAATTTAAAAATATTTAAATATTACTGTATTATTTATTAATTAAAAAATAATAGCAGTTGTATAATTAAGGTTTAGGCACAAAAAATTAGTTATATTTATTGTTTTTCAAATATACAAATCAAAATTATAATAAATTTGATATTAAAATGATAAACCAGTTACCTACTATACCGGCTTTGAAGTTTTGACAGATTCAAAAAGTTTAAAAAAAGACCTTTAAAATGTAGAAAAAGAATAGATGTTGACAGATTACTTGTAAAATTAGTTTTGTATTTGTTACAATGTTATTTTTTTTATTAGTTAGTGTAAATAACTATTTTTAATTATAATAAAGATTTAGGCATACCATTTGTTTAAATTTATTATAATTTACATTATAAAATTGTGACGGCACAAAATGGTTTGACAATACAAAAAACTTAAATGTCAAAAACTGCTTGGTTTCTTTTCTCTGTTTAAAATTATATAAGCGTTACTATTCTTACGTAGTCGTAGAGAAAATAATGTCTGAAACACGTTTGGAATAGCATATTCCACTCTCGTAAAACCGTCACAATCGCCTTCGGCTCGTGTGTCAAATTTTTCCTCGAGCGGAATATGCTGTATTCCAAACTTGTTACAGAGTGTACTATTATGAATAAAGAGATTTAACTTTTTTGCAGCCATAACCCACATGGACAAGCTGAAGGTGTTCGGCAAGAACATCCGCGTGATGCTGAGCAAGCACCAGACGGTGCAGATGCCGAAAGAGGGGCAACCGGACGCCGGCTTGACGAAAGACTACAGCCAGAGCCCGCTGCACAGGTTCAAGAAGCCGGGCTCGAAAAACTATCAGAACATCTATCCGCCATCCTCTACGTTGCATCTGAGCAACATCCCGGCCACCATCAACGAGGACGACATCAAGGAGGCCTTCACGAAGAACGGCTTCAGCGTCAAGGCGTTCAAGTTCTTCCCGTAAGTGTTTTTCAATTTTTTTTCTATTGGCCTTTGTTTTCCGGATATTGTAAAAAACGTTTTTTTTTTCGATTTGTAATTAAATAAACACATTTCCTCACTGTACTGTGCAAAAATACAAATAAATATAACTTTTTGTAAAATAGGTTACATTGACTAGTTATTTAACCAAATCGCTCGACGAATTTTTTTTTAATAAAATGAAAAGTGATCTAAAATTACTACTTTTGTGAGGTATATACACAAGTAGAAATTTCACCACACTTTTAATTTTATTTTAAAAAACTCGTCGATAGATATGGCTTAAAAACTAGGCCAAAGTCAAATGATGTTATATTTATATTTTGAAAAAAAAATGTTAAACGTTTAGTTAATAACTATAAAATAATTGTAATGTGAACATTCTTTAGATTGATTACTATTTTAGCTATCATTTAAAAGAAAATTAAAAATGACAATTTTGTAGAAGTCTAGGAGTTACTACATGGATTTTGTTTTTTAGGTATATTTTGTTGTTTTTTTAAGAAAAATGTTGGTTGTGACCAGAGATATAGAGGTCTATGTTTCTGGTTGTGACACATTTTAAAAAGAGTTTAATAAACTAGAACCTAAAAATATATATTTTTAAAATTATTTTTTAAAAAAGAATTTTTTTTTAGTACAGTTACCTTATTTTATGTTTATTTAAGATTTAGGAGTTTTAGGAGATATATGGCAATTTTAGGAGAATTTTAGGGGTTTTTGAGATTTAAGCCAAATTTTTGGAATTTTATTTTGAAAATTGCCGAAATTTTGTCAAAAAAGCGATTTTATTTCGTTAAAAGTAGGTTTTTAAGGGACTATTTAGTTGTTTAATTTTTTTTAGCTACATGACCAATAATCCTTGGTTAAAATAAATGATTAAAAAAATAAATTGCAAATAAAAAAAACGTTTTCTTACAATATTACCGAAAATTTTTCGAAAATTGAGCAAAATGACGGTTATTAGAGCATACAAATTACTCTAGAAAAGTACTTGGCTCCCATATGGAAATTTGACAGGTTTTGTCAAAAAAATGCGGGTCAGTTTGTGTGAATTTACCTTAATTACAAAAATGACAACCAACAATAATTAAGTAACGTCAAATTTACAATTTACATTGTATTATTGTCATTTTTATAATTAAGGTAAATTTATACAAAATGTTGACAGAACCCGGCAACCAAAGTGGCAAGCAAAACATTTTGTCAATCAGTACAATAAGGCTTAAGCCTGATTTATAGATTGCATTCCTTATAAAAGATGAACAATACAAAAACCGTTGTGCTGTTTATTAGACTGGGCCAAAAAAATCGACAAACCATTGAGTTTAACAAAATTGACTTAAAAATATTTTTTTAAGAAAATTGAATGCCCTACAAAAAAGGTATGTTTGAAATTTTCCGTCAGATGAACCGTTTCCTCACAATCATGCCTTAAATTCCAGGTAGGTACTGATTTTTACATGAATTACAAAATTCCAAAGTTAAAAGATCAAATTGTAAAACTATACCAATTTTTAAGGCATAATTTTAAGGAAACGGTTCATCTGATCAGCTGACGGAAAATTTCATTTAGACCTTTTTTGCAGAGCATTAAATTTCCTCAAAAAAATATCTCAGAGTCGATTTTGTTAAACTAAATGGTTTGGGAATTCTGAGACAAAAACTCGCCCAGTCTACTGTTTATATATTTTCCCTATTGTTCATCTTTTATGGGAGGAAGGAAGGCAATCCATAAATAATTTAATAAGCCTAATTATTAGGCTTTAGAACTTGACGTTGATATATTAATTAACGTTAACGTTTGTTCGGCAGGAAGGACAAAAAGATGGCGCTGATCCAGCTGCCGAGCATGGAGGAGGCGGTGATCGCGCTGATCAAAATGCACAACTACCAGCTGAGCGAGTCGAACCACCTGAGGGTGTCGTTCTCGAAATCGAGCATATAATACAGCGAGAGGAGGCACTCGTAGCGCCACCTAGAGGCGGTTCCGGGAACCACCCACCACCGACAAAACACAGTATTCATTCCATACGCTCCATGTCCCACGGTCAAGAGATTCTACTGCTACTATTGACGCGGGAGACGTGGCAACGACGTGCTAGCCAACTGCGGCGCTTATTTATTATTATTATCAATATATTATTACATTTTAATATATATATATTATTATTATCGATGATTATAGACTGTTTTTTGGCAGGTTAAGCTTTTGATGATCAAGAGGATCCATATCAATGTGTTTAAGTATTCTTATTATTAAGTAAGTTATTACTCTTAGTATTATTTTATTTTCTTACTTTGTATTAATTACCGCGTTCGACATTCAGTATTGGGTGGCTTTAAACGTCGAAAAAACTTTTAGGGAATAGGTTTTAAGACGCTGGATGTTAATTTTTGTAAATTTATAGAAGAAAAGTGTTAGAAAAAATAAACTTTATCAAAAATAAAATGGAACGTGTGCGCGGAAAACGAAACGCACGGACAAAACCTACACATAGTTTTAAATGGCTAGTATTTTGTTAGGCGAGTTTTAGCGTGTAAAGCTGTAGTTTATAGTCAGTGACTAGTTTTAGGGTAATCACAGGGTGTAGCTGTACCCTAGAGGTGGCGCCTTATTTACGCATTGACCGAAATTCGCCTGCGACTCTCAAAATACCTACTCAACTACGTACTCGACTAGGTACCAAATCGGGAGGACGAAAATCAACAAATTCGGTTTTTCGCGAACGGAAATCAATAAATCGCGTTAATGTCTAAATAAGCGCCATTTTCTTTGCAGATGCAGGTAATCATGTTTGTTTATAATCTCTATGGTAAGTTGAATCTCAACCAGCAAACATAACGGTAAAGGTTCTATAATGGCCCTTTATATTTTAAAGGTTTAATATGGCAGATTAAAGGTACAATTTAAATATCACAAGGCAACAAAAAAAATATTAATGGGTAAGTATCTATTATGGTGGAATAAATATTATTTACAATCAATTTTTGCAACAATTTCTAAACATTTTTTATAACTTTATTCACATTAAATTGGTAAAGTTAAATTTTTTAGTACACTGCGCGTCAAAATAATTAAAAAAATCTAACTCTAAAACGCCTTTACCAATCTTTATAAAATTTTTTATAAAAATACTTATATCTCAGTGTACATGTTTATAAAAAAATTTAAAGCCCTTTTATTTAATTTAGGGATTTTTTTTAAGTAAATAAAAAATATACTGTGAAACACCGTATTTTTGTACAAATCAAACGAACAGTAACGAAGATACAGCGCTTCAAAGTCGTCAAAAATGACCACTTTTCCGCAAAATAATCAAAAAGAGGCCATTTTTACCGCTGTATCTTCGTTACTGTTCGTTTGATTTGTAAACTAACGAAAATACGGTCTTTAACAGCATATTTTTTTATTTACTTAAAAAAATGTCCTAAAAGTTATTTTCGAACGTTTTTTTATTATTAAATAAAAGGGCTTTAAAAATATTATCTCGAAAAAACTTTATGCGTTAATTTTGACGCGCAGTGTATAAAACATTTTCTACCAAAATAGATTTAATATTTTATTCTACAAAATTATTGGTTTAAACTCGGTAAGTTTTTAATACAAAAATTCTCACATTACATTTAAATGTTAGTTTTAAATTCTAAAGTGGTAATTTTTGGATTAAAAATTTATCGAAATTTAAACCAAAAACTTATTTTTAACAAATTTAAATTGATACATTGCGTTTAAATGTAAGTCGATAATTTTTAATTCACAAAGTGTAACCGCGGCTTTAGCTGACTGCTAAAGCTACGTTTACACTTTGTATGCGTTAATTTTGTCGCGCAGTGTATTTAAAAATAGTGTCAACATTTAAAATAAAAACAGATACAGAACATTTTCTACCAAAATATTTTAAATATAAAATGTAAATGTAAAAATTTAACTTTAAAATATTGGTTTAAAAAAAATTAGTTTTAATATTTTATTCTACAAAATTATTGGTTTTAATTTATAAAGTCATTTAAATGATTGTCGGTAAATATTTAATACAAAAATTCTCACATTACATTTAAATGTTAGTTTTAAATCCTAAAGTGGTAATTTTTTGATTAAAAATTTATCGACCATCATTCAAATGACTCTCGAGAAATTTAAATCAAAAACTTATTTTTAACAAATTTAAATTGATATATTTTCAACACAAACATATTTACATTGCATTTAAATGTAAGTCGATAATTTTTAATTCACAAAGTGTAAACGCGGCTTTAGCTGACTGCTAAAGCTACGTTTACACTTTGTAAATTAAAAATTATCGACTTACATTTAAATGTAGTTATAAATTTTGTGTTGAAAATTTATCAATTTAAATTTGTTAAAAATAAATCCTAAGGTTTGAATTTAATTGATTGTCAATACATTTTTAATTCAAAAATTATCACTTCAAAATTTAAAACTTACATTTAAATGTAATGTAAGAATTTTTATATTAAAAATGTATCAACTTTTAAATATTTAAAT
Source organism: Brassicogethes aeneus (assembly GCA_921294245.1). Classification (NCBI taxonomy): domain Eukaryota; kingdom Metazoa; phylum Arthropoda; class Insecta; order Coleoptera; family Nitidulidae; genus Brassicogethes; species Brassicogethes aeneus. The sequence goes on from OV121135.1 coordinate 60,679,454, forward strand.
GATTCTTTACAAATTTAAAACAATAATTTTGTAGAATAAAATATTTGATCTAAAATTTTTAAAGCTTAAAACTTTATATTTAAAATTTTTTTTGACTATATTAATTGTTTTGAGTTTAAAACAAATTAACCTTGTAAATTTTTGTTAAAACATCATTTAAGTGCTAAACTTTAATCTTCACTACAACTATTATCTAGTTCTAAAATTTGTAAAAATAAAAATGCACCTACTTACTCATTAAAATTTAACAACCATTAGGTATTATTATTATTTTTTTATGTGATATAATACACTATTAAAACTATATGAATTACGCTGGGCGTCATTTTTAAACCAAAGGATAATTAAAAATTCATGTAAGTTTTATATACAGAAAACATTCAATGTTTTTTTAAAGTCTCATTAACTTGATACTGGAAATTGCCATAAATGGTCTTTTATGGTAAAATATACAAATATAATTCTGAAAAAGGCCATTAAGAGACCTTCTATAAAACTTATTATTAATAAAAAAACTATGAAACTATGTAATGGGCCATTACATAACCAGACTTATGTTTGCTGGGAACTTATAATTTCTCTCTTATTTCCCCACCAAACAACATGCTTGCCTGGATCTTTTAAAATTAAATATATATTTATAAAATATATACATTTATCTCTATCTATATACTATACACTTTGACAATCATAAATCATAAATTATGTTCTATACAATGCAACATACTGAAAAACGCGCGTGATTTAAAATTAATTTTCATGTTTATCTCTTGAAAAGTATAAAAAAAAATAATCAAAATTGTCGCCCTTGCAATATCCCGCTAAGAAAATTTTGAAAATATATTTTTTTTTAGTACACCTTTAGGCCTAATGTTTTATAATTTTATAAACCACAAAATTTTCTTAGTTAAGTTTATTAATCAAGAGGACTCTAAATTGATGTGACATATCGTATGAATGCATTTGCCAAATTATGAGTCAATATCTACAATATTTTAATGTCTGAAAGATATATTTTTTTAATATCTTCTGTTTACTTTTTTTATTATGTCTACGCACAACGTGTCTTTCATGTTTTTAACGACTTTTTACTTTCTGGCTTCTCAGGTTTATTTTTAGTTTGTATCTTATGCATTTATTCTCTACTTTATTTTACTTTAAATGATATTATTATTAAACATTTTGATTTAAGATTTTTGTTATTTTTTTTTACCTTTTATTTATTTTGCGAGTTTGTTACACAACAATTAATAAACTATAGTCAGTGATGAGGGACCACAATTTTTACATCAGACAATATAAGAAAACTCTAAAAATTCTAAATAATTTAAAATCGCAATGACAATCATTCATTTGTGGCGTAATAATAAATAAAATAACTCGACGGTTGTGCGAAAAAAATAATTTAAATTTTATGACCTCACTTTAAGTTAATTAATTAAACAAGGGAACAAGCTTGAACAATCGAAATTTTAAGAGGGTGGTTTAAAGAAAATGTGTTGTGTAACAAAGTCATTTAAGGATTTCTGATGAGTTTTTCCTCTACCTACCTAATTAATTAAAACAGGGTGTTAAAAAAAGTGACTATTTCCTATAAGCAAAAATATGTCTCTACCTACTTATTAACTGGGTTGTAATGTAATAAAATTAAGAATTTATGAGAGTGTTGATTAATTTTAGAAGAAAACTTGCAGAAATCGTTTATTTTTCGTTATTTTTTTATCAGTTGAGGGTGTGAACTGGCGCACACGCTAAACATTTAAAATGCACAATATGTAAAGCATTTTTTCTTTATTGGCAATAGGTAAATATTTTTTGTGTTGTTATTAATAAAAATTAAATAAATAACAAACGCTATGGCCTAGTGCCTGTGTACGTGGGATCAACTAAGAACAAATCATGAATAAAATTTTATCTATTTAACATTGCATTCAAAACATATATCGACATAGGCTACATATATCTATCTATTCACATTATAATCTATTATGTACTATTTACAAACATAGGTAACTTTAGAATAACTTAGGAAATAATTAGCTTAAACTATGGGCACAAATTGAAGTTTACAAGATATATTTGAACTTGTTTGCACACTTCATATTCTTTACTACAAAATTCTAAATTGAGAATATACATTTCCACTCTTGGGCCGTTTCAAGCCTTAAATCACTTATCGATTGAATGATCTTTAGCTTTGTAGGGACATTGAGTCGATAATAGGGCTTCCGGACATATCTATTCACTAATTTTATCTAAAACTTTATTATGCAATAGCTCAGTCACTAATTTGCCGAAAAATTATTTTTTTCACAAAAGTGACCGGGATATATCATTGGCTTTGATTCCATAAAACAAATGGGTGCCAAGATCAGTATTAAACAAAAAAAGAACGGCCAGTTCTGTTGGTAATGTTAAGTTGTTAGGACTGTTGTTTTCAGTAAAATTTGATATTTATTTAGTTATTACGATACATGTATAACATGTACTTAAATACATATTATATCAAACATTATTCTGAAAGTTTTAGAGTTATTCTTTGTCATTTTACAATAAAATATTTAAAAGTAAACCCCTGTGTAATTATTTAAACAATCCTATATTTTGCCCTAAAAACCTTTGTTACGCACCTTATTAATCTCCTTAACAAAATCCTATAGAAAAATCCAGAGTATTTTTAACAAAATTCAGTGATTTATGCTTATAGGTTATGCCATAACCTATACGCATAGCAATATTAATATATGGCTGTGGCCAATAAAGTGTAGAATTCTTTGCTGGGAACACACTATTGAGAACAAACAATAATAATATACATAATTTTATTGTTCTCTAAATATGTAAATTTCAAAATGTAAACAAACCATAGACATGTGAATATACTCTATGATGTCTATGGGACAAACCCAGATTGACAAACCTTAAAAAAAGTATTGCCAACAAAATAAAACTCATTATAACTGTTGTTGCCATGACAACACAGAAACAAAAAAGATAAGACTCTTTATAAAATAAACAAATCCTTTAATTTTGACAAGCCCACAGAGACGAGCCGTACGATTCTGGTGTAACCAGGCCAATGTCGGAGTAACTCTCAAAAAATCGATTTTTGGGGCCGTATTTTCGGTGAGTACAGTTGAAACCATTTTATTGATTTTAAATCGCCCTTGTAGATTATTTATAGTGGGTTTTAAAACCGATTTCGCAGTCTGCGATTCAATAACAGATGCCGTTATTACCGACATTATAATTCTCAGCTGCATTAAATAATCAATAACAACAGTTCCAAGAGTTATTAATACATTAGTTTAAAAATGGAGAAACATTACAATAGGAATTTTTTTACCGTGAAAATAGTGTAGTAGAAAAGTGTTTAGATGACATCAATAGTTGTTTTGAAAATTTCGCAGCTGTCAAAGAGTAGGAATCCCATTTTCGTATCCTTGGTGACTGCCCTAGCAACCAATACAACAACATAGCAACATTAGGTAAATGCAAATTGACTGGTTATTTAATTATTTTGCACTGTTTTCACAAGTTGCACATGTGTTGTTTTAATGTTGTATTATGTTGTAGTGCTGCCTATTTTTTATTGACCTGTTTAGAGCTGAAATTTTTATTTTGACGTTTTACAAATGGCTCCCTTAAACCATTTAATCCGCCTAATATTTCCCCAGATTGATCATATACCCCCAAAAGACAACTCTAAATTAGCAATATTAAAGTTATTTACAAATCAGAGCACATCAGAAAGTTAATTAAACCAACTTCCAAGGATATGAGCATTAGCCATAGTAATTGGGGAGGATTTAATTGGTAATTACTTTTCAAAAAGGATCATTTCAGATATTGGGATTAATTTTAATCACGCTGCAATTGAGTACCCAGTCAAATTTTCACAGAAGGTGGCTCCCATTACCACAAAAACCTTGATATCAAGACAAAAATTTTTTGAGATCGCAACTCCTAAAACTTTGTCCAGATCAACTCATTGATCTTTCGCCTGCCACTTGTTAAGCAATGAAAGAAGGCTTCCATCCCCTAACCGTAGTTGCCATGGTGTGTCGCTATAGCAATTACTTTTTCACTTGATTCCCTTTTCTGGGAGAGAACATCACATACCCCCAATTACTGCAAACTTGTAGCTTGGCCGTGTTTACTGTTATTTGTATTTTATTATTTTCACTTTGCCGATCAAGTTTCCACAACAGGCAGATTGCGAAGGCCAATCATTAATTGAAAACTGTTGCTTGAAATTGGTATTAGTCAGAGTTTGGGTTGTGTTACAAGATATTGATATTTGAAATAAGTTTATTTTATTAATAAATGTAATTTGATATAACTGGTTAGATTTTTTTTATAAAAAATTTTTGTTATTTTGAAGTTAGAATAATCAATTTTAAACAAATGGAAGTAGTATTTAACAGTTATATATACTATGCTACACACCAAAAATTTCCACTAAGGTTATGTATCTGTCAGTTTAACGCCAATTCCGTCCTATTTTCTTAGTATTATAAATTAAGACCTTTGACCAATTTAATTTGGAACCATCTATAACTTTTCTAAAATTATTTTAACAATCTTCAGAAAGTTTAAGTGCTTATTTATAGTTTATTTTTAAGTTTAGGGTACCTACCTAGTTATGAAATAATAATTTTTTGTTCCAAACTAAATCGTTTTTTTTAAATATGTAAGCATGTACAATGTAAAAAAAGATTTTTTTGTGAATATTTTGAAAACCTGACGTTCCTTTGTTTTTGTTTTCACCATTTAAATTTGCTAATTTAATCAACTGAAGCTCCAACTCACTATTTTGACAATGTACAGGGTGATCCCCTATAATGTCGCCCCCCTTTAACTTTTTTATTTTAAGTGTCCCAAAAAATTTAAAAGTGTGGTTATGTAGGTACTAAAAAATACTTTTTTTCTACGTAAAAAGAAAATTGGAAAATTAATCAGTATACAGGGAAAAACAAAAAGTATATTTTTTTTCAATGGATCACCCTATATTTGAATTTATTTTTCGATTCCTTGTAAAATTCTGAGCATAATTTATATACAAACCATATACCTAAATTCAACCGTTTCTGAAATATTCGCATTCGAAATGTCATTATTAAATGTTTTTTTAAACTGTTAGAAATCAAGAAGCCTCAGTATACCAAAATTTTTATTGAAAATAAATTACTATAGTGACATTATGTCAATAAGTGTTGTTAAATAAGTAAAAATGGCCTACTCAGACAGAGAAAGACAAACTATTTCAACTTATTATCTTAAAAATAATTTAAATATTTCAGAAACGGTTAATTTAGGGATATGGTATGATATATGAAATATGCTTAGAATTTTACAAGGAATCGAAAAATAAATTCATATATAGGGTGATCCATTGAAAAAAATTTAACTTTTTGTTTTTCCCTGTATACTGAACAATTTTCTTTATAGGTAGAAAAAAAGTATTTTTTTTCAAGCGGCCATGATATACAACCTTATATGCCTGTATAGAGATAGTTGAAGTGCGTCTTTTTCATTAGCGGCAGACAAAAAACTCAAAAAAGCCTAGGGATAGAAGTAAATCCATAGGTGTCTCAATAGACGTCAAATAATAAAATTAATTTAGCATTTCATACAAAGCAATCACGATGTATTAATTATATTAATTATAATCGCACGGAATATTTAGTGATAATTTATTAAATTTTAATTGAACGAAACAAAGAACAACTAGTTTATTAGTATAATATTATGATGATAGACGAGTCGCCAATGTCGGAACTCCAAACAAATGTCAGTACGTCAAAATTAATTCAAGCGCAGCATTTTGACAGAGCAGTGTTTATTTTTAGTTTAGGATATTTATCGGCATTGTAAGTAAGGGTTTTTAGTTTTTAACAATAATTTATAATGCTTTTAGCCAAAATTTTATACCACATAAGTTATGAGTAAATAAAATAATTCTATTGCTTATCCTATTTATATTACGCCCTTGAAAAAAAAATTGTAAATGTTATTTGGAGTAGAAGCTCTTTTTGTGCTTCGTACAGTTGCCTGCCTCAGCTACGCTTCGGCCGTCAATCTCTGTACTCACCACAAAAAGAGTCACTTCTACTCCTTATGACATAATCTACTATTTTTAGTTTCTACATAACCACACTTTTAATTTTTTTGGGACACTTAAAATAAAAAAGTTAAAGGGGGGCGACATTATAGGGGATCACCCTGTACATGCATGCATGCATATAATTGTTAGGTTAGGTTTAAAAAAAAAACATATTTTTCAATAACTGTCAAAATATTCCAACTCCTATAAACAGAAATGCCAACTACTACATTGGCTACCAACTTTATCAATTGTTTTAAATTCTAAATAAAAAACGAACTTTAACATGTTATAATAAAACTTCTATGAACAAAAAATCATGTAAAAATGCAATTCAAGTCAATGCTGCAATGGCATAATAATTTTTGAAACCCCCTTTCCATTCAAAGTAAAAACTCAACTTGGCGCTTGATAGCTACCTAAAAGAAACAAAACCGATACCTTAAATAAATAAGCGTTGCGGTGCCAGGTAGTGTCAGTCCGGGCACCCCATAGAATGCCGGCCCGGCAAAACACTTTCCCACATTTTATCAACGTGCACCGGGACCACTGGCCCTTCCACATGCACGTCAATGAGTCACACCGCACCGGTGCCTTAACCCTCTTTTACCTTACGCAACATGTAACGTCGGCCAGGTGAATGTAGATAATTAGAATTTCGAATTTTTCTCTTGCAAGCTCTAATGCTTTGCGTATGTTTATTATGGGGGTGGTTAAATGGCGACGGTGCCGTTGTTTGCCAGGTGCATCCAACATGTGCCTAGCACAGGACAGGGTTATAAATGCAGATGGTTGTTTTCAAAATTACATTTCGTCTTAAAATATATAAAATTAAAAAAAAACTGTAATTATACCCATAGAAAACCAGATTTAAGTGTACTTGATTATTTGAAACCAGGATAAAATATTTTCTTAACATAATATTTTGAAGTTTAAAATTTTAAAGTATCAATAATTGTTAAGTTTAATTAAAATAATAATGTTTAAAATAACGTCAAAAATGTTTATTGGGATGGTTACTATATTTTCGTATAGATGTCGCTTCATACAAATATTTAATTTAAATAATTTTTTAAATAATATTAAGTATTTGTTGTAGAAAATCTATAGTATGCAACTCGTTTATAATTTTTCATTTAATTAAGCACAATCAAATTGACTTGATACATAATAATATTATACTACTATAAAAAATATATACTAATAATGATTAAAAAAAATCTAAGCACTCTGTTATCTAATAATCATTAGGTAAACAATAAGTTTATATAAAAAATCTCTTTGTGATGTACGTTTTTGATAAATAAATTTAAAGTTAACTTGAAATGTTTTTATATATTATATAATTTTTTTTAACATTTGAGGAGTGATTTTTCAAAAGGTCGTATTTCCATTTGCAACAATTTAAAAAAAAAATGACTATAACCTGTATAGGTTAGGACAATAAAGATTATTTAAAAAAAAATTTATAATGCCTAAATTTATTAGGTTTATTGTTTTAAGTCCTTTAAAAACAATATTAAGTTTTACTTAATGTTTTCATTGGCAACGCTGTGTGCATAATAAGCTAAAATATGTACCACACATTTAAAACGGTTGATTTGTAAATTCAAATAAGGCAACTGCAGGGCCGTATTATTCAAAGGGCACTGGGTTAATTATATAAAAAAAATTATTTTAATAGTTGATGTTTTTAAATAACTATTTTATTTTTTATAGTTACTCAACTTAAATACTACCCAACTGGGGTTACTAATTAGTTATTAATAACACCTTTTGTCCTTTAGCAATTATTATTGTAGTTATGCTCACTAATTACTAATTTCTGTATAAACTAATTAGTACCTAATAATTTATATACGAGTGGGGCCTACTCTAAACATTGCATAGGGCCTACGAAAGGACTAATTCGGCCCTGCTTGGCAGATGTAGTTAATAACAGTTTTCTGTTTAATTCAGTTCCACCCCTGGACAAAACATTTTTTTTCGTAATTTTTTTGTCGGTTCGCGTTCGATCGCATGGTATCGCGCGTGTTTTTCCCTACTCCGACAGTTCAATTACAATATCAAGCGGCCCTTTTTGAAACACCAAAAAACGATTAAATCAAACTAATAATATTAATCCTTTGCCGGCCCTCTCCTTATGTACAAGGATTAAACGTGGTAACTTTGGTGGCTTCTGTGTATTGTTTTTTTTGTTGTTTACATTGTGGTTGTGTTTGCAAATAGTTTGTGTGTGTTTGGCTTTCTTTTAATGTTTGCCCAGGATACCTGTCAAGTGTTTGGTTTATATATTTTGGGGGCACTTAAGGGTGATTTATAAAGGTTACAATTTTTGAAGTGTAAGTTGGTTAAGAGCTGATTAATTAGAAGAAAGTTAGACCGAAATAGTCTGGGTCAAAAAGTTTTTAAAATATTAAAATTATTGAAAATAGAAATTATTTTAATCAATGATTTAAATCTGTTTTAAAAAAAGTTTCTAAAATCTAAAAACAAAAAAAACAAAGATCTAAAACTAAAGCACACTTGACTCTACTTAATAAAATAATAAAGGACCATGGTTTATTTGTTTATAAAGTAGTGCCAATATAATATTATTATAGTCAAGTTATTTTTAGTAGTACACTTTATTAAAAAAATAATTTTTAGTTGATTTTATTGATTAGTTTAATAAAAATCATTGTTTTTGATTTTTTTTTTAATCAAATTTTTTTTCAAACCCTTTAATGAACCATAATAAACTCTAAATAGTATATTATTATATGAAAGATAATAAATGCTGTTATTCGCGAGGATAATTCAATAATTTTCAAAAATAAAATTTGACATCTGTCAAATGGTTAACCTCACTTTTTACCAATTTTAAATATTATAGTCGCCTACTTCCTATTGGTTCAAATCACTGTCAATACGGAAATGGGCCAATCACTGATACCTAACAACGTGAATAATGAGTTCATTATTTCCGTTGTTATGCAGAGAATTTATAATGTTTATCATTATATACGCAAAAAACAATATTATGCAATAAGAGTGGATAAAAGTTATAAATGTAATCTTAATATTTATTATTGAGAGTGTACTACTAATAATACTACTAAATTATTAAAAAAAAAATATCGTTAAATAAATTGAATATAAAGAAAATACATGTCAATATTTAACAGAAATGCTATATAGCATAAACTAATTTTGAATTTTAACTGCCATTCATTGTTAATGGTGTGATGAGAACAGATAGACAATCAATTAATTAATTGCCTATTTGTTGTGATAATCAATTATTGCACATCATGTTGCCAAAGGCATGCATATTCCTAAAGTAAAAATCCTAAAATATATTTCTTATGGGATAAAACATTAATTCCTTATAAAACCATTGTTAAATTGTTATAAGATTGGTCATTTAAAGTTTATGAATTAGTTTAGGTTGTTTTTGGTAAATTAATTTTTCATGATGATATTTATTTTCCTAGAATATACACATATTAGGTATATTAAATTTAAAAAAATAAAGGAAAATTGAAAAAGACCCGAACCAGCAAGGAAAAAGTTATATCAAATAAACTTGACAATATTTATTGTCAAGCATGCACATACTTTATCCTCCACCATAATAAATACTGAAAATTGTCCTTTTGAATCAAACAAGTGTATCATCATACCGACGGAGTGTGCTCTAGAGGAACAAAGAAAAATAGGAAGCGTAGTCCTAACCTTGTGATTGGCTGTTTCAGAGAGAAGGAGCAGTAGCCTTGGTGACGAAGCCATGGCAACTACAGCTCGCTATGCTGCAGGAGGCAACAACGGCAGTGGACCTCCTACCCCTACACCTGCCACCACACCCCCGACACAGGCCCAGGCCACACAGCTTATCGTCCTCCCTGCCAGTTTGCACCAGGTAAATGTCCATCGTGCGTCTAGCACTATTTTTGGTGCTCCAGTTTTTTAGGTAACAAAGAAAGTGATCTACTAGCTTAGTTTTGCGCTGTTTTGGATTTAAATGTAGGCATAATGTAAGTTGTGATTTACCTTGCATTAAAGTAGCGTCTTCATTGCCTATTTCCTTTGTTTTGCAGTTTTCAAATGAACTATTTTTCTCGATTTTTACACCTAAAAAAATTACATCAACAATAAATTAATTTAATAAATAATTACCATATACTTTTATTTATTATAATTATTGAACAATTTTGTAATTACACTTAATAATAATAAACAATGTTTTTAATGACATCTTTAAAAACAACAAATCAGCCAACAGAAAAAAAGAAAAAACTTCATTACCAACCGTATTTTCAACCAATCAAATCAAATTATTTAAAAATCGCATAACCTTTGAAAGAAAGCGCGCGTTCCTATTGGACTAGAATACCGCCATATTTAACATTTGAATATCAATTTGCATTTCCCTGTTGTAGACGAGCACAAGTGGAACTTTGGTAAATGGAGTACCTGTAATAGATGTGTCTGCGTTAGAACAAGCCGCAGAATCCAGCAACGAAAGCACAGCGACTGCAGAGCAGCACGCAGATCGCCACGAAAACGATCCGCTAGCGACCAGTTCGCCGCACTTCATAACTGTCACAGGTAGGTACCTAATTAATTGTTTTAAGTTTGACAGGAAATTTGTTTTTTGAAATTTACGACTTGCGACTCGAAAATTTCAATAAACACCCTCGTGGCGGGCATGATTTTCGAAGCATGGATTTCAAGAGCACGTGCAAACTTAGGTTGTTGTTGTTTCATTAATTCACACGTATTTCTTAGTTACTAACTCAATTTTTAACAACGCCACGTCACCAGAAGCTGCAGCTAGATCTTACGCTTCTTTGACAACCGTTCAGCCTGCCGTAGGTAAGAGCACAAGGCAATATTTTTTATTGCATGGTTGGTATTTGTGGCAATTAAACGCGGCGAAAATCTGCATGGCTTCTGTTTGACGGTTGTGATCCTAAGATGTGCTCCAATAATTCTACTATCTCCATTTTAAGAGTTTCAATAGATATTCACAAATAATTTCGGATTTATTTACAGTACAGATTCCAAGAAAATAATTTGCCCATAAAACATTCTCTCCTGTTTTACTGCTTCTATAACGATTGTTAGTCTGTTTTCAAGGGATAAATTTTGATTTACACAGAAAAGTTTGAGATTTTTTTTTTCCAATTGGACTCGTGTTTTTTTTTATTAAGTTGGCAGCTTATGCTAGTTTGATTTAGTATTTTTAGTATTTAAAAAATGGTACTCCTGCCGAAGACCTCAATTAAATACTCTGACAATGTCAAATTGACAGTAATATTTATTATTGATTATTTCCCTCATTATAATATGAACCATTCAAAAGCCTTGAATTTTCGAATAAATTTCGTTTAAATAAGCGATTAAATCACTAGAACTAATTAACAGCGATTAAATTTTAGCCTCCATATTGAATTTTTGTTTACGATTTTATGGTGTTATTTACAAGTTTTAACAAACATTTTTTAAAAAACAATAAAGTTATCTAGTTTACGAAATATCAATTATTACTTATTACATACCTTAAATTAATGGAATTTTCTTTAAAAAAATATTTATAAATTTTGACACATACGTCAGATTTTATGAATTGTCAAATAGTTTCCTTTAATTCGAGAAATAATCTAGACGTAGGTATATCACTCAACCTATAAATTTAATCTGTCAAACTATGCTCAGTAAGTTTTTTATTTGATTTTTCTTTTTGGAAAATGGTTTCATGCAAAATAATTAAAAATAAAACCCTCAAAAACACTGTAAAAAAAGTAATTTTAAATTTTGTGTTGCCAACTTAGGAAACAAAAATATGAAAGTTTCAAACCCTATTTAAAAACCCGATTAACAATTTTTATTGTTTCTTAATTACTTTTTATGTTATTTTTAGTTTTTATTAATACTCTAATTTGTAATTAAGTATTTATTTGTTAATTAAAATACAACATTTTTAATTTTACTACATTGGCACCGCAACTGTAATTTATTTATCAAACTCTTTAAAATGATATAAAACCTAAAGATCATTTTCTATAGAAAGTAACGTCGCAAATTTTTTGAAATACTGTACCTGTAAGCTTGTTTCTATTGTTATTCTCTCCCTCATTAAATTTAGAAGGACCGGTTCGGCAAAAGCAAAGGCAGTGGGTAATTGGCACTGATTAAAACTATAATCCTTTGCGATTGCAATTTTAGAGTGATGTGCCCCATATCTCCCCTTTTTCTCGCAGGGTAGCAAACTCTCCAATTAATGAATTGCTTGCTACCTGGCACGCGACACCTGTCGTGGTATCACGTGTCTTATTTTTGCTGAGGTGGGTGCATCCCCTACACCAAATGCACTGTATCTAATTCGGATATACAGGGTGATTTTTTTAGTCTTTATTCAATTTAAGCTATGTTCCATGAATACATGTATTCACAATAAGCCGTGAGACGAATATTTAAAAAAAATATCATAATTTTTGATATGAAAAAACTATTTTAAAGTTATTTTTTATTTTTTTGATAGTTTTAATTTCACAGGTTATATTAGGTTATTATAATTTCAATGACATAATGACATAATTCGTACGTTCTTGATATTTGTTTGACCCAATGTGACAAATTAAATTAAAAACGTACCAACCATAAACCACAGAAGTCTTACTTACAAAAACACTAATGACAATTTTAACATTTTCTTTTGAAAATTAGACCTTAAGTTAATATTAAAAAAACACATTCTTGGGCATATAGTTTTGGGGTTTTACTGTCTCTTTTAAAGCACATCTCTTTAACAATGTTGTTCACCCTGTATGCGTGGGTGCATCCCCCAATCATAGAAAAATATCCGCAGTTAATCCGTCATAGGTACTCGTCACGTGTGATCTCTATGGTAGCCAGGTAGGGTGGATGCTGCTTCTTATTGTAGGCCGATTAGTGCCGCCCGAACGAATTTTGCATGTGTATTTCTCGATCACGTCACCTCTGATTTTTCGCGGCGTTCAGTATCCGCTTGAAGTTTCCATGGTAAACAGTTGTGATGGACAGGTCGTGGACCAACAGTCAAAGATGCTCCTATAGCAACCACGGTAGTAGCTGTTCTCTTTGTTTGTTTTTATATTTTATTTGTTTTGTTTGTTTTGCTTTTTTTTGTATATAATTATTGTGTTGTATGTATACATTTTAGTATTTAATATTAACAGTTTGTAAAATTCCTGTTTTTATTTTTATTTATTTTTGGGATTTTACCATTTAAAATTCTATTTCAATACCTTTTTTATTGTTTCGTATAATTTATATTTTAGTCGATTTTGTTTTTTTGTTATTTATTTTTTATGAATAGGCGAACTTTCCAATTTTTGACAAAAAATAAGTTTTTATTATTTTTAGTAGAATTTTTCATTCTATTTTAATTGAATATCTTATTGTGCGGTTTTTTTTAGTTCTTTCAAATTTGTTTATACTATACCATAAGTTATGGTCCTTAACAATCTTTAATACTATATGCCACAGTGGCAGAGTTATTCGCCTCGGGTAAAGTTGCGCATAGAGCGGTGAAATTTAACACATTTTGTCAAACAGGTTTGTGTTATCTTTCATAGAAAAATAAAAAAAAATTGTTTATAAATAAGAACATTTTTTTAAAGATTGTTATGGTATAGTATTAAAAAAATTGAATGAACCAGCGTATAAAGAGTTAAATGTTGGATTTTAATACTTTGATATTTAATTGACTAAAAAATCCAAAAATCGTTTTTGCTTAAAATATTAATTTTTTAACAAAATATCGTAACAATTGTTAATTTTTAATATCACATTAATTTAATTTTAAATTTATTGTAACAATATGTTTTATCTACTCCTACATTGACGAGCTGTGACTTTATGGCGTTTTATTGACGGGCTGAAGTTAACAACAGTGGCTTTTCGACATTTTACGTCACGGGCCGAAGTTAGCTTTATTATAAATTGGGAAAAAGTGAGGTTAAATTCGGGTGACAGTTGACAGAAGTCAAAATTTTAACAAATAAAATTGGCTTTAAATTCCGTTTTGTGTTCGTCGTAGATAAAGTATAGTATGCAACTCGTTTATAAACTTCTCTAGACACTCGTTTTTATTAAACACTCGCTCGCAAGCTTCGCTCGTGCTTAATTAAACTCGTAACTAAAATGGCGTTTATAAAACTTGATACATAATATACTATTATCTATTTTGCGTTCATAATGACTTCATTAAAACACCGCTTTCGGTGCTGTAATGAGACACTTTATCACACCCAAAATTTTAATTTTATAGGTTGGCTATACTTTAAACAGCATAATATTTTGCATATTGGTTATAATATTTTTATGATTTTTCCAGTACCTACTTACGAGACTTTTCTGGCAATAAATTTTGTTTAACCCCAAAGAAAATCCTTTTTTTCTTCTTTAACATTAACATCCGCTTATTGTAAATAAGTGAATTAAGGACGGCATGGCGAATCGATTTTGACATTAACGTCAAACCAATGCACAGTGTGTTAAATTAACAATCTAGCTAGACAAAACCTAATTTTAAAACAACCTGAAATTAAGACAAATTTAATTAAATAAGCTTCTTCAGTTCTCCCTGTTATGATTTCCATTACTTAGAACGTACTGTAACAGTGTATTCAGCACTATGAAGGTGCCAGTTCCGGGCGTATCATTTTTTATAAATATACTTAGCCGTGTATGTGTTGCAGAAAGGTGGAGTGATTTTGACATTGTTTCAAGTTAAATCAAATTTTGAACTGTGCCGCTATGAATCTAGGTATATATTACTTATTTTTTATAATTAGGGATTTATAATATCAGTAATCAGCAACAGGCTATAGATATAGAAATTCACTTGGTGTTGTTAAATATGGACAATATTTATTAAGCAATAAGTATTGTAATCGAGCAATATCGGGTGCACTATCAATATTTGTTTTGTTTTATAACGTCTAAAGATTACTTATGTGCCTTTATTTATTGCCCCAATTTGCCTCTTCTACAGGGTGTAACCAAAAACCGGCTCACTCCTTTTTTACTATTAAATTTTGGAATAGAGTTGAAATTTGGGAGCAATAATAAAGAGTTAATTTATAATTATTTCAACCTTCAATAGATACCACAAAACTTCCGGTTTCCCCGGAAATAATGCCAACTTTAGTTTTTTCAATGAAACACTATGCATGCATATGCATATCTTTGCATATTTCAAATCAGGAGAAAATTTTGAATTCGATACTTACACTTTCGCGGGAATTTTATAATGATCTTAATTTTTTTTTGTAATTTAAGTTTTCCATAAGTGTAATTTTTGTGGAAAACACTAACCGAATTTTTATGACATTGGTTGGTTTTGATTGGGGAAAACATATGTATTTAAAAAAAAACATTAGCAGCCACTCTGATGGTATTTAAAAAGTTGAGTTAATTAAAAAAACAATTTATCAGCAACATTTACTATTTATGCATTTTACTGCAAATTTGGATGGTAAAACTAATTGATTCTCCAAATTGCAGCTTTCTGGATTGAAAACTAAAACTGGACAAAAATTCAAGGTCAACTGCAAAATGGTAGCGAATGTGCATTTATCGGATTCAAAATTTTCTCCAGATTTCAAATATACAAAAATATACAGGGAAAAACGAAAGTTGACCAATTTTCGACGAAACCGAAAGTTTATTTTTTATTACAAGGCGCCGGCCATTTTGTAATTAACAAATTTAATTTCTGCATTTTGGATGTCAGATTTGGATTCAGTGAACCCAAATACTCAGCTTCCAAAGAAAATATATAATTTTTTATGTCATTTAGGTTTTGTCTAGTTAGATAATCAATTTAACACACTGTGCAATGACTGTGATACCAAGTATCTAAAGTAAAATTCGACCAAATTAAATTTAAGGTATAAAATTAATTTTTTTTATAGAATTTTTGCAAAATATATTAAATAGCATAAAGAACTCATGTCATAAGACCTTATTTCCTTGATATACTAGTATCATCCTTAAAAATGTATATACGGTTGCCAAAAATAGGACTTAATAATCAACGTATTTTGGTATTAAAAAACCGAAAAATAAGGTTACGTTTAACAAGCCAAATTGTTTACTTTAAAGACCTGTAGCAGCTAAATGAAGTAACTTTAATATTCAAAAGATAATATTATTATCTAGTAAATAAAATATTAGAAAATAATATTTTCTTAATATATTTTTTGTTTTAGTTGCCGACGGAGACGCAGTGGCTTCTCATCAGGGTTACCACATTCAATATGTCGAGCCGGAGATTTACGCGTCGCAAACTAATGGTGGGCAAGCACAAATGTAAGTTAATAACAACCTTTTTGGTAAAAAAAATTTTGGAAATCATTTTATTCTTTCGTAGGGCGTATCCGGTGTATACAGTGGGCGAATCGGGTACCCTCTATTCCGCCGGTCAAGGTCAGTACTACGCGGCCACAAATACCGGCGCCACAGCGGTCACAGGTACCGCGGTCGGTTATACCGCCGCCGGCGGTCACTACGTGGTCCAACAGACCGTCGAGGGCGACCCACTTATAACTTCTTCAAGAAACTCGCCGCAAACTACAAATGCGGTAAGTGCAATTAATTATTTATCTTCCTACATTAACACTTTTAGATTTGGTTTGTAGATTAAATAATATAGTTTATATATTAGTTTGGTATAATAAAGGTTTTTCTTTACCTGATTCATTTTGAGATTTTATGTTTTTTATCTCCAAAGTATGTAATATATGGGTGAATAAATTGAGATGTCCCCCAAGTGAAAATGATTATTTTTTATTTTTGGTTGTTTCACTGTAAGTCTAACATAACATAAGTGGTTCTGCACTAATGCAAGAATTTTAAGAAATCATGCATTTTGAATATTAGAGCTTAACGGAGGTTAGGATTTCGTATGTTTTTTTAAAACATCCCTTTGTATATTTGAAATAAGTTATTGTATCTTTTGACACCTTAATATTTTTTAAAAATACAATTGTACATACATAA
Organism: Brassicogethes aeneus; assembly: GCA_921294245.1. NCBI lineage: Eukaryota > Metazoa > Arthropoda > Insecta > Coleoptera > Nitidulidae > Brassicogethes > Brassicogethes aeneus. The sequence goes on from OV121135.1 coordinate 60,696,591, forward strand.
AATATTAGATATTACACTTCACGGTGGATAGGTTTTTAAATAGCAAATTAATGAACTTAAACTTTTGAATTATAAAACAGCAACACTCTCATCTGAATATAAATTCTAACTGACCTTCAGGAATCACATGCATCTATAGTGTCGTAAACAGAGGTTTTTGCTTATTAAAAATGATTAAAGCGCCATCCGTTGCATAAAATTTAAAGCAAAAACAGATTCACGGAGGATAGAATCAATTTTTGTAACACCTGCATAAATGGTTATAAAAATTATTTTTAATAATATTTTATATTTGATTCGATTGATTTGGATGTGTTTAATTTACTTAGTGAACTGATATTTTTATTATGCTTTTACTACCTCAGATATTTCAAAACATTTAGGTTAACCTAGAAAGAGTAACCTAGTTTTATTAAATATCACGGGGGATATTATGTGAGATTCACCCATATATATTCCTAAAATGTAATTTTTCGTTGATATATTACATTCTAAAAATACAAGTATATGGTATTAAAATCGCCATTTTTCACGGGGTATGTAAATTACCCTATAAAATATATTTTTTAAATATGGTGCCCACAGAAAACATACAAAATAAAAACTCAAGAAGTGTCAGTTATTTTTCTTACTAAATCCATCTAAACTCGAAGAAATAGCCACCGTCTCCAATTAATTGGCAACCCTGTTGTGCACACAAATTAATCTTGAAGTAGCCTTTATTTTACCGAGCCCAAAGTATTTTTTTTTCGCCATGGCAATACTTTTTCGGGGTTGCTTTTGTAATTACTAACACTTGGGTGCAGGATTCGAGTTACGTGGCCACGGCCACGGTGCATGCCTCTTCTTCTTCCGGCCAGATAAGCGACGACGTGGGATCGGCCCTGGGACACGCCACCAGAGTCTCCCCCGCCACTGTAAGTCCACCCCCCACACGCAAAATAGTTGTTTGTGCCGTCTGTCTGTCTGTCTGTCTTTGATTTCGTTATTCTGTGTGTAGTATTTTTTGCGGCTAAAAATCGGTTACTTTTTGAATGCTGGGTGTCCCGGAAATGGTTCACCCCCCACCAAGCATTAGAGGAGGCCATTATAAGTTATTTAAAAAGTCAGAGGTTTAATGTAATTATCAATTTTATTTATTTGATAAGAATATGAAACCTGCTTATTTTATTAACACCCCACTAGGGTTTTAAAATTTCCTGAAAAATTGAGCCGGTGGAAAAAAAGGTTTTTTTTTCGGAAAAAAAACCGGAAAATTGGTACATTGGTAATTAATGTAATATATTAAAATATTGAATACCTTTTGACATAAGGTGTAAGGGAAAATTATTTAAAAAAATATTTTCCGAAAGACAAATAAAAAATATGCATTACAGGCCATTTTAAGTTATTTAAAAAGTCAGAGGTTTAATGTAATTATCAATTTTATTTATTTGATAAGAATATGAAACCTGCTTATTTTATTAACACCCCACTAGGGTTTTAAAATTTCCTGAAAAATTGAGCCGGTGGAAAAAAAGGTTTTTTTTTCGGAAAAAAAAACCGGAAAATTGGTACAGGGTGATCCCCTATAATGTCGCCCCCCTTTAACTTTTTTATTTTAAGTGTCCCAAAAAAATTAAAAGTGTGGTTATGTAGAAACTAAAAAATACTTTATTTCTACGTATAAAGAAAATTGATAAATTGATCAGTATACAGGGAAAAACAAAAAGCTAATTTTTTTTCAATGGATCACCCTATATATGAATTTATTTTTCGATTCCTTGTAAAATTCTAAGCATATTTCATATATCATACCATATACCTAAATTCAACCGTTTCTGAAATATTTAAATTATTATTAGGATAATAAGTTGAAATAGTTTGTCTTTCTCTGTCTGAGTACGCCATTTTTACTTATTTAACAACACTTATTGACATAATGTCACTATAGTAATTTATTTTCAATAAAAATTTTGGTATACTGAGGCTTCTTGATTTTTAACAGTTTAAAAAAACATTTAATGATGACATTTCGAATGCGAATATTTCAGAAACGGTTGAGTTTAGGTATATGGTTTGTATATAAATTATGCTCAGAATTTTACAAGGAATCGAAAAATAAATTCTAATATAGGGTGATCCATTGAAAAAAAATAAACTTTTTGTTTTTCCCTGTATACTGATCAATTTTCCAATTTTCTTTATACGTAGAAAAAAAGTATTTTTTAGTTCCTACATAACCACACTTTAAAATTTTTTGGGACACTTAAAATAAAAAAGTTAAAGGGGGGCGACATTATAGGGGATCACCCTGTACATTGGTAATTAATGTAATATATTAAAATATTGAATACCTTTTGACATAAGGTGTAAGGGAAAATTATTTAAAAAAATATTTTCCGAAAGACAAAGAAAAAATATGCATTAGAAGTTTTTTATATTTTTTGTGATACGCCACTGGTTACACACTTGTGTTGCCAGATTTTGTTTGAATTTACCTTCATTACAAAAATGATCCAAATTAACAATTGCATTTTTGATTTTGTAATTAAGCTAATTTTAAACAAAATCTGGCAACTTTTTTGACAGAATCTGGAAACGCTGGTTGTTACCAACCGTAACATAATAAATTAAATTAGGCAACCAGATTAGCCTAAAGTTCCTAGTCGATCAGTGGTGTACTTTTTGGTAGGATAAAGGTTATTATAAATTATTTTTAGAATTTAGAAAAAAAAGTTTCAGGTGCTTTTTTATGGACCCTAAGGAACTACCCATTTTAATATATTACATTAATTAAATTAATTAATTAATTAAATTCAATGTTTAGTTTTATTTTTTTTCTAAACTAAAATATTGTTAAGTTCTTGATTGCTTTAAATATTTTCATAAAAAATCAATTTTTCCCAAAAAAGACAATTTGTCCAAGGCTTGGGAAAAAACCATTTTTTTCCTCATTTTTTCCGGTTGTTTTTCGACACTTTAAAACCCTACCCCCGCACATATTTTTCTAAAATGGTCTTCCCTATAGCTTGGTGTGAAGATTGTGCGCAATTAACTGGACACCCTGTGTAATTTGTATTTTACGGTTTTCATGCTAAAATCAACAGCTGGACGAAAAGGTACTTATGAATTAGTTTTTTCAGTACCGTCCTTAAAATCCACATTAGTTTTTTGCCGTCTCAAGTTTAAAAGTTACCATTAAATCCATTTTGCATGTATTATTTTTCCACATTGTTTGGTAAAGAAATTTTTACTTGTGACGGCATTATTTCGATGTTCCTAACATTCACGAAAAAACTGCATGAATTTTATGAACATCGTTGTTAACAGGTGCAATGGTTATTGGAAAACTACGAAACCGCAGAGGGCGTGTCTTTACCGCGCTCCACCCTTTATGCGCACTACTTAAGACACTGCGCAGAAAACAAGTTGGAACCTGTGAACGCTGCGTCGTTTGGCAAACTTATCAGATCCGTTTTTCTTGGACTAAGAACTCGCCGATTAGGAACAAGGTAAAGAAAAACTATTTTAAATAATTTATTTGAATGGTGCATTAAAATTTTCCCTTGAGCCATGGTACCCCAACATTTGAAGGAAATGTTATTAAAGAAAAAAAATTTATTTTATATGGTTTTTTAATCAAATAAAATATATTGATTTAAAGTAAATATTATTTACTAAATACCAAATAAAATATATCAAAAAAGTGGTAAGAAAAAGTTGAAATAATGGGTTTCAAATAAAATATCTTGTTTTAAATCCATTTATTCAAAAAAATAAAATATCCTGTTTTAAAGCAAATATAAAAAAAGAAATGCAAGAAAAATGCAAACATCTGTTTTCTAAATTTCTTATTTATTACAAAATTGTTTTTACAAATAATTGCAATTTAGTTGCCAAATAAAACCCTAAATTGGCCACCATGGAGCCAACATTGAATAAAACTAAACTAAACTTGTGAAAAATATTATATTATGCTATGGTATAATTGGTTTTCTAATGCTTTTGGGATGTTTCAATCCCGGGCTATTTCATTATCAGCATGCTGCAGTTTGAGTTTCTGTTATGGACTGTCCTTGAAGATCATTAGCTTCCTTGTCTTGGCACATTTACTGCACAGTGCAAAAAGAAAGATTTAATTTTGTTTTTCAAATTTTATTTTGCAGTACTTGATTTCTTAGAGTTTGAGTTTATTCTATCTTCAAAGGTTCTTCCTGGTTTTGTCCTATTTCTTATACATGTATGTAAAGAAACTATTTTTTATATTGTTTTTTCAATTTTATTTTAATTTCTTACAAAGTATGTACTTTCTCTTTTGGTAGATCAGCTGTTAATTGTAAAGTTGGAACCGTATCCACTTTTAAATACTTTTTTATGGGAATGTAGTTTGTATATAAAACAAAACAAAAAAAATATTATATATAATTTTTTTAAATTATCTGTGTATACAAAAGAAAAGTACTACTACTATTTAATTGTTTTAAAAATAAATCTACTTACTATCCTAACCATCAATTTTTTCGAGCCCAAACTAAAGAACATGAATTGTATTTCCGGGTTTTTTTCTTTATACTATTTTAGTGCTTTCCTGCTAAAAAGGATCTAATAGGAAAATTCCAGTTGAAAGTCAGTTCTGCTTACGTACTTAACAGAAATAGTAAGTGGCTAAGTAAACACTAAAATTTCTTCTTCAATTTTCTTAAAGTCGCTAAATCGGTTTTTGGAATTCTTCTGCTAGTGTGTCAGTGTATTTAATATGAGTTAAAAATAAACAATCTGTTTTTCTATTAAAGACTTTTAATTTTGTTTGAAGTCCTCTATTTGAACGAAATATTGTCTTTTTTGTAAGGGACTAAAGAAAAAATGGAAAACTGGTGAACAATGCAGTTGATAATACAGCCTTGATATAGGCAATCTCCGCCATCTTATTGGTCGATTCTGATGGTGTGACTCGGATTGTGAGTTCTTATTGGTCGATTCGGAGGATTGTGTTTACATTTAGTCCAGCTTGGATTTGAATAGACTTTAGTTAATTATTTGACCTCTACGTTCTATCATATCGATTTTCGATTTCCGTCGCCTTCCAAAATTTTCCTCTCAAAGCGCCAAACATCTTTTCAAAGTGTAACTCGAAAAACTATTTCAGAGGTAACTCCAAGTACCACTACTACGGTATACGCGTGAAACCGGGAAGCTCCCTGATGAACATGGACGAAAGCGGTACCAGGGTAGTGCTAACCTCGAACAGCGGATCGGGTAAAGCCCAAGGTACGGTGCGACCTTTCAAACGCAGCTCGGACGCATCTGACTCGATCTCGATTAGCGTGCTCTCCCAACACGTCACCTACTTGGGGGACGGAAGCCACGCCATACCGGCGTTTCCGGATATGCACTTTACCGACCCGTTGCCGGACGATTGCGGGTTCGAAGACGTCGATACTTTAAAGTAAGTGGAGGCAAAATGATCTCTATAGAAAGTACAGTCGTACGCAAATAAAAAGCGGTACGCTTTTTATTTGCATACGACTGTAATATCACTTTCTCAGGTCTATTTATCGCGAACATTTGGAAGCGTTTCTGGACGCCATTCTGAGCTTGGAGTTCTCCACCGTCGAGTCTTTGTGGAGGGAGTTTTGGAGGTCGCAGTACAACAACAATGGCGACGAATGCGAAGAAGAAAAGTACTTGTCGAAGTCGAAATTGTTTTGCTTGTGCAGTTTGGAGCCCGTGCAACACTTTATGCGACAAGTTGACTTGGTGTTTTATCAAAATCTCATACAGGTTCTAGTGCCCGATGTTTTGAAGCCCATTCCTGCTACATTGACGCAGTCCATACGTAATTTTGCTAAAAGTAAGTACACTTCATATGCCACTGATAAAAAAATAAAATTTTTAATAAATTTTGTTTGAATATTTTAACTGTAAAATGTTTCTCCAAAATTAACAAAATTCACATTTACCATGTGCTCAGTTAAACAAATATGTTTTTCCTATTTTCTTGTTCTAAATGTTAAAATAAACATTTTGGTCGATTATGTTCGGTATCGATGTAGCGAATCGAAAAACTCACTCTTTTTTTAATAATAATTAAAAAATTTGACATTTTTTAATTTTTGTTAACAGGTATTGTTTTAATTGTTTTTGTTTTACAATGAAGAGTAAGATAACTCCTCATTGTATTTTTCCATTTTCACATTAGTTTGATAAAAAAACATTTTGTATCTCACTAATAAATTAATATAAAGCTAAGCCCAATATATATTTTAATATGGAATCAAATGCTCTACAAAAAGTTTTTTTCGTAAACCTATACATTTAAAAGATATCTGAGGTTAATGTTTTCGTTTTTTTAAATTTTTTAACTTACACAGTAGTTAAAATAAGTTTTGTTTAATATAAAGTATATCCCGTATGGTCTAGTGGTCTTAATATGACAAGGTTTTTTTAACTTATTCCCTGAATAAATCATTGGTATAAATGTTGTACCTAATGCATTTATTTAAATGACAAATAAATGTTTTAAATGTATGTTATTCAAGAGGCTCAAATACCGCAATACTACAAAATTTTATAAACAAAAAGTGAAATAGTTAAAAGCTTACTTTAATCGAAAAAACTAAATACACTTTTTTGTAGATCAGTTAATTTCCAACAAAAATGTCTACAACTTATTTTTAAATCCTAACTATTCTAAAATATTAAATTTAATTTTTTTTTTCAAAACTGAAATTTTGACTTAAGATTCCTTTTGAATGGCTAGGCTTACAAAAAAGATTCATTTTTTGTAGAGCATTCAATTTTCTATCAAAATTTTTATTGGGTTTAGCTTTATATTAATTTGTTATGCCTTTATATAAAATTCTATAAAAATCAGTCTGTCGTTAAATACTTCAAAAAATGGCGAATGCGCCGGGATTAATTAAAATTTAATATTTCCACCGGTTTCGTCTGGGCTTTAATGAATCAGTCAGGATATGTAATTTAAAATTACAAAATTGCTAATTTTATATGTTTAGATAGAGATGTAAAAAACTGTTTTTTTAGATTTGAAAAAAATTATGGGAAAAAAACTAGAAAAAAAAATGTTTTTTTACTTCAAATCCGCTACAATAAAGCATATTCTGTCAATAAATAACATCAATATTAAAAAATTCAGTATTTTTTCAATATGAAATTTTAACCAAAATGTAGTTTAATAATAAAGTGAAATTTAGAATATTATTATTGAAAATTTTTCACGAGACTAAAAAATTTGATTTCTTATTGTTTGGTAGCTTTTACATAAGAAACCAATAACAATGAATTCTATTAAAGGTAATTGAAAAGAAACAGTTTTTTTCAAGTCACATCTTTTTTTTAAAAAAATATATGCTAATAAGATACTCCCAAAAATTCATATTTTTAATTTATTTTTTAACCTGAGCAAATTCTAAAAAAGTGGGATAAACTCATAATTTTTTTAAAAACATTTTTTCAAACGAAGTTTTTTCTTTTTTACTATCCTGGAGGTACTCCCAAAAATTTAGATTTTTTATTAATTTTTAAACTGAACCTCGACCACTTTTAATAAAAAAATTGGAACAAATCCTAAAAAAGTGGGAAAAACTCATAATTAAAAAAAACGGTTTTGTTTACTATCCTGGATTTAGTTTTGGCCTGAGCACCGAACACTTTTTAAAAAAATAATAGAATAAATCCGAAAAAAATTACAAAAAGTCATAATTTTGTATAATTTTTTTTTAAAACCAGGTGTTTTTATACTTTTTTTTCTCTTCTAAATGTACTTCCAAAGTTTTAGATTTTTAAATTAATTTTTAACCTGAAAAAAAATGACAATAACGTCAATAATAAAAAAATAGTATAAACCAGGACCAAATCTGCAAAACCAGGACAAAACCAGTACACAATTAAAACCAGAACCTGTCCTGGGTAAACCAGGACGGTTGGTGGTCACCAGTGTTACAAGTTACAAGTAACTAGATACAGTATCTAGATACTTTTTATGTATCTGTTTGTGTAACTAGTTACTTATCCCAATCTAGTAACTATAACTGTAACTAGTTATACAAATTCTAAGTAACTAGGTGTGTTAAGATACAAAGATACATTTTTAATTAAACTGCGACTATTATTTATTGAGACAAGGAAAACACGTCCACTTCCACTTCTGACACAATTTTTAATTTCTGAACGCATGTTCATATTATATATGGTCATAGTGATATTATTATTATTATTATTATTATTATTTAACGAATTTACTTCCGTTGAGTAAAGAAATATACTAAACTGGTTATAAAAGGTTTTAAAAACCGTGGTAGTACAGTTAAAGTTTGTTTACAATTTAAATTTAAAGAATCTTGTTTCAAAAATGAGTATTATATGTACCTATATAAAAATAAGTACTTTTTTTATTTCTATTTTAAATTTTTTAAAGCAAAAAATAATTTGTATGCATCTTAAAGTATCTAGATACTTTTTGAAGGTAACTGTATCAGTAACTAGTTACTGCAATAAAATCTGTATTTGTATCTAGTTACAAATTTTGGTAAGTAACTGTAACTGTAGCTAGATACTGAAAATATTGTAACTGTTACAACACTGGTGGTCACCCTATCAATATAGCATTTTGGAACTTGTGTTCAAGATCTGGAGAACTGGCTGACTAGCGCGATGACTGGCGCGCCCTCCGGCATGCTGGCCGCCAAACTGTCGGCCGTGTCGGCGTTCTCGTCGAGCCTGCGCCGCTACACGTCGCTGAACCACCTGGCGCAGGCGGCGCGCGCCGTGCTGCACAACGGCACGCAGATCGCGCAGATGCTCACCGACCTGAACCGCGTCGACTTTCACAGCGTGCGCGAGCAGGCCTCGTGGGTGTGCCAGTGCGACAACGATCTGGTCGCGAGGTTCGAGAACGACTTCAAGCTGACGCTGCAGCAGCAGAACTCGCTCGAGCAGTGGGCCTCTTGGCTCAAGAACGTGGTCAAGAGCGCCTTGAGGCCCTACGAGGGCAAGGCCTCCTTCTCCAAGGCGGCCAGGCAGTTCTTGCTCAAGTGGAGTTTTTATAGGTGAGTTTGCTATTTTTATTTTAAAAATCTACCTATTGAAACCTTTTTTTAACTCTTTTTTAATTTAATTCTTTATTAAAATAATGAGTAATGTGTTTAATTTTCATTATGCATTACTTATTTTTTTAATGAAAATTAATTACTCATTACATTTTTTAACTCTTTTTGAACCCTTTTTTGTACTCTTTTGTAACTTTTTCACTCTTTATTATTTTCACTCTTTATTAATTTTCATTATGCATTACTTCTTTTTTAATGAAATTAATTAATCATTACATTTTTTAAATCTTTTTAACTCCTTTTTTAACTCTTTTTGAACCCTTTTTAACTCTTTTAACTCCTTTTTCACTGCTTTTTTAAACTTTTTTTACTTATTTTTTGTATTCATTTGTAACTCTTTTTTTAACTCTTTATTAAAATATTGAGTAATGTGTTTAATTTTTATTATGCATTACTTCTTTTTTATTGAAAATTAATTATTCATTACATTTTTAACTCTTTTTTAACTCATTTTTAAACACTTTTTAACTATTTTTGTACTATTTTTTTCACTCTTTATTAAAATAATGAGTAATGTGTTTAATTTTCATTATGCATTAGTAAAGCAGCATTACTTCTTTTTTAATACAAATTAATTACTTATTACATTTTTTTACTCCTTTTTGAACCCTTTTTTAACTATTTTTAGTAACTCTTTTTTTAATTATTTATTAAAATAATGAGTAATATGTTTAATTTTCATTATGCATTACTTTTTTTTAATGAAAATTAATTACTCATTACATTTTTAACTCCTTTTTCACTCCTTTTTTAATTTTTTTTAACCCTTTTAAAACTATTTTTTGTACTCTTTTGCAACTCCTTATTAAAATAATGAGTAATGTGTTTAATTTACATTATACATTACTTCTTTTTTAATGAAATTAATTACTCATTACATTTTTTTAACTCCTTTTCACTTCTTAAAAAAAATTAACACTTTTTTATTTTTTTTAAACTAATTGTAGTCTTTTGTAACTCTTTTTTAACTCTTTATTAAAATAATGAGTAATGTGTTTAATTTTCATTATGCATTGCTTTTTTTTAATGAAATTATTTACTCATTACATTTTTTTAAATCTTTTTAAACTCCTTTTTTAACTCTGCCTGAACCTTTTTTTAACTTTTAACTATTTTTTGTACTCTTTTGTAACTCTTTTTTTAACTCTATTAAAATAATGAGTCATTATGCATTACTTCTTTTTTAATGAAAATTAATTACTCATTAGATTTTTTAACTCCTTTTTTTAACTCTTTTTGAACCCTTTTTTAACTCTTGTAATGTAATGTATTCTTTTTTACATTACTCATTAATTTTTTAAGGTGTAATGAAAATATTTCTCATTACAATTTTTTTTAAGATTAATGTATTCAAACTACATTACCATTAAAACAAATGACGATTGCATTATTTTTAAATTAACATTCTAGTCACTAGTTTGCAATATAAATTTTTACATTTTTACAGTTCAAAATATGTTTTTTTAATAAAAGTACTGAATTATAATAAAAATCTTAAGCTTCTAAAAAACCAAAGGATATTATAAAAAGGTAAATTTATAAAAATGACTGAATAAAAAAATCAGAAAATAACATGAATATTTGTAAAAAACATAACAAATTTATATCAGTAACTAAATTTAAAAAAATTATATGAGTAGTTTATACATAAAACAATGGATATTCAAAACATTTTTTAAATATAAAATACAACTGTAAAACTTTAAGCTTAAAAATATTGATTTTTAAAAATTTTTGTTAAGTATTTTATTCTTTCTACAAAATTTTCGGTTTAAATTTGTAAACATTTATCTTTACATTTTAAAGTGGAAATTTTTGGATTAAAAATTTATCGACTATCAATTAAATGACTCTTTACAAATTCAAACCAAAACTTTTTATTTTTAACCATTTGACAAAGTGTAAACGTAGCTTTAGCAAACAGCGTCGTGACGGTCCTAGGAATATTTCGTGACTACCATAATTTCGTTTATAAAGTAAATTATTAAAAAATTTTATCAATTTATTTGATTTTTTCAAATAATTAGACAATCCTATCTTCTATGGTTTTCTTTTCTTTTTTTGTGCTCTTCTCTTTAGACTTTCACTGCATTTAACATTTTCTGTTGCTTCATTTTTTGTTCCCATTTTCTGAAAGGAAAGCAACTCCCCTTACCACTTTCCCAGCAATGTAGCTCCTTAAAATAACTTCTTTTTTATGCTTAAAATAATTTTTTTCAAGCCTTTAAAAAGACAATATATATTTTTTGCACCCCTTCAAAACATCTCGTTTTTCCCAGTTCCATGGTCATCAGAGACTTGACACTGCGTTCCGCAGCCAGTTTTGGCTCTTTCCACCTCATCAGATTGCTCTACGACGAGTACATGTTCTATTTAATCGAACATCAAGTCGCAGAAGCCACCGGCGTTGTTCCCATCGCCGTCATACTCGAGGGCATTGTAAGTAGTTTAATTTAACGAGACAACCTCGTCTTCTCTGCACCTTGGCAGACCAAGGTGCCGAGACGTTTTATTTTCGAGACCAATTGAATGTTGTTTTTTCTAGAAACAGGACATAATGCAAAACAACTTGAGCGTTTACGGGGACAACGTTTGCAACGGGGGAAACTCTAAATTGGGTTGCGTCAGCCCTTCGGAAACCAAACGTCAGAAAATTAGCTAGCCGCCAAAAAAAGACGCCAACACTTACGTCGTTGCTTTACCGTAGTAGATCAAGTTTTTTTTTCATTGGTACGTTTGATTTAGTTTTGTTCATTGCAGTACGCGCACCTTCAAAATAACGTGGGACCATTTTTGCTTTAGAAAATAGTTTAGGGGTTTATTAATTACATTTTGTTTCTAACGCAACAAAAACTCCCATTTACTACCACCTATTTATATTGTGCAATTTATTTGTTTGGCCGAAATGTGCTGGAATATAAATATAAATATTATAAGTGCCGTCAAATTATGTGTGACAAATAATAGTTGTATATAATAACATAAAAAATGGCGCTAAAAAGGAATTTGTATGTTGTTTAATAGACGTATTCATTATGATTTACCTTAACGCACTTTTGAATGCACCAAAAAGTTGTTTATTAAATGAAAAAGACATCGAACATTTTTTTCAAATCTACACTATGAACTCTAGTGAATTGATCGTGTTTCTAGTAAGAATCAAAAGTTAACTGTGTACAGTAAACTGGGCCAAAAAAATCGACTATTTTTTTTTGTAAAGTTTAACAAAATTGACTCAGATATATTTTTTGAAGGCAATTGAATGCTCCACAAAAAAGGTCAAAATGAAATTTTCCGTCAGATGAACCGTTTCCTTAAAATCATGCCTTAAAAATTGGTATAGTTTTACAATTTGATCTTTTAACTTTGGAATTTTGCAATTCATGTAAATATTAGTACCCGGAAAAATCCGATAGATATTCTTATGGGAAATCAAATGCTCTAAAAAAAAGTCTCTTAACATTTTTGGCTAAATTCACTCCATCAAAAGTTATTCAAGGTTAAAGTTGTTAACTTTTGATGGAGTGAATTTAGCCAAAAATGTTAAGAGACTTTTTTTTAGAGCATTTGATTTCCCATAAGAATATCTATCGGATTTTTCCGGGTACTAATATTTACATGAATTGCAAAATTCCAAAGTTAAAAGATCAAATTGTAAAACTATACTAATTTTAAGGCATGATTTTAAGGAAACGGTTCATCTGACGGAAAATTTCAATTAAACATTTTTTGTAGAGCATTCAATTTTCTTTAAAAAAATTCTTAAGTCAAACTTTCACAATAATTTTGTTTGTCACCCCAAACAATATTTTCGACTTTACAAAAAAAATTGTAGATTTTTTTGTCCCAGTCTAGTCTACAGTAAAACTTCGATTTTTACTGATTGGTAGCGTGTCAGTACCGAATAGTGTACATACATAAATTAATTTATTTTTATTATTCATAAAATGGACTGACTTTTGTTGATTGTGAATCATATTTTTTTATTTGTTGTTGTTGTTTTTGTTTGCCATAATAATACATTGCATTTATGTTGTAAATGTTGAGTATTTTTTTAAGCTTTTCTTCTTCAAAGCGGAATTGAATAACGCAAAGCGGTTTCAAACCTTTACGCAAAAAAGGTACCACCTTCTAGTCATGCCGATTTGTGTTATTGTTAGAAAGAATAAAAAAATGTTATCGTATTGTGTGGCGAAGAATCCCAAAGGCCTCTGGGCCGTTTCAAGCAAGCGGACGATTTATAAAAAAATTGCAGGCAATTTATTATACACTGCGTGTTTTGGATTTAGTTAATTTTGACGCTCAGTGTATATTATTTTTGCATAAAAATTGTCAAAAATGTTCTTGTTTTATAAGGCTCTACAATAAATAAAAGGAACGCAAGAAATAATTTTAATAATGGACAGTTGTGTATGGGACAAGAAAAATCTTTTTCTGTCCCATCCATATTAAAATTATGTCTACTTTTATAAAAAATTTCTTGCGTTTTTTTTTATTTAATAAAACAAGAATACTTTTGATAATTTTGACGCCAAAATAATATACAAGGTATCTATCCCTGAGATGCCTGTACAAAATGATACCTTATATTCCTAAGGCCAAAATAATGCGATATAACTTATATACAGGGTGTAAAAGTTTAAAGTTATTTTTCGATTTTATTAAATAACTTTGAAAAAAACAAACGTTTTGCACAAAATTTGATTTTTGGGGGTTTTTCACGCTGATAAAATTTAATTTCTTAAAAAAATTAGTCTAGGTAAGGTGTTGTAATAATTTGTGCAAAAACGTTTATTTTTTCCAAAGTTATTTTTTTAATAAAATCGATAACAAACTTTCAACTTTCACACCCTATATCTTGGTTATTATCAACTTCTGTCTATAGGTAAACTAATATCGCATTAGTATAATGGATTACCTGAATTTTTTTTTTACAAAAACAGTTTTGTGATTCGCTTGAAATAAACTATGAAAGAAAAAAATCGACGTGTAAAAAAATTATCATTTTATTACAATGGTGAGTAGATAGGTTTTTGCTCAAAAGTATAATCCATCCATAATAAAGTTTATAAACTAGTTACAGATTACGCAGGGTATATGAAATATTCCTCTCTAAGCAGTACAACTAAGTGTTTGATGTAACTCTTGATTTTTCTTTTGCCATTCACATTTTGCGACACGAAATAATCGAATTTCCTTAATATAATCAAAAAAATTATACAATCTTTAAATTACAGGGTAATTTGATATACTAAATAAATTAAAGAAATGTCAGGAAAAAACTATTTTTGTTTTTTATCCATGTATTAAATTTGCATACATAGATTAAAACAAAAATGTCTTTTTTCCTCAATCAATTGTTAACAGTGTCTTACTGCATTGTATATATTTTTAGTATGTATATAAATATAAGTAAAAATGTATTTTTAAATCGCTCATAATTGACGTAAATTGCTGCCTTGAAAATCAAGTGCCATGTACGAGCTTTAACTCAGCTAATACAATGCAGTATTAAAAATGTGAATGGTAAAAATAAACAAAAAACGCCTCATGTACATTATTAGTTAATTGAATAATTTACATAAAATTTGTATTTTCAAATATGTGTGCCGTTGACATGACGTGAAATGTAAAAAATTGTAGTTGAATAATAGCTGAATATAAATAAACAAATATTTTACAAAACGTATTACTACATACATGTGCTTAAATGCGTGTGATTTGCACTAAGTTTATATAATTTTCTCGATAGCGTAAGCCTAGATTTTTTAAGGACTGCAGTAAGTTAAAAAAAAATCAGTGTATTTTTGTAGTTGTTATAAATATGATATATATCTATAGAGGCATCCGTTGCTGCTTGCAAAAATAATTTCAACCAGTTTGTTTTGCAAATATATTATTATTAAAAATCGGCCACAGAACTGTATTATTGGTTTTATTCAAGTTTGTGCTAAAAAAATTCTAAACTTTTTTGCCAATATTGCATGGAACTGTTTGGGACAGATAATAATTTTGATATTTTCAATACTATGTAATTATGGTTAACAATAAAACCTAGTCTTGTGTTACATGTTTTTTTATTTATTTTATAAACCGTTTCAGAAAAATAATAAAATTGAAAGGTAAGGTCATCAACATAAGAGTAATGGAAAAATAATATGTTTCCATTCCTCTTGTATATATATAATTATATAATATATTATATAATATTATACAGGGTGTTATGTAATTAATGTTATATATTAAAAAGGGTTGTTCCTTAGGGACCATAAAGAAGCACCTGAAACTTTTTTTTTCTAAATTCCAAAGTCTAAAAATAATTTATAATAACCAAAAAGTACGTACTGATCGACTAGGAACTTTAGGTTAATCTGGTGGATTTATTATGTTATGGTTGGTAACAACAGTTTCCAAAATCTCTCAAAAAAGTTGACAAACATTGTTTAAATTTAGCTTAATTACAAAAATGACAAAATTAACAATGCAAATTGTCAATTTGGCGTTTTTATTAATTGTTGGTTATTTCATTTTTGTACTGAAGGTAAATTCAAACAAAATCTGCCAACTTTTATGACAGAATCTAGTGCATTTCTTTTAAATTTTAGGTTGTTTTCAAATTGTAAATATCTTAACTAAGGGAAGTGCTTTTGGATTTATTTACACAAATTAAATGTTTAAAGTTTAACATGTGAACTGGTCCCAATTTCATCTGAGTAAACAGAGAAAAAAACTGATGAAAAAATTAATTTTATGGTTATGGATTTCAAATTTCAAAGGTACTAAATTTTCTAATCATTGCTTAAGCTAATAGCTGGATCAGTAAATAAATACAGAAGGGTATTAGAGCTTTAAGGGCATAAAACTTTTGTATTTATTAAGTTTTTATTTATTTTTTGCAAGAAAAATTTTTAGTAACAATTTTTTACATCTGGCAACGCATAGCTACTTTGTTGGTTGGTATCTATGTACTCACAAAATACAGGTGTGCAGAGATAAACAAGTGTGTAACCAGTGGCGTATCACAAAAAATATAAAAAACTTCTAATGCATATTTTTTTCTTTATCTTTGGAAAAATGTTTTTTTAAATATTTTTCCTTTATTCCTTATGTCAAAAGGTATTCAGTATTTTAATATATAACATTAATTACATAACACCCTGTATTATTATATTGTATATATTATAATGTCGAAAGGTTGCGTTATTTAACTCAGGACTTTGACAATATAAAACTTAATTTTCATATTTTGCTCTTCATCATGAACAATTAATTGTCAATAAAGGGTAAAGGAATAATTTTATTGTGTTCTTGTTCTAAAAAAAAGTTTATAAGAAATATTTTGTAAAATTTAGTCTATTTTACCTAGGTATCGACGTTGAATTTCCGTCTCATCAACAAATTACAAAAAATGTAAAATAATCTGGTTGCCAATCTAAATAATGTTTAAATTTTTACATACATAGGTAGAGAAAAACACTATTGAACATTATTGTAACTAAATTGTTTTTTGCGTCATTATTTTAAAAATGGAAGGTTTTACACCCAAAGATTAATAAATAAATATATATTATGCAAAAAACAATTTAGTTACAATCAATAGAAATGTTTTACAGTGTTTTTCTCCAATTTTTTGAAAATGGACCTAACCAGCGAAATTGTAAGCTGCGCCATCTATCCCTGTAGGGCGGAACTAAAGTTTAAAAATTTTTGGTAGCGATTCAGACATTTTTACATACATAGATGACGCTTTTAAAACACATGCTTTTGTACGTATCCTACCAGGTTTTCAGCCTTTTTTCTGTTTAAATTTTTGTTCGATTTGATTTAAAATATTTTTGTATAAAGTTGTGTTAATTTTAGTTTTCTTAAAATCAAGACATTTCGTTGAGAGGTGGTAAATAAAATAAGGGGTTAATGAACATTTTTATTTATTTTTTTATAAAACACCTTAAACTAAATTACTTCATAAATTTGGATTGATTTTCGCTTAAAATAACAGCGGACGCTTTGGCGTCCAAGAACAAAGTGCTGACTTCCTCAACATCCGCTTTTGTGATGTTCGCTCTGCCGTTAATTTTGGCGGTGAGGAAAGCGGGCGTCAAAAGTTGAACGGCAAATCTCAAAGTGGCCTTAACGCCAACCTCCCCGAGAATCGAGAGAGCTTCAGCTTCGATCTCGAGCCCCTCGGTGCTGGCGCGCAGCTTCAGGATCTGCTCCATCTCCTGCCTCTGGTACGGCTTCGTTCTGATGATGAGCAGCCGGTCGAGGAGATCCAGGGGAATGCCGTGGGGGGAGTAAATGTCGTCCGTGCCCCTGATCACGCACCGGCCGCGATTGGTAGCGAAAATCACTATGGGGGCTATAGTGCTTTCCAGAGCTCTGTGCAGGTACGTGAAGGTTTCAATGTCGAGCATGTGAACCTCGTCGATGAACAAAACGCCCGGAACCAGCTCCGCGATCCCCTGGTCGATGTATTTGTCGACAATTTTGTTGATTTCCTTACGCAGTTTATCGGTGATTTCCGTTTTTTTGGGCTTCAATAATTGCCCCATCATCGATAACACGTCCTGCCCCCCTTGTGGTTTTGCGTTTGCTGCGTCTAAATCGTGCAAAGTTACGTCCTGAAACGAAAAGTTACATCCTTAAGCCCGTTTCATATAGATGCGAATTGCAAAATGCGAAAAATGCTCCCATTGGTCCATTTGAATGTAGGGGCGGGAATCTTGAGATTGATCCTATATTTACTAATTTGGCGTTTTACATTCACATTAATGCAATCATACCTACGCCATTTTTGTTAATTTCGTTTGTATCGTAGTGTTTGTTTTGTTGAGTTTTATTCGAACTGTTAAAGTTTTTTTGTTTTTGGACAAAGAATTTTTTGAGGTACATTTATGTTTCTTATTTTACCTTTAAGTAACTTTACTATTTTAGTACCTATCTAAAAAAGCATGGAAAATATAGCCTAGTGAGAAAACAATTTCCCTAAAATAGTTCTCATCTATGTGAAATATGACTTGCGAAATGCGAATATTTCGCAATTCGCATTTCGCATCTATATGAAACCGACTTTATACGAGGTTCAATGGGAATTTTCTCTTTTTAATTTTGTTTTTTTGTTCGGTAATTTTTATATATATTATTTTTTAATTCATTGAATTCTGGAAATAATTGAAAATTCTCAAAAAACACCAAACTTTTACCGTATTCGACCAAATTACAAATTATTATTATTAAGTTTTTTGTAAAATTTTAGGAGAAATAAAGTATGCAAATGAATTTCTGTAATTAAATTAAAACACTGCATTCAAAAAATAAGAAAAAAATAAATAATTCTTTTTAACAAAAATCTTTTGTACAAACAAGTTACATTGACTAGTTTTTTAGCCAAATCGCTCGACGAGTTTTTTAAAATAATATTACTACTTTTGTATATATCTGAGGTATATACACAAGTAGAAATTTCACCACACTTTTAATATTATTTTAAAAAACGCGGCGATAGATTTGGCTAAAAAACTAGACAAATACAGCAAAACATTCTAAAAATCCTTTTGTTTGATGTATACAATGGTACCTATGTTTTTGTCAAAAACAAACAAAATATGGCTAAAAATGACAATTTTGTAGAAGTCTAGGAGCTATTAAATGGATTTTGTTTTTAGGTATATTTTGTTGTTTTTTAGGTATATTTGTTTTTTAAGAAAAATTTAGGGTGTGATATCATATATCATTCTAAAAAGAATTTAATAAACTAGAACCTTAAAATATAAGTATATTTTTTAAATTACTTTTTAAATAGGAATTTTTTTAGCACGACAACTACCTTAGGTCAGGTTGTTAATTTTTAGGAGTTTTAGGAGATTGATGGCAATTTTAGGAGAATTTTGGGAGTTTTCAAGATTTAAGCCAAATTTTTAACATTTTTTGTTTTGCCATATTTGACATTTGTTTTCTGTTATTTTTGACATTTGTCATTTTGTAATTTGTAGTTTTTGACATCTGTCTGTAAGAAAAATTTAGGTTGTGATAGGTATATCATTTTAAAAAGAATTTAATAAACTAGAACCTAAAAATAAAGGTATATTTTTTAATTACTTTTTAAATAGGATTTTTTTTAGCACGACAACTACCTTAGGTCAGGTTATTAATTTTTAGGAGTTTTAGGAGATTGATGGCAATATTAGGAGAATTTTGGGAGTTTTCAAGATTTAAGCCAAATTTATAACATTTCTTTTGTCGTTTTAAACATTTTTTGTTTTGCCATATTTGACATTTGTTTTCTGTTATTTTTGACATTTGTCGTTTTTGTAATTTGTAGTTTTTGACATCTGTCATATTTGTTTTCTGTAATTTTTGACATCTGTCATTTTTGTAATCTGTAGTTTTTATCATTTGTTTTCTGCCATTTAAAACATTTTTGCCATTTTTAACATAATTATAAAAAAATATAAATTAAAATATAATAAATATGTACCTGCACAACTTCTTTCTTTTTATGTACATCTCCTTTGGGTAATGGAACATATTCTTCTGCCTCCAAATCGAATTCAGTTGCATATGCATCAGATCTACCTTGTCGTTTAACAGCCCCACTGTTTGCTTCAATATAAATTACATCTCCAACCTCAACTTTCTCCTTCTGAAGAGCCTCGTAGATGCTGGGATCCAACTTCAACTGTTTACTGCCCTTTGCAGTTCTTAAACCGATTATAACATGACTCACTGTTTTACCATAACCTTAAAAAAAACATTACTTATTATTATTAATTAACTTTATAATTGTTGTTTAGTTACCTCCAGCAGGATTCTCTGTTTCGACAGGGGTCAACTCGCTCACTTCACCTTCATAGACTTCCTTTGTTTCCCTGATTCTTAACCCGATGGCTCTCCGAAAGTTCTCCATTAAAACTTCGGTCTTTTTGATTTCGGAGCTGAACACTTCTGAGCCCACCATCGGGCAGAATGGCACCTTGTTGCCCAATTCCTGGGCGATTGCCAGAGCCACAGCGGTTTTGCCTGTTCCAGGCGGTCCAGCCAACAAAATAGCCCTTCCTGCCATTTTCTTGCTTTTAATCATGTCCACGACGATACCAGCGGCCTGTAAAGTTAAAACGATAAAGCAAACGATCGAAATCGATGTATTTTGAAACCTAACCTCCCTAACTTGCTCCTGTCCAACCAAACCCGCTGCGAATTGTATCGCGAAGCCGCGTTCGTCCAAACCCAAGCCCTTAATGTGACTGTGGGCACTTATCCTTTGGGTTTTCACCGTACTTTTTACTTCTTCAACCTTCATCTTGCTTCAAAACGCTTAAAACACGAACGAAACAACCCGCTGTTTGATCAATTTAAGCAGAGATAAAAATTTAAGTTTCATTATTTGTATGTTGGTATGGCAACAACTTCACAGGGAGTTACCAGAATGTTGGTAGAACTGAAATTTGAATATATTTTCCATGGAGTCTACACAAGGAGACCGAACTTAATAGGGGAATATTAAATCGCACAAATTAAGTCTTTTGCTGATTGTTGATGCAATTGTATCAATGGTCGATGCGTGTTGACGTCTGATGTTTTGGTAGAGGTAGAGTTTATTAATCTATGTTGATAACGTTTCGAAACGCTACCGATCGGTACAAATCAAACAATAAACCAGAGAGAAAGAAGGTTAATAAATAAACCAAAGAGTGGGTGTTCTTTGCAATAAACGGAACACCAGTGCCCTCTTATCTTAGAAATATGTTTGTATGCATGAATTTAAGTTTCATTATTTGTATGTTGGTATGGCAACAACTTCACAGGGAGTTACCAGAATGTTGGTAGAACTGAAATTTGAATATATTTTCCATGGAGTCTACACAAGGAGACCGAACTTAATAGGGGAATATTAAATCGCACAAATTAAGTCTTTTGCTGATTGTTGATGCAATTGTATCAATGGTCGATGCGTGTTGACGTCTGATGTTTTGGTAGAGGTAGAGTTTATTAATCTATGTTGATAACGTTTCGAAACGCTACCGATCGGTACAAATCAAACAATAAACCAGAGAGAAAGAAGGTTAATAAATAAACCAAAGAGTGGGTGTTCTTTGCAATAAACGGAACACCAGTGCCCTCTTATCTTAGAAATATGTTTGTATGCATGTTCGGACTCCTTGTGTAGACTCCATGATATTTTCTTAGACAAGAAAGCATGTATAAAACCATGCATATTGCTGTTAATTCCTCGCATTTATTGAAACAAAACAACACTTACACTATGGAAAACACTAAAGCCCGCTGCACAACAGCCCGGTAACAGGAACGGGAACGGGAAAATAAACGGTAAAGGTGGGAGAGACTTAGCGAACCCTATCTATCAACAGTGGTTTTTTACTCTCTCCCACCTTTATTGTTAGGATTCCCGTTCCCGTTCCCGTTACCGGGCTATTGTGCAGCGGGCTTAATTTGGAGAATTTCATACAATTAGGCAAATACACGGTTGCCAAATTTATTTGCTATCGCAACTCGACCTCCGTAATGGCAAACAATAGTAAAATGAAATATACAACTTTACCCATATTAAATATTAAAAACTATATTCTTTTCTAACAAATATTTCTAAATATCGTCACCCAAATGTGTAAAGCTTAATTTATAGATTGCATTCCTTCCTTCCTTCCGTAAAAGATGAGCATTACGAAAACCGTAGTGGTTTATAAATTCCCGTACGAGAATCTATAAACAGCACTACGGTTTTCGTATTGTTCATCTTTTACGGGAGGAAGTCCATTTTTTCCGTTTTGTACAAATGGCAATAAAATGCTAAAAACTGAAAAACTTCGCACATTTAGGTGACGATATTAGTATTAACATTTCTTAAAGTGAATGAAATTATTTTTTATAGTGGCCAGAAAAAAACAAAAAGTGAACGACTTTATATTTTCCTTTAGAATTGACCCATTAACATAGCTGTAAGAAAGAGGTAAATCAATAAAACAAGAACTTAGAAATACATTTTTACTCATAGAATCGCGACTATCTATACATTAACTAATTAATAAATACTAAAAAATTAATAATATCGTCGGCATTTTAAAGCCAATATAATTTAGGATCGTCTCTACGGACCTGCAATTTCACAACGTGTCTATAAATTTTTAAAGCGGGTCCCAACTTCAGTTTGAGTTGCGTTAAAACGTCCATCCGTCTTAAAAGCAGCAAAGACCGTCCGTCAATTTCCTAAAACCACAAGTTGAACACCAACCAAACTCGAATGAAAACAACTTTACCTGCTCGCGGAAAATTTTGGCCTCCCGCGGAAAATATTGCGCGAAATACTGGTAAACCTCCTCGTAAGTCCAATTGGACGCGTCCGGAATGGAGGGATCAATCGACGGGTCTTCGGCGTCGGAACAATCCGAACCGTTTTCCGGAGAATCCCGACTCTTTTCGGGACTCTCCGAAGGACTGGGGGACTCCACCGGAGACCTATAGTTAGAAGGAGTGGACTCTTCCGAGCCAGACATCGAATCATTGTCATCTGAAATCCAGAATTGCATCCAGTTTTATAATAAACAACAAAAGCGATATGGCAACCGTAGTAGGCGTCGACTAAGAGAAATAGCGTCCCTAGCAACGGTAAACAAGTGCTTAGCAACCGTTTGGTTGCTATGGAAAGCAACCACACGGTTGCTATGCACTTGTTTACCGTTGCTAGGGACGCTATTTTTCTTTGACGTTTTTCGAAATCAATAAAACAACCGCCGATTCATTTTTATTAACATTAACAATAAACCACTTCAACTATTTAATTATATTTATGTATTTTACCGTTTGAGTTTGATTTACGTCGGAAGGGATTCCCGATATCGCTAATAATCAACTCGTCAGGTTTTTGACAGTTAATGCAAAGCCACCTTTGACCGTTCTTAATTTTTTCCGTGACCGCTGGTTGGTGACAGCTGCCGTGATAAGCGTCTGCGCACACCGAACACACAATTAAATATCCCTGTAAATAATCGTAATTACCTATACTATAATTACAAATTGTTGAAAAAACTTACTGCATCTGAAGTCTCGACGCAAACCACGCAAGTTTTGCAGTGTGGACATTGCCACGTGTTATCGGGGTACATTCTTAACATCATGTCGTCTCCATTCAGACAACTGAAGTGAGCTAAAATTAACAATTAAAAAAATATTGAAAAAAATCCTTAAATATGCTACCTTTGTTGCTGCATTCTCTGCAGGCCACCATTCGATCGTTTGGCCCCCTTTTATTCTGGTTATGGCACACAGAACAAACACCGCCTTGTTCTCTGCCATTGGACGATGTTCTCGAGTCAGGTCTACTAAACTCTTCCTGCATTTTGTTTTTTTCGATTGTGGATTTATTTAGAGAGCCAGCGGGTCTGCCCCTTTTCTTGGGCACATGATTATCCGACGGGTCAAACACCTTTTTCACTTTCTAAAAATCATTTTTGAGGTTAAGTTTTATTGTTATTTTAAGTATTACGATAAATAACTTAAAGTTATAGTTGGCTTATTTGAAATACATATCACTGATATTTTGTTTAAAACAGTACAGTAAAACCAAAACAAATAATTAAAAACCGTGTTGCACCAAAATGTTACCTTCTAATATGACAAAGAAATTATTATAACCTAATTTTGTGAAGTAAAATACTATTAAAATGTTAAAACTCAGAATGCAAATTAAATAATATTACCGTCTTGTATTTAGTGGACATTATTTAAATAAATTTTAGAAAAATAATAGACTTTTGACAGCTAAGTAAATAAATAGCAAGTGATGCAACGTTGCCAACTCATAATCATAGAAAAGTACAATATGTTGAGCCTGTGTGCGTGGTCTTTTAATTTTTATTAAAAAGAATTAGGTTTCAATAAATAGTTTATCTGCAAT
The DNA here is from genome assembly GCA_921294245.1 of Brassicogethes aeneus. Classification (NCBI taxonomy): domain Eukaryota; kingdom Metazoa; phylum Arthropoda; class Insecta; order Coleoptera; family Nitidulidae; genus Brassicogethes; species Brassicogethes aeneus. The sequence continues at coordinate 60,720,612 of OV121135.1, forward strand.
GGGTTAATTTTCATAAAACAAATATCTACAAATTTACTACAGTTCATTTTTTTTTATCTGGACTCGTGTTTTTTTGTTAGGTTGGTGGCTTATGCCAGTTTGACTTGATATTTTTAGTATTTAAAAATGGTACTTCTGCTAAAGAATTTAATTACTTTGACACTGTCAAATTGACAATAATATTTATTATTAATAATTTACTTGTCAATTATAAATAAAAAGATAATTTGCCAAAAATAATAGCAACGAATTCGAATGTAAAAGCCCTTTTGAGGGCAAAACTTCATTTTGATGAAATTATGCCAAATGCCACAATGGAAGAAAAAGTACATCGCCTTATGGACATTTTTGGAGTAAAAAAGTAACGAATTTGGTTTTATAAATATTACATCACACATTATTTTCACATTATTCACCATTGGACAAAAAATTTTAATTTCTTTTATATAAATTCTTTTCAAAGCGAAGATTATTATCCGCCAGGAATGCTTTCTCTTCTGGGCCGTAAAGCAACTTATATTTAACTACGAATTTCGACGACTCAACTTGACAACTGCACAATGTAACCTACAATAATTTATACATAACCACAATTAGATTTATAACTAGGTTAGTTTTTAATCAATGCGACCAACTTGATAACTGTATTTACCAACCAAAACCATAAATTTGCAACGTTGCCGCAGTCCAGATAAAAAAAAATGAATTTAAAATAAATACAAAAAACTATAATTTACTTATTTAAATAAATTATTTACATTGTTTACTGCAAAAATTTGTATTCAATTTCAAGAAATATCATTTCATTAAACGCAAATCGGGTAATTGACTTTATTGAAGTGACTAACCTTTCTTCTTCCTCCCACCCGCAAATTTTCGCTGTCGATTCTTTTATCGTCCGAATCCATGCTATCGTCAACACTTTTGTGGCTCTTGTACTGGATTTTGTGGGGTATAGATTTTTTCTTTTGTTTTAGCTGCTGGTAAAATTGCGGCGGTATGTTGTAAACGTCATTTTGCGGACTGGAATCGTTGAAATCGCTCTGACTTGAGTTTACGAACGATTCGTCGGTTTTCCAATTATTGGACTCGAATTTGAAATCTTCGGAGTTGACGGGCCCCATCAGATAGTTCCCGTTTTTCATTTTGATGAGCCCCCCGTGCTCCACTTCCTTCTCGATCAAAATGCTGATGTACTTTTTGGTGTAGCGCACGCTGTCCTTAGATAGGATGTTCCCGATGATTTCGTGTGCCGGAATCCCGAGTTCCAAATAGTCCGGTTCCTGCACTATTAGCTCCCCGAACGCGTTAGTCAAAAGTTGCGCGAATTTCCTGTTGTTCACGGTTTTGTTGATATCGGAAGCGACGTTGCTAGATTGCCCGTCGCGGTGTTTGTTGCTCAGCGCCAACTTTTTCGCAGCGTTCCTGTAACTTATGCTACCCTTGTACTCCACTTTCAGCACCACGTTGTTGTCTACGCACCACTGCAAATCGTTTTTCGCCTCCACCGAATTCACGGCGAACCTCCTGAACAAGTAGTTGCATATTCTTTGGATGTCTGGTCGGGCCTTACGCCGCCGCAACTGGTCAATTGCCTCCAATATGCGGCCGGTGTTGTTTTGAGACATCGCGACAACACCGTCTCCGCCCGCTTGATATATATTAATAATAAACAAAAAGACGAATTACCCGAGTAGTTTTAAACGAGTTTTGTAGACAGTTGGCGCAAGAATAAGTTGCAGACAATGCAACAAATAAAATGCGAGGTGCACGCGCAGGCATGCAAACTTTTACCTTAAGCGATCAAACACCGTCCACACACTTTAACAATGCCCACAACATATCACAACATCCTTCACGTATTATTTGCGATGCGTTTGAGCGTCGTCCGTCGCGTAATTCGGCAATAAAAGGCTGTAAAAGTGGACCGCACTTTTAACGCACTAGCATCTCGCACGGGATTGTGATCGCTTTTGCGGCAGGGTAGTTGAATACGCAGATGCGCGCGGCGTTCAACCGCCTGGCACTTGTTTACGCCTTTACGTTTTTTTTCATCTCGATGCTACGGCCTTTTCTTTGCTCTGCTTCGAAACCAAAGAACAGGCTCAACGTCTCACGGAATACGGCGCACCTGACGAATAAAACACGCGTTCAATCTGGCCAGAAATGTCGCCTTTATCAATTCGAGTGTCGACAGCGTGCGCCATTGACTTCGGTTTTAATAATAGTTTCAAATTATCACTAACATTGGTGGCGGAAAAAGTTTAGGAATAAAATCAAGGAAATATGCCGTTGGCACGGTTCAAGGCGTTTCAATATTTTAATTGCATGATATCCATAATCATCGCTATCTCTTGATTCATGATTTTTTAATAAATTATGACAATTTTATTAGTAGCGTTGAGTGAAGGATTTTAATCAATGGTAGTAGGTACCTACCTATTTAAAGTATAAAAAAAAGATAATACCTACAAAAGATTTAAAAAAAATTCTAAAACTTTTCGAAAAAATATAATAACGTACAGTTCATTAAAAAAATTTTTGTTAGGTTGGTGGCTTATGCCAGTTTGACTTAGTATTTTTAGTATTTAAAAATGGTACTTCTGCTAAAGAATTTAATTACTTTGACACTGTCAAATTGCCAATTGACAATTATTAATAATATATACTATTGATAATTTACTTGTCAATTATAAATAAAAAGATAATTAAGTAACGAATTTGGTTTTATAAAAATTACATCACACATTATTTTCACATTATTCACCATTGGACAACATTTACGTTCACAAAAAATTTTAATTTCTTTTATATAAATTCTTTTCAAAGCGAAGATTATTATCCGCTAGGAATACTTTCTCCTCTGGGCCGTAAAGCAACCTATATTTAACTACTTTTTTATATGATTTTACTCATCCAAGCACCACCAAAGCCAAATTAATTGCATTTTTAACTACGAATTTCGACAACTCAACTTGACAACTGCACAATGTAACCTACAATAATTTATACATAACCACAATTAGATTTATAACTAGCTTAGTTTGTTTTAATCAATGCGACCAACTTGACAACTGTATTTACCAACCGAAACCCTAAATTTACAACGTTGCCGCAGTCCAGATAAATAAAATTAACTTTAATATGTATTAATTTATGGGAATTCTTAGAAACAATGTGTAATATAATTTTTGTAGAAAATTAAATTATGCACATTTTTTGTTCATAAGATTTTTCTGTACAATTATTATTAAAAAATATACATTTCTACTAATTTTTTTAGAATTATATTTTTTGTAAAATATATCTCTAAGTGCCAAATTTTCAAAAAATATTATTAAAAAACATTCATTTCTTCTGATTTTTTTTAAATGAAAACTTTAAATGAAAATTAATATTAACAAAGATTAGCACCTAGGTCCTAGACTTATAAAGTCGAGATTTTGTAAAACCTTTGTTGCGTAGATACCTGCCTATAATATAATAACATCATAAACAAAAATGTCTATGATTAACAGGTGCAATTTGTAATAAAATATTGGGTTGTATTCTAAAACAAACAAACGACGATAAAAACTACAAAATCGCTTCTCTAGAGGGGCGTTTTTTTGTTAATTTGGGCTCTTGTCAATGACTCATTGCTTTATATTCCGAGAATTAAAAATGTTAACCTAATAACGTAATAGGAGAACATAAACATTTGTGATTCAAATGAAGGTCTTGAAATTGCTTTGCAAGCATTTTTATTAATTTATCGGTCTACCTACCTACCTCTAATTGTGTGAAGATTACTTAGTAATTTGATAAGGTTTTGTAGTTACTATTTTTGCATTTATTATCTATGATTATGTTTATTTATTGTTTATCGTCAAAACGTATAAACATTCATGACTAAAAATCAATTCATTTTAATTATTATAGGTGAAAAAAATAGAAGAAAAGTACAAAAAATGCTTTGCATATTTTTATTTCTTATAATAGTCAACAAGCTTTAAAGCTAATTAGCTTTACCTATATAACATTTATTACATTTACGAAATTTCGTATTAATTAATACTTATTACAATAATACCTACATATTTAACGAAAACATTACGTTTTACTATAACTAAGTACCTACTGTATACTAGAAACATGTTAAATTATTTAATTTACAAATAAAGTTTTTCTAAAAAAATAATTGCTGGAAAGACACAAGACAAAATCGATTAGTTTAATTCTCTACAGTTAAATAAATACTTAACTATATATTCACAAATGCCGATAATCGAAAAAAAAAATGTTTAAAATAACTTAAGTGACTATGGACTTAAATAAAAGTCACTTAAACAGTAAACATACACATATATACATCGATTCTACCTATAGAATGTTATAAAATAAACGTAACCTTGCAAGAATATACATATCACATTTGCGTAACAACAAAAATAAAATGCTATTAACACATTTGAATTTCCGGAATATAATAAATAGGTACCTAATGTGTAAATTTTTGAAAGTTGTGATTTTCATTGTTTGTTATTGTTATTAATGATTTCAAAAATTTACTTGTTTCCAAACATGTGTAAAATTAAAAATCCTACAAAATGAATACCAACATGACATACCTAGAACAAAAAACAACAGAGATATCGTCGAAAAAGTCAAATCCATGGATACCTGCGATAAAAAGGTTTTTTCTAATTGCAGGCTTAATTTTTACTAAAATATAATAAATGACGTATCATTTTAAAGAGAAATTAATTCTCTTTAAGAATATTACTAAATTGTTGAAAAATATTAATAACAAAAATTTCAAAAATTTACTTGTCTCCAAACATGTGTAAAATTAAAAATCCTTCAAAATGAATACCAACATGACATACCTAGAACAAAAAACAATCGAGATATCGTCGAAAAAGTCAAATCCATGGATACCTACGATAAAAAACGTTTTTTTGTAATTGCAGGCTTAATTTTTACTCAAATATAAGAAATTACATATCATTTTAAAGAGAAATTAATGCTCTTTAAGAATATTATTAAATTCTTGAAAAATATTAAAAACTAAATTTTCAAAAATTTACTTGTCTCCAAACATGTGTAAAATAAAAAATCCTTCAAAATGAATACCAACATGACATACCTAGAGCAAAAAACAATCGAGATATCGTCGAAAAAGTCAAATCCATGGATACCTACGATAAAAAGTTTTTTTGCAATTGCAGGCTTAATTTTTACTCAAATATAAAAAATTACCTATCATTTTAAAGAGAAATTAATTCTCTTTAAGAATATTATTAAATTGTTGAAAAATATTAAAAACAAAATTTTCAAAAATTTACTTGTCTCCAAACATGTGTAAAATTAAACATCCTTCAAAATGAATACCAACATGACCTACCTAGAACAAAAAAACAATCGAGATATCGTGGAAAATATCAAATCCATGGATATCTGCGATAAAAAACAAAACAACGATTTAAGTGCAAAATCAAGTCTGAATTAAGTGATAAATGTATTTTTATGTATTTAGGGAACTACAATTGTCTAAACATTATCTATTGAAATAACTTATTAACATTATTAAGTTTATTGTAGGCCTCTCAGATTTTTAGGCATACTGGATATGCTATTTAATTTCCGAAATTACAGTAAATAAAATTACTAATTGATGTTTTTATATCTTGTTATAAGCCCCAGAATGTTGGACTAATATTTTAAAACTTCTTACTTTAATACTAACTCATTATTATTTTTTTGAAGACTTTCTAGTATGAAAGTGTTTAAAATTTGAAAAAGTTTTAAAACATTTCCGGAATATTCCGCTCCGATCTAGAAAAGAAATAATACATATTTTAAGATAAGTATTAACACCAGAATATTTAGGAATCGTTAATTATTTTAAATTTTTATCAATTGACTATTTTTGCCACGTTTGTATTGCCAACATTTTCAAAGTGCACTATACCTATTCTATCTAACAATAAATATTTTTATATGGGTTATATGATTAACAGATTAATATATATAATTTTTATTAAAAAATAATCATATTCTCTGTCATAAATATATTGTTATTTACACTTGAAGCTATAGCTTTAATAAACCATAAAATTTCCTTTAAAAATATGTATGTGAGAAAACTTTTTGGATAAATATTTTGTTTTTATTTGTAATATAAACTCTGAACGAATTTTAATATTTTTATCACAATCCATTGTGATTTTTATATAAATGCAGTGTCTGTTTTCTTGAAGTTTGCGACTCTACTTTCTATAGAAAATATACTTTATGGAAAGCAATAAACCAATCAAAAGCCTTGAATTTTCGAATAAATTTCGTTTAAATAAGCGATTAAATCACTGGAACTATTTAACAGCGATTAAATTTTAGCCTCCATATTGGATTTTTGTTTACGATTTTATGGTGTTATTTACAAGTTTTAACAAACATTTTTTTAAAAACAATAAAAAATAAGTTATCTAGTTTACGAAATTTCAATTATTACTTATTACATACCTTAAATTAATGGAATTTTCTTTAAAAAAATATTTATAAATTTTGACACATACGTCAGATTTTATGAATTGTGAAATAGTTTCCTTTAATTCGAGAAATAATCTAGACGTATATCACTCAACCTATAACTTTAATCTGTCAAACTATGCTCAGTAAGTTTTTTATTTGATTTTTCTTTTTAGAAAATAGTTTCATGCAAAATAATTAAAAATAAAACCCCTCGACCGCTACGCGGTCTCGTGATTTTATTAAATTATTTTGCATTCAACATTTTCCAACAAAAACCAAACAAAAAACAACTGAGCCTAGTTTAACCGATTAAATTCATAGTTCTCGTGATATAATATATGATTATTTTCCATAAAAAGTAAAAGATCGTTTCAGAGTTTATATGTCCAATGTTAAACGTACAACCCACATCTTACAGGCTCATATTTATGCCATCCCGGGGTCCTCCAAAGCCCCGTCCTCCTCGAGCTTTGTGATCAGTTTGATCACCCTATGCCTCTCGTCGGTCTGTCGGACCATGTCGATGAGGCCGAGCAACTTCGAGATGCCGATAAAAATGCTGAAATAACGTTAAGCCTGATTTATAGATTGCCTTCCTTTCTTCCGAAAAAACGCAGTGCTGTCTATACAGGGTGTTATGTAATTAATGTTATATGTTAAAATACTGAATACCTTTTGACATAAGGAATAAAGGAAAAATATTTTAAAAGGCATTTTTCCAAAGATAAAAAAAAAATATGCATTAGAAGTTTTTTATATTTTTTGTGATACGCCACTGGTTACACACTTGTTTATCTCTGCACACCTGTATTTTGTGAGTACATAGATACCAACCAACAAAGTAGCTATGCGTTGCCAGATGTAAAAAATTGTTACTAAAAATTTTTCTTGCAAGAAATAAATAAAAACTCAATAAATACAAAAGTTTTATGCCCTTAAAGCTCTAATACCCTTCTGTATTTATTTACTGATCCAGCTATAAGCTTAAGCAATGATTCGAAAATTTAGTACCTTGGAAATGTGAAATCTATAACCACAAAATTAATTTTTTTCATCAGTTTTTTTCTCTGTTTACTCAGATGAAATTGGGACCAGTTCACAGGTTAAACTTTAAACATTTAATTTGTGTAAATAAATCCAAAAGCACTTCCCTTAGTTAAGATATTTACAATTTGAAAACATAACCTAAAATTTAAAAGAAATGCACTAGATTCTGTCATAAAAGTTGGCAGATTTTGTTTGAATTTACCTTCAGTACAAAAATGAAATAACCAACAATTAATAAAAACGCCAAATTGACAATTTGCATTGTTAATTTTGTCATTTTTGTAATTAAGCTAAATTTAAACAATGTTTGTCGACTTTTTTGAGAGATTTTGGAAAAACTGTTGTTACCAACCATAACATAATAAATCCACCAGAATAACCTAAAGTTCCTAGTCGATCAGTGGCGTACTTTTTGGTAGGATAAAGGTTATTATAAATTATTTTTAGATATTGGAATTTAGAAAAAAAAAGTTTCAGGTGCTTCTTTATGGACCCTAAGGAACAACCCATTTTAATATATAACATTAATTACATAACACCCTGTAGATTACCGTACGGCAATCTATAAACAATCTTTTACGGGAGGAAGGAAGGCAATCTGTAAATCTTACCGTTTTCCGTGCACCTGGTGCGTTATTTGTTTCAGTTCATGCGCGCTGAACACGTCCGACGTTTCCAGCACGTTCATCAAGTGCTCCGGCGTCGACAGGTTCGGTACGTGCAGAATTCCGGTGAAGGCGGACAGCATTTCCATGTCTTCCAATACTTGCCTTTGAAATTATTTAAAAGAATTCGTTGTATACGCAGTCAAGTTAAAATCGACAAAGTGGATTTTATATTCAGAGGTTTTATATAAGTTCTTGTATTTTTTTCACTTTTATTTTAAATTGGGAATGAAATAAACAATGCAGTTCCAGAATTCTTGCATTGTTTACTTTCACTTTAATTTTAATGAGGGATAAAAAATAGCACTCTAGTCCCAGAAGTCTTGAATTTTCAACTTTATTTACTTGATTTTTAATACTCGTAGGGAATGAAAAATAGCACTCTGGTTCCAAATTTCTTGTCTTTTTTACTATTTATACTAAATTCAAGTTGAAATTCCAAAATTCTTGCCTCTTTTACTATTTATAATAAGTTCAAGTGGGAATTGACAAAATTGCTTATATTTTTTTTAAGTTTAACAAAATGTCATACATTTTTTACAGAATTTACTAAAATTCTTTCATTTTTTACTATTTTCACTTGATTTTTATTGGGGAATAAAAAATAGCACTCTAGTTCCAGAATTCTTGGATTTTTTACTATTAATACTAAATTCAAGTTAAAATTGGCAAAATTACTTGTATTTTTTTAAAAGATTAACAAAATTTCTTAACTTTTTTACAGAATTTACCAAAATTCTTGCATTTTTTACTATTTTTACTTGATTTTTAATGGGGAATAAAAAATAGCACTCTGATTCCAAAATTATTGCCTCTTTTACTATTTATAATAAGTGGAAATTGACAAAATTGCTTCCATTTAAAAGATTTACAAAATGTCTCAGTATTTACAATATTCTTTCATTTTTTACTATATTCACTTGATTTTTAATGGAAAATAAAAAAAAGAACCCTAGTTCCAGAATTGGCAAATTGCTTGTATTTGTTTAAAAGATTTACAAAATGTCTTAAATTTTTTACAGAATTTACTAAAATTCTTTCATTTTTTACTATATTCACTTGATTTTTAATGGGGAATAAAAAATAGCACTCCAGTTCCAGAATTCTTGCATTTTTTACTATTAATAGTAAATTCAATTTAAAATTGGCAAATTGCTTGGATTTTTTACTATTTTTACTTGATTTTTAATAGGGAATAAAAAATTGCACTCTGATTCCAAAATTATTGCCTCTTTTACTATTTATAATAAGTGAAAATTGACAAAATTGCTTCAATTTTTTTAAAAGTTTTACAAAATGTCTTATTTTTTACAGAATTTACTAAAATTCTTTCATTTTTTACTATATTAACTTGATTTTTAATGGGGAATAAAGAATAGCACTCTATAGTTCCAGAATTATTGCATTTCTTACTATTAATGCTAAATTCAAGTAAAAATTGTCAAAATTACTTGTATTTTTTAAAAGATTAACAATATTATATTATATATTATAAATATTACAAATTCAAGTTAAAATTGGCAAATTCCTTGTATTTATTTTTTTAAAAGATTAACAAAATGTCTTACATTTTTTACAGAATTTACCAAAATTCTTGCATTTTTTACTATATTTACTTGATTTTAAATGGGGAATAAAACATAGCACTCTGATTCCAAAATTCTTGCATCTTTTACTATTTATAATAAGTTCAAGTGGAAATTGACAAAATTGCTTGTATTTTTTTAAAAGATTTACAAAATGTCATACATTTTTTACAGAATTTACTAAAATTCTTTCATTTTTTACTATATTCACATGATTTTTAATGGGGAATAAAAAATTGCACTCTAGTTCCAGAATTCTTGCATTTTTTACTATTAATACTAAATTCAAGTTAAAATTGGCAAATTTCTTGTATTTTTTAAAAGATTAACAAAATGTCTTAAATTTTTTACAGAATTTACCAAAATTCTTGCATTTTTTACTATTAATACTAAATTCAAGTTAAAATTGGCAAATTGCTTGTATTTGTTTAAAAGATTTACAAAATGTCTTAAATTTTTTACAGAACTTACCAAAATTCTTGCATTTTTTACTATTTTAACTTGATTTTTAATGGGGAATAAAAAATAGCACATTAGTTCCAGAATTATTGCATTCTTTACTATTAATACTAAATTCCAGTTAAAATTCGCAAATTGCTTATATTTGTTTAAAAGATTTACAAAATGTCTTAATTTTTTTACAGAATTCACCAAAATTCTTGCATTTTTTACTATGTTTACTTGACTTTTAATGGGGAATAAAAAAATAGCACCCTGGTTCCAGAATACTTGCATTTTTTACTATTAATACTCAATTAATTAAAGTTAAAATTGGCAAATTGCTTGTATTTTTTAAAAGATTAACAAAATGTCTTAAATTTTTTACAGAATTTACTAAAATTCTTTCATTTTTTACTATATACACTTGATTTTTAATGAGGAATAAAAAATAGCACTCTGATTCCAAAATTCTTGCCTCTTTTACTATTTATAATAAATTCAAGTGGAAATTGACAAAATTGCTTGTATTTTTTTTAAAACATTAACAAAATGTCTTAAATTTTTTACAGAATTTAACAAAATTCTTGCATTTTTTACTATATTTACTTGATTTTTAATGGGGAATAAAAAATAGCAATCTGATTCCAAAATTCTTGCCTTTTTACCATTTATTGTAAATGCAAGTTAAAATTGACAAAATTGCTTAATTTTTTTGTTTAAATTTTTTACAGAATTTACCAAAATTCTTGCATTTTTTACCAAATTCCCTCTAATTTCAACGGGGAATAAAAAGCACCGTAGTGAGACATCTTCTTACCTTCTGCTGCTGGTGCAGATGACGAGCAACTTCTTGCCGGGCGGCGGCTGCTTCTTCAGCAGCACCAGCAGAGCCTGCAGAGTCAGGTTGGAGTATCGCGGACCGATCGAACCGTAGTCCAGCAGTCTCTCGATGTTGTCTACGAGTACGCAGCTCAGCGTGGAACGGTACGCGTCGTCGAACACCTTCCTGATGTGCAGGCACTTGGCCGTCTCCGTGTAGCCCACCATTTCTTCGGGCGAGCACACCTTCACGAACGGAAAGTCCGAGTTTTTCGCCAGCTGGGCGGCCAAGGCGGTTTTTCCCGCGTTCGGCGGCCCTTCCAGCAGGATCGACACGAGGCCTACCAAATTTCAGAATCTTGTATAATTTTTAGATGGCTTTTTTAGATTGTCTTGTTTTGCAGATGTCTTGTATTAACAATTTTGAAAATTGTCTTTTGTATTTGTATTTCTTACATGATTAAACAGAATTCTTTTTTACTATATTTGCTAGATTTTTTATTTTCTACAGAGTTTCTTCTATGTTTTGCAAGATGTCTTGTTTTTGCAGATGTCCTATTATTTTTAGATTAGCATTTCTTTAATTTTGCAATTTCTCTTGTATTTTTTAAATGATTTACTATTTTTTTGTATTTTTTTTTACAATAGTTGCATTTTTATAGGATTTACCAGAATTCCTTTTTAATATATTTTCAGATGCCTTTTTTAGATTAGGAAAACTATCTTTACTTTTGAAAGTTCTCTAAATTTTTTTAAATGATTTACGAGTTTTTTGCATTTGCAATGTTTTTATTTCTAACAGGATTAACCAGAATTCTTGCTTTTTTACTATATTTGCTAGAGTTTTCGTATTTTTTACAAAGTGTCTTGTATTTTTTGAAAGATGTATTGTTTTTGGAAATGTCTCATTATTTTCAGACGTCTTATTTTAGTTTAGCAAAAGTTTCTTTACTTGTGCAATTTGTCTAGTATTTTTTAAATAATTTACCAATTATTGTATTTTTTGAAAGATGTCATCCTTTTTAAATGATTTACGATTTTTTTGTATTTTTTGCAAGAATTGCATTTTTATAAGATTTATCAGAAATTTTATTTTTTTACTATATTTGCAAGATGACTTGTTTTTGCAGATGTCTTATTATTTTCAGATGTCGTTTTTATATTAACAAAAGTTTCTTTAATTTTGAAAATTGTCTTGTATTTTTTAATATAATATAATTTACAAGTTAAAATTACAAATTTGTATTTCTAACAGTATTAACCAGAATTCTTGCTTTTTTACTACATTTGCTAGATTTTTTATTTTCTACAAAGTTTCTTGTATATCTTGCAAGATGTCTTGTTTTTGCAGATGTCTTATAATTTTCAGATGTCGTTTTTATATTAACAAAAGTTTCTTTAATTTTGAAAATTGTCTTGTATTTTTTAAATAATTTACAAGTTAGAAATACAAAATTGTATTTCTAACAGTATTAACCAGAATTCTTGCTTTTTTACTACATTTGCTAGATTTTTTATTTTCTGCAAAGTTTCTTGTATTTTTTGCAAGATGTCTTGTTTTTGCAGATGTCCTATTATTTTTAGATGTCTTTTGTTTTTTCTTTAATTTTGTAATTTGTCTTGTATTTTTTAAATAATTTATCAGATTATTTGTATTTTTTGAAAGATGTCAAACTTTTTAAATGATTTATGATTTTTTTGGATTTTTTTACAAGAATTGCATTTTCATACGATTTACCAGATTTCTTGTTTTTTTACTATATAGTATTTACAAGATGACTTGTTTTTGCTGATGTCTTATAATTTTCAGATGTTGTTTTAATATTAACAAAAGTTTCTTTAATTTTGAAAATTGTCTTGTATTTTTTAAATAATTTACTAGTTACAAATACAAATTTGTATTTCTAACAGTATTAACCAGAATTATTGCTGTTTTACTACATTTGCTAGATTTTTTATTTTCTACAAAGTTTCTTGTATTTTTTGCAAGATGTTTTTGCAGATGTCCTATTATTTTTATATGTTTTTTTTAGATTATCAAAAGTTTCTTTAATTTTGCCTTTTGTCTTGTATTTTTTAAATAATTTCATAATAATCAGATTTTTTGTATTTTTTGAAAGATGTCATACTGTTTAAATGATGTAAGATTTTTTTGTTTTTTTTAAGAATTGCATTTTTATACAATTTACCAAAATTCTTGTTTTTTACTATATTTACAAGATGACTTGTTTTTGCTGATATCTTATAATTTTCAAATGTCTTTTTTAAATTAAAAAAAGTTTTTTTACTTTTGCAATTTGTCTTGTATTTTTTAAATAATTTTTTAAAAGATACAAACTTTTTAAATAATTTGCGAGTGTTTTATATTTTTTTTACAAGATTTGCAATGTTTTTATTTCTAACAGGATTTTCCAGAATTCTTGCTTTTTTACTATATTTGCTAGATTCTTTGTATTTTTTTAAACAAAGTGTCTTGTATTTTTTGCAGTTTTTGGAGATGTCTTATTATTTTCAGATATCTTATTTTAGTTTAGCAAAAGTTTCTTTACTTTTACAATTTGTCTTGTATTTTTTAAATAATTTAGCAGATTATTGGTATTTTTTGCAAGAATTTATACGATTTATCAGAAATATTATTTTTTTACAATATTTGCAAGATGACTTGTTTTTTCAGATGTCTTAGTATTTTAAGATGTCGTTTGTAAATTTTTTTAAATGATTTACGAGTTTTTTTAAATTGCAATGTTTTTATTTCTAATAGGATTTACCAGACTTCTTGCTTTTTTACTATATTTGCAAGATTTTTCGTATAAAGTGTATTTTTTGCAAGATGTCTCAAATCAAATCAAATCATTTATTAAATGATTTACGATTTTTTTGTATTTTTTACAAGAATTGCATTTTTATACGATTTACCAGAATTCTTGGTTTTTTACTATATTTGCAAAATGACTTGTTTTTGCAGATATCTTATAATTTTCAGATGTTTTTTTAGATTTTGTATTTTTTGAAATTGTGAGTTTTTTATATTTTTTTTACAAAATTTGCAATGTTTTTATTTTCAACAGAATTAACCAGAATTCTTGCTAGATATTTATTTTTTTTGCAAGATGTCTGGTTTTTGCAGATGTCTTTTTTAGATTAGCAAAAGTTAGTAATTTGTCTTGTATTTTTTAAATGATTTATTTAGCAGATTATTTGTATTTTTTTCAACAAAAAAGATAAGCAATTTTTTCTTACATGATTTAGCAGGTTTAATGTATTTTTAACAAGATTTATTAAGATTTTTGGTATAAAACAGATTTACAATATTTTTATAAGATTTAAAACAAATTCTTATATTTTCTACAAAATTTACAAACATTTTTGCAATTTTTACTATATTTACAAGATTTTTTGTATATCTTACTTAATTGTCAAAAATGCTTGTATTCTGCAAGATTAAAAAAAGTTTATATATATATATTTTTAATTATCAGAATTCTTGCGTTACTATATTTGCTTGATGTTTTTAATGAATAAAATTAAAATTTACCTGATGTGTCGGTAGCCCTAGCTTGTTGTATGAACAACATCCCATCTTCCAAAATATTGGAAACCGGCTCCCCCCAATTGATGATACCGCGCGATAAAAATTGCGCCAATATTTCCTGCGCCGTACCAAAAGCCTAAACAAACAATAATTACACCACATCGTTCGACGATATTTCGCCGCTTACCGGTTTAATGTCGTTTTCGAGAGCGTGCAGGAAGTCAGCCCTGCCCACCAAAAGTTTCTCGATCGCCTCGGGGTCCACCTCGACCTTGCTCGAAGCCTTGATCAGCCTGTTCATGGCCGTCGATTGAGCAGCCCTCACCAAACCCTCCAGCTCGGCGCCCGAGAAGTTTTTGGTCATTTGGGCCAGTTCCTGCGGAATTTTTTTCGTCAAAGTTCGGGTGTTTTCAAAGAGGATTTGCGGCTTTATTGTGTTAAAATTTGTGGGACGAGAACTGGCGTATTCAACGTGGTATGGCCGTTGCCATATGCCAAAAGGATTTTTCGAAAGTTTCCATATCAAAAATATGTTATTTGAACAGAAAATAAGGTATTTTAAAGTTTTGTATGTGCAAAAAATGTCTACCTGGAAATCCAATACATTCTCCTAGTATGGGCTTGAAAAAATTGATGTTAGGGATTGTAAGTAGATTTATTTTAAAAACAATTAAATAGCAGTAGTTTTTTAGAGGTACTTTCCTTTTGTACACACAGATTATATGTGACAGATATATAAATAAAAAAATAATTTAGGTTAATATTTTTGTTTTGATTTGTAGCTTGTATTTGTTCCATATACTTCAAAGATACTAAAAGGAAAATTGGATCAAAAAACATACAAACTACATTCCCATAAAAAAGTCTTTAAAAGTGGATACTGCTTCAACTTTACACTTAATGATCTATCAAAAGAGAAATTAAGTACTTTGTGAGAAATTGAAATAAAATTTGAAAAACAAAATTAAATCTTTCTTTTTGTACTGTGCAGGAAATGTGCCAAGACAAGGAAGCTAATGATCTTCAGTCCATAACAGAAACTCAAACTACATGCTGCTGATAATGAAATAACCTGGGATTAAAACAATGTTTGGGATGTCATCCCAAAAGCATTAGAAAACCACACCATAATATAATATTTTTCACAAGTTTAGTTTGTTTTATTTAATGTTGGCTCCATGATTGCCAATTTAGGGTTTTTATTTGGCAACTAAAGCTAAATTGCAATTATTTGTAAATACAATTTTGTAATAAATAATTTTAGAAAAAATATGTTGTTAACATTTTTTTTTGCAATGTTAATGTTGTAACTTGTTTCATTTCATTCGTTATATTTGCTTTAAAACAGGATATTTTATTTTATTGAAAACATTTGACTTATAAATGGCTTTAAAACAAGATATTTTATTTGAAAAAACCAACATTAATTTTTTTAACACTTTTTTCATATATTTTATTTGGTATTTGGTAAATATTATTTACTTTAAAACAAAATATTTTATTTCATTAAAAAACCTTATAAAATAGATTTTTTTCTATAACAATATTTTCTTGAAATGTTAATATTGTGACTTAGATTTTGTTTACATGTGATCTTCATATTATTCGACAATTTAATCTAAAAATCGAATTTCAAAAATGCTTCTTAAAACATTTGATTTATAAATGGCTTTAAAACAAGATATTATTATAAAACCCATTATTTAAAACATTTAAACTATAAACTAAAATTAAATTTTTCTTAGCACTTTTTTATATATTTTATTTGGCATTTGGTAAATATTATTTACTTTAAAACAATACATTTTATTTGATTAAAAAAACATATAAAATAGATTTTTTTTATTAATAATATTTTCTTGAAATGTTAATATTGTGACTTAGATTTTGTTTACATGTGATCTTCATATTATTCGAAAATTTAATCTAAAAATCGAATATCGTCAAAAATGACAGATGTCAAATGCCAAAAATGCTTCTTAAAACATGTGACTTATAAATGGCTTTAAAACAAGATATTTTATTATAAAACCCTTTATTTAAAACTTTTTTCATATATTTTATTTGGTATTTGGTAAATATTATTTACTTTATTTGGTAAATATTATTTACTTTAAAACAATATATTTTATTTGATTGAAAACCCATATTTCATTAATAATATTTTCTTGAAATGTTAATATTGTGACTTAGATTTTTTTTACTGTGATCTTCAAATTATTCGACAATTTAATCTAAAAATCGAATAACGTCAAAAATGACAGATGTCAAATGTCAAAAATGCTTCTTAAAACATTTGACTTATAAATGGCTTTAAAACAAGATATTTTATTTTAAAACCCTTTATTTAAACATTTAACCCAAAAACTAAAATTTTTCTTAGCACTTTTTTCATATATTTTATTTGGTTTTTGATAAATAATTTTATGGAAATTTGGATGAATTGCATAAGAGAATAATATTATCTACCTTGTTGTCTACATCAGGGGAAATTTTCTTGAAATGCCTCATCCTGGAGGTGTGGATGTTCAAAATCTGCACTCTGCCTTCCTCATTGGGAAGACTGATCTCGATCTGTACCTCCAACCTACCAGGTCGCATTAAGGCGTCGTCTATCATGTCTTTTCTGTTTGTCATACCTTAAACAATAGCTGCATAATTAACGCAAGTCAAAAGGCGTGCAAGAAATATTACCGATAACGAGAATGTTGTTCAATTGCTCCACCCCGTCGATTTTCGACAGCAGTTGGTTGACGACGGTGTCGTGCACCCCCGTATTCCCCGCCACTGACCCTCTTTGCTTGCAGATGGCGTCGATTTCGTCGAAAATTATGATGTGCAAGCCGCTGTTGGGTCCGGCCCTTTTTTCTTCCTCTTCGGCTTCAGCAAAAAGCCTTCTGACATTGGCTTCCGATTCGCCCACGTATTTGTCCAAAATTTGGGGACCGTTCACTATTTTCGGCTCTCTTGCGTTCAACATTTTGCCAATTTGACGGGCCATTAAGGTCTTACCGGTACCCGGAGGACCGTACAATAAAATACCTACAATAAGTATATGTATATAGTTTGTTATTGCATTGTACCCAACAAATAAGACGAGCCAAAAACATTAACATGAATATTTATACATTATTTTATATTTTTAAGTAAATTTTATTCCTGATTAGAGTCGAAAAAAAAAGGAAAATTGGGGGAAAAACTTGCTTTTTTTCCCAGCTTGGAAAAAATTGATTTTTTTTTTGGAAAATTTGCACATTTTAAAAAAACTAACCTTAACATTATTTTAATTAAAAAAAAAAATCCTATATAACAGAAAAAAAAATAAACATTGAACTGAATTAAATTGATTTAAAAAAATACATTAACATAAATATTATTTAATTATAAAACCATAAATTCTAACATTTTTCTGAAATTTTAGAAAGAAACATTATTTTATATTTTTAAGAAAATTTTATTCCTGATTCCTTAAAAAAAAATTTTTTTTGGGGAAATTTAATTTTTTTGTTTGAAAATATACAAATTTAAAAAAAGTAGCATCAACAACTTAACATTAATTTAATTTAAAAAATTACCTTTTTTATAGAAAAAATATAAATCCTAACATTTTTCTGAAATTTTCTGAAACATTATTTTACATTTTTAAAAATTTTTTATACCCAATTGGTGTCAGAAAAAAAAACGGAAAAATTGGGGGAAAAACCTGTTTTTCCCAGGCCTTGGAAAATTTGGCTTTTTTGGGAAAATTTAGTTTTTTTTAATTTTCGGAAAATATTTTTATAAAAATCATTTTTGGTTTGTTTTCGTTTATTTGTAATTTATCAAAAAATGATCTATTGACATGTTTAAAACTTTTAATTTATAGCCAAAAATACATTTTGTGTAGTCGTTTTATACTTTTTCATAAATAAGTGTCGAAAAAAAACCGGAAAAATTGGGGGGAAAACTGTTTTTTCGTTTTTTTTCACAGGCTTTAGAAAAATTGTTTTTTTTTTGAAAATATTGAAAATATTCAATTACGAAACAATGAAAGTTAAATTACAAAATTATAATTTATTTATAAAACCGAAAGTTATGTTAATACAGCAACGAATTTATTCTTTTTTTGCGGCCCGGTAGAATATTCTTACTAAATTAAAATAAAAGGAATAATTATTATAATTAAATATTATAGGATTATAATCAGCGTAGAAAACTCACTTTTTTCTCGATATCATTTTACGGATATTATCCGTAAAAATTTGGAAATTTTCAGAAAAATTGACTTTTAATAAAATGAAGAAAATGCCAAATTCAATTTTTCTGAAAATTTTAAAAGTCTAATCCATGAAGAATTCTTGAGAGATTTTTACCTATAGGTATACTGTAATAATAAAATTCATTTCTAAACAAAAATGTTTTTTATCAAAAAAATTTCAGACCCAAATTTTTAGAAAAATCAAAATTGCAAATTAACCATAAACCTATATAATATATTACTTATGTAGCATATTCTAGGTTTGAAATACAGTAAAACTTTTATCAAGAATGAAATTTTCTGAGAAATGTGAATTATTTCTTTTTCCTGCAAAACATGATATTCACATTTTTCTCTAAAGATGACCATTTACAAGTTAAAAGAAAAAACATAAATTTAAGCAGATACGGGCTTTTTAAAAAGCATGCAGTTCTCTTAAATTACACTTTAAACCAATAAGATACATTTATATGGGGCTGAGTTTTATTCAATAGCAAGAAAAAACTTTATAAATTAATAATATTTTTAAATGCAGATCAAGATTCTCATACATACCTTTAACATGTTTGCATCCCAATTGCTCCACGATTTCTGGCGGGAAAACTCTCGACGCAAACGCCCGCCTAAAGATGGCGTTGAATTCGTTGCTCAAACCACCGATCCCCATTTGCTGGAAGTCCCAATCTGGGTTGATTATGGACTGCCTAACTTGTTTTCTGTCAACAAATTACGGTTTAACCTACAAAAAAAACCTAAAAAATATTTACCCTTTTGCTTTTCCAACTAGATTCAGCGAAGAGCTTTCCGCCTTCTCAAATTGCACCACAGTGTTTGGTATCAACTGACCAAGTTTTGTTTTTCTTGGCTTGGCGTTTGCATTTGCTCCCTCCAAATTCAAATTTGCGGCTGCAAATAAAACAATGTTACATCTACACGGATTTTTTAAATAATAATCACGTTTTACCTTCCAAATCTTTTACGACCAACGACAACAATTTTTTATCCCTAAAGGAAAATGCCAACTGTTGTCCAACTGTAAAAGCTTGGTTTGCAAATGATGCCAAGAACTCTCTTGCCATATCATCACTATCATATTGTTCTTGAGATGTTCTACAACATTAACTTATTCAAAAACTCTTCACCAAGTTTCATGATAATTTATTTAAACAATTGTAATCAAAGTCCAGCATTCAATGATACTTATTTAAAACATCCCATGACAGATGTTAAAAATGGCAGATGTGAAAAATGACGGATAAAAAAGATGTCAAAAATGACGGATAAAAAAAATGTCAAAAATGACGGATAAAAAATTCAGATAACCAACGTCAAAAATGACAGATGGTAAATGTCAAAAATGACAGATGGTAAATTTAAGAAATGACAGATATAGAAATGATGATGTAAAAATGACAGTTTACCAGTGTGAAAAATGTAAAAATTACATATATAAAAAATGACAGAGGTCATAAAATAAAAATGGCGGATGTAAAAAATGTCAGGTTACCAATCGGCCATTCCAAGCCCATGGACAGGACACATCAGAAAAATGTCTAAATATATTCTTGTTACTTCCTTAAGTTTACTTATTTTTTCTACGAGTATTTATGAGAAGTATTAGCCAAATTTGGCCAAATTTGGCTAATACTTCTCATAAATACTCGTAGAAAAAATAAGTAAACTTAAGGAAGTAACAAGAATATATTTAGACATGTTTCTGATGTGCCCTGTCCATGGGCTTGGAATGGCCGCAATGTTAAAAATGTAAAAATTACATATATAAAAAATGACGGATATGAAAAATGTCAGATAACTAACGTCAAAAATGACAGATGACAAATGTAGAAATGAAGATTAAAAAATGACAGTTTACCAATGTTAAAAATGTAAAAATTACATATATAAAAAATGACAGAGGTCATAAAATGACAGATGTCAAAAATGGCGGATGTAAAAAATGTCAGGTAACCAATTTTAAAAATGTAAAAATGAGAGATAAAAAAATCCCAGACGTCATAAAATGGCAGATGTCAAAAATGACAGATAATAAATGTCAAAAATGACGATGTAAAAATGACAGGTTACCAATGATAAAATTGTAAAGATTCCATATATAAAAAATTACAGGTGTCATAAAATGACAGATGTCAAAAATGACGGATATGAAAAATATCAGATAACTAACGTCAATAATGACAGGTGGTAAATGTCAAAAATGACAGATGTAGAGATGACGATGTAAAAATGACAGGTAACCAATTTTAAAAATGTAAAAATGACATAAAAAATAAGACGTCATAAAATGACAGATGTCAAAAATGAGGGGATAAAAAAATGTCACATAATAAACGTCAAAAATGACAAATGTCAAAAATGCTTTTTCAGAAATAATTAATCATTTCTGAAGAAGCTACTGTGTTAGCAAAACAATTGTCAAAATAAAATTAAAATAAATTTGCGAAATTCAAAAAACTGTGTTTGTTTTTATCTAGTTATACATTAGTTAGGTATATTTATTATTATATACGTGTTGTAATGAAAGTTTTATTGAAAAACGTTAAAAAATGAAGTAAATAATTTTAGATATTCAATTAAATTTGATTAAAAAGGCAGAGACATACAAAAAACTCTGCTTACGTTTTCTTTGCCATATAATCAGCTTCCAAAACAATTGATGATAAGTAATCATCGCAGTTGTAAGGCTTAACACTGATATCCTGGTTTAGAGACAAAACGGCCCATTTTCTTTGCGGCAAACTGAAACCAACATTTGACCTGGGAATGCTGGGATGGCTTTTGATGGAAAACACGAAGTTTTGTCCGTAGCCGGCGCCTGTGTGCACCTCGATATGCCTTAAACAGTAAATTTGTAAGTTGTTCGACAAATTAATCCAAAATATTTACTTTGTATTGGGGGAGAAATCATTGTCGTTGACAATGGCACAATTAGAAAGTGACAGCTCATCTGTTGGACATTTTGTAACTTTAAACTGCCCCTTAAATAAAGAAAACAACATTAAAGGGTATAAGACATCAAAAACATAACCAAAAAATGTATTACATGCTATATGTTTATTAAAAAGGGTTTAAATACGTACCATGTTTTCTCTTAATGTAAATATTTACGAATTACACTGCTACAACTCAGCTGCAATGCAGATATGGGTAAAAATTGGTAAAATCAATACAAAATCCTCCTCTTGGTTGCGTTGGCACTATTCTGTTGTCAAGTTTTTGAACTACTTTGAGTTAAAGCACTGTTGCCAACATAATCGGTTTAAAAATCTCCAACTTTGGTTAAACAAATTCTGTCCCCAGCTTTAATAATTGTTATTGTACTGACAAAGGTATAAATAAGAATGGTTTTATTTAAATTACTGAATAAATGGACAAACTAGGTATTTTTTATAAAATAATTATACTAATTCTAGAAAAAAATCCCTCAGTTGGCAATACTGAATGTTGCATTTGAACTACTATAGCCTGCTTTTGTCGAGGCGGGAAATTCAAAATCTACCTTCTTCTTTAACAGAATTTGAAGCTAGTTATGCTTTGTAGATAGATTATTTTAATTTCTTATTATTTTATTTTAATGTAGAAAAGTAAAAACAGGGACTTGAAGTTGCTTTTAATTGTAAAAAAGTACAGTAATATTTAAATTATTACAAACTCCCTGGTAAAAAATAATAAACAAAATTACATTTTTATTTTATTAAAACAGAAATATATACAAAAAGTATTCCTAAAATTTACGAATTTAATTTTTTTCATTTTATACCATGAATAGGAATTTTTATTCCTAGGACTTTTTGTTTTGTTACAAAATACTAACAAATAAATAAACTTTTGTACAATAAATGTGTGATACAAAAACCAAAATTTTTGGGGGGCATTTTTTTGTTTTATTAGAATACATTCATTTATAACAAAAATCAGTCGAAAAGAAACAGTACACACTATTGAACAAAAACACTGCACACTGTAAGTTATAAAAAATGTCTCTCTTAAATATACTTTTTCGCCTCAATTTATTTTACACGCTCTCTACAGTTCGTCGTGATCGTTTTCCTGAAAAAAATATTAAAAGTATTAATAAGATCAATAATAAATAAATTAAATTGAATATGCAAGTCTGACATCTGTCAAAATGACAGATGTCAAATGTCAAAAATGACAGATGACAAATGTAGGAATGATAATGAAAAAATAAAAAGTCAATTTTAAAAATGACAGATGTCAAATGTCAAAAATGACAGATAACATGTATAAATAAGAGACGTCATAAAATGATAGATGTTAAAAATGACGGATATAAAAAATGTCAGATAACCAACGTCAAAAATTACAGGTGGTAAATATAAAAAGTGACAAATTACGATGTAAAAATGACAGCAAACCATTTAAAAAAAGTAAAAATGACAGATAAAAAGGTGGTAAATATAAAAAATGACAGATGACAAATGTAGAAATGACGATGTAAAAATGACAGCTAACCAATTTAAAAAAAAAGTAAAAATGACAGGTGGTACCTGTCAAAAAAGACAGATGACAAATGTAAAAATGACAGGTAACTAATTTTAGAAATGTAAAAATGACAGATGTCAAAAATGACGGATAAAAAAAGAGACGTCATAAAATGACAGATGTCAAAAATGACGGATATAAAAAATGACAGATAACCAACTTCAAAAATGACAGGTGGTAAATATAAAAAATGACAAATGACGATGTAAAAATGACAGCTAACCATTTAAAAAAAGTAAAAATGACAGATTAAAAAAATGACAGATGTCAAATGTCAAAAATGACAGATGACAAATGTAGAAATGACAGTTTACCAATATTAAAAATTACATATATAAAAAATGACAGATGTCAAAAATTGAGGATGTAAAAAATGTCAGATACCCAACGTCAAAAATGACAGATGTAGAAATAACAGGTAACCAATTTTTAAAATGTAAAAATGACAGAAGTCATAAAATGACAGATGTCAAAAATGACGGATAAAAAAAATGTCAGAAAACTGTAAAAAAATGACAGATAACAGAGACGTCATAAAATGACAGATAAAAAAATGACAGAAGTCAAAAGTGACGGTAAAAAAATTCAGATAACCGACGTCAAAAATGACAGATGTCAAATGTCAAAAATGACAAATGTAGAAATGACGATGTAAAAATGACAGTTTACCAATATTAAAAATTACATATATTAAAAATGACATATGTCAAAAATTGAGGATGTAAAAAATGTCAGATACCCAATGTCGACAATGACAGATGTAGAAATAACGATGTAAAAATAACAGGTAACCAATTTTAAAAATGTAAAAATGACAGACTTCATAAAATGACAGATGTCAAAAATTACGGATAAAAAAAATGTCAGAAAACTGTAAAAAAAATGACAGATGACAGAGACGTCATAAAATGACAGATGTCAAAAATGATGGATATAAAAAATGACAGATAACCAACGTCAAAAAATGACAGGTGGTAAATATCAAAAATGACAAATGACAATGTAAAAATGACAGCTAATCATTTCAAAAGAGTAAAAATGAGATGTAGAAATAACGATGTAAAAATAACAAGTAACCAATTTTAAAAATGTAAAAATGACAGACGTCATAAAATGACAGATGTCAAAAATGACGGATAAAAAAATGTCAGAAAACTGTAAAAAAATGACAGATAACCAACGTAAAAAAATGACAGGTGGTAAATATCAAAAATGACAAATGACGATGTAAAAATGACAGCTAACCATTTCAAAAAAGTAAAAATGACAGAAGTAAAAATGACGGTAAAAAAATTCAGATAACCAACGTCAAAAATGACAGATGACAAATGCAGAAATGACGATGTAGGAATGACAGTTTACCAATATTAAAAATTACATATATAAAAAATGACAAGAGGTCATAAAATGACAGATGTCAAAAATTGAGGATGTAAAAAATGTCAGATGTAGAAATGACGATGTATAAATAACAGGTAACCAATTTTAAAAATATCAGAAAACTGTAAAAAATGAGAGATGTCAAAAGTCAAAAAAGACAGATGACAAATGAAGAAATGTAAAAATACAGGTTCCCAATGTTAAAAATGTAAAAATGACAGACGTCAAAAATGACAGGTATAATATTTGACATTTGGTGGTATGAATAGTGAAAAAGCGAACTTACTTCAACGACTGGTTTTTCATCATCTTCATCATCATCATCATCCTCGTTATCTTCCTTCTTTTCTTCCTCCTCTTTGGCGGCCTCCCTTTCAACTTTGTCCTGCTCCTCCTTGTTTTTCTTCTCGCCGTCCTGTTTGTCCTTCAACCCGGCCATGGCCTTCTTGGCGTACTCGACGTCGTCGGTGATCAGCACGTTGTCGAAGATGGTGCCGGACTTGACCTGCCACAAGTCGAAACCGATCGCGCAGATCTCCTTCTGCTTGTACAGGTCCGGCTCGGGCGTGTACTCGGGATTGTCCACCTCCGGGTGCACCCAGGCGCCCTTGTACGCCGGGTTGTCCACCTGCTTCGGCGACCACTCGCCCTTGAACTCCGGGTTGTCGATCATCGGCGGCTCCCACTCCCCATCCATCTCGTCGTCCCAGTCGTCCGGCTTGGCGGCCTCCGGGTCCGGGATGTGCTCCGGCTTGTCCCAGTCCTCGGGCTTGGTGTCGTCCGGGTCCGGGATTGTCGCGCGGTCGTCCCAATCTTCGGGCTTCTTGGCCTCCGGGTCTTTAATCTTCTTGGGCGGGAGCAGATCCCAGTCCGCCTCCAACTCCCCACCTTCAGCCTTTTCCCCGTCAATCAACACCTCGTACGTATTATCCGACTTAATTATCAGCGTGTACGAGTGAGTGTAAACATCGTCTTTGCACCTGATGTCTTTGTTGATCAACACGTTCTTGTCGTTGTGGTTGAGGATGACGTGGACTTTTTTGGTGCCCGGTCCGCAGATATCGGGACCGAACATGAGCCTGTACGGGGACTCGCCGTGCATGTCCTCTTGGTTCAGAGAGCAGTCGAAAACTTTGACGTAACCGCCCCCGCAATCGATGTTCTGTTCGTGTTTCACGGTGAATTGCACCACCAAGTCTTTGCCTTCGGTGCCGAAGGGCTTGAACTTGGTGCTCAACGCGTAGAAACGAGCATCTTGCGAAGTTTGAATACCTACGCAAAATAGTCAAATTAGGAAGAAGTCCAGGAAATAGCAACTTGTGGAAGAGCACAAATTATGATGGAAAGATAATGAAAAAAATGCGTAAGACCCTTGTTTAAAATTTGTAGACAATTGTTTCATATTTTTTGAAACTTCCTGGACTAACATCATCTAAAATTGTTTATTAACACGACGTTTCAATTGCTAGTAGATCTGCAATCGTTATCACTACGATAACGATTGCAGATCTACTAGCAATTGAAACGTCGTGTTAATAAACAATTTTAGATGATGTTAGTCCAGGAAGTTTCAAAAAATCTTTAAAACCTGTTATCCAATTTGTATTTGTATTATGCTTTCAACAAAAACATTAATGTAATGTGTAAGTAGGCATATTTATGCAAAAGATAAAGCATCAGCCTGTTAATTTATCTATTGATAAAAAGTACAAATATATTAAACAAATTTAAATGACCCATTTTTAACGAAATACTGCATAAATTAAAGCAAATAATCTGGTTATTTGGGCGTTTTTATTAATTTACATTATGATTAATATAAAGTTCTTAGTCAAATTAGAAAGTAAATAGCGATTGTTGAGAACGTTTTGAACTAAATAAGGGAGGGAGAAGTCCCTAATAAAAACGACAATTCGTTAAAAAAAAATGCAGAAACACAAACGACGTACCTTTATCTTCCTCCTCGTCGTTGAAGAACTTTCCTGCAGTCCTCACGAACTTGCCGAACTCTTTTCCGGGATGTTTGCTGTAAATCCAATTTTTTTCCCATGTGTCTAAAAATGAAAAGGGGAAATCATGCTTGGGGCACTAAAGGCATTGGGAAACATCTAGAACCTCTGAACCGGTATCGTGTCATGCGACGCGGAAATTAAGTAAAACTTACCATCTTGGAATTTCTCTTCAAGATAAACTTCGGCCAAAGATGCACAAATTGACGCACTGATCACAAATATTAACAAATAACCCTTCATTTTTCTAATATCTAAAAATTGTACTCCGATTTACGTCAAATTGTCGCCACGAACTCTCTTGAAATGCCAAAAAATATGGAGTAGTATATACTATATCGCTCGACTACGCCTATCACAGACTGACGCCCTATGCTTCATCTCGCTCCTACTTATACAATCGCGCAGGTTCAATCGATCGCGCTTGTCGTTGATAACGACTTCGCACGACAGATGGAACGTTCTGATTGGTCGGCGTTTGATTGTCGAGTTATACGTGGCCACGCCGTCCTCTTTTACCACGCTAAAGAAACCACACCGGTATGCAGCCTTCTCTCTCTCTGCACAGCCGTACAGCTGGATACTTTTCATTGGTCGAAATTTCGACGATGCGATAGAGGCGCGTATTCAAATTAAGCTTATTTTCGATTGATTAGGTTAGGTGATAACGGAATTCCTAGACAATGGAATATTATGCAATTCGTTCGATGATTAAGGGAATAAAAATAAAATATTTATTGGGCTTGAAGTTAAAGTAGTTATTCCATTTATTACCTAATAAAATTAAAATTAATTGAGCGTTGTTTATGTTAATTGCACGCGTTGGGAATAAAATTGTTAAAATAAATTAAATTTTGAAAGGACCGCCTTAAAATTCAAGGAAAGTTCAACTTTGAATACAAAGAAACAAACCTGATCGCCTACCTTTGTACGAAAGTAAAAGTTTTAAGTCATTGAACACCACTAGGCTAAGAGTTTAGTTGTTTCTTAAAATAATATGTAAAACTTGCGTTTAAAGGGTGAGTAGAGTTTTCTTGGTGATTATTTTGGTGTTTAGTGTGGAGTTTATGTCAAAATTATATAATTAATTATAAAGTCCACAAGTTGTTTACCTTGAAGTGGTAAAGACATTATGAATGACTTTATAACTGTTTAGGTTTCAAGTTGACTGCAACTATATAGTTAGAAATAAAATCGAAATATGAGGTAAGCACTTGAAAATTGTTTGCGTGTTAGTTTTTAGATAAAAATTATTTTCGTTTAGTTAATTAATAATGTGGGGCAAAATTTAAGCCGAAATAAATTAGTGCACATTGTTGTATTGTGTAATAAAAATGTACTGCAAGTGTGTTACTTTCTAAAATATGCACGATTTTGAAGAATCGGATGTAAATCCTCTTTGGCAATTTGAATTTCCTCCAGTTCAATACATAGAAGCAAAACCATCGGCATTATTAGTTCTTTTGTTGTCAAGTTTAACTTTCACGTGCTGTGCAAATCTCTTAATCGGTGTTTGTTATTCCAGAGCCGATAATGAACAATGACTGCAATAAACGAGAGAAAAATTAGGGACGTTCGGGACCTGTGGAATTGCAACAAAGAGATAGACTCGGGCGAAAATATACCGAGGGTAGAGGACAACCGCAGCAAGCACAAATACAAAACCTTGGAGAGGCACCTCAGCATGAAAAAAACGATCAGGAAGAAGATGATGCGGGATTTACGGGAAATCGGGGACGCCACGAGCGAAGACAACCCCCAAAACCAGACGGGGGGATTTCTGGACCAAATCAAGAACGACCAACCTCCGCCTGCTAACATTGACAAGCCCAGTTTGTGGAAACGATTGACCAAAGGTTGGGGCCACTAGAATACACACTTAGAAACTCTGCCTTGCCAAAGTGCAGATTTAGTGATAGCATTTAGCTTTAAGGATATGCCGTTCCTAAATTTTATTTTTAATTTTATTTCATATCCAGTTATCCGTACTATTCGTTAGATTTTTAGTAATTTTTGACTTTTGACGCTGATATAAATTATTAAATTTCTATTTATTGACTTTATTAATATTTTTTAAGTAAGTACTAATTAGTGAGATTATTTTGGCAAATAAACTTAAATTGTTAACATTTTTATTTGTATTATATAATAAATAAAATTTTATTTAAATATTTATTGTTTTATATCAGGTCTCATTTATTGTATATAAGCCTGAAAGAACATAACAAATAGTTTTTTTATTAATTCATGTTTTGCTTTGAATAATAAAATTATTTAATAAATGTTACTTTCAAGAGTAAAATGATTTTTAATACTTTATCTGCAGATAAATTTTGATAAAAAAAAATTATTTACTTAAAAGTCAAATTTAAGTTTTTAAAATTTAATTAATCGGACGACTTTTTGTTATATTTTTAAAAATTTATATTTTATAATTTAAAAGTTACAAGTTTTGTCAAAAATAATTTACCAACCCAAAATCGAATGGACATTACGAAAATTGTTAAAGTAAGTATTAATTTTAAAAATTAAATAAATGTTAAAATAAGCTTGCTTATACCTGCAGGTAAAATTAATATTTAAAGACCATGGTTTTTATTAAATGCATCTAATCTGCTAATTGTATAAGATTAGACAAATCACGTCTCTATTACTATTTAATTGCTTTTAATTTATTATTCCTAATGATGTATTTTTAATAAATATTTGAAAATTACAACAAAAACATGCATAATTTAATTATTTTAGAATAAATTATTTTAATTTATTACAGATTTTGATATATTATGAATTAATTTTGTACAAAAAATACTCTACATTCATTAATATTTGTAATTTATTATTTCTGATAAGGGAAAGCTTAAGAATGAAAATTAGAAATTTATTTATTTATTTCTACATTTTTTTAACGAATTGAAGTTATTAAAAACTCATTTACAATATTTTTAATTTTTAAATTTAATTTCAATTTCTCTAATTTCTTTAACAAAGATGGATACTGACAACACCTGTATAAAGTTAAAATTTGTTATTATAATAGGTAATTTTAAGTTATATTTTGGACACTCGTTGCAAAGCGTCATTTTTATATTTCTTCTATGGAATATGCTAACAGGGGCTGTATAAAAAAATACCTACTATTACTTACCAGATTAGGGTTTCAATAAATTTATTTGTGAATAAATTTTAATTTTTAATATTTACTATTTGAAATTTTGGCGAATGCGCCAGGATTAAAATTACCCATTATCATAAAAACCATCAAGGCAGTGGCGGCTCGTGGATAAGGTTAATTTTGACCATTTTTAAAATGGCCGATAGCCCTTCTAAACCATTATAAATAAAAAAAAATAAAAAAACAAAACAAAGAAAATATCAAATCAATCTTAACCCAAATTTAAAACTCAAAAACATAAATTTATTTTTTAATACTTTAAAATATAAATCTGGAACTTAAAAATATATTTATATGGATGGATAAATATATATATGTACATATAAAACAAATAAAATATTAGAGCAATCGGAATACCCACCCCCTTAACAATTGTTAAAAAAAACAGAAATATTTAACCAAAGAAAACTTACCGGTATTTTAAAACCTAACCTTAATTAAAACTCAATACGATTTGTTGCTTAACAAAAACTGCTAATTCTACCTGTGTAGCTTGCATGTACAATGGTGGACAACAAATTTCGAACATCAAACTTCTGTCATTTAAAAAAGAGGATCTAACCAGCTAAACAACAAAATCAACAATGAAATACGTCAAACTGACAACTTTTAGAAAGTAAGGTTAGTTGTCACTAAAGACAGTTTTACATTTTAAAATCAACTGAATGACAGGTCGTTCGAAATTTTTTGGCCGTCATTGTACAATAAAATAATAAATTTTATTAATCGAGACAAAAACTATAAAAGATATATAATACCATATAGTTTTAAATAATTTAACCTAAATCAAAACAAAAACACCCGCCCTACACTCACTGCAACTTAAACAGCCATCCACCACATCTTCACTCATGCGATATAAAACATGAGCTGTGTTAAGTACAGTGAAAAAATAAGACCAATTTACCTATTTAGGATATGTTGAGTGCAAAAAAACATTTTATCTATTTTGCGTTCGTAATGAGATACTTTAAACAGCATAATATTTTGCATATTGGTTATAATATTTTTATGATTTTTCTAGCACTTAAGAGACTTTTCTGGCAATAAATTTTGTTTAACACCAAAAAAAATCCTTTTTTTCTTCTTTATTATAAATAAGTAAATTAAGGACGGCATGGCGATTCGATTTTGACATAACTGTAATACCAACTATCTAAAGTAAAATTCGACCAAATTAAGTTTAAGGTATAAAATTAATTAATAAATTAATTGACCCTTATGATAAAAAGCAATAATTAACAATAAAAAGTAAAAATTTATTGATACATTTTGACAGGACACAATAATTGGTAAATAATATATAATAAATTAATTTAACATTTTTTGTATTTAGGTAATAACTAGAATATACAAAAGCCCTCAACAAAAGAGACAGTACAGAAAATAAACTATATAAGGGGCAAGACATATTGTTCATAAATGAAGTATTAACCATCTGAATAGTATTTTTTGGATCAATGTACCTATTATAGAAAAGTAAAAGCCCCTTTGAATCTATCACATTCCAAATAAAAGCTTTGTAAATAAATATGCATATAAAAATATAAAACACAGGCTAAGATCCGAATTGTTCGGTGCTGTCCTCTATCGTCTTGAATGAGTAGCCCCCTCTACCGTCCAGATGCAGAACGTGCTCGTGATGCTGCCACAGCGACTTCCGGTGCGAAACCGTGAGCAAAGTGATGCCAACCTCGCGACAAAAACGATACATGCTGCCTTCCACATCCACACTAACCGCGCTAGTGCACTCGTCCAAGATTGCAAACTGCGGTTGGTGGTAGAAAAGCCGCGCCATCGCCACGCGCTGCTTCTCCCCACCGCTGAGAACGTCCAGCCAATCAGCTATCGCGTCCAACCCCCCCTCCCTCTCGATCAAATACCCCAAAGAAACCCTGTTCAAGTGCTCTAAAAGCTTTTCGTCGGTTGCACCGCGACGCTTGGCTTCGGAGCCAGAGTGGGGGTACGTGAGCTGGTCCCTGAGGGAGCCCAGCGTCATGTACGGCCTCTGCGGGATGTAAAAAAGTTTCCCCCGCGGGGGTTTCGTCAACTCCCCCCCGAACAAAGGCCACAGCTCCCCTAGAACCCTGAATAGAGAAGACTTACCGGCGCCGTTTGGCCCGCAGACCAAAACGTTCATACCGGAAGTAATCTCGAAGCTAATTTCCTTGATTAATACATCGCCGTTTGGCGTTATTAAAGGTACCTGCAATGAATATTTCAATTTAGTACTGGGTGAGAACAACAAGAGGGAGTTACTTGGAAAAGGATAATCATTGTTTTGTTTGGGCGTTGGGAAATATTTACAGTATTTGTTTTAAAGGGAGTTGTGGAAAAACTCAAATACCTTATCGAATTTGATGACGTTGTTTTGGAAAATCATCTTTCCGTCCGG
The DNA here is from genome assembly GCA_921294245.1 of Brassicogethes aeneus. NCBI lineage: Eukaryota > Metazoa > Arthropoda > Insecta > Coleoptera > Nitidulidae > Brassicogethes > Brassicogethes aeneus. The sequence continues at coordinate 60,752,935 of OV121135.1, forward strand.
CTTTAAATCCTCGCAGCCTGCTACCATAGTGCGCACGTATTTTCCCTCGTTGAGCTCGTTTAGAACAGTGCGCAGCTGCGTCACTCTGGCGGTGAAACCGGCCAGCCTGGTCAACTCTCTGCCGGCCAAAACGAGTCGGCCGATAGCTTCGGCCAGCTTCACCAGCATCCTGCCGTACGTGTAATACATGCGTGACCTTCGAAACAAAATGTTGTAATTGGTAGCAACTTTGACACTCTGCAGTTTCGTTATTTTTTGACCAATATTAAAAATATTTATATCAAAAGTTAGGTAATTTCATTTACTTTGAGGAAATGTAAATAGTTTAATATGCCCCACTACTAATTTTACGAGATAATCCGCAAAATATAAAGTCGTGTCAATTTTGGTTCACTTAAAATTAAGACTAACTTTAACACTCTGTAGTTTTGTTATTTTTCACCCAATTTAAAAAATATTTATATCAAAAGTTAGATAATTTCATTCACTTTGAGAAAATGTAAATAGTTTAATATGCCCACTACTAATTTTACGAGATAATCCACAAAATATAAAGTCGTGTCAATTTTGGTTCACTTAAAATTAAGACTAACTTTAACACTCTGTAGTTTTGTTATTTTTTAACCAATTTAAAAAATATTTATATCAAAAGTTAGATTATTTCATTTACTTTAAGAAAATGTAAATAGTTTAATATGCCCCACTACTAATTTTACGAGATTATCCACAAAATATAAAGTCGTGTCACTTTTCGTTCTCTTAAAATTAAGACCAACTTTAACACTCTGTAGTTTTGTTATTTTTTAACCAATTTAAAAAATATTTATATCAAAAGTTAGATTATTTCATTTACTTTAAGAAAATGTAAATAGTTTAATATGCCCCACTACTAATTTTACGAGATTATACACAAAATATAAAGTCGTGTCACTTTTCGTTCTCTTAAAATTAAGACCAACTTTAACACTCTGTAGTTATGTTATTTTTAACCCAATTTAAAAAATGTTTATATATCAAAAGTTAGACAATTTTATTTACTTTAAGAAAATGTAAATAGTTTAGTATGCTCCAGCAGTATTTTTCGAGATTATCTACAAAATATAGAGTCGTGTCAAATTTAGTTCTCTTAAAATTAAGGCATATTTAACAGTCTGTAGTTTTAATAATTTCTTAACATAAATTAACAGTTATATTTTTTTAAACTCAAAACAATTAATGGTCAAACATTTTTTTAAATATAAAAAACAACTGTAAAACTAAATTTGATTTTTAAACATTTTAGTTCAAATATTTTATTCTACAAAAATCGCTTTAAATCTGTAAAGAGTCATTTAAATGATAATCTATAATTTTTAATACAAAAATTCTCAAATTACATTCAAATTTAAGTTTTCAATTTTAAAGAGGTAATTTTTGTATTAAAAACTTATCGACTATCATTTAAGTTACTATTTACAAATTCAAACCAAAACTTTTTGTATTTAACAATTTTAAATTGATACATTATAACACAAAATGTATAACATTACATTTAAATTAAATAAATTGTATTTTAATTTACATTAAATAAATTCTATTTTTATTCAAAACATGTGTAAACACATATATGTTATACTTAGTTAATACAAATTAATTAATAGCTTTCTAAATAAAATTTGTTTTAGATAGTTCTTAAAATATAAATTACCAATTTTATGTTGCAACTTAAAATGTGTTTAGTATTTTACTAATTTTTCGCTAAATTGAATTTATTATTAATTGTTACAGTTAGTTTATTGTTATATTCTCATAGGATAAGGATTAAAAATCCAGATAAGGAAAAATACAAAATGGATAAATTCATCATCATCTACAAAAACTAATAATATATGTTATTTGCCCATTTATTCTTAAACTATACACAGAAGATATAATTTAACAAAAAAATCTTACAGATTGTTGTTTTTTGGTAAATGATAAATTTGTCCATTTTGTATTTTTCTTTACACAACGGTTAAAATATTTAAAACTTAAATATAGCGGGATAAAATTATACAGCCAATAGGAATCAAACTCCCTAGTTGTATGTTCGGTTGCCTATCTATGGTTTCATGCGCTGCCATTTAAGTTCGCTTTCTACTTCTAAAAATCTTTGACTTACATTTGAACGTAAAATTAAAAATTTTGTGTTAAATAAAAATGTATCAATTTAAAATTGTTAAATATATTTAAATTTTAAGAGTCATATAAATGATGGTTGATACATTTTTAATCCAAAAATTACCACTTTAAAATTTAAAACTAACGTTTAAATGTATTGTGAGAATTTTTATATTAAAAATGTATGACTCTTTACAAATCTCCAATTGAGTACTTCAGAATATTGTTTACCAGAGAAATTACTGGAATTGCCATGAAAAAGTTTAAAACAGTTGTTTATCCATGGAAACAATTGCACTAAAAATAATAATATAGTTACATAAGAAGTATTTTTTTTTACCAAATTTTCAGTGCATATAAAATAAAAAGTGTGAAAGTTAAAATCTTGAAATTTAAAAATATTGTTAAGTATAGTTTTGGTAAACTTTATACGAAATTTGAAGTCTCTAACCCCAATAGTTAAGGATTTATAGCCTTTTAGACATAATGTCACCACAACATTTTTATATCAAATTTTAAGTGTGCATGCAATAAAAAGTATAAAAGATAAAATCTTGAAATTTTAGAGTGTTACCAAGTATACTCTAACCCCAATAGTTAAGGATTTATAGCCTTTTAGACATAATGTCACCACAACATTTTTATATCAAATTTTAAGTGTGCATGCAATAAAAAGTATAAAAGATAAAATCTTGAAATTTTAGAGTGTTACCAAGTATAGTTTTGGTAAACTTTTTACCAAATTTGAAGTCTCTAACCCCAATTGTTTAAGATTTATAGCCAATTAGGCATAATGTCACCACAACATTTTTATATCAAATTTTAAGTGTGCATGCAATAAAGTATAAAAGATAAAATCTTGAAATTTAAACCAATAAATTTGTAGAATATAATACTAAAAGTATAATGTTTTAAACTTAAAATTAAATATTTTTTGATTATCAATTGTTTTGAGATTAAAAAATGTTAACTTTTAAACTATTTTGGTAGAAAATGTTTTAAATGAGTTTTTATTTTAAATATCTTGACACTTCTTTAAATACTAAAAAATAATTTTATAATATTTATTTAAGATTTACAAAATTCTGCCCCAATAAATTATACTTAAGAAATTATTTTTATTAAAATGGTTGGACATTTTTGCAAAAATTGATTGAAAATAATATTTTTTATTACAGAAGTGAACTGTTATTTAGTAAATTTTGTCTTTCAATACATGATAGTTGAAAATATTTTGAATTTATAAATGCAATTAAAATTTTTAGTTAGGAAAATTTTAAATTAAAAAATTACTTCAGATTAAATTTAGTTGTCTTAAAATTAAAATCAACTTTGACAGTCTATAGTTTTGTTATTTTTTAACCAATTTAAAAAATAATTGTATCAAATGTTAGATAATTTTATCCACTTTAAGAAAATGTAAAATCTGAAATGCCCCAGAACTAAATTTTCGAGATTATCCACAAAATATAAAGTCGTGTCATTTTTGGTCTTAAAATTAAGACCAACTTTAACACTCTTTAGTTTTGTTATTTTCTAGCCAATTTAAGAAATATTTATGTCAAAAGTTAGATAATTTTATTTACTTTAAAAAAATGTAAATAGTTTAATAGGCCCCAGTACTAATTTTACAAATTATCCACAAAATATAAAGTCGAATCACTTTTGGTTTTCTTAAAATTATGACCAACTTTAACACTCTGTAGTTTTGTTATTTTTTAACCAATTTAAGAAATTTTGATGTCAAAAGTTAGATAATTTTATCCACTTTAAGAACCTTACCTCTCTCCGTGATCCGCCGTAGTGATGTGCTGATTGCCGGTCATAAAGGGTAGTGAGACAGCCCAAAACCCAACTATACTCGCAAAATATTTGGCAACGAAATTGTCAACAACCCCCATGACAATCTTAAAATGCAAGAACTGCTTTAAGTGCTTGTAGAGCTTGTTGTAGCTGGCCAACAAAGTGGCCTTCTCCCTCGCGTTTCCATTGTAAAACGCCACCTCCTCCGAATGCGTGATCAGCCTGGAGTTGATGTGTCTAAACTCCCCTTCCAACTTTTGCTCCCCGGCCGTCAGTCTGGCCGTGGGTTTGCGCAGGTGAGTCAGGATGGCTCCAGACACAAACAAGTAGCCCAGCATCATGCTGGGGGTTCCCCCGCCCAGCGTTGTGGACAACTTGTACACGTAGATGCCGATGTCCAGCAATGGTTTAGCGGTGTTTGTGTACAGATCCGCCACGCTCTCGCAAAATTTGTCCACGTCGGTGGTCAAAAGTTGATCGGCGTTCGAGATTCGATTGTCCAAATTCGACATCCTATAGTAAGTGAAGTTTTTGAGGTAGTCGTCGTAAAGTCTTTTAGTCAGGTTTGTTCGAAGTCGGATCTTCAACTCTCCAATTGAGTACTTAAGAATGTTGTTTACCACGGAAATTACTGGGATTGCCAGGAAAAAGTTTAAAAGACGCTTTTTAAACAGCTGTTTATCCATGGAAACAATTGCACTAAAAATAATAATATAGTTACATAAAAAATATTTTTTTACCAAATTTAAAGTGCTTATAAAATAAAAAGTATGAAAGATAAAATCTTGAAATTTTAGAATGTTACAAAGTATAGTTTTGTTAAACTTTTTACGAAATTTGAAGTCTCTAACCCCAATAGTTTACAATTTATAGCCTATTAGACATAATGTCACCACAAAATTTTTATATCAAATTTTAAGTGTGTATAAAATAAAAAGTATAAAAAGCACAATCTTGAAATTTTAGAATGTTACTAAGTATAGTTTTGTTAAACTTTTTACGAAATTTGAAGTCTCTAACCCCAATGGTTTAGGATTTATAGCCTATTAGATATAATGTCACCACAAAATTTTTATATCAAATTTTAAGTACGCATACAATAAAAAGTATAAAAGATAAAATCTTGAAATTTTAGAATGTTACTAAGTATAGTTTTAGTAAACTTTTTAGGAAATTTGAAGTCTCTAACCGCAATGGTTTAGGATTTATAGCCTATTAGACATAATGTCACCACAACATTTTTATATAAAATTTTAAGTATTAAAGATAAAATCTTGAAATTTTAGAATGTTACTAAGTATAGTTTTGCTAAACTTTTTACGAAATTTGAAGTCTCTAACCCCAATGGTTTAGGATTTATAGCCTATTAGACAGAATGTCACCACAACATTTTTACATAAAATTTTAAATGTGCATACAATAAAAAGTATAAAAGATAAAAACTTGAAATTTTAGAATGTTACCCAATATGTTTTTTTTAATTTTTACGAAATTTAAAGTCTCTAACCCCAATAGTTTAGAATTTATAGCCAATTAGACATAATGACACCACAACATTTTTATAAAGACAAAATCTTAAAATTTTAGAATGTTACCAAGTATAGTTATTATTATTATTATTATTATTATTTCCAATAGGATTTATAGCCTATTAGACATAATGTCACCACAACATTTTTATATAAAATTTTAAGTGTACATACAATAAAAAGTATTAAAGATAAAATCTTGAAATTTTTAAATGTTACTAAGTATAGTTTTGTTAAAGTTTTTACAAAATTTGAAGTCTGTAACCCCAATAGTTTAGGATTTATAGCCTATTAGACATAATTTTACCACAACGTTTTTATATAAAATTTAAAGTGTGCTTACAATAAAAACTATAAAAGATAAAATCTTGACATTTTAGAATGTCTCTAACCCCAATAGTTAAGGATTTATAGCCTATTAGACATAATGTCACTACAATATTTTTATATCAAATTTTAAGTGCGCATACAATAAAAAAATATAAAAGATAAAATCTTGAAATTTTAGAATGTTACCAAGTATAGTTTTGTTAAACTTTTAACGAAATTTGAAGTTTTTAACCCCAATAGTTTAGGATTTATAGCCTATTAGACATAATGTCACCACAACATTTTTATATAAAATTTTAAGTGTACATACAATAAAAAGTATTAAAGATAAAATCTTGAAATTTTTGAATGTTACTAAGTATAGTTTTGTTAAAGTTTTTACAAAATTTGAAGTCTGTAACCCCAATAGTTTAGGATTTATAGCCTATTAGACATAATTTTACCACAACGTTTTTATATAAAATTTAAAGTGTGCTTACAATAAAAACTATAAAAGATAAAATCTTGACATTTTAGAATGTCTCTAACCCCAATAGTTAAGGATTTATAGCCTATTAGACATAATGTCACTACAATATTTTTATATCAAATTTTAAGTGCGCATACAATAAAAAAATATAAAAGATTAAATCTTGAAATTTTAGAATGTTAGCAAGTATAATTTTGTCAAACTTTTCATCCAATTTGAAGTCTCTATCCCAAATAGTTTGGGATTTATATTCTATTAGACACCACCAAATTTTATATCAAATTAAAGTATAAAAGTTAAAATCTTAAATTTGTTTTAAATGTTATTTGTATTAAAATAATGAATTATTTAGTGAAAATTATTTTTGATAAATTAAAATATAACTTATTATTTTAAATGCATAATACATATAAATAGATAAATATATATAATTGAATAATAATACGTAATAAATTTGAGTTTACTAGTAGGTACCTCATTATTTATTCAAAAATACTTTGACCTGTAGGTTATATGGGCAACTATTGATTATATTATACTTTTAAATGCATTTAATTACAAACTTAATTTTTTTTGATATTTTAACTTTTATCAATTTAAAAAATGGAACATCAACTTAATCATTATGATATTTGTTTAAAATTTACCAGGTTAAGAATAATTCTGTAAATATTAAAATAGTTTATGTAAAAATTGTAATTATTTAATGATTAATGGGTTTGATATTGTATACTTAAAAATGGCGAAACAACGATATTAATATAAAAAATACCATAACATTTTATGGCGATTATAATTATTAAATTGAAGAAACATAATATTAGGTATGCCACATAAGAAAACTCCTTAAATATTTTACAGTTTCTGCATATGCTGTAAAATACGTGGAATATAATTTTACGATTTGGAAAGTACGCGATTAAGGTAAATATTGAGTAATAATAATTTGTAAATTTTTAGCATATTAATTAGATGGGTTTATTGACCGTTGGTTGTAGAAAATACAATAAGTAAATGTTAAAAAAATAGTAAAATTAAAAGGTCAATTATTATCAATTATAATGGTAGAAGTAATAATTTTTTTAAATTCCCATTTATCTTACAAACACACAACAAAAAGATATGAGTTTCTTTAGCATTTAAAGATTTACAAAATATGCTATTATTATTATTATTAAAATAATAAAATAAAGTAAAAATTGTTAAATTTATTTAAAAAAAGTCATTGCCCATATTTTTACATAAAAAACAGCCAGTCATTTAAAAAATTATTAATTATTTAAGACTTTTATTACCATACATTAATTTGGTTCAGTGACCCATAATTGTAACATAATAGAGCTTTTAAATTATTTCCATATCTTAAATATAATAAATCTGCAATTTTGTAAATGTAAAGGTTTTTCAAATTTACCTTAATTATTCATAAAACTAAATATAAAAACTCAAGGCCACATATTTTTAAAATTTAAACAAAATTAGTATTCCAGATTAAATAATCATTCTTTAAATTGTAAATTCTTATGTTAAGGAAATAATTATTTCCTTATTAATCGATAGGTTTTAAATAAATTGGCAATTATGTTTATAGCCTATAATAGGCTGCCTATTAGACAAAATGTCACAACAAAATTATTATATCAAGTGTGCATAAATTGTTTAAATGTGATTTCTGTACCTTTCAATTTTGGTTCCATTGTTAATAAGCCACAAGTCGCACATAGATCGGGCCACTAAGCTGCCAGCCACTAGCACTAAAAAACCACATTCTGGGGATGTCCACCCTGGAATAATAATTTTAAGCAGTTCCGAGAGCTGCTTGAAGAACTCTTTGTCCACATGAGCCTTTATTTTGTTCTCTTTTTTCTCAGATATCATGTACTTAACCTCCTCTTCAACTTGTTTTATGACTCTTTTCCTAAAACAAACAATAGTAGGTAAATAGATCAAGGCCTACTCACCAATGTTTATTTTGCACCATCATCTGTTTTTTATTTTGCATGGGTTATGCAATAATTAGTAAACATTATAGTAATTATTACCTTTCTAGTTTGTAGGATTTCTGGTTTCTTCTTCTTGCTACCATATAAATTGCTGTCAACGCCCCAGCCGCTGCCAGGGCATTATTTCTGGTGATGAGTTTACTGTAGTTGGGTGCCATTTTTTTAGAAACTCAAAACATTTTCTATTTACGCTAGAAAATAGTGAACAAAATCGGTGTCGACAGTTAAAAAGTAGCAAGAAGAGTGCCTTCGAACTTTGATTGCTGGGAAGAAGCTGCGTTGCCAGACTGCCCATTCAATTTTACAATTGGAAAAATATCCATGGTATATTTTACATTCATTGTTGCCAATTAATTTTACCAATTACTTACAACTTTAAAAAGAGATCCAATTTTTTAAACTAAACATTTTAAAAGTCGCTAAACCACTACAAATACTCTAGAACCCGAAAAAGTATCAGAAAATCAGATAAATATCCTTCAATTAGCGAAACTTATTGCTGTGCAATTCCTTGGTGCAATTGGGCCAATACTTAAAAATGAAATTCCCACAATCTTTAGTTTTCCAGTTTTCAAAGGAAAATATTGAATTATATATCAAAATTTACGTTATATTCTGATAAATTACGTTACTACATTACTTACAACTGTACTTTACCTACAAAATTCCTCTCAGACCATGAAATTCCAAATGTAAGGAATTACACGCAGACTGGCAACACTGTAAATTACATTTTGAGTATATCAGTACATAGGCAACCAAGATGGCAGACTTAAATTGTATGTAAGTCACGCCATCTGTTAGATTCTGATAATTTGTTAATAAAATTGTTATTACAAAATTTATTATAACATTTATTACAAAATTTAACTTATCACAGTGTTTTTACAACATAACAATATTTTCAGCAACTCCTAGATTAAAAAGGAAATTTTCAAGATTTTTATTTAAATTCTTAGATTTTAAATCATCTATTGTTATTAAATTCGAATTATTATTAGCCATTGTTCTAAGAGTTTTTAATATATTATTAGTTTGTTTATCAAGATCCTTATGAAAATCCTCTTCACATATTTTAGTTTCTAATGCTTCCACCAAAAAGTTTGCTATGTTTTTCTGGATCTTTGTCATATTGAAAACATCTGAAATACACAACATGAAATTGTACAAAATGTATATAAATTGAGGAATTACCTTTAGTTCTTTCTGATATGAATATTTCTTTTAAATGCAAATTAACAAATAAATCATACAAATGATCTTTTTTAATCAAAGTCTCATCAGTAGTGCCAGCCAAATAAAACGAATATCCCTGAAATTCAATGATTGGACCAATCAGATTGGTATGTTTTATACATGTTTTTTAAGTACCTACCTTTAAATCTGACCAGTTCTCAATATAAGGTAAAAATAGGTCTTTTAAATTTCGACAAGAAACTAGAGATGCTATTGACATCATTTTCTAAAAAACATTTATATTCACTGTAATATTATCTTACAACATTTACCTCTTGTAATTTTTCTAAATCATCGCAATAAACCAATGTTCTCCTCTTTAAAAGTAAAGAAGTATAAAGTAAAATTGTTTCAATACCAAAATTTTCCACCAGTTCTAAAAATTTGGATGTTGATTTTTTAAGTTGGCAGAACCTATTGCATACACACCTTGCACCTTGGTCTGTTGTTTGAAATTCTTGAGATTACAACTGATCAAGTTACCATTGTCTTGTATTGAACAGCCACCTGAGAGATTTCCGTCTAAATATAGCCTAACAAGGTCTACAGGGTTTTTATTTTTTAAATATTTCCTCATGAGAATTTCGGCGAAAGCTTGGTATTTCCCTAAATTGCAATAATCGGAAATAATGACGAGAGCGTCATTTAAATTTTGCGTCACGTAAATCCAGTGAAAATTTCTGCGTAAACAAAAAAATTTCGAGTTTTTTGACAGTGTGAAACATTTCGACAACAAGTAGTCGCGCATTTCCTCGGTTATTGTAGGATAGGTCCATGTTATGATGTTTTTATTGCCTATTCTTTCTAAAATGAATAAAATAAATAATACTTATGTTAAAATATTAATATGGCTTACCAACTAAGTGAAATGATATTAGATTTTGGTTAGCTAACATCGTAAACAAATAACTAACGAAAAGTGTGTCATGTGATTCATGATTAATAAAGTTGAAGGACAAATTTTGAAATAAATAAAGTTATTTTTTCTAGTTGCCTGTAATTTTAAATAGCGTCAAGTAAGTGGCGCCACCTATGTCATCTTTGTTGAGTTATCGCAGATATTCCATTTTATCCCTTTGAATTTCTGCTTTCCTGTTACGTGAAATTCGAAATATTTTGTCAGTAATTTAAATCAAAATTGGTCGAAATGAAATTTAATGAATGAAAGGAAATAAAAGATCGTTTTATTTATTTCATTTAAAAAATTATATACGGGTTGTACGAGATATTATTTTTTTAGTTTTCTTTTGTTGTGTGTTCAAATTTAGTAAAATTCCGTCATCTCCTTGGATTTCTGAGAGCCTGTCTAAGAAAATGTAAATTATGTGCCAAAAGGATTTGAAATATTTCTGTGGTATTCGTAAAATCGGCGGGAGATTTAAATTACAAGAGCACAAGAGCACAAAATTTAATTTGGTCTGAATACGACTTTATTTTGATTTATTATGATTTTTAGAGGTAATAAAAGACGAATATCATTTTATATTTTTATTGACACATCAACATACAAAACAATAATTAAATACCTAACTAACTCACCTTATGACAACAACAATAATCACAATAAATAGTAAACATATTAACCCTTTCTAAATTTCAACACCAAAACGCTAGTACTAAGGAAAACTAGAATCCAAATAGTAATAGAAAAGAAACCCTGATAAACGACGGGGTTATCAATACTCCAACCCCTCGAAATTATACACCTCATACTTTCCGTGGCCTGCGTCAATGGTAATACGACCGAGATGTATTTCAAATACTGGTTCATCGATTCTATTGGCCAGACGATCCCGCAAAGCATCACTATTGGCAGGAAGCTTCCCAAGGCCATGTATGTGGCCGAACGTTCGTTCTCGCAACAACAAGCAACCACGAAACCTAAAAATACAAATGTATTAGTTAAATTTTCTTTAACCTCATATATCTCTTAAAATATAAATTTTGGAGATTTAAGTTATAGAACCTTTTTTGTAGAAAATTAAATTTCCTACAAAATATGTTCAATATTTTTTTTCTAAAGTCAAGCGTTTACAAGTTAACAGCAAAAAAACAGAAATTTCATGAAATTTCTTACATGATTTGTTTTTTGCGGTTAACTTGTAAACGGTTGACTTTGCAGAAAAAAGTATATGACATATTTTGTAGGAAATTTAGTGTTTTACAAGAAAGTTTATATAAGTGGAATCTCAAAAATGAATATTTAAGAGATAAAAACGGATATTCTTACCGTACGACATTCCACATAAACCACCCAGCAGTGTTAGTGCAATGATTAGGATCCAGCTTCCGTTTTGCGTTAAATTATAAATGATGAAGGCAAAAAAGAGCACGAAAGCAGTTTGACCCACCATCACAACGAATTGCGTGATGACGTGGGAGAATAAGGTCTCCATGCCTGTGATACCGTTAACCAAAGATCTTTCCAGGATTCCTTCGTTTCTTTCCAGCAACATGGCCCCAGATGTGAGGGCCACTGCCATAAAATAGATGATTCTGTGGGAAAGAAAGTGTATAAAAAATAGTATCCCCGTGTACCCTGATAGCACAGTTTATTCTAAGAATGTTTTTTAAATCTTCCAGTGAGAATATTCTTAGGATCATGCTATATTCTTCTAGTCATGTTCTAAGAATGTTTTTTAAACCTTCCAGTGAGAATATTCTTAGGATCATGCTATATTTCTTCTAAAGAACATGCTTAAAAGAAATATAGCATAATCCTAAGAATATTCTCACTGGCCTATAGGCAGGTTCTTAGAAGGTGCAAAGTTTAGTGGTAAAAATTAATCCACTCTAAACATATGCTTAGAATGTTGAGAAAGTAATTGCTATAGAAAGTTCATTTAGGAATATTCCTGGAACATTCTGTTAAGCATATTCAGTTCAGTTAGGTACCTATATAATAGTAAAATATACTATAATCTACGTATAAAGGTACCTATACTTAGTATTAAATACTAAGTAAAAAACACAACCAAAAATATTTTTTTATAGTTATTTGTCAAATTAAAACAATATTCGATAACAAAAATACTTTTACTATAGGTAGGTATCTAAATTATCCGGCTTTTACATAAAATCTTCTATCCAACTTAAATACAATGAAAGATGTTTTTTTAATGAAGAACTATTTGGTTTTTTCTTTTATGAAGAATTATTTTATAAGAAAATATTTTGTTTTTTTTATATTTTATTTTATGTTAAAAATAAATATTTATTAATTTGTATACCGATTTTTTATATCTGAATTAACATTTTTATGTATAATAATCCTAACTATTTTCAACTACAATCTAATCTGACTTATCCCACAAAATTTTCCAATTTTACTTTTTATGAAATAATGTCATACCATTGAGTAAAGTTCTTCTTTACTCAATGGTCATACAACTTATGGTTTAGAGGTCAAATTTTTTATTTAATGTTTTTAAATAAATATACATTAATATGTCGCAAAATTTTTTAAGGGGACGACAAATACATTTCACTGTCATATTATGACAGTGAGGCGTATTTGTCGCCTCCTGAAGAATTTTACGAATGTAGAATCCTACGAAGGTAGAATCCAACATATTAGAACGTGGGTATCTGACATATTTGGAAATATTCTCAAAAGCTTCCTAGAAGCTCCATAAGAAACCTTCTAAGAACATTCTTAAAATGTTCTTAGAATGCTTTTTAGTAAGGTTTTAAGAAGCTTCTAAGAATCTAATTGCATCATTAAAAGGGTATCTATTGAATGTTTTAAAAGTCCCTAAGAACATTCTTAGCAATAAGGGAAGGTTCTAGGAATATTCCATTATTCCGGGTCATATCTTCTTAGAAGATTCTTAAAATCAAATTTTGCCATCAGGGTAAAAAGGTGTACTTACGTTATAATCACTCCTGGAGCTGCAAAGTTGGTGAAATCTGGAACGTTGGATCCATATATAGGGGTATTCCACTAAAAAATAATAAGAAAAATAAATTTAAAGCAAACAGTTGTTAATTGTGAATATTACCCTTATGGGAATTGATGCAATTTCTGGAGGGATCTCACAAGATTCCAGATAACCTTTGAAGAACTTTTCGAAGCCAAAGTACACATCTCTGGTCAAAAAGGTGGCAATATTCTCATCTAAAAATTAATTTACATATTATGTTTACAGATATTTGAATTTTGTCTTACTTGATTTATCTGCATGTATTTCGATAGTAGAAGCTCTAAGGTCCCATTCTGGCACGTCTTTTCCTTCCAACACTCTGGACCTTATGGCGTCTGAAAAGTTTTCGTGTACCAATAACATTCCCCAGGTGTTTCCTCTGACCACGCTATTCCGAGCGCCTTCTTCACTATCAAAATATTCCTGCAATACAACATTTTGAGTTATTTAAATAATGTGCTGTCAAACGAAGAATTTTGATGAAATTTACAGAATTTGTAGCTCCACCTGTCTACTTTATTGTGTTAAAATTTCAACGCAATCAGGTGGTACTTGAATAAGAGCAGATGGAGCAAAATCAATATTGATAAAATTGGCTTACCAGTTTCATAGTATAGTTTTTCTCCAGTGTATCTAAATAGTTACAACTCAGTTTAGTGCTATTACATCCAGGCGTCCATGAGCAATGTTCGTTGGGGTAGTTAATTTCGTTATTAATAACAGACAGTGTTATTCCCTTTGGATCGTGACCGATCGAATAGCAGAAAAGAATGGTTTGCATGACCTAAAAATCAACAATTAAACCAATTTCATTTCACCAAAAAATATAGTTATTGGACAATTAACATGAATACTGTAAAAACAAGAGTTCTATAAATAGTTACCTTAAAGTCAAATCATTAGATGACGCTGTATACAATTATAACTATCTCAGTCGGTAATAATATACAACTACTTTATTTTGGGTCCAATATAGGACAAAAAAGTTCGCACGTTACTTTGGTGGTAAGATTTTTCTTTTTTTATTAAGAGCAGGGCTGTGTTTAAATTACAATAAAAAATATTTCTAAAAAGTGTACAGATCAGTCTGTGGTATAAATGTGTTCCTCATGGTTTAAACATTGTCTCTTTATCATTGGTTGGTAAAAAATGTAAATTTCTATTATTGGACATGTGTCCAATAACTCTATTTGTATCCCGGACATTTACCAGCCAATTCTTATGTAAAATTGTCCCCTGAATCCAAAAAGACCGTCAAAAACTATAAAAGTTGAGTAGTTTTTGAGATATAGTCAACTCCATATTATATGTAAAATTGATTATATTTCAAAAACTGTTCTACTTTTATAACTTTTGACGACATTTTCGGATTCAGCGAATAATATTTCATAGGAATTGACTGCTAAATGTCCTGGATACAAATTGCTGTTGGCGAGAATTATTAGTGGCTGCTTTTCGCTGTGACATTTTTGACTAAGTCATTTTTAGAGAGTAAGTAATATAGTGATTTCTTCGTCACAGGACATCTTGCAGAATAACAGTGATTTAAATACACATAAAATAATTCAATTAAATATTAAAAATATTAGATATATATAAATCATCCTGTTCCGGCCTAAACAATATAAATGCTTCACAAACTTAATGATATTTGCAACAAAATATTTCAGAAGTCAGACCAAGGAATTAGTAGTTACCTTCAGAATCCAGAAAAGGGATGAGGAATCCGAGAAAGAAATATATGAATTATATGATATTTACAAAACGAAATTGTATGTCCAATAACTATGGTCCATACGTTCAATTACTATATAAAATGTCCAATAACTATGTGGTTTACCCTATTAGTACTTACTGGTAAACCGATGATGAAACACATAACAGGAGCATTCCTCCACATCCACAAGAAGTTCTTCCAAACCAAAGCTTTCATATGACTGAACTTCACTATGCTTAGGTAGTCTTTGAAGGTTTTTGGGGGCTCTTCTTCTGGTGGCAACTCTGGCTGGATGACTTCAGTGGGTTCAGGGGCAATGGAGACTCTCCCTGAAGATATCAAAATGTTTATTTTGGTTCATTCAACGATTTTGGAGAAGTCCTGATGAAGAAAGTGGATGTCTTGGTTGGATTTAAAATATAGAACCCACTTTCTTCATCAGGAGAAGATGCTACTCTACAACGCAGATGCATGATAAAAGAAGAGAAAGGAAGTTACTTGGCAGTTTGTTACCTCCTCTACTGGACATAGACACATTGTCACCGAATTCTCCCGATATTTCGCAGACCTCTCCCTCATCAATGACGGCTGCTTCGTTGATTGCACCAACCGGAACCGTAATCACGTCGGTAACGCTTTGCGAGATGCTAGAACGTCTTCGTTTGCCCCTGTTCTGCATCACGGACAGCTTCAAGAAAACGTCTTCCAAACTGTCACAGCCAAAGTTTCTTATCAGTCGTTCAGGAGATTCTTCTGCCAAAAAGTAGCCTCCACGCATAAGTCCAATCTTAATTAAGAAATTATTGTGTTAAAAATTAATATCTGCACTGTTTGGTGATGGTCACCAAATAGAGATATCTCCATTGAGGGTCCCTTTATTGTATACATTCTTCAAACTTTGATTTTGAATATTCAATTTTTTTGAATTACCCTATCTCCATCCCTAACCCCGGCGCATTCGCCATTTTTGTAACAACATTTGTGGAGCAATCAGACAAAAGCAGATAAATCCAGTTTTCGGCCATTCCAAGCCCATGGACAGGACACATCAGAAACATGTCTAAATATATTCTTGTTACTTCCTTAAGTTTACTTATTTTTTCTACGAGTATTTATGAGAAGTATTAGCCAAATTTGGCTAATACTTCTCATAAATACTCGTAGAAAAAATAAGTAAACTTAAGGAAGTAACAAGAATATATTTAGACATGTTTCTGATGTGTCCTGTCCATGGGCTTGGAATTGATATAGAATACCGGTGTCGAAACCTAGCAAATCAAGCAAAAGCAGATAAATCCAAATTAATACAATTTAAATTCTTGTTTCAATAAAAATAAAAAAAATCACATTATTGTTATTTTAAATTAACTTAAATGGCATTAACATTTTTCTGATTAATACTGGACCACCCTGTATAGGTCAATGGATAAAACGGTTTTTTTATTCCTATTTCAAGCAAATGGAGATAAATCCTGTCAATTCAAGCAACACTGGATAAATCCATTTTGGTTTTTTACTATAACACATGATGCAGGTGGACAAAAATAAAAAAATGAATTTTAAGGTCTTATAACACTATACTCTATAGAATTCATGGGTTGTTCTTTGTGAAAATGTTACAGAACGAAAAATATTTGTTTTTCGCTGATAACTCGAAACTGCTTAAAAACGGATTTATCTGCTTTTGTATGATTGCTCCACATTTATTCACTTCGAGTTCAAGTTGGGTTGGCCAGTAGGTATTATAATAGTATATTAAAGAACTAATGTCGTAACCCTGATAGCAAAATTTGATTCTAAGAATCTTCTAAGAAGATATGACCCGGAATAATGGAATATTCTTAGAACCTTCCCTTATTGCTAAGAAAGGGACTTTTAAAACATTCAATAGATACCCTTTTAATGATGCAATCAGATTCTTAGAAGCTTCTTAAAACCTTCCTAAAAAGCATTCTAAGAACATTTTAAGAATACTTTTTTGGAATATTCTTAGAAGGTTTCTTATGGAGCTTCTAGGAAGCTTTTGAGAATATTTCCAAATATGTCAGATACCCACGTTCTAATATGTTGGATTCTACATTCGTAAAATTCTTCAGGAGGCGACAAATACACTGTCATGATATAACAGTGAAATGTACTTGTCGTCCCCTTAAAAAAATTTGCGACATATTAATATATATTTATTTAAAAATATTAAATAAACAATTTGACCTTTAAACCATAAGTTGTATGACATTATTTCATAAAAAGTAAAATTTGGAAAATTTTGTGGGATAAGTCAGATTAGATTAAAGTTGAAGATAGTTATGATTATTATACATAAAAATGTTGGGTAATTCAGATATAAAAAATCGGTATACAAATTAATAAATATTTATTTTTAACATAAAATAAAATATAAAAAAACAAAATATTTCCTTATAAAATAATTCTTCATAAAAGAAAAAACCAAATAGTTCTTCATAAAAAAAAATTTTTTCATTGTATTTAAGTTGGATAGAAGATTTTATGTAAAAGCCGGATAATTTAGATACCTATAAAAAAAGTATTTTTGTTATCGAATATTGTTTTAATTTGACAAATAACTATAAAAAAATATTTTGGGTTGTGTTTTTACTTAGTATTTAATACTAAGTATAGGTACCTTTATACGTAGTTTATGGTATATTTTACTATTATATAGGTACCTATCTGAACTGAATATGCTTAACAGAATGTTCCATATCCCTAAATGAACTTTCTATAGCAATTACTTTCTCAACATTCTAAGCATATGTTTAGAGTGAATTAATTTTTACCACTAAACTTTGCACCTTCTAAGAACCTGCCTATAGGCCAGTGAGAATATTCTTAGGATTATGCTATATTTCTTTTAAGCATGTTCTTTAGAAGAAATATAGCATGATCCTAAGAATATTCTCACTGGAAGGTTTAAAAAACATTCTTAGAACATGACTAGAAGAAATATAGCATGATCCTAAGAATTTTCCCACTGGAAGGTTTAAAAACATTCTTAGAATAAACTGTGCTATCGTCTTAAGACGTCACGAGTGCGACAAAAGGTCTTATGACATGAGTTCTTTGTGCTATTTTATCTATTTTGCAAAAATTCTATAAAAAAGTTAATTTTATACCTTAAATTTAATTTGGTCGAATTTTACTTTAGATAGTTGGTATCACAGTCATTGGTTTGACAGTTAATGTCAAAATCGATTCGCCATGCCGTCCTTAATTTATTTATTTACAATAAGCTACTGTTAATGTTAAAGAAAAAGAAAGGATTTTCTTTGGTGTTAAATAAAATTTATTGCCAGAAAAGTCTCGTAAGTACTAGAAAAATCATAAAAATATTATAACCAATATGCAAAATATTATGCTGTTTAAAGTATAGCCAACCTATAAAATTAAAATTTTGGGTGGGATAAAGTACCTCATTAAAGCACCGCAAAATAATAATAAAATTTAAATTAATTTCAACCATTTACTTGAAAATAAAAAATCTACAAGATCTGTAAGACTCAACATAAATTAAAAAAATACAAGATAGGTACTAAAAACGTATATGTATACAAAATGTCATCAACATTAAAACTATTATAATTTAAATAAAATATGTACAACTGTTTATCCTGTAAACATAATTAGCCAAGTCAAGGATGGAAAATAAATACAAATTAAATATTTATTACATAAATGATTGTATATTTAGCTGCAATGACAAATTTACATCGAAA
Source organism: Brassicogethes aeneus (assembly GCA_921294245.1). NCBI lineage: Eukaryota > Metazoa > Arthropoda > Insecta > Coleoptera > Nitidulidae > Brassicogethes > Brassicogethes aeneus. The sequence goes on from OV121135.1 coordinate 60,771,818, forward strand.
ACTACTTAGAACCTTCAATTAAATTATTAAAAAACAAACAATTAATTATAATTTATTTTAAACATATTAGATATTGTAGGCAAATAACCATTAAATTTAAATTATAAAATACTTATTAAAAAACATTTTTTCATGAAATTTGAAAACACCCTGTATATTTTTTAATGAAATATTTTAACAGAGGATTATTTATAATGTATATATTATGTATCAAGTTTGATAAATGCCATTTTAGTCACCAAAAATCAAAACAAAAGGTCACTTAGTGTCATGGAAACATGTATAATAATAGGTGTCTTAAAGGTAGGAGTAAAAAAAATAAATAATATTCCAGTTATTAAGTATAACTGCTATGCTTTTAATGAAATAAATTGCTTTTAGCAAAAAACAATTTGTTATTCAATCTTCGTTATTTGTGTCCAGTTTTTAATTTTATTTTGGAATAGTCAGCTTAATATCAACAACTTTTGGTTTCAACATTTTTAACAAAAATATCAAGCAACAAAGATAAACAGGTTTAGGTATATAAAAACATACGAAGGTCAATAATTCAAAAACAAAAGCTTGACTGCAAAATTAACTAATAATCAAGATTTTTTTATTTTTAGTTTTTAACGTTCTTTTTAGAAAAAATACAACAAAAATTCAATCATGTTTTATAAAATTATTCGGTGAAAATAATTATTAGGTACTATGATTATGTTTTGGTTGCTATTATTAAATAATAATATTAATTTATTGCACCTAATAGATACTTACCAAAATTATTTTATTAACTTGCCATAAATCAATACATTATCAAAGACAAAATTAAAGGAGACCAAGGCAATCTTCATTTATTAATGTGAAGTAACCTTAATTAAATATTTTTTACTTTATTTGTTTATTAACATTTTGTAATTAAAAATAAGGTAATATAAGATCTCTGTAATGCCTAAATTAAGTATAAATTATTAAAATTTAAAAGTGGAATAAAATTGTAAAATTTAAATCCTCGCTTCAGAATCTACTTATTATTTCCAAGTATAAAAAATATTCTTGCTTGATGCATTTTAATGGGATAAAAACAAAAGAATTTGTATAAAATTAAGGAAAACTTTTTCTTTTTAAGTGTAGGCAAGGTTAGAATTATTTGCGTTTTATTCCATTAAACTATCATGATGCATTGATGTTGTTAACTTGTCGTTTTTTATTATTCCAAGGCAAAGCTTCCAATGTTTTGTTGAATGTTATGCAAAAAATATTATTGCCCACTTTTGATAAACAAATATTAGAAATATTCCACAACTTCGCTTCTGAAGATGCCAACAACTTTAACTTGTTATTAGTGGCTGCTTTTTCACTTGTACCATGGTTAACCATGGAATACCATGGTATTCCAAAATTTAACAGCCATATCTTATGTAAAATTTTCCGCTGATTTCTAAAATGTCGTCAAAAGTTAAAAAAGTAGAACAGTTTTTGAGATATAGTCGATTTTCCATTTAATATGGAATTGACTATATCTCAAAAACTGCTGCACTTTAATAATTTTTGGGATTCAGGGGACAATTTTACATAAGAATTCATGGTCATTTTATGGTTAACCATGGTACAAGTTAAAAAGCAGCCACTAAAACTATTAAATTAGTCATTTTTGACTAATTCATTTTTAGAGAGTTGGGTTTGTCTAAGTATCACTTTTGATAGTTAGGAATTTGACATGGTCAATAAAAGTCAACATAATTTCACTTACCAAATGGGCCTGCCTGGTCTCATCTATATAATGGGTGGTTATAATAACCGTAGTTTTACCACCTTTGGTAATGTCGACTAGATGTTTCCAGATGTTCTGTCTGAGCAGAGGGTCAACTCCAACAGTGGGTTCGTCCAGGATCAGAAGTTCAGGCTCGTGGACCAATGTGGCGGCCAACGAGACTCTTCTTTGTTGACCCCCGCTAAGATTCTTCACTTGTCTGTCTGCGTGTGGCAGCATCAAAAAGTCTATGTAGAACTGCAATCTTTCTTCCACTTGCTCTGTGGTTAACCCTGATATCCAACCGAAGTATTTGAGGGTCTCCCTTATGGTGAATTCACCGTACAAAGCGATTTCCTGAAAATGTGATTAAAATAGTATACAGGGTGTTATGTAATTAATGTTATATATTAAAATGGGTTGTTCCTTAGGGTCCATAAAGAAGCACCTGAAACTTTTTTTTTCTAAATTCCATGTCTAAAAATAATTTATAATAACCTTTATCTTACCAAAAAGTACGCCACTGATCGACTAGGAACTTTAGGTTAATCTGGTGGATTTATTATGTTATGGTTGGTAACAACAGTTTTTCCAAAATCTCTCAAAAAAGTCGACAAACATTGTTTAAATTTAGCTTAATTACAAAAATGACAAAATTAACAATGCAAATTGTCAATTTGGCGTTTTTATTAATTGTTGGTTATTTCATTTTTGTACTGAAGGTAAATTCAAACAAAATCTGCCAACTTTTATGACAGAATCTAGTGCATTTCTTTTAAATTTTAGATTATGTTTTCAAATTGTAAATATCTTAACTAAGGGAAGTGCTTTTGGATTTATTTACACAAATTAAATGTTTAAAGTTTAACCTGTGAACTGGTCCCAATTTCATCTGAGTAAACAGAGAAAAAAACTGATGAAAAAATTAATTTTGTGGTTATGGATTTCAAATTTCAAAGGTACTAAATTTTCTAATCATTGCTTAAGCTAATAGCTGGATCAGTAAATAAATACAGAAGGGTATTAGAGCTTTAAGGGCATAAAACTTTTGTATTTATTGAGTTTTTATTTATTTTTTGCAAGAAAAATTTTTAGTAACAATTTTTTACATCTGGCAACGCATAGCTACTTTGTTGGTTGGTATCTATGTACTCACAAAATACAGGTGTGCAGAGATAAGCAAGTGTGTAACCAGTGGCGTATCACAAAAAATATAAAAAACTTCTAATGCATATTTCTTCTTTATCTTTGGAAAAATGTTTTTTTAAATATTTTTCCTTTATTCCTTATGTCAAAAGGTATTCAGTATTTTAATATATAACATTAATTACATAACACCCTGTATTATGTATCAAGTTATTAATAATTAATTAATGACATCAATAAATATATTTTAAATTAGTTGATAATTAAATAAAACATAGTCAACAACTGGAAAATATGCCTGTAATTATAGTTATAGATGACCAATATTTATATTAATAATTATTAAATTACATATTATAAATATAAAAATAATAAAATTATTGTTTTCTTACCTAAAAACAACTTTGTTTACCACTTTAAATTTAAAATTCAAGAACATCTTTTTGTATTACCTGAGGCATGTATCCTATTCTAGGTCCTGGAACTCCACTACCTCTAGATCCAGGGGTACCACCCAAAACCCAAATTTCCCCTGAATTAAGTCTTTTTCTTCCTACAATACAATTAAGTAATGTGGTCTTTCCGCAACCACTGGCTCCTAATAATCCATATCTAAAATAAGCAAACAATATTAATATAAACTATATTTTTTGTTTAAATTTAATGCAAAAACTTTAAAAACTTAATAAGGAAATTGTTTAGTAAAAAAATTAATTAATGATAAAAATCAAATAAAAAATTAACATTTCAGCGAATTATTCCAAGAAATCAAGGATAATTTTTGTTGTTATTTTGGATGAGGTTGCAATGAGTTATTTATTAAAAGTAAAGAAAAGTTTATTTATAATAAAATGTATAAAAGCGACTTGACTCTATGCCCGGTACAGGCCAACTCTTTTACAAAAAGGTCCTTATTAAGTAAGAATACTGTCTTACTCTAAAGTGGCACTTGTGTGCATAAAACCATCTGTGAAAGGTTTTATGACACTTGTTTCACTACTATCTTATCTAACTGAGGGTTGAGTTTTCTATAAGTATTATTGACATGTAAAGAACTGCAATTAATCTTAACAATTTTTAAATGGGTATTAAAACAAGGTTTTAGGCAATATAAATTTTGTGACAACGGATTTAAGTTTGAAAATTTGTATGAATCATCCAAAATTTAATATCATATTTTGTATTGGTCAAACTAAAAAATAAGCATTTTGCCATGAGAATAGATTTTGATCGCAATATATGAATTTTGATCATGGGCCTAAAAATGATTTGTATTTTTATAAAAATTTATGGATTTTGATCACATGCTCAAAATGCTTGTTTTTGTCTAAAACACACTTTGCAATGGTTTTGAAAAAATTATGAATTTTAATCACATGCTCAAAATGCTTGTTTTTGTCTAAAGCCAACTTTGCAATGGTTTTGAAAAAAATATGGATTTTGATCAAAATTTATGGATTTTGATCATATGCTTAAAATGCTTGTTTTTGTCTAAAACCTACTTTGCAATGGTTTTGAAAAAATTATGGATTTTGATCACATGCTCAAAATGCTTGTTTTTGTCTAAAACCAACTTCATGATGATTTTGAAAAATTATGGATTTTGATCATATGCTCAAAATGCTTGTTTTGGACTAAAACCAACTTTGCAATGATTTTGAAAAAATTATGGATTTTGATCAAAATTTATGGATTTTGATCATATTCTCAAAATGCTTGTTTTTGTCTAAAACCAACTTTGCAATGATTTTGAACAAATTATGGATTTTAAAGATATGCTAAAAATGCTTGTTTATATAGGTAAATCTAAATGTAAGTTTTTCATAAAAAAATGGTAATTGCCTCTCCTTGTTTTTGTCTAAAACAATCTTTAGCACGATTTTTGTTAAATTATGGATTTTGATCGTACATAATTTTATGGATTTTGATCACATGCCCAAAACGATTATTTTTGTCTTATTAAACCAGCAAAAATAGAGGTTGTTAAATTTTTTTTTGGAAGGAAGCTTCTCAACTTACATACAGCCTTTTGGTACAGTCATATTAAGCCCGTCCAGGATGACGTATGGGCTACTTTTGGTGCCATATCTTTTGTGCGCCCTTCTGACACATACGGCTTGCTGTCTTCTTGTCTGCACTGTCGACATTTGATTTTTGAACTGCCTACGACGCAGCTCGAGGTCACTAGGACCCTCAGTCATTTTGAATGGGGTTTACCACCTGAAAATTTTTAACAATCAAATAATAAATTAGTACAAACACAACATAATGTTATACCTTGACAAACGTATTATAATAGTCAAATAAACGTCGTCATAAAATATCTTAATACATAATTGTGAAATTTCTGTTTCTAATAGGCATTTAAAGCCTTGAATATTATTAATGGACTAAGAAATATTATCTAATGACCTTATACAAGATCAATGTCTGTTGGTTTGCAAATCATTACCTTCTCAAGAATTATTTTTTTAAGGAATAAATTAATTATATTCTATATTAAAAAGTTTTGTAACTACGAATACAAAACATGGATTTTAATCAAAATGTTTGAAACAAACTAAAAACTAATTTTTTTAAGTTACGGATTTTGATCGTACAAAATGCTTGTTTCCGTCAACAATCAACTTTGATAATTTTGAAAAAATTATGGATTTTGATCATATGCTCAACATGCTTGTTTTTGTCTTAAACCTACTTTGCAATGGTTTTGAAAAAATTATGGATTTTGATCAAATGCACAAAATGCTTGTTTTTGTCTAAAACCAACTTCGTGATGATTTTAAAAAATTATGGATTTTGATCAAAATTTATGGATTTTGATCATATGCTCAAAATGCTTGTTTTGGACTAAAACCAACTTTGCAATGATTTTGAACAAATTATGGATTTTAAACATATGCTAAAAATGCTTGTTTAAATATATAGGTAAATCTAAATGTAAGTTTTATATTTATAAATATGTTTAGCAATAATTTATTGAGTAAACTAAACAATATTTCATAGAAAAATGGTAATTGCCTCGAACTCTACAACCAAACGACTAGGTACTACTACTTTCTAATAGGTATTAGGACATAAGATTAAATCTTTAACATTTTAATAAAAATTAAAAATTGATAATGCTTGTAAATTAAGCAACATAAACGTAACAAAACTAAATTATAATAAATTACCTTATTTATGATAACTATCTTCATAATTACCACTAGCCAATAAAGCAAAATTTACTTTTTAAACACAAGTGATGACTCATTTTGTAAAAAATAATTTGCTACGTTCCATAAACTAATGTTACATAATTTAATTTCTTTTATTATTACAGTTGTTTTTACTAAAACCGTTTCGAGTCCATCTTACTTAAGTTATTTAGTCCAAGGTTAATTTTACACTTTCGGTTTCAATTATTATTTTAGGAAAATTGATGCAACGTATTTTATAAGAAATACGAATTAATAATTTATTTAGTGGGTTATTCACTAACATATATAATAAGTAAGAAATTATTATTTGGGATAATGTAATTTCCTGTCACCAATATCCACGCAGAAAAACAATATATGGATATTGGTTTAAACTTGACCTTTTCGTATTTTAAGTAGACATAAGTAGGTAAATAATAGTTATAGAGAATAGTTGAGTTCTTAAAAATATTTGAAAAAACACTAAAAACCTTTTTTTTTTAAATTATGTATTTTTATCAAAAATTATGGATTTTGATCACATTCTTAAAATGTCTGAAACAATCTTTGGCACGATTTTTGTTAAATTATGGATTTTGATCGTACATAATTTTATGGATTTTGATCCTATGCTCAAAACGCTTGTTTTTTTCTCAAACCAAAGGATTGGATTTTGATTATAGGCTTAAAATGCTTTTTTGTCTAAAAAAACTCCGAGGATTTCTTTAAAATTATGGATTTTGATAAAAATTTATGGATTTTGATCATAGGCTTAAAATGCTTGTTTTTGTCTAAAACCCAACATTGTGATAATTTTTAAAAAAATTATGGATTTTGATCAAAATTTATGGATTTAAAACAAACTACCTATGTCATGATTTTGACCACATGTTTAAAATAAAAAAAAACTAAATTTTGGAATTGGTCAAACTTGATTTGCGAATTAGTTGAATGAATATTTTAAAATATTCTTTAATGTAACTAATTGTTTAATAATTATTAAAAATTAATTAATTAAGCATTGCTAAAAAATAAATTGCAAAACAAAATTTGTTTTTAAAATATTGGGAAATCATTTTACGAAATCCTCAAAATTAGCGGTAGTTAAGCAATATGTTTACCTGGTTTTTCAAAAGTAACAATAATATAATATTAGGTATGAAACATTCACCTTTATTTGTTGTTGGTAAGTTTACTACTAACCGTTGGAAAAATATGGTTCGATTATTATGAATAATTAATTCTTTAAGTACTTTTGATTGATTGGTGCGCACAGTCTTTTTTATAATATTTATTTACGATTGTATGACATTTGAAATCTGTTAACTAATTTAAAGCTTACTTCAGCCCGTGACTAAAATGCCATAAAGTGACGAAATTAATTAAAAGTAACAAAAAGCTTTTTGGCATGGCCATTGTCAAAGACTCATTGAACATTAAGATGTGACAAGGTTATAAAAAACAAAATATTTAAAAAAATTATAGGTATACCTACATTATAATGCGTTAAGGTGTGTCATTATTTTTTAATAGATAGATAAAAATAAGTAATAGGTACCTAAATTACTAAAAATAAAATTTAAATAGGGTAAAACAAAGTTCATTTATTATCCATAAAATTATTGCATGTGCACATGTATTACATTAAAACCAAGGCAAGAAATATAGAGTTTATTTAATTAATATGTGACAAAAGCAACAGACTGAACTTAGCTCTAAGTTAAAATTGGAAAAAAGTTGGGTTAAAACTGCTTGACAGTTTTAAGATGTCAGATAAAGGTGGCTCTGAATTTCTTGCGAATAAAACATTGTGTGCGACTATTGGCCAAAAAAAGAAAAATATATTTTTTGTTCAATCAAACTCCAATGGACAACTTCTTGTCTATGTAAGACAAAAATGACGAAACATTGTATCTTGGTTTTTCAAAATAATTTGATATTTTTTTTTCGGGAAATGAAGGTTACTTTAATTTTCTCATATCGACATTATTCACTATTAACTTAAATGATAAAAACAGTTTTGAATAATAGAATCATTAAAGTTTTTTTATTGACCTCCATGTTAGATATCTACAAACCCATTATAATAAGTAGAAGAAAACTTTGAAACCATTAAAAAACGTTTAAATAAATGTGTAGGCTCCAAATTGCCTTAACATGGAAAAACATTGCCAATTGACATTAAGTATTTCTGAAGAAATTGCAAAAACCATCAAAAACATTTAAATTGATTGTAATATGACCAAGGGACTTAATAACGAATTGGTAAAAATTTGTATTATATAACCCGTTTTAATATTCAATCAACTTTTTTATCAAGCAACGCCTTGTATACCTGGTCAGCCAAAAGGCATTTAAAAAATGTTTTAAACCGGATTCTCAAAAACCAGCCCAATTTTAGTAACTACCATAGACCTTGAAAAACAGGAATTTGCTAACATCTTTTATTAAAGTTTTATAATTTATTTGGGTTTAATTTTTACAAAAAATTGTATTTAGTAAACGGTTATTGTGTTTATTATTCATGGATTTTTTATTTTGGTATTAACAGGATCAAAAAACTATATTTTTATTCATTGACGTCATTGGTAAAATTCCCTGAACAAAAAGCTTAGAATTCTAATGATTTTTATATTATATCTTATTCTACAAAAATAAACCAAATTATTATTAGACTAATTATTAATTAAGGGGTAAATATTGATATTTTAATTACATGCATTTAAAACCCAATTAGTCTGCAGGTAAATGTATACTAAATATTGTAATGTACCATCATTTAATGCAAATATTGCTGCAATGAAGTCATTACAAATTTAAAGAGATAATGATGTCTAGGTACTATTATTTGCTATTGTTGTAAGCTTTGATTTGGTTGGCAGAACTGAAGACATGTTTTATTTCGATGTTTTAAGTTGTAATATTAAGTAATTTAACGAGGTGGCATTACCTAATTAGGTAATGTTGTATTTTTTGTTGGTACATTTATTCTATTATACAAATAATGCAAAATTTGCAACATTAATAAGGGTGTTCAAATTTTGCTACTTTAGCTTAATCAATTTTTAAAATATATTGTATATACAACATAATAATAATAAAAATAATTTTATTTTGACATTTATTTTATCTACAATTTGACGATAGCAATGGATCTAAAAGCTTGTTACTATATGAATAATAGTATTTTTTTTCTGCCTAGCCATTTGTGGATGTTTTGCAAGGCTAGCCGTAAAGAGACAGTTACATTCAACTTTATTAAATAGTAGAAAGAAAAAACGTAATATTATTATTTTTTCAATTATGTATAACTAGTAGCTACTGTGTTAGCGAAACAATTGTCAAATTAAATTAAAACATAGTTTGTTTTTTATCTAGTCATACATTAGTGACAATAATTTTTCAATTAAATACTTAACATTGGTAATGTAGCTATGGGACCTAACTTAATGTTTGTAACAAAATACAATTGTTTTTAGCCTATATTTGACAATTTAACACAACAAATTAATACTTGGTAAAATCGGACAAAAATTGTTCTTAAAACAGTTTTTGTCGCCAATCGCAGATTTTTAGTCGCATTGCCAGTTATCAAATCGCCCAACCTGGCAACACAGCACTTTTAAATTTGTCTAAAAACGAAATATGCAATAACTTAATGGTTGTTTAATTTTTTTCATATCACCCCAGATTTATCTTATAAGTTAAGTGGTAAAGTTATTTTTTTAAATTAATAATTCAAGTCTAATATCAATGTAGGCAATAAAATTAAAAAATATTATTATTATAGAATTAATACTGTTTAAAATGCTTGAAATTAGAATGCTTGTTTTTGTCTAAAAGCAACTTTGCAATGATTTTGTAAAAATTATGGATTTTGATCAAAATTTATGGATTTTGATCATATGCTCAAAATGCTTGTTTTTGTCTAAAACCAACTTTGCCATGCTTTTGAAAAAATTATGGATTTTGATCATATGCTTAAAATGCTTGTTCTTGTCTGAGACTAACTTCGTGATGATTTTAGAAAAATTATGGATTTTGATCATATGCTATTTTTTTATTAATTAATAATTCAAGTCTAATATCAATGTGGGCAATAAAATTAAAAAATATGTATAGAATTAATACTTTTTAAAATGCTTGAAATTAGATAAAAATCGTTATTATTTTAATTTTTATAAAATAAATATTTTCATTTTGTATGCCTAAATTTTTTTTCAAAATACCATAATTAATTATATTTTAATTTTAATAAATGGTATTCTAAAGAAATAGATTGTAAAAATTTGTATTCATTATTTAAAACATAAAATGATTATTGGGCAAATTTTTGTACTATAGTTCATCGACCATTATGTAAATATCAGCATTTTTCAACAATTTTTAATTTTTTTTAAAATTTTATAAATAAAAATTTAGACTTACACTAAAAAAATCTACTTAAAGAAAAACCAAACTCCCCCAAAGTATGCACTTCACAAACAAAAAAAACTCACATGTACCTACACCACCGATCGCGAAAATTTAAACATGCACACCTGTTTGAAAGTACGAAGACTAAGCGTATCAGCGAACCTTTGCTATACGGTCTAGATCCTAAAGTGGGGGCTGTCACCTTCAATTCGCAGACGCATCAAATAAGAAAAAAACTATAATTAATGCTACCCGAAAGTAAGTTTATATCTGTCAAGGTAAAAGGTTAAAAAAAACAATTTAAGCAATTTTATTGATTTTTTTTCTTTTAATATTATATCATCGTTAAATGTCCCCTTTCTCCAGTATTTTTTTGTTGTAATTTAACTTTGGAAAGTTTATGTAATTCCTAAAAAAGCTTAATTTTTGTAGCTGCCATTTTGCCAATACAAAAGTAAAATTTTTAATAATTTATGGGTGATTCTACAAAAGTTAGACAACTGGATGTCATCAGTCAATAGAGTAAGTATTTTAAAATTTTTTGAAAATATTTTTGTCCACCAAATTTTAATGTATTTTTTTCAAAAGCACGTTTGTAGAAAAACATAATAAATATTCAAAACATCAGTGTCACAACTCCTGAATAAAATATTTGAGTGATTTTATTTTAAAATATATTCAATTTATCTTAAATTTTTCAATTTCACTACAAACTATAAAACATTAAATAAAGTATTTTTCATATTTTATCAAAGATGCGAATAAAAGCAATTTATAAAAAAATGATAATCTTTGTTATGTGTCCAATGATAAAATTCAAAATTCCTGAAGTTTAAACGACAAGTCCTCGTTTTAACTCAAGTGTTGGTACAAAATTACCTACAGAGTCATCTTGAAAACAATGCAAGCGGCGAAGTTGTGGTGAATGCACGTATACCCAGTCAAAATTTCAGTACTGTGGTGAGTAGTTATTTTCTTACGTATATATATTTCATTGTAATTTATATAAAGCTATATGTGATTTGTTAATAAGTAGCATCCATGGAATTAAGTATTTTACTGATATTTTTTATTAGTGCACTAATAAAAAATATCAGTAAAATACTTAATTCCGAATTATAATCTCAAATTTGTATCCCATTCATCAGTACCGTGTCGTCAGTTCCATGTTCGATGTTTCGGTTATCTTTTTTTCGCAAACTTTAATTTAAATTCTGCTTATTTAATGTCATTATAAACTCATATAAATTTGGTGTGGGTCCCATATCTAATAATTGAGATATCGGTATACCCAAAATCCACCAGCCGCCACTGATGTGTGGTATTATTTGATTTTAAGATATTTAATGTATAATATGCTCAAAGTTGCAATAAATCTTATATTTTCCAATAAATAATGTATTTAATTAGTACCCTTGTATACTCGTCACTTCCCTAGCACTCAAATTTAGAAAACACAGATGTTTCAGAAACTGTTTGAAAAAGTGACTGGCCCGGTCTGGAACAGTATATTTATTGTAATATCTATTTTCTCATAACAAAATACTGTTTAATTTTCTCCGAAAACTATATAAACAAAATGAGGTCAAAAGTTGCCCAACTTTTGTAGAATCACCCTTATATTAAAATTAAGGCTTTCATTAACATTTTATGTCCCTCTGAACTATTTCTTTGTAGTTCTGCAAACAAATTAATTATAATTATTTAGTCAATACAAAATATGCAAAAAACAATATTGGGCCATAAGTATACTATAGTACCTAGTTTAACATATTATTGCTTTAAAAATGTAGGGATAAACCTAAAACGATATCAGCCATGCATTGCCCACCGCTGCTAGAATATTTATTTAAAACCCGAAAAATATTGTAACCTCATTAAACAAGACTTATTATACTTGGTATCAAATTACAATTAAAAACTGAAAGCAGGTAATTTCTTAAATTAAGAATAGATTACAATAAATTTAATACAGGCAATTTTAACTCAACAAAAGTATATAAATTAGGTACATACAATGAACTTTAACTGTCATTAATATTTTGTAATTTTGCGGTTTTTATTATTTAAGTTATATTTTGTAATTAGTATTGGAAAAGTAATTGAATAAACATTTTATGTAAATTACAGTAATTATTTTAAAATTTAATAAAGCTAAATACTATAGACCTGAATAATAAAAAAATGTTATATCCATGGGTCCATTTTTAATTTTTAATTTTTAGCTGTTTTGGGCATAAAAAATCATTAGGATTTTATTTTTATTCTAATTAAATTGAATTGCATTTTAAGGGATCAGGGCCGTAGGCAGAAAAAAATCGGGGTGGGGTTTGATTTAATTTTATCAAAACCAATAAAAACACATTTTAAATCTCCTGACTCCCCTGGTAAAGCCCTTGTTAGGAATGTTTATAATATGGATTATGGTCATAATACTGAGTGTGAAATTTACAGTTAATAATACACATTTTATGGTTTAAAAATTTATATACATGGGTATAGTTTCTTTATCATCAAATTATGTATGCATTTTGGAAATGTAGTTGAATCAAATCATTCCTTTATTGATTGGGGAGCTTGTGTGGGTACTGAAAAAAAAATAATTACACTATAATTAAATATAAATATAAATATATTAAGGTAGTAATTTTCAATAATTACAAAATATTTTTACATATTTTAATTAAAATTGCAAAAAATATATAAAAACTCTACTTTGAAAAACTACTTCTAGTTTTTTTAATCTAAAATACATAAGAACTTAACTTGTGGATCGTTGTGTTTAACATTCAACAATTTATATGTAAAACTATAATTTAAAATTTTTCCCTTTCCTTCCCTACTCTATATTGTTAAACTCTAATTACCTGCCACACATTTTCCATCTGTACAAATCAACCCCTCATCGCAGTATATAGTTGGTGGAGGTCCTCCAATAAATGGAGAAGGTTGAGGACATTGTTCTCCTTCTTCTACAAAAAATAAAATAAAATTGAATACGATTTTTATTTATAAATACTTGGATTTCCCAATTTTTTTTAACGTCATAAGCCTTGATTGTTCAATGCTTAGAATAAAAAACAACAGGAAGGAGTCTTGTCATTCTTTAGCCGTACTAAAATTACGACGGAAGTCGGCCATTTGCAAGCTCCAAATTATGACACATTTGTGATGCTATATTTGTCAAAATTAAATGTTTTATGTGTTTGTCGGTGTTTTATGTTGTTTTTCTGGTTAAATTAACTTTAAATCAGCGTTTCATTGTTTCTAGACAATATTGTATTTGATATATTCTCGTTTAAGTGTAAATATTTAAAGTTTAAGATATAAATATTAGTGTTTAAGGTGTAAAAACAAATTATGGTTAGTTGTGCAGCTTGTGGTTGCTCCTTGAGCACAAAAATTAAAAATATTCATTTACATTTCATAGGTGAGTATTTTGGTTAACGTTTAATTTATTTACCTATTGTATATTTTAAAATAATTAGTTGTAAATATTAAACATAAATCAATGTCAAATAACGTAACCTTAGAACATAACCATAACCTAAGAACGTCACCATCATAGAAAAAACCATAGGCGTATCATATTTTCTGATACTAACCTAATTATTATAAAAATTAAACTTCAATTGTATTTACTACGCCACTGTCAAACGGAAACAACTATCCGCCATATTGAAGCTCCACTTTGGACCCAAGGTCATTTATTAAATGCTCCTTCCTGTTGTTTTTTGTTCTAAGGTTCAATGTAATATTTGGAATCTCCAAATTATACTAACAGATCTTACAATAATAAAATTTGCTGTTTCGTAATGATATATCACCTGTAGGTTTGCAGAATAAACAAATTAAATAATACGACAAATTTCATTATATTTTGTGAAAAACCCACAAATATTGCATTGGTGCCATTTTTTTTAAATTGGGACCATAGATCCTTGGTTAGTATTTAGTATTTGATTAAAAAATATATACGAATCTGAATGTTTGGATATTAAAAAAATGATTTTTTGATAATATCTCGAAAACAAGGGCTTATTGAGCAAAATTATTTATATTTTTGAAATCGAAAAGTTATTTTTATATTTAGTTTTATTAAGAAAAAATTAAACTTCATAACATAAACTATTTGAATCCCAGATTTACCTACTTTGAACTTTAGCTACAGGTGGTTAAAAAATTTGTTTGTAATACATTATTGTTATAAAACTTTTTTACTTACTTAGTATTTTGTTGCAAACTGGGCAGCATTTGCACCAGCCCCCCTTTAGCATAGTCTCCCCTTCTTTACATTCAGTTACCTGACATTTAACCCCATGGCAAATATTGGGACCACAAACGAAAACACTTTCTGACAATAATAAAAGTGACATTAGAAAGATTAAGACGTACCCAGAATTCATTTTTTAGTTTACTAAACTAACACGTACTACTGCTTGTACTTTTACTTAATTAACTGATTGTTCATGTTTAACTGGTGTTCTATTTTTGTTATGAAAATTATCGTGCCATATTGAAATATTTGCCAAATAAATTAATTTTTATTTATTTAGCTGATAGAGTATATATATTTCTGTATTTATCAACCTGGTTAAATAAATACTTACGTAAACAAGAATGCACATAAATCAATATTTTAAAGAGACATCCATTGAATAAAACCATTAAGTTATAAATAAAATTACTGATTTCTATATTTCTTTATTGTTATGTTTAATGCAAAAGTTATAATGTAGATGTCACTACACATACTATATATACTAGCTAGATTAAAATTTATTGTCTATTTTAAATTATTAAATGGGATATTTTATATTTTGATTATATAAATAAATTTAATCACTTAGCACATTTATTGTTAACACATTGCAAGGGTGAGGTACAAACGGCTTCAGGAACTTCCCTTTTATTTGAAGAAATTGTCGGGCAACTGTCACCTTCATCTAAAAATGAAAAGAAAATATTTATTAGGAGCTAGATACAGCTACTGCGAAAAACAAGAATTTCGTTTTGACTTCAACTTTAACCTTGAATAACTTTTGATGGAGTGAATTTAGCCAAAAATGTTAGGAGACTTTTTTTGTAGAGCATTTGATTTTCCATAAGAATATCTATCGGTTTTTTCCGGGTACTGATTTTTACATGAATTACAAAATTCCAAAGTTAAAAGATCAAATTGTAAAACTACACCAATTTTTAAGGCATGATTGTAAGGAAACGGTTCATCTGACGGAAAATTTCAATTAGACCTTTTTTGTAAAGCATTCAATTTTCTTCAAAAAATATTTTTGTCAATTTTGTTAAACTCAATGGTTTGGGAGTTCTGAGACCAAAACTCGCTTTTGTCACTCCCAGTTTAATATACAGTGTAAACATCTTTTTGGAGTTAATACTTACTCAATAAAGTTGCACATGTTGGACAGCAACTGCACACCCCTTTTATCTGGATTTGATTTTCTTCACAAGTTAAAGAAGAACAAGTGTTTGGACATAAATACAAACAAAAATACATACAATTTACTTGATAAATTGCAAGAAAGACCACCAAAAACTTTATTACAAAATTCATTTTTTTAATTTTTTTTATGTGGTTTTATCTTTACAAATTATAATTGACAATTAACTAGAATCGCGTGAAATTTTTTTATTTAAATATTTAGTAAATGGTATAAGGAAAAATGGTTGGTATTCCAAGGCTTAAACCTTTAAGGATATGACTTTAAAATAACTTGGTTTTACGCAGCTTTGAAATACTTTAGATTTTATTTATCAACCATTAATAATACACAACTATTTAACACATTTTCGCCTAAGTAGGAATTTAATACTATATTAAAGAACTAATGTCATAAGGCGTCAGTTTTGTAATGGAAGAGTGCGACAAAAGGTCTTATTTTTTATGCTATTTTATCTATTTTGCAAAAATTCTATAAAAAAAATAAATTTTATACCTTAAATTTAATTTTACTCGACATGTTTTCTAGGATTTCTTGGTAAGTTGAGACCAGATATTTAGTTTAAAACGATATTAAAAAACTACTTACTTATGGGAATATATATTATATAATTATATAATATAAAAAATTTAATTTTTTCTTATTAGGAAAAACCTTGTTGAGCATTTTAGATCATATTTAAATATCATCTAAAATGGAATTCAATTTAAACCAATATGTTTTTTTTTTTAAATTTATTATCTATAACATAATATTTTACGAATTTATTTGTATTTAAGTAAAATATACAACCATGTATAAAATCAGTTGTACAATATTCTGCATCTAAAACAAAAAAATTTACTTAGTAAATTATTAATATAAAACCACAGGTCTGTGTATAAAACATATTTTTTCTACTCCCACCTTTAAAACGCCCTTTATCGTACATGTTTGCATGACACTAAGTGACCTTTTAAATACACATTGACAAGTTGTGGCTTTATGGAGCTTTAGTCACGGGCTGAAGTTAGAAACAGATTTTTAGTCACGGGCTGAAGTTAGTTTTAAGTTAGTTGACAGTTGTCAAATGTCATACAATCGTTAAAATAAAGTGCCTTTCTTGTAAAATAATACTGAATGTGACATTTATTTTATTATCTCAATACAAAAATACAAAATTATTAAATAGTTTCTCAACGCCAATATTTGAAAAGCTTATATGAACATTGTACTGACCTTATAATTTCGCCGGCAGTAAACTATAACTTACATTCGGGCACGGACTCCACTGTAAAGTCCTCATAAAACATTTTTATTTATTTATTTATTTATTTTCAAGAAGTACATTTCGATTTATAACCTTTATAATTGTGTATAAAAATTTGACATTTGACGGTGAAACACAGATTCCCCTATGGTTTCATAGATGGCGCTCTATACAAATTTTTGATTTAAATCATTTTAAGATAATAATAAGTATTTGTCGTAGAAAAACTCATTAACTTAAGCACTCGCTCGCAAGCTCGCTCGTGCCTAAATTAAATTCGTGTATAAAATGGCGTTTATCAAACTTGATACATAATATACTATAATTTTTTCTTATTATAGGAAAAACCTTGTTGAGCATTTTAGATGATATTTGGAATTCAATTTAAACCAATATGTTTTTTTAAAATTTATTATCTATACCTAACATAATATTTTAAGAATTTATTTTTATTTGAGTAAAATATACAACCATATATGAAATCAGTTGTAGAATATTCTGCATCTAGAACAAAAAAATGTATTTAGTAAATTATTAATATAAAAAATATTTTAAATATTGTGGACACAGTAATAATGGCTGTCCCAATAAATACACAAACTTTATTTTGTCAATTATTTAAATGTTATAATTTTAATGTTTAAAAATTATGGTAAATATAACTTACTACTAAGGGATTCCACACACCGAGCAGCGGTCGCAAAGACCTCCTGTAACGAGGGTTTGATTAATATGACAACCCCTCCGTGGAGGTGCACAGTTGATGCATGTAATACAGGTGGTAACCTGGCTGGCAACTTGATGTTGAATTGCCAATGCCACAAATAATATTAGCAATGTTGTAAACCTCATGGTTAAAAATTATTGTGCATGAAAAATTAAAATTAAGTTTATATACTCTGATTTGAATTGCAATCAACCTTTATTATACATTTTGTTTATCTTATTACCATGTTTATATGAACATTGTACTAATCTTTTAATTTCGCCGGCAGTAAACTATAACTTAAATTCGGGCACGGACTCCACTATAAAGTCCTCATAAAACATTTTCTTTACTTTCACTGTGAAAAACTGTCAATTTTCAAGAAATACATTTCGATTTATAACCTTTATAATCTGTATTTATAAAATAATAAAAATGTGACATTTGACGGTGACACACAGATTCCCTTATTGTTTCATAGATGGCGCTCTATACAAATTTTTGATTTAAATCATTTTAAGATAATAATAAGTATTTGTTGTAGAAAAAGTATAGTATGCACCTCGTTTATAAACTTTTATATAAAATGGCGTTTATCAAACATGATACATAATATACTATATTTTTTTCTTATTAGGAAAAACCTTGTTGAGCATTTTAGATGATATTTGGAATTCAATTTAAACCAATATATTTTTTTAAAATTTATTATCTATAACATAATATTATACGAATTTATTTTTATTTAAGTATTCAGCTCTTGACGCTTGAAGTGTAAGCATATGCTCATCGATCTCTCTTAAGCAGCGTATACGATACAAATGTAGTAACGTGATAACTGGTTAACGCCGTAAAATAATAAAAAAACAATCGATTCTAAACGTGATAACTGTCCCAAGTGCAAAAATGTGCAAATTGTGTGTGGTACCTCCCCCATTGATTAAATCCTCAAGTGTTGGACCTGGTTAAAAGGTGTGAGAGAGACGACACTTCCACGAAATTTACTGGACTACCACCTGGCGAGCGGCATGCGAAATGGTTCAATTCCAGCACCAAATGGTCAAGCTAAGTTATTTTTTCCAATTGCATGTCTTACCGTATATTCGCTAAATGTTTATAAAAGCATTTCACAATGTTTATGTAAGCATTTCACAATGTTGCAAAAAGAAAATACTAAGAATTCTTTTATTGTCTCAAAAACTAATTAAAAAAGAATAAGAACATTTCCTTAAGTTTAAACAAACAACCTCATTTTCTCATAGCAGACAAATCATAAACAACCATCGAAAAAGGCGTAAGATAAATAAATAAATAAACTAAATATGCAAGAAGACAAAATAACATAAACAAGTTGAGTGTGAATAGCAGTATTGCCAGATGTAAAAGTTGTAATTAACGAATTGGGTAAATAAAATTATCGAATTTTCGGAATTAAGTTACAATAATTGTAATAATTATGTTACAATAATTATTATAATTTAATCATAAAAAAAAAGTAAAAGAGAAAGAAGCGAACTTTTAGAAAATTATAAAATTTGTAAAAGTAAAAAAAATACCCCCACTGGGAACTGCCTTATCGCAGCGATTGCGGCCTTACGCTCGGCACGAGTGATGGGCTCCTCCGCGGGGGGGTGCAGCCTCCCGTGGCCTATACGGGGGATGGTCTACACGGCGGTAGTCGTAGCACGATTGCCGTTGTGTGGATTGTCTTCCGGGGGGGCCGCGGGGGTTGTATTTCTTTGCGGGGGAGTTTATCATGTGTGCCGATTATCGTACCAATAGGAAAAACCATTACCAAAAGAGTAAGAGTAGCCCAGTTAAACACTGGGTCCACGTCACTCGTAGACAACGCAACAACATACTACAAGCCACCCTTAAACTAGATCTTAAAGACAAAAAAAATCGGTAGACCATGCTTCACATTTCATGACACGTAGCACAATACATGCACTTCTCACAAAGTAACAAGACCAGTTGGGAGCAACTAAACAACAATAAAAATAAAATAAAAAAAAAACAACCGACACACTTTACCAAGTTCAGGAACTATCCGACACGGATAATGACAATAATGAACAAGACGAAGACCTCGACTAGGAAACTACACCCCTGCAGCGTAATAACAACTCTTCAACTCCAAATAGTAATCCCAAATGTTTGGAGTAATACTAACCGACTGGTCTAGGGGGATTCCGCGTCGTACTTAGTTTTAAGTCGGCGTAATTGTCCCCCAAAAACCAACTCCCTCCCGTCCCTCATCCATACCTCACTGAGCGTATAGCATAGGCCCGGCGAACCCGGGAACGGCTATTATAACTATTCGCCTCTCGCTCTCGAGCCCCAAATAGGGGACAGTACAGAACGCAATGGACATTCGCACCCAGCAAACACGGGTGAAGCCGTGCAGTTGCTGGGGAAGAACAAAAATCGGCGTAAGTAAACATGGGCCTGTACGGGGTTTAAGAGTCAAGAGGAAATGGGGCTGGTTATACGTCTCTTATACTCATACTCATACTCATTTATTTTTATTTAAGTAAAATTTACAACCATATATGAAATCAGTTGTACAATATTCTGCATCTGAAACAAAAAAATGTATTTAGTAAATTATTAATTTAAAAATATTTTAAATATTGTGGACACAATAAATACACATTATTAATTTTGTCAATTATTTATACATGTTTTATCATTTTTGCATCATGTATCGGTAAATATAACTTACTAATAAGGAATTTCACACACCCAGCAGCAGTTGCAAAAACCTCCCCTAACGAGGGTTTGACCAATAGGACAACCTCTTGGTGGAGGTGCACATTTGACAGTTGTGCATGTAAAACAGTTGACAACCTGACTGGCAACTTGATGTTGAATTGCCAATGCCACAAATAATATTAGCAATGTAGTAAACCTCATGGTTAAAAATTATTGTGGCATGAAAAATTAAAAATAAGTTTATATACTCTGATTTGAATTGCAATCAACCTTTATTATACATTTTGTTTATCTTATTACCATGTTTAAAATTAGGTTTCTCACATAATACGTTAAAGTGTGGATAGCGCATCCGCCATTTTTGACAAATTTTGTTAAAAATGGCAAAAGTGCCGGGGTAGAAATCCACTTAGATAAAGATTAATAGGTTGTCGTAAAAGCGTATGGTTAATGTTAATTTAGTTCTAAGTATGTATACACACAGGCAAAATAATCGATCCACACAAATCGCAAATAACTTTTTTATTTGATGTCGGATTTAAACGAATATTAAAGAATATTGTAGATAAATTAATGGCAATCGCCAACATTTTAAAAAATTACTAAAAAATAGACGTAGGTTTATAATATACAGGTTTAAATAAAATGATGTTTTTTACCAAAAGTTTAAGACACTCTGTAGAGTGGCAATACCGTATATTGTTCTAAATTAAGTTTTATTTATCAAGTCACATCTATTCTTAACAGTTTTGTTTTTGGTTCACCTATATATATATATTAATTTTTGTGGAAAATATGGATTTTTTAAATAAACATTGCAATTTCCAATATTTTTCTGTATGAAGAACTAAGGTTGCTATGGTCCATCCATAGACTATGGAGAATGACATTGACAGTTTTGTTGAATCGTCCCATACTTTGACATGTCATACACGGCTTTCAAAAGCTAACAAATTGTTTTTTGCAAATTAATGTTTAAATTTTGAGGTGTCTTCTTACTTTAAAAAATGGATATGTCTCCGACTGTTGTTGCCAGAGCCATTAATTTAATCCAGGATGGTCGGTCACAGTTTAAACGTCACAAGAAGTAAAGTACAAAGGGCAACATCAGTCGGAGACATTTTTAAAAGTGAGAAGACACCTCAAAATTAACACATTAATTTACAAAAAACAATTTGATATCTTTTGAAAGCTGTATATGGCATGTCCAAGTATAGGATGATTCAACAAAACTGTCACTGTCATCCTCCATAGGTTATGGATGGACCATAGCAACCTTAGTTCTTTATACAGGAAAAATATTGGAAATTGCAATGTTTTTTTAAAAAAATCCATATTTTTCACAAAAATAAATATATCGAGGTGAACCAAAAACAAAACTGTTAAAAATAGATGTGACTTGATAATTAAAACACAATTTAGAACAATGTACGGTTTTGCCACTCTACAGAGTGTCTTAAACTTATGGTAAAAATCATCTTTTTGTTTAAACCTGTATATTATAAACGTACGTATATTTTTAAGTAATTTTTAAAATGTGAGCAATTCTCCATTAATGTATCTACAATATTCTTTAATATTTGTTTAAATCCGAAATCAAATAAAAAAGTTATTTGCGATTGAAATTCATCGAAAATTTGTGTGGATCGATTATTTTGCCTGTGAGTGTATATATATATATATATATATATATTGTGATATTCTTTAATAGCAAACTTCCTAGCAAAACTTAAAAAACATTTTTTTAATAAAATTCAACAGTATTACATAACATACCTATTCATGAGAAGGTTCACCGCAAACTCTGCAACAATTACAAAATCCTCCTGGTATGATAACCTGGCCCTTAGGACAACAGGTGGGTGTAGGATCACATTCGACCGTAGTACAAGTGAGACAATTTACCACAACAGTGGTGGTTTTAGATTCGACTTGCTCATAGTTTAAAGCAACAAGTAGTGTAAGTATAAAAAAACAAAACTTTGTGTTTGTCATTTCGAATGATTTCTATTGAAAGCAATTTTTTGTTTATTTTTAAAGCTTTTATCATGGATATTTTACATATTTAATTTTCAGTTATTTAAATATGTATGTTGATATGACGTATAAATGCTTGAAAATAGGGTATCATTGAAAATTACTTGGGTATTGCTGTATTTCTGTTTCTTAATAAAAATAAAACTATAAGCATATAAATACGCATTTATTAAACTTTAGTACAAACACCTTGAATACATCTCAACCCTTCGTCACAAAATCTAGATGGCGGTCCAATTCCTATATAGGCATCAAAGGGGCATTTAGCACCTTCCCCTAAAATAAAAAAAACATAAAATAAACTAAAAGTTAATTCTATTAAGTTGTTTACTTAAAATTGTTGCACAGACTCTGCAACATCTGCACCAGCCTCCGTAGATTATGGTTTGTCCTTTAGGACATCTAGTTGGCTCATCCACACAACTGGCTGTAGCACATGCATCGTATGTTTCAGTTTTACATGGAACAAAGGAATGAAGTTGTTCATAAAAAATAAAGGTTGATATAAAGAACAGAATAAACTTCATTTTAGCAAGTATGTATGAGTAAAACATACATAATTTTGGTGGTTTATAAGTATGTGTTTTTATGTAATGTAAAGTGGGTTAATTTCATGATTAAATAAAATCATACGAATACTTAGGAAGTGTGTTATCATTTAATAACTAATACATTTAAATACGTTCCTGTCTTATAAATAACATTGAACTTTTTTTAGTAAATATGTACATTTTTATTTATCTATTTTTATAAAACAAATGGGGATTTCCCATTCTGTTATTTTGCATTATAAACATTTTATCTTTTTATTTACTTTAATATTGTTTACGGTTTTTGTAAATTACCTATAGGTACGTAGTTTGAAACTTGCGTGGAATATTGTAATATGGTAGATTGTAAGGATATTTTTTAATATCCTGGTGAGATCGTAATTATTATAAGGTTTTGACGTGTGGGCAATATAAATAATATATATACACTCACAGGCAAAATAATCGATCCACACAAATTTTCTATGAATTTCAATCGCAAATAACTTTTTTATTTGATTTCGGATTTAAACAAATATTAAAGAATATTGTAGATACATTAATGGAGAATCGCTCACATTTTAAAAATTACTAAAAAATACACGTACGTTTATAATATACAGGTTTAAACAAAAAGATGTTTTTTACCATAAGTTTAAGACACTCTGGAGAGTGGCAAAACCGTATATTGTTCTAAATTAAATTTTAATTATCAAGTCAGATCTATTTTTAACAGTTTTGTTTTTGGTTCACCTTGATATATTTATTTTTGTGGAAAATAGGGATTTTTTTTTAAAAACATTGCAATTTCCAATATTTGTCCTGTATGAAGAACTAAGGTTGCTATGGTGCATCCATAGCCTAGGGAGGATGACAGTGACAGTTTTGTTGAATCATCCCATACTTGGACATGTCATATACAGCTTTCAAAGGGTATGAAATTGTTTTTTGTAAATTAAATTGTTAATTTTGAGGTGTCTTCTTACTTTTAAAAATGTCTCCCACTGATGTTACCCTTTGTACTTTACTTCTTGTGACGTTTAAAACACTTTCCACGTAATACTGTGACCGTCCATCCTGGATTAAATATATTAAATATAAACATTAATTTGCAAAAAACAATTTGATAGCTTTTGAAAGCCGTGTATGACATGTCCAAGTATGGGATGATTCAACAAAACTGTCACTGTCATTCTCCATAGCCTATGGATGGACCATAGCAACCTTAGTTCTTCATACAGAAAAATATTGGAAATTGCAATGTTCTTTTTAAAAATCCATATTTTTCAAAAAAATAAATATATCTAGGTAAACCAAAAACAAAACTGTTAAGAATAGATATGACTTGATAAATAAAACTTATTTTAGAACAATATACGGTTTTGCCACTCTACAGAGCGTCTTAAACTTATGGTAAAAAACATATTTTTGTTTAAACCTGTATATTATAAACGTACGTCTATTTTTTGTAATTTTTTAAAATGTGAGCGATTGTCAATTAATTTATCTACAATATTCTTTAATATTCGTTTAAATTCATCGAAAATTTGAGTGGATCGATTATTTTGCCTGTGAGTATATATATATATATATATATGATGTTTGACCAATTTTATTTAAATTTGTTCAAATTTCATCAAAACAATTTTCTTATTTATATTGGCACATTTAAATGCTGTATAACAATGTGAAGATAATGAAAATAAATTTTAATTAAAGTCCTTTATTTTTAAACAAGTATGGCTTAAACTATCACAAATAAGTCCTTTATCACATGTCACCTTATCAGATATGACTCCTCCAATAGGACTTCCTGAGCTACAATCTTCACCTTCCCCTGAAAAACAAAAATCCTAATAACAAACTTTTTTTAAATAGTAAGACGTAACTATAACTTTTCTGCACACATCACAGCAAAGACAATGCCCTCCTTTTCCTTTAACTTCATCCTCACTGCAAGTAACGTCCTCACATTTTGCTTCATCACAAGCCCATGGTGCACATTTTAAAGAAAAGACATTAGTTATGTAAAATGCTAGACACAACATAAATAAAACTGCACGTTTCATCATAAAGTTTCAATTAAAAATAAATATGGATTTACAAACAATGGTCTGGGATATTTTTATAGTGTTTTGATCACAAGGGGCAAGGTCAAATATATGTAGATGTTGGTAATATTTATTATGTAACAATATTCAAGTATTACGCATTTCCTATGTATACAGTTCTTGTAGTGGTGCTGCATTTAGCTGAAAAATTAATTACAAAATTATTTGCCATAATTTTCTCCATTAGGACATGTAAGGTTATTATTACATTTGAGTTAAAAGAACCACAATCTTCTAAAAATATATTGCAATAAAACGACAAGCTGAAGTTAGTTTTAAGTTAAATAAAAATCGTCATAGATCATTTCAGTCGCCCTTCGTATACTACTGACATCTGTCAGATAGACGTTCTAACCTTAAAACTATAGAACTATAGTACTTTTATTTACAATTTTCGCTTAATAAGGTATGATTATTTTCATAACAAATACAAAAACACATATTTTTATAATAAAATTGAAAAATTTCAAGTTAAATTTAAAACAAATTTACCTTAAATATTATTTGGTTAATTGTTTACATGTATTGCAAGGTGATGACAAAATATTTTTTTTTTCTACTCCCACCTTTAAAATGCCCTTTATCGTACATGTTTCCATGACACTAAGTGACCTTTTAAATACACATTGACAAGTTGTGGCTTTATGGCGCTTTAGTCACAGGCTGAAGTTAGTTTTAAGTTAGTTGACGGTTGTCAAATGTCATTCAATCGTTAAAATAAAGAGCCTTTCTTGTAAAATAATACTAAATATGAAAATTATTTTATTATCTCAATACAAAAGTATTAAATAGTTTCTCAACGCCAATATTTGAAAAGTTTATATGAACATTGTACTGAGTCAGAACTACTGACCTTTTAATTTCGCCGGCAGTAAACTATAACTTAAATTTGGGCACGGACTCCACTGTAAAGTCCTCATAAAACATTTTCTTTACTTTCACTGTGAAAAACTGTCAATTTTCAAGAAATACGTTTCGATTTATAACCTTTATAATCTGTGTTTATAAAATAATAAAAATGTGACATTTGACGGTGACACACAGATTCCCCTATTGTTTCATAGATGGCGCTCTATACAAATTTTTGATTTAAATCATTTTAAGATAATAATAAGTATTTGTCGTAGAAAAAGTATAGTATGCACCTCGTTTATAAACTTTTCTATACACTCATTAATTCGTGTATAAAATGGCGTTTATCAAACTTGATACATAATATACTATTATCTACTCCTACATTGACGAGCTGTGACTTTATGGCGTTTAAGTCACGGGCTAAAGTTAGCAATAGTGGCTTTTGGGCATTTTAGTTATGGGCTGAAGTTAGCTTTATTATAAATTAGGCAAAAGTAAGGTTAATTTCGTTGACATTTGACAGATGTCAAATTATAACAATTAATAAAAACAACGAATCTTTATTATCACTACAGCTTTTATTTTTTATAATTACAAGTAGGATACACACTTTCCTTCAATACAATATTGATTATAATCACAAACCCTAGCTTCTTGTACTGATGTTACATTGTTGGCAACATTTCTAAGACAAGTGCATTTGTCGCATGACCCTTGAAAAAAATAAAAAATAAAGTCTATTACCTAAAATTTTATAGTTTGATAATATTTACCAGCAATTTTCACACATGCATTACAGCATCCATGTTTAACACTCCTATATCCACTAGCACATTTTATTAAAGGGCATAGCACCACACAAGATGCTAAAAAGAAGGTTATTATTATTATTTTAGGACATAAATGTAATATAGTTACCTTTACAAACTCTACAGCAGTTGCAATAACCCCCCATGGCCTCTTGTTGGCCTTTGGGGCATTCTCCCCTCACTCCACATTTTACAGTAAAACAAGCATCTGAAGAGCAACCACAGTCCTCTTAAATAAAAACAGTACGTTAAAGGGGGGTGACTTTTAATTGATTTTTATTTACCGACAATATCTTCACAAGTTTGGCAACATGAGCAAGGATGGACTACAGGTCTCTGCCCTTCTGTGCAATTGGGACTTGCACATCTTACAGCTGTGCAATTAGGGGCTACAAGACAATTAATAACAGTATTTGCAAAAATTCCAGTTGCAAAAGAGGCTAAAACTATAAAATGGTAATATTTTAACATGACTGTGTTGATTGATAACCAATGGTACTTTACCTGTGGCATATAATCAGTTGTTTTTATATTAAGTTTAAAAACTTTCCTTTAAATTGTTTAACAAATTATTATTCAACTGACAGGGCAGGATTATTTTGGTTTTATTAATACAATTGGTTATTTTAAATTTTAATAAAAATAATATAAAAATGAATCTACTTTATAATTATTATTTATTTATTATTCTAACATCTATACATCTACATCCTGTTGATTCTCAAATCTGGCACAGGTGTTTTACAACCATGCCATTAATACATAAACAAAACTTTGAAATCATAATTAAAGTATTGTAGGTAAAAATAAAAACAAAAACAAAAACAGTTGTTATAATATAGTACAAAAATAAAAAATAAATCGCTTTGATAAAGGTGGTAAAGGAAAGTTTTTTGGACAACAAATACCTAAAATAAGTTAAAAAAAAATAATATACAAACATCAAACCTTATAAAAATATATAGGTGTTAGGGTGTCCGTTATTTCCTGGGTATGCTTTTTTCACTTGGGTTTTATCTGAATAAATTTTGATAAAAACATAAATGCAGTTTTGTTTTAGAATAGCAAAATTATTTATATACAAGTTAACCCTTTAAAAGTAACACAATATACTCTAAAAATTTCAAAATATATACTAAAATTCAAATCTAAATGGAAAAGGGTTTTATTTGGCTAGGGGACTGTATTTTGGAACGAAATTTAAGTAACAATTAAAATCGTACTCTCTAAAAGTGAAACAGTGAAATTTTCACTATTTCCGTCAGTGAGTTATTAATTCACTGTAAAATTAGTGTTTTTCAATATAAATTAGTGGAATTTTAACTTCTCCAAATTAGTGTTTTATATTATCACTACTTTTCCGGAACTCTCGACATAAAATAGTGAAATTTTAACTTTTTTAAACTAGTGGTTTTGTCCATCCAATGAAATCGCTACATGAAAAAGTGAGTATTCACTAATTGCTTATCACTGCGGCAAATAGTTAATATGCACTGTCAATTAGTGAAAATCCACTTTTACATTTTTAGAGAGTTCATTATGTAAATTTACAAAAAAATATATTTGTCTACTCCTATTATGGAATATGACCATTCTAATATCACTTTTTAATGTGGAATGACATAATATAGTATAAAGTATTACAGAATAATTCGGATGACGGAATAAACACATCTCTTTGTTTAATGTCTAACAAATTTTAGACCGATCCAACCTCACTTTTTCCCAAATACATTATTTTTCAATGGTATTTTTTTGAAACGGAAAAAAGTATAGTCTGAAACACGTTTGGAATTGCATATTTCGCTCTTGTATGCCGTGTTCCAAACTTGTTACAGAATATACTATTAAATACCTTTCAAATAGATACATTTTTTGTTTTTTGGAACTATGAGTCAAAAAATAATTTTGTCTCCCTATAATAGTCACTGTGTAGTACTGAGCGGCGTGTTTAGATGAGAAAGACCCAAGTCCAAATAATCCTCATTTGCCATTAGAATTCCATCCAAGTCTTCTACCAAGTGGGAAAATTGCGGCCTTTCCGTCGGATAATAACTCCAACAGTCTTTCATGATCTTGTAGATTTCCAACGAGCAACAATCAGGTTTCTCCATCCTTCTCCCGTTTCTTAACAGCTGGAACAACGTGTCCACGTTTGGTACCGATGGATAAGGATTACCTATAGTACAATGATGAGTTTTAAAATTGAATTGATGTGATTTTGATATTACCTCCCAGGGTCATAATTTCCCACAATAGGATGCCGTACGACCAGACGTCTGATTGCGTGGTGTAGACTTTGTGGAAAAGAGCTTCAGGAGCCATCCATTTAACTGGTAGCCTGCCATCTGTCTTTTTTCTGTAGTAATCTTTGCAGTTGGTATCGCGAGCTAACCCGAAATCTGCTATTTTCAAAATATTACCATCGCTAACTAAAACGTTCCTAGCTGCTAAGTCTCTGTGAATACACTGAAACAATTATTATTATTATTATTATTAGATTAAGGTAAGACTTGAGAGTACATACCCTTCTGGAAGAAAGATACTCCATACCGCGGGCAACTTGATAGGCAAAAGAAAACAGGTCCTTTTGGGTGAGAGTTTCCTTTTCTTTTTCGTCTGATCCGACAGGCAAATCTTCACCAGCCAATCGGTGGCTCCTTAGAAAGTCCCTTAAGTTGCCATGGCACGCGAATTCGCACACCACGTACAAAGGCCCATCCTGCGTACAACACCCCAACAAGTTTATTATGTTTATGTGCTTTCCTATCATTTTGATTACCTCCATTTCTGATACCAAATCCATCATTTCGCTGTCGGAATGGCTATCTAAAATATAAAATTATATTTCAGTAGCAATCTCTGCAATTGAACCCAAAGTTTCGGACTTCCATCCGATCGTCTTCAGGTGTGGATTTCAGCTCGCATTGTCTATCAGAAAGTTGGAGTAACAAAACTGATGTTACTCCAAGATCAGAACATACCTTTGAGCATTTTTACTGCCACAATGGTTGGTTCATTCTTTGGAGGGTACTGCATTTCGGCTCTAACGACCCTGCCGAAAGCTCCTTCGCCTAGGCTCTCGCCCAATTTCAATTTGTGCCTCGGAATTTCCCAATCGGAATCCATTGGTAACTCGTATTCCGATTTAATTGCACCATCGTCTGCAACAGCCACTGAGGTTTTTTGTTTTTCAATTTTTATCACGGGCATTCTCAAAGGTCCGAATATGTATTCTCCCAACGAATTATTTTTCTCGATTATGATTTTCTTTGTTATTCTTTCTCGTTGCAGAGCCAATTTCTTGATCGCTCGTCTTTTGCTGATGTAGAACACTAGAGTTGTCACAATCACAAAAACCGTTGCTATCATTATCATTTTCGATATGAATTCGAATTTGGACTCATAAACCGGCGTTTCTTCAGCTAAAACATACGTTATTTTAATTTTAAATTTATTAAAAATGGATTAATATTATTACCTGTTTCAAGAGAGTCTACTACTGATAAATAGGCTTTGCTTTGGGTGTGTCCTAAGCTATTCGAAGCGTGGCATGAGTACCAGCCTTCATGTTCATGAGTAACATTGACTATTTCCAAATATTCTGGATCAGCATTAGTCTGGAAAAAGTTATTAACTATATAAAATGTTAGGGTGCACAAGTGATACCGATCTAGAAATTACATGTAGTAGCAGTTACCTGTAGTATTTTTCCTGCTGTACAATTTCCATCGCTACATTTGTACCATTCGATGTATGGTTCTAGGTCTGTTACTAATGGTGGACATTCAAATACAGCAGTAGCATTTTCTAATACTGTTAGATTTCGAGGGTAATCGTCCTTTATAGTCGGTTTCAATGGGTAACGATCTAATAGATGATTATTTTAAAATGTGCACACTAGATTTAATTACAATGTGTATTTAAATAAATGTCTTACCTATAACTTCCAATATAAACGAGTAACTGATGCAACCCAGGACGTTGCATACTTTACACGTGTAATTTCCATTGTCATCTACAATTAAATCCTCGATTGTAGCATGGTATTTACTCACTTTGAAATTACCCAGTTTTCTGATAACTTTTCGATTATCATTTTTATACCACGATATTTTTGGAGATGGTATACCTTTCGCATTGCACCTAAACGTTACAGTGTTTCCCGCTGGTTTAACATTATATTTAATCATTTTTTTGGTTTTAAAATGAGGTAGAACACCAGCGTATACCGAAAACACTTTCATTGTAGTGTCGTTTGCCAAACAAGTGTAGGTGCCTTCAAGATTGTCAGTGAAATTTTTTATTTCGTATTTGGAAAAATTTCCCTTCTGTAAAAATGATGAAATTATGAATAAAGTACCTACAGGTTTCAAGTATTAATTTTTAAATAAACAGTTACATTTGTTTCACAAAGCAAACATCAAGTCATACCATGATGTCCTCCTCGATCTCCAAACCTCAGTGTGTGCTTTTTTCTGTGGGGTTCTGCAAATCAGAAAAGATGGACTTCGATGAAACTTTGATTTTCTGGAGATAGAGGGGGACTTAATGAAAAATTAAAATATTCAAAACCTGTAATAGTAGGCGATTTGGGTTTCTGTCGTTGCCCAGGTAGTACCATTTAATGAATCTTTCTTGTGGACAAGTGAGGTTGACCGATGTTCCGTTGGCAGCGTAAATTGTTTGGTTAAATTGATTGGTGTTGACCAAAAAACTTCGATTCCTCTGCTTTGGTGCTTTCTCGCCAAAATCTAATGGATCGCCGGCTTGGTACACTTTAATAAATAAATAAATAAATAAACGTTTATTTAGCTAAAGCTATTATTAATTACGAAATCAACAAAGCCTACCAAGCCTACCAAACCTTATTCTATTTAATAAAATAATATAAATGCAACTTCCTTATTGTTAGATAAAAAACGTAAATACATTTTCTACCACAAAACGTAGACAAAGGATTGCTTGGGCAACACATTAACCAGAAATTATTAGATAATTTTCTCATTACTTTGGTGATAAACATTAAAAAAACTATATATTGATAGTTATCGACCTATAGACTGAAGAAATGGTTTAGCACAGTGGGGCAAACAATTTGCGTAGATACTGCAGTTTCCAAATTTTTAGCATAGTAATTTTCAGATGAACATTAAGTTTCTTAAGAAAAAAATAGGCCCCGGCAGCGTACTAACGAACCAAGCCCAAGTCATGAACCCCAATTGAATGTGGGTAATATATGTCCCCCAAAGACCAAAATGTTTTCCCTCGGCCCGCACTCCACTAGGCCTTATACTCATACTCATGTGAATATTATTTTTTGTATTACCTCTTCTTATACTTAAGGCATCGGCTGAGATGGTCACAACGTTTAAAGCAATTACCAAACACCGGATGCAAGCCTTCATGATTTAGTTTTCTTTAAACAACACGATGACTTGAACACATAACAAAATAAACAAAATTCCGAAGAAAATTTTTGACTGGGCTATAGCCATTAGTTCGTCGCAAAATCAAGATGCTCTCAAAGCTTGACCATTAAATTCACTGTTACACTGTTTGTTGTCCAGACAAATGCGTTTACTGTTTGTTGTTCATATGTTTATGTCATATCCTGTAGATAAGATACTGGGTGGTTTGTAAGTTATCAACGCATTTCCAGCCATTACTCACTCACTGAGTAATTTATTTCACTGATCAGAAGAAATTGGCTGGATTGGAATCAGTTATCCAGGATATTTATATAAAGAGCTAATGGTTCGGTTAAATTAAAAAAAGGTTGCGTAATTATAATTTTA
This sequence comes from Brassicogethes aeneus, assembly GCA_921294245.1. Lineage (NCBI taxonomy): Eukaryota > Metazoa > Arthropoda > Insecta > Coleoptera > Nitidulidae > Brassicogethes > Brassicogethes aeneus. The sequence goes on from OV121135.1 coordinate 60,804,566, forward strand.
ATATTATTATTATCCCATTTAAACACAACATAAACAATACAAATTAAATAATATTTCTAAGGTAACAAACACTTTTCTCTGATACAATTCTTATTGGAAGGACACACTCTTGCATCTTTGGCTGATACTAACCCAATCTCAATTTCTCTGAGGCAAGTGCATTTCTCACTGGGACCTTAAATATATTTTTAATAAAATCAAAATTTAAATACTTTAAAATGGAAAATCTTACTTGCAATTTTAATGCAGGTATTGCAACAACCATATTGAACACTTCTGCTACCAGAAATGCACAAAATCTGGGGACAAAGCCTACCCACACAATTAGCTAAAAAAAATATTTTTGTATTATTTTTCAAATAAATTTATAATTCTTACGTTTGCAAATGTTACAACACTTGCAGTGACCACCAACTTCTCCATTGGTACAATTTAGAGCGGTATTACATCGTACCATGCTACAGTACCTTGGTGTACAACCACAATCCTCTAAAAATCATTTATTTAAAAACATTTGAATTTATATGTAAAATGTTTTTAAATTTTATACCTATGTCTACACATTGGGGACAGCATTGGCAAGGAGATGTTATTAGCTTCTGACCTTCAGTACAATTAGGCTTTAGGCACTGAACTGCTGCGCAATTTATATTACATTTCGGACTATAAGAAAATATTTTTGTGGATAAACCTAAAAAAAGTAAGAAGTATAAATATTCACTCATTATTGTGGTATTATACACACTGATAATAAAATTGCGACACTTTATTTTTATAATTATTTATGGGTGATAAATTACTTTTTTTAAAAGTTGCTTTTTTTATTATTATTCTGATAACAGATAAACAGTTTTCTATTTAGTAATATGAATAAATTAACATATTTTAATGCCCTTCTGGATAAGGTTGGATTGTCATTATTTCACTCTAACAGTAAACACATTCTTTATTATTTTTATTATCCTTTAAGTATTTTTTTTAATTATTAGTATAATACAAATTGTTACAAAGCAAATAAAAATAATTATTCCTTAAGCAAAGCTGTAATAATGTTTACCAAATTTTTTCTCTTTGTATTATTTTTTACACTACTCAGTGCTTCTGATTATAAAAATACCACATCAATAAATCCGGTGAAAGTTTGCCCCTTTGTTTGCCCCAAATTAAATTGCAGCTCAAAACAAATTGAAGTGCTAGGACCAAATAATTGTTGTACGGTTTGTGAAAGTAAGTTTTAAATATACATAATGCTTATTAACTAATATTATCATATTATGGAAATAAATTTTAGGGTGTTGTGAATATTGTAAGAAACATACATTTAACTGTCCTTTGGAAAGAGAATGTCAAAAGGGAGAAAAGAAAGTTGGGATTGGAAAATGTGGATGTTGTTACCAATGTCAACCATTGGGGATAATTGAGGAAGAATAAATGATTAATTATATGTGCATTAATAAACAACATTATTTTGTTTTTTTGTGATAAGAAAAAATAATTTTGATTTAAATTTTACTTGCTAATGACATAAAATATTTTTGTTATTATAATTCATAAAAATGAATTTTGTATAAGAACACATTCAAATATATTTTACCACATTTAGCTTGATATAATGTTACTTTGTATTTTGATTTTATTAGTGCCATACAGTGTTTTTTCTCAAAACCAAACTACAGTCAACCAGTGTAAGGCAATTTTTTTATATAAAGCAAAATTCAATTAATAATCATGTTTTTACCTTTATTTATTTAATACAGATGTGGAAACAACTATTTCATATGAATCCACAACTCACAATAATACAAAAAACTGTGGATCCATGAAGTGTGGACACCCCACCTGTTGGCACCATCAAGTTGTGGTCCCAGATCCAGATAATGTTTGTTGTTTTGTTTGCCTAGGTTTGTAATTATTGTATCAAATCATACCAGTTTAATTTTTATATTTTGGTAGATTGTCACAAATTTTGCAAAGAAGAAAATATTCAATGTCTATCGTCAAGAAAAAAATGCAGAAGGAGATATAAAAAAATAAAAACAGGGACCTGTGGGTGTTGTCATATTTGCACCCCTAAGAGACACAGAAATTACTGGTATAACTAAAGAAAAAACACTTATGTATATCATAGATTTTAATGAATATATTTTAAATTGTGATTGCTTCAATAACTAAATCATTGCTTTTATGAACAGGAGCCCTAAAAGGACACTGCAGGATCTAAAATTAATTATTAATAAAATCTAATTCGTTATAGTATTTTTGTCATACATCCAATTTTTACACAGATATCACAGCATCCTTTTTTTACAGCTTTGTAGCCTTCTCCGCAAGCCACTGTTGCGCAAAGAGCCAGACGGCAATCTGAAAAAAAAATAATAGTTTACAAAAGAACTAATGTCATAAGGTCTGTGTATTTTATCTATTTTGCAAAAATCAATTTTATACCTTAAACTTAATTTGGTCGAATTTTACTTTAGTCATTGGTTTGACAGTTAATGTCAAAATCGATTCGCCATGCCGTCCTTAATTTACTTATTTACAATAAGCGGCTGTTAATGTTAAAGAAGAAAAAAAGGATTTTCTTTGGTGTTAAACAAAATTTATTGCCAGAAAAGTTTCGTGAGTACTTGAAAAATCATAAAAATATTATAACCAATATGCAAAATATTATGTTGTTTAAAGTATAGCCAACCTATAAAATCAAAATTTTAGGTGGGATAAAGTATCTCATTACAGCACCGAAAGCGGGGTTATAATGAAGTCATTATTAACTCAAAATAGAAAAAGATTTTTAAAACGCTTTGTTAAATTTTACCTGGATTGGTTGTATTTTTCATGCATATTTCGCAACAGCCACAGGTTGGTTTTACCAATTGGTCTCCAGCTTCGCACAAATTTATATGACACTCGACATCTTTACAATAAATGTTACATTTACGTGGCATACCAAAAACAAAGGTAATAAATAAAACAATTTCAACAAATAAAGGGAATATGCGATAACTTGGCATGTTTGTTGTACTTGCTTTAATGATGTATTTTCCGTATATTTATATCTTTAATTATTTGTATGAAAATGTAGCAATGTAAAACCCTGGTAATTTAATATAAAAGTACAGGGTCGAACCAACAAAGCTTTAAAATAAATTAATAAAATTATATATTACATATTAATTATTTTTACACATAAATAACAATGCAATGAGAGTAAAAATTAATAAAATAACAATTAGTAACGTAGCATTAATAAAAAAAAATGTAAATAAAAAAACCCATTAACCATGTATGTATACTGAAATAAATAATTAATTATAAATAACATAATATAACAACCCAAAATCATCTTACCAACAATTGTTAAGATCAGCTTTGACAGCAATATTATTATTATTATTAAGAGGTTACAACAATTAACTCAAAGGAATATATTAAAATTAGTAAAACTACAATCATTTTTACAAGTTGTTATATTTATATATACGCATGAAAAACCCAGTTTATATAGTCATTTTGCTTTGAATTTGCATTTTAATGTCACTTATCTTTTTCGCAACTTAAAAAATAAATAAAATTAACTAAATTTATTTATTACATTTTATATGATTTTACACTTTTTGACATATGTCGCAACAACCACATGCTGGCGGAACCAATTTTTCTCCAGGTTTGCATAAAGGTATTTCACAAACTGGATTCACACACATTATTTGACACTTTCTTGGATCTCTTCCCAAAGAAGCTATTGGCATTATTTCAAAGGAAAATAGGAGCAGCAAAACTATCAGTAACATTTTTACTCAAGTGGAAGGAAGAAGTACAAAAAAACAACTTATATATAGATAGTTTATGGAAAATACCACCTTATCGAAAAATAAGTGAATTTTAAAACATTTTATTTATAATTAACAATTTAAATTCACATAAAAATACGTAGGTTAAAAAACTTGATTTTTAAATAACCTTCTGTCAAAAGCAGCCACTAATAATTCTCGTCAACAACAATTTGTATCCAGGACATTTAGCAGTCAACTCCTATAAAATATTATTCGCTGAATCCAAAAATTTCGTCAAAAGTTATAAAAGTAGAACAGTTTTTGAAATATAATCAATTTTACATATAATATGGTATTGACTATATCTCAAAAACTGCTTAACTTTTATAGTTTTTGACGTTCTTTTCGGATTCAGGGGACAATTTTACATAAGAATTGGCTGGTAAATGTCCGGGATACAAATAGAGTATGATATTGGACATATGTCCAATAATAGAAATTTACATTTTTTACCAACCAGTAATTGGACACTGGCCATTTTACTGTTTGTTTTCAGAATTAAAATTAAAACGCATTAAAGTGACAATGTTTAAACCATGAGGAACACATCTATACCACACACTGATCTGTAAACTTTTTAGAAATATTTTTTATTATAATTTAAACACAACCCTGCTCTTAACAAAAAAACAAAAATCTTACCACCAAAGTAACGTGCGAACTTTTTTGTCCTATATTGGACCCAAAACAAAGTAGTTATATATTATTACCGACTAATATATTTATAATTGTATACAGCGTCATGTAATGATTTGACTTTAAGGTAAATATTTATAGAACTCTTGTTTTTACATTATTAATGTTAATTGTCCAATAACTATAAAGTGTCCGATAACTATCTACTTTAGATGAGATTAGATGTTGACTTTGGGTAATATTAAATTAAAATTATCGTAGATAATACATTTTTATTTTATTACACATACATAAGATAATATTTAGAAATGTTAATTATATTATATTCAAACAAACACAAAACCAAATAAAATATTTTAAAATGTGTTTTTACACTTTTTTACAAATATCGCAGCAATTTCACAAACTGGATCTAAACAAGCTATATCACAATGTATTTTACTTCCTTCTGCAACATTGCTTGACATAGCTTAAAAAGTTGATAACAGCAACAAACATATCAGCAGCATTTTATTTAAGTTTTAGTAAAAATAAATACAAAGTATTACGTTGGACTGGCAAATATATTTTTAAATATATTAAAGAATGCAAATTTGCAATATAGATATGTAAATTTATAATATAGATATGTTTAAGGCAGTGACACACATTTATATCAATAATACTAATTTGTTTGACTGAAGATGTAGTGGGTGGCAGTTTATGTATGTGGGTGAATTTCACGAAATGTCCCTCGATGGTGATATTTAATAAAACCAAAGAAGTTTGACCTACACTTTTATTGTGTTTTGATCTTTCATAATTAAGTAGATATTAGGTTCCAGATTTTCAACCACAATTAATTATTTTGTATAATGTTTTAAAAGTCTAAAATCTATCCTCCGTGACTGTAACTCTTTTTGGGTTAACCTATATGTTTTCAAATATCTGAGGTAGTAAAAGCATACTAAAAATATCAGTTCACTAAGTAAATTAAACCTAAGTAGATTTTTTTTAAATATTTTATGTATGTACAATTGTATTTTTAAAAAATATTAAGGTGTCAAAAGATACAATAACTTATTTCAAATATACAAAGGGATGTTTAAAAAAAACTATCTTCCGTGAATCTCTAATATTCGAAATGTATGATTTCTTAAAATTCTTGCATTAGGGCAGAACCACTTATGTTATGATATTACTAGACCTGGTGGCTTTCCAAAAACCTCATTCTAGACTAACAGTGAATCAACCAAAAATAAAAAATAATGTATGTTTATAATGTATAAATTTAAATTTAATATTTAATTTATTATTAAGATTTGATTATGAGGTATACCTACCTGCTATAGCATTGAAGCTTAATAAAATCGTTTAAAAATGATAATATATAGATATGCGTCACTTATTAATAATTATATTATCTATACATTCGGATTTCTATAAATACAACTATATAAAAACCTTTATAATCGAACAATAATTTAAGTGTTTCAAGAGTAAGCAAGTGAAATGGCTTTCCTTGCAGTATTTTTAATACCATTAATGGTAAATTATGTAGTATCTCAAACAGAAACCACAGTGGATCCATGCAATGGTATAATCTGTACAACCCCTTTTTGCACAAAAGACCAAGTGGTTGTTCCTTTTGGCTGCTGTACATCTTGCGAAGGTATGTACTCAACATTCGATAAAGAAATACCTTGTTATGGCCTAGGCCGATAAAAGTTCGATTTTTTCTCGCTAGGGGAATTTTTTTGACAAATTAATCCTTTTCTAAGAAATTAACGGACTAAACTGGTTTAATTTATTTATAATAAGCACTAATTTGTTTGTTTTACTGTTAATGTTTAATATTTTTCATTAAATTATTGTAAAATTAAATATGAATAATAAAACAAAAAGTGAGGTTAGGCAACCAAGAAAACGCACGATTCTTTTTCTACGATTTAAATTATCTTTAAGTTTTAATTTTCTTTAAGTTTTCAGTGAAATTAAATGTTAAACACAGCTGAAACATTCCAAACTACCTATTTTTTAAATAAAAATCCAAACAAATTGAAATTAGATACCTACCTATTTATTAAACAATTAATTGAATTCAATGTACTTAATAGCAAAAATCCATTTCTACTTAAATCATATTGCTAGGTATTGTCAAACTATTACTGCTTCTAAAAGCAATAATAATTATTGTACATTTAATGTAATCTTTAGTTAATAAATAAATGAGATTCTAAAAAAGTGAGGTTAGGCCGCTTTGATGTTGAATTAAATTGACCTATGTATATAAAGTGCTTTGAAGATAAAATGTTGTATGCCATTCGGCCAAGAAGTGCCTTTTTGTGCTTAGCACAAAAAGCCTTACTTCTTAACCTAATGACATAAATAACTATTATCTACCTGTTGTTAAACATAATTTTTAGATGTGGCAACTTTAACCCCTTCAATACTTGAAGACCCTTGTTTGTTGGCAACCTGTGAACCCCCTTCATGTGGTCCTAATCAGATTGACGTTTCAACTCCTGATTCGTGTTGCCCCATTTGTCAAGATTTACCTATAGGTATAACCGAAAATTCACTTGGGGTAAAATAAATGACCGATTCAATGTTTCAGATTTGCCATTAACAACAATTATTCCAACAATGACTGACGACCCATGCATGAATATGACCTGTACATTGTCAATTTGTGATGACAATCAAATTTTGGTTTTTGGTGGCCCAGATAGTTGTTGCCCAGTTTGCCAAGGTAAAAATTTACATAATGTATGCACTAAATATATTGTTTTTTTCAGATTGTGATGAATTTTGCGAAGAAAACAATATATGCCCATTCTCTAGAAGAACTGAATGCAGGTGGTCAGAAAGAAAAGAAAAAATTGGAGTATGCGGGTGCTGTCATAAATGTGTTTCCAATTATCCATGGGATAAAAATAATAAGTTTGGCAAACGTAACAGAAATCACAAACAATTTTAAAAATCATATTTATTAAGATTTAGGTATTACATTTTGGACAACAATTGCAGTTTCCATCTTTGGGTGGCAGTTTAACTCCAACGCACTGTATGCAATATATCTTTTTACAAAATTCTTCACATTCTAAAAAAATAGTTTTAATTAGTATTTTACTTTTAAATTAGTTTATGTGTTTTGTTTTAAGTAATACAATAATAATTTTTATAGGACAAAATTCCCCATATTAAATTTACATTTTTATGATAATTTATTTACTTAACAAGGTAAAACAAATCATTACATGGCTATTTTTTGAATTACTGTAGGTACACATTACATTGTAAACTTTAAAAATTACACTAGTTTACAAAATTTGATAAAGTTGTTCCTCATTGAACCAAAACCACTTTTTTTAAGGTTAAATTTTGTACTGATTCCAAAAATAATAGTAGTTTTTCTGGTTTAGCTCTAGGTTTCGGGTTATGCATGAAATCTCGCAAAAATGCACTGTAACAGAATATTTAATCACAAATATGCAGCTAAAATTTTATTTGATATCAAATCAATCTCAAATCTTTATAGCTGTAAGGACTGCAGTTTAATACAAATTTTAAGATGTAAAGCTCCTAAATCGCATTAGTGACGAAAAATACGTCAGAAAAAATCATTATTTTTCGATTTTTTTCAATTTTTTCAACTTTGGTCCACTGTATATCAAAAAATATTTTGAAATATAAAAAGTTAGTCCCCCTATATTCTATAGAATTTAATTATGAAAATTTTAAGCATACGTACGTCAATATATGATAAGATTTAGATTATGTACGGTACATTTTTTGAAGCAATGATAAATGTTATCATTTATAATATTAATTTTTTTTTAGATTTAATAAGGGAAAAAAATTATCAAAACCGTTTTTTTTTTAAATTTTTGTTATTTATTTATTAAAATTCTCTAGAATATAGGGGGGCCATTTACATCGGACCAAAGTTGATTTTTTTTTAATTCAGAAAAAAACTATTTTTTTACCTGTTTTTGGTCCTAACGACCAAACCACTAAAGTAAGTTTTACACCTTAAAATTTTTATTACACTTTCCTTCTTATAGCTATAAACATTTGGGATTATGTTAATATTAAATAACAATTTTAGCTGAAAATTTGTGATTTAATGTTCTGTAACATTGCATTTTATCGAGATTTCATGCGAATCTCGAAATCTAGAGCTAAACAAGGAAAACCACTATGATTTTCTGAATCAGCACAAAATTTTACCTTAGAAAAAGTAGTTTTGGTTCAATGAGGATATTCTTGTAAACTAGTTTTATTAAATCATTTTAAATATAATTTAAACTTTCTTAAAGACTGGGAGTAAATAAAAATTTTAAAAAATTATAATTAAACACACTTACTTGATACATCAGTTGGGTCAGCATATGTGGTTTCAAATGAGATTATTGAAAAAACCGTTAAAGTAACCAACAAAAATCCTGTTATTTTGAACATGTTTTTAGCTGGGATTTCAAAAGTGAAATAAACATTTTATTTATATATTTTTATATAAAATCCATTGTTATGTAAATTGCACATTTATATTATGTAAAAAAGTCGACAGAGCCGGATTTAAATCATTTTACATTAAGAAGAAATAAAAAGCAACTTTAAAGAATTTATAGTTTATTAAAACCTAAATCTTATACTTTTTTCAGTTCATCTCTAAAACATTCGAAAAATAGCTGCCAAATGCCATTATAAAATATTTTTTTTAATATTTCCTGACACTCTCTTTCTGGGGTACGATATTGGTCATATTTTATGGCAAGTGCTACATTAGAAGAAGTGTATGTTGGGTATCCAATAGATGATGATGAGCATCTTATAGCCATAGAAGACACAGAAGAATAGTCAACTTTTCCTTGTTTCTTCAAGTCGCGTCCATTTTTTACGATTTCTTCACAAAGGCTACAAAAGTTTTTAAGCGTTTTTGATTCAATTTGGTTCAAGTTCTTATGACATAAATATTACTTTGCACTTTTTGATTTACAAAAATATTCATATATTATATCACGAGAACTATGAATTTAATCGGTTAAACTAGGCTCAGTAGTTTTTTGTTTGTTTTTTCTTGGAAAATGTTGAATGCAAAATAATTTAATATAATCACGAGACCGCTTAGCGGTCGAGGGGTTTTATTTTTAATTATTTTGCATGAAACTATTTTCCAAAAAGAAAAATCAAATAAAAAACTTACTGAGCACTTTGAGTACTTTGACAGATTAAATTTATAGGTTGAGTGATATACGTCTAGATTATTTCTCGAATTAAAGGAAACTATTTGACAATTCATAAAATCTGACGTATGTGTCAAAATTTATAAATATTTTTTTAAAGAAAATTCCATTAATTTAAGGTATGTAATAAGTAATAATTGATATTTCGTAAACTAGGTAACTTATTTTTTATTGTTTTTTTAAAAATGTTTGTGAAAACTTGTAAATAACACCATAAAATCGTAAACAAAAATCCAATATGGAGGCTAAAATTTAATCGCTGTTAAATAGTTCTAGTGATTTAATCGCTTATTTAAACGAAATTTATTCGAAAATTCAAGGCTTTTGATTGGTTCATATTATTATGAGGGAAATAATCACAGTTAAAAGTTCTACTTTCCAAAATAGCCACATATGAAAATAGCCAACAAAGTACAAAAAACAAAAAAATTGGTATATAAAAAAACTTGCCTTATTCCTCTGTCATATGCGGTGGGGTCTTTATTGACCTCTGGCAAAATTAATCTACAAATATTATAAAAGTTGAAAACATTTTTACTAACCACATGTTATTTTTTAATCTTGATTTTACTCTAAAATTGTTCAATAAAATTTCATGTGGATAAAAATATCACTACCACTATTTTTAGTAAAATTAAACTTGCCCATTATCTGAGGTTTTATAGACCTTCATATCAAGAAGCGGAACTGGACATTCTGCAATGGTCGATGAAACTGAAAATAAAATAGTAACGCATTAGAATTTCTAGTGATGAAAACATAGTATACATATGTTGGAAATAAGTAAGTATTATTATTATTATTTTGAATGAAATCTAAAATTTAAACATTACATCAAATAATACAGAATAACAAAAAAAATTATAACTTACCACACAACCAGAATGTTACAGTAGCAAACAAAATATAATTTGAGGCCAACATTTTTAGTTAATTACAGTAATAAATAGTCTCCAGCTTTTATACTTTATTTTTGACCAATTAAAATTAAATACCCCGATATGTAGTTTCTCGTTATATTTTATCAAGTAATCATTAATCATTTTTAGTTCAAACTAAGGGTATATATTTGTAATATTACTATTAACTATAAATTATTAATGAATACTTGATAAAATATAACGAGAAACTACATATCGGGGTATTTAATTTTAATTGGTCAAAAATAAAGTATAAAAGCTGGAGAATATGTATTACTGAGGTTAACTAAACATGTTGGCGTCAAATTATATTTTGTTTACCATTGTAGTATTGTGGTTTTGTGGTAAGTAATAAATTTTATTTTTATTTAGTATTATTGATGTAATGTTTACTTTTTAGACTCTTGGAGTGGAGTGAATGGGCAAGTTTTTTTACACAAAATTTAATTTAATCCTTAATAAACATTATTCTTATCATTGTAGAGCTTTCAAGCTGCCAGACATCAAGAATGAGGGAGAACCAGCAAGGGAGAGAGCAAAAAAGCAAGTTTATTTTTATACTAAATTTGACAAGTTGCTGCTACTGAATGTGCTCAATTCTTGGTTGATTTAACGAAAAACTGCCTACCAAATTGTCCACAACATCTTTATTTTGAAAGAATAGGTTTATAAAACTTTATATGTACAGTGTGACCCATTTGTTTGCGACTCACCCCTGTAAAATCTTTATTTATTGTGCGATTTTAACCGGATTTGTTTTAAAGTGTATTTCTTGATAAACTGTATTTTTGGAGCAAAAGACGCCATATTAATACAAAATACAAGGCCTACTATGTCAGTTTTTAAGAGTAAATTTTTAAGAATTCATATTAGCGATTTTTTTAAACAAAATATAAGCACGGCACTGGATTCACCGCCCCTCAAAACAATCCTATACTGAAATTTATTGAAAAATTTTAAGGAAAAAAATGCACAAAAATAACTACAAAAATTTATTTTGTCAAGTTATCCATGAAAAAAACATTGAAATAAAATTAAACTAATATTAACGTGGTACTATTACTAAAAGTTTAATTTTATTTCAATGTTTTTTCATGGATAACTTGACAAAACAAATTTTTGTAGTTATTATTCTGCATTTTTTTCTTCTAAATTTTTGAATAAAATTTAGTTTAGGGTAGTTTTGAGGGGTGGTGAATCCAGTGCCGTGCTTAGATTTTGTTTAAAAAAATCGCTAATATGAATTCTTAAAAATTTACTCTTAAAAACTGCCATAGTAGGCCTTGTCTTTTGTAAAAATATGGCTTTTTTTGCTTCAAAAATACAGTTTATCAAGATCTATACTTTAAAACAAATCCGGTTAAAATCGCACAATAAATAAAGATTTTACAGGGGTGAGTCGCAAACAAATGGGTCACACTGTATATACTGAACTTTTTTTCTTAAAATTATCAAAGGATTGAGCCATTAATTAAAAAACACTGGGTAAATGGAGTTCTTCTTTAAACATTTTTTTTGTAGGATTTGTGAAAAAATCATAGAAAAAGGGCGCGAGTTAAAGAAACAACAGAAAGTTGACGATACTTGTGCGGTTTCCATATCTTATAACTGCTCAGTATCAGCTTTAAATAGACAAACATACACTTCCAGTTATTTGGGAAACTCGATCAATTATGACCAAAAAACTTACCCAGATTCGGATAGAAATATTCCAGAAAATATTTGTAACGGCATATTTAACAAAATTTATTTTATGGCCGCTTGGGACAAGTATTTTAAATGTTTCAGAGACTACCTAGAAAAAGTATAATTTGTTTCAATAAATTGTAAAGCTGGAACTATTTTTTTATTTAGTCCCAACAATATAAATACAAAATAATAAAAAAAAAATTATCCATTGACCGCTGTGGTTTTCATTCCTTAAGTCACTCTACTGTGTTAAAAATAGATAAATTTCGATATTTTGCAATACGATTTTTATTTAAAAACGTATCGATAGAGGGTGCGCTGGGGACAATTTAATTTAAAATTTTACAATTTTTTAAGGGTTAAAAAATCGAAGAAGCAACGTTGATTTATAATTTTAAGTATATCATGTTAAAGTACCGATAATTAACTATTATTTGATATATAAACTTCTACATGCAAATTATGTTTCTACGAGATACATCATTTTTAAGTTATGCCTTCAAAGGGCATAATACTAACGTGTTTTACAAAGTATATATTCTTTTATCTAGTTTTATAAGATAATGTATTATATATTACATATAACATATTATATATAATATGTTATATGTAATATATAATACATTATCTTATAAAACTAGATAAAAGAATATATACTTTGTAAAACACGTTAGTATTATGCCCTTTGTATGTTGCATATATATAACATACAATTCTTACATATTTATTTAAAAAAATCGCCATAGATGGAGCTAAAACTACTTTTATTTAAAAAAATTTCAAGTTTACTGATTTTGATCATAGTAGGCATCATAGACTTTTCTCTATGGTAACTTACCATTGAAAGCATGAAGGATAATATAACAGTTCAGTTTAATGACTCAATTTATAAGTGTACTATAAACTCAAAACATTAATTTAATAAAATGAATAAACTAAATAATAATTATAGACAGTGTCAGCAAGTTAGAAATTATAACCCACTTTAATTTTATTTTTTGCTCCACAACCAAGCTTCAATTTATTTTTTACTCGATAAGCAAGCTTCAGTTTTAATTCCAAACTGAGGAAAGTAATATTTACCCAATAAAGAAATTAGAATAAAGACTTTATTTTTTATGTTGCGATATATGTATTTTTTTATTCAGTTTTTTTTCGCTTTTTTTGTAATTAGTTATTTTGCATTTTTTTATATTTAATATAATGCTAAACAGGGTGTTTCTGGAGAAACGCAAACTATGTGGATTTGAAATTTTAATAGCGTATACAATTTGATTTAGACTATACCCTAAGTCAATAGTTTTCAAGATATTACTTTTTAATAAAAAATAGCCTCAAATTTTGTTGCTATTAGGTTTGCTGACATGGGGTTGGAATTTTTGGAATATTATATATAACATTGTTTAAATAATTTAATTTTTTAAAGGTTTTTCAACAAATAGCTTGAGAAAAACCACTTGAAATTAGGCAAACTTCAAACAATATTAACGTTTTTATTATAAATGTAAAACCCTGTATGTTTTAACATAATCAAGTTAAAATTTCAGAGACATTTAACAATATCTAATATTTTCAATCCTATTTTGTATCAACAAGCCTGTGAAATTCTACATGTGGGTTAATGTGACAGTATCCATGGTAACCACTTAATCTGTCATTGTTTAAAATTAATTAAAATATTTGATAGAAAAATTAATAACTCGAAAAATATTGACTTTAGGTATAGGATATGGTATAGCCATTTTACTCCTGTTTAAAATAACAAAGTTAAAGACATTTCCGGTAAAACAGGAAGTATTATTTTGTTCAAAATAATTTAGGAAAAAAGTCTAAATCGAATAATTTACGCTATTAAAATTTTAAATCGATGTCTTTCGCGATTCCCTAGAAACTTATAATGGACTACGTGTTAAAAATTTTTCATTTTGTCATTAGTAAGATCTACATTTTGGCCAAATTTCAAATCGATACGTTTTGAAATAAAAAAGTTATTAAAAAAATTAAACTTCAGTTTAGTGATATTAAGTGATACTGACGTAAAAATAAAGTATACTATAATTGTAATTTTCGCAATAAATTGTATTTCTATATTATCTTATATATTTAATTTTTGGACTTGGTAATGCCGTGGGTATTATATATGAGGCGCCGTTTGTGCCATAATTAATTTCTCCTATATATATTTAATTTTGCATATTTATGTATTTTTTACAATATATATATTTATTTCATATATTTATGTTTTCTATATATATATATATATATATATATAATTCATCCTGATCGGGCCTAAACATTATAAATGCTTCACAAACTAGAGATACCACACTTAATGATATTTGCAACAAACTATTTCAGACTAGTTACCTTCAGAATCCAGAAAAGGGATAAGGAATCCGAGAAAGAAATATATGAATTATATGATATTTGCAAAAAAGAAATAAAAAATTATTTAAAACAGCAATTTATCTTTAAAAAAATATTTAACAATTTATGTTATTTGATGTAAAGTTGTTATGTTTATGTAAAAATTGTATGTCCAATAACTATGGTCCAAGTATCCAATATCTATATAAAATGTCCAATTACTATACTTTTTTGCATGTTTTTATAAAACTATTATTAAATATAATAATAATAAAATATTGAATATTTTATAAGGGCTTCGTTGAGTCTAATAATATTGATATTGTATTATGTTGGAAGATAAATAATATTACATGTACAGTTAACATCATTTTGGTTATTTATTTTTAAACACAAATTTGCAATACATTTTTAGGACTTGTGTAAATACCGTAGGAAAAGGACAAGAACTTATAAAACAAAAAAAAATATTCAAAACGACTTTTTCTGTAGTAGCTAAAACCTGCGCATCCGCCCATTTTGGATGGGTATTTACAAGCAATTCTTAGGGAATTAGCAAAGGGGATAAAGGACGGAAAAAAATCAGCCCAAAAGGTGTGCGATGACTTATTTCCAAACAATAAATATGATCTGGAAAGTTGGCACAACTTTATGTATTGTTATGGAAACCAAGTTGAAAGTGTGTTATCATATTATAATGGTTAATAAATTTTGAATTTCCTGTAGTTATTTTATTATTTATTTTGTACAGTATCCAATCATAAGAGATTTTGATTATTCTTTTGCTTATTTTAATTAAAATGATTTTATTGAAGTGCAAAAATAGCAAACAAGTATCTCTGGTAAGTATTATTATATAAAACAACATGAAAATTGAGTAAGAATAAATTCTAGAAGTAAAATAACTGACTCAAGCAATTTATATAATAAATAATATAATTTATATATAACCAATCATAATGTTAAATTTATATTAAATGATAAATTTATTTGTATCAGGTAATATAATATTATTTCTTATAAAGTAGATATTTAAATATATGGGTTTTACGAAATTGCATTGTGTGTAAATTACCAAAAATAGATCCAGAGAATATATTTTAAAATAAAATTATAATTGTAATATCCACTAAAAAAAGCAATTTTTGGAAAAATCGTAATAAATTATATTTCTATTATACTGCACTATAGGAAGAATAAGGATCATTTCAACTTTAAATCAAAATGTATTCATTAATAGAATTCTATAGATATCTATGTAGATATCTATATCTTTTCTCTCTGGTTTATAAACTAATAATAATCACGTTGAATTTGGCAACACCGCTAAATAGTGCAACATGAATCACTAAAAGTATCCTGAATATTTTTAAAAATTCTCAATTACTGGTAATTTTTGAGAATTGAGAATCAGGAAAATTTTGGAAATTAGGCAACACCGCTAAATAGTTACTGAAGCGATCTTAAAATTTTAAGAAATATCTTTCTGGGAATATTTTGATATTTGGCCACATCGCAAGAAATCGGATTATTACATTTTTAAACAATTTATTAATATTACGTATGTATGTATTACAAAAAACGTAATGTAAAAATAGTAAACACCAAACAAGAAAAATCAAGTTCTACAGGCTCGATTTAGTTGTAGGAGTAACCATTTAAATTTAACTTGTTTTTTTTTTTAATTTTTTTACCATTTTTGTTGTCTGACAGTCAATTTTTTCAAAGCGTCAAACAAACTGAACTTTGGCGCTTAGGAAGGGTTTAAAAAAAATTATGCATGTCGACTTATTTTTCGATGGACCATCGGATGGTAAATTAATGAATATTTTTTTTTTTAATTTTAAGATCGAATATTTGTATTGTGGGGAATAAATAAAAAAATAAATCGGGGGGAATCTATTGTATTAAATATATAAAATATTACAATAATCCCTGATTGTTTCTAAAACAGTACACAAAGTTGTGCCAAGCTTCGAGACCCTGAAAAATATTCGTAAATAGGTCTGCACACCATCCTTTTGGTGTTTTGTCAGTCCTAGTAGTTATCCCTGATGACATCATCCTAGAAACTACGGTTACACGTCCAAAATGTGATTCTGAGCAACTTTGGGCCGCAGCATTCAAAGACTCCGTGGTAACTTTTCTTTGTTTTATAAATTCGCGTCCTTTTTCCGTGGCGTCAATACAATTCCTAAAAAATATTTTGCAAATTTAGTATATACACGGAGATGTAAACTGTTCAGGGATCATTACTTAGCACAAAAGCGCTCATTCCTAAAATACTATAATATAATACTTATTGCTGGGTAAACGTTATTTAAAAAGTAGTCTCATAATATTATTATAAATTAATAAGGGTGGTTTTAAAATGTAAAATAATTCTGACAAATTTTGAATTCTAAATATTAATGTTAAGGGGTGCCATCAAGCATGTTTTTAAAAATGGGGCATTTAAATTTCATGGAGCAAAAACCAAATTAAAATTGTCCAATTTTGTTCAAATTTTGCTAAATTAACCAAGAATTGACCCCATTTTGAAGCCTGAGGGCCGCGCTACGAGTTTTTAAGGTTTTGGTGTTGGTTTGTATATTAAACATAAAGAAACGTCCAAAACTTAAGCTTGGTGGCACCAGTTAATACACTCACAGTCAAAATAATCGATCCACACAAATTTTCGATGAATTTCAATCGCAAATAACTTTTTTATTTGTTTTCGGATTTAAACAAATATTAAAGAATATTGTAGATACATTAATGGAAAATCGCTCACATTTTAAAAATTACTAAAAATAGACGTACGTTTATAATATACAGGTTTAAACAAAAAGATGTTTTTTTACCATAAATTTAAGACACTCTGTAGAGTGACAAAACCGTATATTGTTCTAAATTGTGTTTTAATTATCAAGTCACATCTATTTTTAACAGTTTTGTTTTTGGTTCACGTTGATATATTTATTTTTGTGAAAAATATGGATTTTTTAAAAAAACAATGCAATTTCCAATATTTTTGCTGTATAAAGAACTAAGGTTGCTAGCCTATAGGCTATTTAAGGAAGATGACAGTGACAGTTTTGTTGAATCATTCCATACTTGGACATGTGAAATACAGCTTTCAAAAGCTATCAAATTGTTTTTTGTAAATTAATGTGTTAATTTTGAGGTGTCTTCTCACTTTTAAAAATGTCTCCGACTGATGTTGCCCTTTGTACTTTACTTCTTGTGACGTTTAAAACACTTGCCACGTAATACTGTGACCGTCCATCCTGGATTAAATTAATGGCTCTGGCAACATCAGTCGGAGACATATCCATTGTTTTAAGTAAGAAAACACCTCAAAATTTAAACATTAATTTGCAAAAAACAATTTGATAGCTTTTGGAAGCCGTGTATGACATGTCAAAGTATGGGACGATTCAACAAAACTGTTACTGTCATTCTCCATAGCCTATGGATGGACCATAGCAACCTTAGTTCTTCATACAGAAAAATATTGGAAATTGCAATGTTTTTTAAAAAATCCATATTTTCCACAAAAATAAATATATCGAGGTGAACCAAAAACAAAACGTTTAAGAATAGATGCGACTTGATAAATAAAACTTAATTTAGAACAATATACGGTTTTGCCACTCTACAGAGTGTCTTAAACTTATGGTAAAAAACATCTTTTTGTTTAAACCTGTATATTATAAAAGTACGTCTATTTTTCAGTAATTTTTTAAAATGTTAGCGATTGTCCATTAATTTATCTACAATATTCTTTAATATTCGTTTAAATCCGAAATCAAATAAAAAAGTTATTTGCGATTGAAATTCATCGAAAATTTGTGTGGATCGATTATTTTGCCTGTGATTGTATTAAGATTATGGATTAAAATTTTGTCAAAATTATTATTTTTTTGAACGTTCAACATTTAAAAATTTAATATAAAAGATTTTAGAGAGGTGTTCCATTTATATGTCTATAAAGGTAAATTTAGTTAAAAAAAATAAACCTGCTGTTTTTCCCCATCCCAGGAGTAGGCATGAATAAAACCTAAAATTAAAATATCGTATCAATAATAAAAATAATAATAATAATAAAATGGATAACTTACCAGTACCAATGACAAGTGCCACAGTAGCAAACAAAATATATTTTGAAGACAACATTTTTAACTACAATACCTATTACAATGGCATATCTTCATCTTTTATACCTTATTTTTCACCAATTAAACCTAATAACCAAGATAGAGTGTAGTTAAAAAAATAAAATTCTTGTCATGTTTTAATAAGAAACTCCTTTATCAATTCTTAATTGTATGTACATGTGTAGGTATTAGTTAATGATACAAAAATACATTTTGTATTGCAGTATCCACTAAATTATGTTATTAAATATTTTATTACCTAATTAAGTGAATACAATATAAAAATATATTTTTATTAAAAACGTTGTTTTCATTTCTATACAAATTAAACTGCAGTAAATTTTATTTTAATTTTCACACTTTAAAGCTTTAATTTTAATTTTATTTTATTTGTTTCGTATCTTTTTGAATTATTATAAAGCCCCTTCAAAATTATTTTGAATTTTGAAATATGTTTGGCATTCTCTCACAGATTCAGGGAAATTTTGGAAATTAGGCAACACCGTTAAATGCTTACTGCTAAAGATTTTTTAAAAAATCCTAGATTCTGGGATTTGGCAAAAACGCAAAAAATCGGATTTTAGGATTTTTTGAAAATTTGGCAATGTTCCAAAAAAGAACATTCGGATTTTTAAACTTATAAATGTATTACAAAAAGCGTAATGTAAAAATAGTAAACACTAAACAATTAAAAACAAGTTATACAGGCTTGATTTAGTTGTAAGTATAAAAATTTAACTTTTTTACCACTTTTGTTGTCTGTCAGTCAATTTTTTATATTTTTATTGAGTATTAACCCCGTTAGGGATAAAATTTAAAAAAAATCTCTGCATAAAATCTAAAATTAAAATATTGCATCAATAATAAAAAATAAGAATAATAAAATGAATAATTCGTAATCAAATTTTGATATGTATGTTAATGTTACAAAAATACATTTTGTATTGCAGTATCTACTAAATTATCAACAAAATCCCGGCGCATTCGCCATTTTTTACAAAAATCGTAATAAAATATTTTGTTATTATACTGTACTAGGAACAATAAGGGTCAAGTAATCTATCTAAGTATCTATCTATCTATCTATATTCTATATTTAGCCACACAGCTACATAGTGCTTATGAAGATAGGTATCTAAAATATTTTTGTAGCTGAAAGCATACTAAAGATTTAAAAAAAAATCCCAGATTCTGGATTTTTTTTATATTTGGCAACATCGACAATTTTTGAAGAACGTTTTCCAGCACATTGAATTGAAAAAAGGGGTCCCATAGAGTGGCCGCCTAGATCTCCTGATCCAACACCGTTAGATTTTTTTCTGGGGAATGAGGGAAAGAATTATTAGAGAATACCAAAAATATGTCAAAATGATGATACTTTAAAACGATATGTCACTCAACCCTCCTTGCTATTAAGATTAAGTGTACATCAAAATTCGGCTCCCTTGAAATAAAAATTGACGTGTCCAAGGAATTTTCGCCAATAAAATTTACCAGTATAATTTGTATGGAAATGAAAAGAATGTTTTTAATAAAAATATATTTTTATATTGTATTCACTTAATTAGGTAATAAAATGTATTTATTAACAAATACCTACCTATAAGTAAACATACAATTACGAATTGATAATGGAGTTTTTTATTAAAACATAACAAGAATTTTACTTTTTTGACTAAGCTTTATCTTGGTTATTAAGTTTAGTTGGTGAAAAATAAAGTATAAAAGAGAGATATGCCATTGTAATAGGCATTATAGTTAAAAATGTTGTCTTCAAAATATATTTTGTTTGCTACTGTGGCACTTGTCATTGGTACTGGTAAGTTATCCATTTTATTATTATTATTTTTATTATTGATACGATAGTTTAATTTTAGGTTTTATTCATGCCTACACCTGGGAAGGGGAAGAACAGCAAGTTTATTTTTTTTAACTAAATTTACATTTACACCTCTCTAAAATCTTTTATATCAAATTTTGAAATGTTAAACGTTCAAAAAAATAATAATTTTCACAAAATTTTAATCCATAATCTTAACATTAACTGGTGCCACCAAGCTTAAGTTTTGGACGTTTCTTTATGTTTAATATATAAACCAACACCAAAACCTTAAAAACTCGAAGCGCGGCCCCCAGGCTTCAAAATGGGGTCAATTCTTAGGTTAATTTACCAAAATTTGAACGAAATTGGACAACTTTAATTTGGTTTTTGCTCCATGAAATTTAAATGCCCCATTTTTAAAAACATGCTTGATGGCACCCCTTAATATTAATATTTAGAATTCAAAATTTTTCAGAATTATCTTACATTTTAAAACCACCCTTATTAATTGATAACAATATTATAAGACTACTTTTTAAATAACGTTTACCCAGCAATAAGTATTATATTATAGTATTTTAGGAATGAGCACTTTTGTGCTAAGTAATGATCCCTGAACAGTTTACATCTCATTGTATACAGGGTGATTCAAAACTCGAGGCGAAAAATTAAGAAATGTATACAGTTTTATATTCTTGATAAAAAATGTAAAATAAAATTTTTGGAGATATGGCTTTGTTTCCGAAATATTAAACTTTAAAGTTTCTGTATGCGACCAATTTAAATTCATAAAGTACAGTAAGCCTGGAAATAAGTAAGTTTACTGTCACCTGGTGACGGTCAACAAAAATTGTTTACAAATTTAAAAGTTGCTTTGTTGGATTAGTTGTTTTATTAATCATGCAGTTTTCTAACGAAGAATATGCAGATATTATTTAGGGTTATTATACGGTTTTTGTGATGGCAACGCATTAAAAGCTTGTCGGGAATACAACAAAAGATTCCCTAATCAACGACCATCTCGCCGGGTGTTTTCCGACTCTTATCAAAGGTTACGACAGTTTGGAATTGGTAATTCCCGTACTGGTGCTGGTGGTGCTGCCCGAAATAATTATTATGATGCTGTGAGGGAAGAAGAAGTGATAGATAATCCAGAAAATAGTACCAGACGCATTGCTGCCCGTCTTAATGTATCCCAAAGTTTTGCTTGGAGAACCTTAAAAACCGAAGTTTTACATCCATTTCATAAACAAAAAGTACATAATTTGCACCCAGGAGATAACATGCAACGACTCGCCTTTTGTCAAAGGACGAAATGTTGTCGCCTGGTTAAACCAAACTTTTAATGGGATATGGATTGGTCGGCGTGGTCAGGTGCTATGGCCTGCGAGATCACCTGACTTGAACCCTTTGGACTTATGAACATTTGATTTAATTATTTTTTATATTTTTATATTATGTAATAAAGTTAAAAATTGATCACATGCAAATACTTTAAAGTCTAATATCTCGGAAACAAAGCCATATCTTCAAAAATTTTATTTTACAGTTTTTATCAAGAATATAAAACTGTATACATTTCTTAATTTTTCGCCTCGAGTTTTGAATCACCCTAAATTTGCAAAATATTTTTTAGGAATTGTATTGACGCCACGGAAAAAGGACGCGAATTTATAAAACAAAAAAAAGTTACCGATGATTCTTTGGCTATTGCGGCCAGAAGTTGTTCAGAATCACATTTTGGAAGTATAACCACAGTTTCTAGGATGATGGCATGGGGAATAACTATAAGCAAGAAAACACCAAAAGAATGGTGTGCGGAAGTATTTAAGGAGATTCGTCAGGGTGTCGAATCTTGGCACAACTTTGTGTACTGTTTTAGAAACAATCAGGGACTATTGTAATAATTTATATATTTAATGCAATAGATTCCCCCGGATTTATTTTTTTATTTTTCCCCCACAATACAAATATCCGATCTTAAAATTTAAAAAAAATATCTTTATTATTCATTAAAGTACCTACCTATTTTATTATGTTTACAGATTAAAGTAGAAATAATTTACCATTCGAAAAATAGGTCGACATGCATTTTATTTTTTTCAAAAACGCTTTTCAAGGCCAAAGTTCAGTTTTAAAAATACAGACATTAAAAATGTATATTTATTTATATAAATTAAGCGTACATTTGAACAAGATTTGTTATTATTTATAGATCGCATCGTACACAGCAATTACAATTTCCTGGTGTGGGTGGTAGTTTCATTCCTAGGCACATGCGACAGTAGACGTGGCTACAAAACTCTGGACATTCTGAAAAAAAAATATCTGTATATTATTTGGTATACTAGTTACCTTCTGTACCACGCAAAAATAGTTCAACTTAAACGAAAATAACTCGCAAACTATTTGACAGATCCTAATAATGTTTTTATGAACATGAACAATGAACAATTAACATTAATACTGTAAAAACAAGAGTTCTATAAATACTTTTAACATACCACCCGAAAAAATATTAGATATATATAAATCATCCTGTTCCGGCCTAAACATTAAAAATGCTTCACAAACTATAGATACCACACTAAATGATATTTGCAACAAACTATTTCAGAAATCAGACAAAGGAATTAGTAGTTACCTTTAGAATCCAGAAAAGGGATGAGGAATTCAAGAAAGAAATATATAAATTATATGATATTTACAAAAACGAAATAAAAAAATGACAAAAAAACAACAATTTAACAATTTATGTTATTTGATGTAAAGTTGTTATGTTTATTTAAAAATTGTATGTCCAATATCTATATTTTTTTGCATGTTTTTATAAAACTACTATTAAAAATTCAAATATTCTTATTTTTAAGTAAACGTAAATAAAGTTTAAACAAACAATGGCATATATGAATTGTAAATAAATAATATTCCTTAAGTGTCCAATAACTATGTAGTTCACCCTATTTAAATTATAGACAAGTAAAAAAAAACACTTACCAGAGATATTCAAAGGTTCTTTGCTTGCCATGGCATTTGTATTTTCAACAGAAACTGAAGAAAACACTGAAAACGCTAATAAAATAGCAACGAAGGCAGTAAGTTTGAACATTGCTGTTTATTGTTGAATGTTGAATTTGCTTCGATGAATTTTATGAGCGAATTGAATTTACTTCAACGTAGATTTTAATTTATACTAAATTTTTATCATCATTTTTGGATAAAATTAATAAAATTATATAAACATTAATTTTTTACAAGTTCAAGTGTTTATCCACTTGAACCCAGTTTTAAGTAGGATATTAAATAGCTCGAGTATCTAAAATATAATTTTTGGTGAAAACACTTACATGTTGAGTCATTTAAATGAGCACAGATACTGGAGCAATAAGATAATTTATTAATATTTTACATAAGCTTTTTTTAATTATGTAAAGGATTTGTCTTCAGAATTTAAAAGAAAAATTATCCATAACCATTTGTTGATGCAAATAATTAAAAGTCTAATCAAGCCTTAGATACAAACACATACTTCAAATAATTTTACATATAGTTGTCTGAAGTACAATACTTGAAATTATAAGATTTTATTGTGAACCTCTTCAATTATTTATTTTATAATTATTTCTGGAGTCATTATACAATTCTAAATTTTTTTTTATCAATTAATGGTTTGGCAAGTGCTTATTATTTGTAACCAAAACTAATAAAAAAATAAAACTACAAACATTTTTGTTTCAGTAAGTACTCTGTATTTCAAAGACTAATCTAGATTTAGAACAAATTAGACTTTTTTTCTTAACATTAGCTGGAGATCCATCTCCTTCATTTTAACAAAGAAAAGAAGTACTCCTTGCATTAGACATCCTTGGTAAAGCTTCTTCTTAGGTTGCTGAAAGAAATATTCAATACAAATTAACACAAAAATAAAAATAAATTTCCCCACATTTAATCCGAAATCCAATCTCCTAATTTTTATTAGGAAGTATGATAAAATATGTCAAAAACTGTTATACTTTTGTAGGAATATTCGGATAATTTTACATATAAATTGTCTGGGCTACAAATTGCTTTTGATAAGTGTTATATTAAAGCCTTACCTGTATTTTTTGAAATACAAATGGCACAACATTTGCATGGGCCATAAGGAACTCTGATTTCTTCATCTGGACATGATTCAGTTTTGATGCATTTCGCGTATTCACAGACCTCTTTTGTACAACCGTCTGTTGTTTTGGTATTTACAGCGTAAATAGAAAGAGACAAAACCATAAAAAATATTAAATTTACTCTCATGGTCGAAATTTTTGTCTCTATGGGTACGTTATAACTAACTAATGCGTATACGCTATAGCAATGATAAAAATAGCACTATTTATTTATACTGAAGTTAATTTACGCTTACCGATATGCAATTACCTTGCGAGTAAAAATTTAAATGTGATTCACAAATTACTGGTAAATAAATACCACCTGTTAATGACAAGCATGGCAAGTTTTTGTCAAGGTAATTTCCTTATTTTATTTTATATTTATGCTTAATTATACAAATGGGTGAATCTCACAAAATGAAACTAAACTACACTTTTATTGAGTCTAAAACCTATACTCCGTGACTATTACTCTTTCTAGGTTAACCTATATGCTTTCAAATATCTGAGGTACTAAAAGCATACTAAAAATATCAGTTCACTAAGTAAATTAAACACATCCAAAGCAATCGAATCAAATATAAATTATTATTAAAAATTAAAAGAAATAATTTTGATAACCATTTATGTAGGTGTTACAAAAATTGATTCTATCCTCCGTGAATCTGTTTTTGCTTTAAATTTTATGCAACGGGTGGCGCTTTAATCATTTTAAATAAGCGAAAACCTCTGTTTACGACATTATATGTGTATGTGATTCCTGAAGGTCAGTTAGAATTTATATGCAGATGAGAGTGTGGCTGTTTTATAATTCATTCAATTTGCTATTTAAAAACCTATCCACCGTGAAGTGTAATATCTCAGTAAGTAGATTATTTTTATAAATATTTTATTTATGTACAATTGTATTGTTAAAGAATATTAATATGACAAAAGATACGAACATTCGAAATCCTAACCTCCGTGAAGCTCTAATATTCAAAATGTATGATTTCTCAAAATTCTTACATTAGTGCAGAACCACTTATGTTATGTTATTACTAGACCTGGTGGCTTCCCAAAAACCCCATTCTAGACTAACATTGAAACAACCAAAAATAAAATGTTTAAAAAAATAAAACTTAATCTTCATAACTTTGTTATTATTTTATTTTTAACTTTATATTTTGTTCAATTTTAAGACACTATAAATAATTACACAAAATCCAAAATTTTTATTTAATTAACTTCTATATCTATGCCTTCCATGGTCAATTCACTGGGTAATGGAACTGAAACAATAATTATATAAATTATTTTATCTTAAAATATAACATATACCAAAAACTTGTATTACCTAATAAACAAGCTTTAGGATTTATACCTATTTTTGTGGTAAATTGAACGCTCTACAAAAAGGTATTTTATCATTTTATGAGAAATTCACTTATCAAAAGTTATGCTATAAATTTCAAGATTTTCCTATTTTTCTTGTAAAACTTATAGCAAAATTTAATAAAACCTTTCTTGTAGAGCAGTTTTTTTTCATTAAATTATCTATTGAAACGTTTTCAGTTAATTGTTAGCTGTTTAAAAGAGTTAATTTAATAAAAAACGTCTTGGTTTTTCTAGTGATTCCATAGTAATAAAATGTATCAAATACCTAAGCTTGCTGGGATGCATATAGCACAGCATTTGCAAGGTCCATACACACTTCTAACTTCATCTTTAGCACAATTTGAATTCTTTAGGCACTTGACTTTTTCGCAAACTTCTTGGGTACATCCATTTAAGGGGTCAACGTCATCTAAAAAGAAATAAGGATTTAATTTATATTTTAAAACCATTTCTACATTTTTTGTGTTAAATTTTACCTGTATATTCTGGAACACACATGTGACAGCAATTGCAAGGTCCGTAAGGGACTTTTTTTTCTCCCTCATCGCATTTTTCAACTTTCAGGCATTTCATTAAATCGCAAGCACAACTCCCTTGTGATTTTGCGCCAACCACTACAACAGCTACGATGGCGAAAACAATCAAATAGTTGAAGGAAGAATTCATTGTGGAACTATGACTTTAGATAAATGTATTTTTTTTGGTTTTATACTGTTTTTAAAAATTGCTTAATTAGAATTGTGATAATTTTGTTTAGTGTGCTATTTTAAAATCATAATTTATGTTATCATTTTTTATGCGTAGGTATACCTTAAGTTTTCATGAAGTATGGCATTACAAAATTCATATTTTATGTACATAATTATCATTTAAATAGTTTTACAAATTGCAGAAATTGGGTATATAATAAAAATAAATGTGTTCTAATTTTTGCAATTTGTGTAACTATTTAAATGATAAATATGTACATGTTAATGTTAGTGTCTTAATAGCGATGTAAATGGGAGTTCCGTATACTAATTTTCTACGACTATTATAAGTAGAAAATTAACACTTTAATTATGTACTTTATTGCTGAGTCTACTGGTAATAAGTTGTTTAATTTTAACTATAACGAAGCAGCATGTTGAGCTTTTATAAAAAAAATGTTCAACCAACAAAGTAAATTACTTTAAGTAATATATGTTATCATATTGTCATGGTTATATGAAATACTTTGTTTATATTAAATCTTTGTCGAACTTAAAATGTTTTTGTTAAATCTATAGTTGTGTGTGAATTGCGCTTTCATAAAGTAATGCGCAGTTGTTATAGTAAATTTTGTTCATTTTACTATACTATACTATATACTATACGTTGTAATTCAAACTAATTTTATTTCAGTTAGACAATCTTTGTTAATAGCTTACGTTAAGAACAATAACAAAAATATTTTATTGCTATAAAAAGACTTTTTTAATATTTACCATTGTTTTGCAATGTTAACAAAATTTTTGTTATTTCCCTTAAAAAGAGGGGGAAAGGGCCAGCGCTCTCCTTGGTGAACATAACTTTATAATCCACAGTATGTTATAATCTTATTGATTTCACTTGTGCGAGTGAAGTGTGGTTAAATCTAGCATGTTAAAAATATCAAAAAGATCACTAAGAAAATTAAAATTTCGACGTTTTCTAAAAGAAATATTTAAGGTTTAATTCTGTAAACGAAGCAGACTTGTTGTTTAAAAAGTGAGTTTATATTTTTTTGTTTTGTACATCATATAATAAATAATTTGTTTTAATGCCTTGCAATTATTAAAAAAAGACTACCCAGCACACAACAGTAGGTTAAAAATGTTGTTAAATTTACATAAATTTTATTAATATTATAAAATAAGTTTTATTTTAAACGAAATTTTTTATAAAAATGATCTTTTTGCCGTAACAATTCAATTTTACCTCTATTTATCTATAGATATATCTAGGAGATTGTAGGGGCTTCAAATAATATATATTTCTGTTTTATTTTTTATTTTATGCAATATAAACTGACTGAAATATTAAATAGATAAATAAAAATAAAATTTAAAGCAAACATTTTTCTTAATTGGGTTTTGGACGAACTCGGTCGACGTTGGGACGCCGCGCCTGGAATAGCGAGCAAGACCCCGCAAAGAGATTCGTACTTGGTGTTGCATTTAAGATTCTCTTCACACGCAGAACATGGTGGTCCCCAATTAACGACGGGCTTTTGAAATACGTTGCCTGCAGTGCCATAATTGCATCCGAAATATATTTCATACTTATAATCGGGTATGTCCGTTTTTAAATTGAGAGCGCACCCAATAAGGCTCGATTTAGCCCACACTAATGCAGTGAAATGTCCGACATCTCTTCCTAAAAAAATATTTTATTACATGTAAAATGAGGCCTGTCAGAGCAAAGTCAACAATCTCCCATCAGACTAAAACTGAGTTAATTGAGATAATTGATTTTGGTATTTTAGATTTGTAATTTTTTTATATATTATATTGAAATATTGTTTGTCTAGTAGCCAACTACAAGGTCTCCAGGATGCATAGTATGGGTGAAATCTATAATTATAAATTGGAAATTGCTGACTTTGATATGAATTGCTGGAGATTGCTCATTTTGTTGTAAACGTTTAAGGAGATTTAGAAAAATAAACAAAAAAATAATTGTTTTTTTATTCCTTTAATGGGTATAAAATTTAACTATACAATCAATGTGGGAAAATCTGAACTGGACCACATAAATCTGGAGTTTCTTCTAAATCTGGGACCAGGTTGCCTCGTGCAAAAAAGTTTTTATAGTACAACAACTCATCATCTTCTTCCCACTTTGCCCAGTAAAAAACACAAAATTAAATCTCTAAAATACGTTATAACATCAAATGTTAGGATATCAGGTGACACAAATTACTAATTTCTAATGGTGGAATTGGAGATTGTATACTTTGCTGCAAATCTATTAGTGGAGATTGTCGACTTTGCACTAAATGTCATTTTTAAAATAGGATTTTAGGCAGGTTTTAGCTCCTTTTGCAGCACATCTTATAGATAATTAGTTGAAGTACAGTCTCCGCCAAAAATCTAATTTCTTACCAAAAGTGGAGATTGTCGGTTTTGCTATGACATGCCTCAAATGTTATCAACTAAAAATATTTACCACTATCGTAATATCCCTCGTATATATCAGGAGTCATATTTACTTTCTCTGCATACCAGACTCTCATTGCGGTTTTCATTATGTTATCTACTTCGTAGTGTTCATCTCGTCGAAAATATAAATTTTGACCACAATTAAATCTTTTCACCTTGCGACACTTGTCATGACCCATGGTACATGTATTTAAATGACACCTAAAAATAATATTTAAATACGCTAAAGAAGTATCGGGTTTTCGTTTATTGATTAAGAAACTCAACGCTTAAATACTTATATAGTTACTTTAGTGTGTGTATTTTATCTAAGGGATCATGGTGAATTATTGTGTTTTTAATTGTAAATAAAATTCAAGAACTAAATCGTTGCATTTTCATGTTTTGCCAAAGGATCCAATTCGGTAAGTAAATTTGTTGGTGCAAAATTAACTAATGATAACTTTACCTAATACAATTTATATTTAAGTTTGGACATTTTTAAGAAATTAGTAAAACATAATTTTTGCACAAACATAACCTTAAAATCAACCATTTTTATATTTGAGTTTTCTAAAAAACGCCGACAACTGCATTTTTAACAACAAAATATACCTACGAATTCATGGCAACATATTATTATATATAATACATAACATAACCGTATTTTACCGTTGAGTGAAGACTTTCTTAATCAACGCTTTTAATAATGCTAAATGCTGATTAAATTTAGACGACTTATTTGTTTGACGATTTTAACTGAATTGAAATGTTTACACTTTTCACGTTAATCATTACTAAAATGTGTACAATTTATATTTACAGAGACTGCACTGTTCAAAATCAAGCCTTTTGAAATACCTAATCAGAATTAGTTAAGAAAAAATAAGGTAATATGCTTAAACGAGTAAAGCAATTTACCTTCTCGTTTATTAGGCAGAAACTAATGCCTTTGTTCTATGGTGTATTCACTAACTTCTAGATAAATATTCATACTTTACTTAATAAACTTCTCAAATTTAAAAAGATAGGCAGATTACCTAAATATTTAGTCAAAATCTCAATGACTTTTAGGTACGACAATTTTGCTTTTAATTTAGGTAATTCTTCTAAGTTATTATGGCAAATTATTGAACTAATTTAGGTAAATTCCTTTAAATATTAGTGACTTACTTACAATCGGCCACGATCGCTAATACCGACGTTTTACGATAAATATTTGCGCCTATATTGTCCACCAGAATGCCAAAATCAACGAAAACGTAAAGACCGCGTTGTGTGCTATTGATATAACAACAGTTAAAAAATATTGTGCTATAAGTGAACATTTTGAAGTGCTATAGTTAAGTAATCCAAACTAAATGGAATTTTCCATTGACCCCAATTTATTTTTAAATAATCCCAACCCTGTAGTACCGGAACCGCCGTTGTTAATTCGCCTAGGACATAAAGATAAAGGAGTCCTAACTTGGAAGAAAATTCCTATGCCAAAAGAAACTTTATTAAACTTATAAAGTAGGTATACCTATAAGTTTTATTGTCGTTTTTGTTACTTTTATTTTTTTTATTTATACATATTTATTAATATACATTTTCAATTTAACTAAAATAAATGTATTTTTTATTTTACCCATCAGCACTTAAAAGGGGGATTTATAATGTCATTCTTTTCTCATTTACATTGCTCGATATAGGGATAAACACTACTACTCTCTTAAAATGAATTAGTCAAAAATAACTAATTATAAGTCATATTTGACTAATTGTCATAGTGAAAAAGCAGTCACTAATAATTAGTCAAATTCCACTGAATGAAATAGTCAAATCAGTAAATTTAAATTTAAAAAAAGTTTTGACCCAGCCTGGGATTGAACTCAGGTCTGTCACTTGACAAGTTTGTCAAGCTAACGTCTTAACGCATTCGGCTGTCAGCCGCTCTTATAAAAATTAATTTTATTTATCAATAAATATGGTTAATAATATTTTAAAGTTTAATATATTATTTGTCTTGCTATTTTAAGCTAAACTTTTTGCATCTTTATTTGTTTTATGGGTCATTTAACCATGGAGAGGTATATGCATTTAATTCAAATCATACTTTGTTGTTGGCCGTAAACGACTAAAGAAATTAGTTACTTTTAACTGTCAGAAATAGTCAAATATGGTGACTAATCTTAAATTAGTCAAACTTTAACTATTTACATAGTAAAAAATAACTATTTAAAAGTGAAAACGACTATTTTATTAGTAAAAAATGCTTTTACTAATTCAAATAGTAGAATTTTGACTATTTCATTTTTAGAGAGTAGGTTATCGGTAACTTTTTACAATAATATTTAACATTTACAATAGTATATTTCCAAAATAGTATATTATCAAAGCAATGCGTGAGAATAAAAATGACATTATAAATATCTTCTCTCCTAAATGCCCCCACCGCCAATTCTTGTTCCCCTTATATTTTTATTTAATGAAATAGTAGAATTTCACTAGAAAATAAGTAAAATTTTACTAGAAAGTTAGTAGAATTTTACTAAAAAAATTGTAGAAAATTACCCGAAAAAAGGGTATATCTAAAAAAATTAGATAAATTTACCGTGAAAAATAAGAGGATTTTCACTAAAAATATATATAATCTACCTAAAAATTTAAGCAAATTGCCTTAGAAACAGGAAATTTATTCTTTTATTCTCAGGCAATATCCCTTACGATCTAAGGTGTATCATCTTTGAAACCTAAGTAATTTTGCTTAATTAATTGTATCATTTTCTTTAAAAATATCAGTTAAAGAATTCACTAATTTAAAAGGGGAATATTCCTCTGAATTCATTTCAGGCAGTTTGCCTTAAAAAATCAATGGTCCTATATAGTCTAATATTTTAGGTAAAAATTAGCTAAAATTTTGAACAGTGTGCATGCAATTTATTTCTTCATTCAGATTAACACTGTTTATCGGAAAACCGGTAAAAACTCAACCCAGGATTTCCTCTCGAAATACACCCAACAACACAACAAATCGAGCCACGGTTTTTTTTTCGATACTTTTTAACATTTTCCGGCTTTATTCTCAAAAACGTTTGTTAAATAAGCGTTTGACAGCTGATTATTAAAAGTTCTACTTTTGTTACGATGATAACAGCCGAGTGGTGGCGCTTCTAGCGAAAGTTCTTTAGAGTATAGATCAAATAACATATTTTCTACATTGAATTAAAAAATGTAAATCCTGTATATTCATTATTATATAATTAACTTACGTGTGAACTTCCTCCAATTCCATGTCATAATTTATAACATTCATATTTGAAGTTGTCTTCTGGGAGTCCTTTCCACCAGCAAACTTATTTCTGTATTCGTTATGCAAGTCTACTATTGTTTGACGGTGGTCAGCAGACAATGGCACATTATCGCAATTTTTAGTCGACTGGCATTTCTCATCTTTTCTCAGACAAACCGTGTTTTTTACATCTTTGCATGATAGTTCCTTGCAAAATAAATCGTAATCGAGTTCTGCTCTGGCAGAATTATTTAAGAAAATAATTATTAATATCGATGTAAACTTCATTATGACTTGAACATGTCAAGAAGTTTAAACAATTTATCAATGCAAGATAACTTAAAAGTAGAATTAATTATATCAACTTTATTATGACTTAAATGTCAAGTAATTTACAAAATAATAATAATAATAATATTATGTCAAGGTTTCGCATGTTTTATAGTTATACCCGGTGTTATGTGATTAATGTGTAAGAGAAAAATATTATAAAAAAAATTTCCCAAAGATACTGCTTTTTTCACTTGTGCAAGTGAAGTGTGGTTAAATCTAGCATGTTAAAAATATCAAAAAGATCACTAAGAAAATTAAAATTTTAAAAGAAATATTCTATAAACGAAGCAGACTTGTTTTTTAAAAAGTGAGTTCATATTTTTTTATTTTGTACATCATATAATAATAATTTTTCTTACTACCTCGACTCAAAATACGTTGTTTCGTCCCCGATTCCACGGCAGAAAGTTTACGTTTTATGCATTGGTCAAGCTATACGCGCACACTCTAATAGCGGAAGTAAAAATTTTTTAGTCGTGTGCTTAACATTCAAATTTCGTACTGCCAACATGAGAAACACAAAAATATGACAGTTTTAAACCATAATTTTGCAATTATAACAACAAATAAACAATTTATGTTTTTACTTTTTTACTTTTTATGTTATTTTAAGTGTTTAATGGTACTTTTATTTGTTATAAAGTAGTCATTTGTTAATTAAAATACAACGTTTTATTTTTACTGTATTGGCACCGCTGAATTTACGGCCTACTGTCATTTATTTATCAAGCTCTTCAAATGGAGATAGGCACAATCCACACAACAAGGTCTGTTCTTTAGCTTAAAAATTTAAACCAAAATCGGTGCAGTTGTGCGCACCTACGTCATCAAGCACTTGCCGCCATCTTGTCGCGGGTATTTTAAAATCCCCGAAATAAAAGTTTGATACCGGCCGTTATCGTAGTTTAAATTTCCCGAAATTATGGTTATTATATTATTATTATTATATAGTTTGTTTGTTCATAGGTTCTATGGTTTATTAGGTGTAGAAACAAATTATGGAACAAATTATAACCTCCAATCTGTCAAAATTAAAAATATATATTTATGTATTTTACCAGTTAATTTAAACTTTTTTAAGGTTTTTACTTGCCCTTTTTTTACTTTTTATACCAAGAGTTATAAAAAACGTCCTAATATTTTAGAATTAGAATTTACTTACTGGTTAAACACAAGATTTGCACAATTGAGGTTCAAAAAGGTACACTAGTACAGTCAAAACACAAATAAACAACTAAATAACTGGTTCAAACACCTAACAACGTTTATAAGTCTGTATTGAGGCAAATAAGGCACAAAATTAAACCAAATCAAAATCTACCCGCTTAGAACGTAAACAAACAATATGGCGGCAAGTATTTTGTGATTTTCAGTCTGCGCGAACTGCTAAAGAACAGACCTTGTTGTGTGGATTGTGGAGATAGGTACATAAATACACATTTAATTTTTTCCCGTATTTTCGGCCGGGTTGTATTTTCGGCCGAAGTAGTAAGAAAAATAGTATACACTACACGGGCAGAAAGTGTGAGAGCCCTGAACTGCGCGCCATGATGCCATCATGGCGCAGTGCAGGAATCTCACACTTTCTGCCCTTGTAGTGTAATATACTATTTTTTGTTATAATAAATAATTTGTTTTAATGCCTTGCAATTATTTAAAAAAAAACTACCCAGCACCCAATTATAGGTTGAAAATGTGACCATTGTTACAATGAAAATAGTTTATTGAATTAACAATTAATTTGTTGTTAAATTTACATAAACTTTATAAATATTATTAAAAAAGTTTTATTTTAAACAAAAAGGGATTTGTAAAACTTACAAAATTTCTATGAATAATACCATTAGGGTTTCATTAATACTACAAAACGTTTTTGTAAACGGTATAGAACTGTTTTCTTGGTCAAATAATAATATCTATATTCATCAATGCCTTTCTACATCTGGAAGTGTTATAAAAAAAATATTGTCGTTTACTGCATTTTTATTCATTAAAAATCTGTATCGTGATAAAAAAAATTTTCATAATGGATCTCATAATGTATAGCACTTGTACATTTTTTTTCTTCAATTTTACGTCTATTCCTTGGCCATCTAGGGGATTGTAGGGGCCTCAAATAATATTTATTTCTGTTTTATTCTTTATTTTATACAATATAAACTGTCTGAAATATTAAATAGATAAATAAAAATAAAATTTAAAGCAAGCATTTTTCTTAGTTGGGTTGTGGACGAACTGGGTCGACCTTGGGACGCCGCGCCTGGGATAGCGAGCAGGACCCCGCAAAGAGATTCGTACTTGGAGTTGCATTTAAGATTCTCTTCACACGCAGAACATGGTGGTCCCCAATTAACGACGGGCTTTTGAAATACGTTGCCTGCAGTCCCATAGTTACATCCGAAATATATTTCATACTTATAATCGGGGATGTCCGTTTTTAAATTGAGAGCGCACCCAATAAGGCTCGATTTAGCCCACACTAATGCAGTGAAATGTCCGACCTCTTTTCCTGAAAATAAGTAGATATTACAGCTCAGGTTCCAGATTTTTAACCGCAATTAATCATTTTTTACAATGTTTTAAAAGTCTAAATCCTATCCTCCGTGACTGTTACTCTTTCTAGGTTAACCTATGTATATGTTTTTAAATATCTGAGGTAGTAAAACCATACTAAAATATCAGTTCACTAAGTAAATTAAACACATCCAAAGCAATCGAATCAAATATAAAATATTATTAAAAATTAAAAGAAATAATTTTTATAACCATTTATGTAGGTGTTACAACAATTGATTCTACCCTCCGTGAATCTGTTTTTGCTTTAAATTTTATGCAACGGATGGCGCTTTAATCATTTTAAATAAGCAAAACCTCTGTTTACGACATTACCTATAGATGCATGTGATTCCTGAAAGTCAGAATTTATATGCAGATGAGAGTGTTGCTGTTTTATAATTCAAAAATTTAAGTTCAATAATTTGCTATTTTAAAAACCTCTCCACCGTGAAGTGTAATATCTCAGTAAATAGATTTGTTTTATAAATATTTTTTGTATGTACAATTCTATTTAAAAAAAATATTAAGGTGTCAAAAGATACAATAACTAATTTCAAATATACAAAGGGATGTTTAAAAAAAACATACGAAATCCTAACCTCCGTGAAGCTTTAATATTCAGAATAAATGGTTTTTTAAAATTCTTGCATTATAATGCACTATAGTGCAGAACCACTTATGTTATGTTATTACTATACTAGACCTGGTATTCACCCATATACTAAAAATATTTACCATTATCATGATATCCCTCGTATACTTCAGGAGTCATATTTACTTTTTCTGCGTACCAGACTCTCATTGCGGTTTTCATTATGTTATCTACTTCGTAATGTTCATCTCGTCGAAAATATAAGTTTTGACCACAATTAAATCTTTTCACCTTACGGCACTTGTCATGACCCATGGTACATGTATTTAAATGACACCTAAAAATAATATTTAAATACGCTAAAGATGTATCGGGTTTTCGTTTATTGATTAAGAAACTCAACGCATAAATACTTACGTTAGTGTGTGCATTAAATGCATGATGCACTGCATTTTATCTAAGGGATCATGGTGAATTATTATGTTTTTAATTGTAAATAAAATTCAAGAACTAAATCGTTGCATTTTCATGTTTTGCCAAAGGATTCAATTCGGTAAGTACATTTGTTGGTGCAGAAAAAACTAATGATAACTTTACCTGATACAATTTATATTTAAGTTTGGATATTTTTAAAAAATTAGTAAAAAATAATTTTTGCACAAACATAACCATTTTTATATTTGAGTTCTCTAAAAAACGCCGACAACTGCATTTTAAACAACAAAATATACCTACGAATTCATGGCAACATAATATTATACAGGGTGTCCGGGAAAAGGAGGTCAATCCATTAACCATATATTCCTTGAGTTAAAACAATAAGACTTTCATAATACCATTTTTCAATTTAGGCCTTCATGTTCGATATACAGGGCGACAAAGTTTGAAATTAAAAACTGATTTTTTTTTAATAATTCGAGTAATTGATAAGATACTAAGTTTAAATTCGGTACACTACTTCAACATAAATAGTTAAATTTTTTGAGACCAACAAAACAAAAAACAATTGTCAAATAATCAAAATAGGGGGGTCCAGTACTCACTGACTCCCCCTATTTTTTAGTACGTGCGCCAATGACTTCCAAACAGAATTTTTTCAGGTAATCATTTATTGTTGAAAATGTTTTGTCTCTTATAAAATTTTGATAAAATGATTTGTTTTAGAGATAATTTGTAAAGTATGGGTCAGTCCATATCAAATTTTCGAAATTTAATTTTTTTTTGAAAAAATGTAGGTCATGTGATATATCATAAAAAAGTTCTCTAATAGGCCTTTAAAATAAGCCATCACTCACCTTTCTACTTTTAATAGTTTACGAGATATCGCTATTTTTGTAAGTACTTGCAAGACCCAAATTTATCGGAATTTTTTGATTTTCAAAAATCAATAAAACAAAAACCACCTATCGAAAAAAATTCATATTTGGGATTTTTGAGTTTTTTAGTGAGGTAAACAAATTTACCAAAAATGATCAAAATCGGAGATGGTGGGGGAAGAACCTTTGGTTGATTTGATATGGACTGACCCATACTTTACAAATTATCTCTAAAACAAATCATTTTATCAAAATTTTATAAGAGACAAATTTTTTTTAACAATAAATGATTACCTGAAAAAATACCGTTTGGAAGTCATTGGCGCACGTACTAAAACATAGGGGGAATCAGTGAGTACTGGACCCCCCTATTTTGATTATTTAACAATTGTTTTTTGTTTTGTTGGTCTCAAAAAATTTAACTATTTATGTTGAAGTAGTGTACCGAATTTAAACTTAATATCTTATCAATTACTCGAATTATTAAAAAAAATCAGTTTTAAATTTCAAACTTTGTCGCCCTGTATATATCGAACATGAAGCTCTAAATTGAAAAATGGTATTATGGAAGTCTTATTGTTTTAACTCAAGGAATATATGGTTAACGGATTGACCTCCTTTTCCCGGACACCCTGTATATAATACATAATATTACAGTTGAGTGAAGACTTTCTTAATCAACGCTTTTAATAATGCTAAATGCTGTTTAAATTTAGACGACTTATTTGTTTGAGGATTTTTACTGAATTGAAATGTTTACACTTTTACGTTAATCACTACTAAAATGTGTATTTATTGTATCTAATAGGTACAATTTATATTTACAGAAACTGTATGCAATTTATTTCTTCATTCAGATTAACACTGTTTATTGGAAAACCGGTAAAAACTCAACCCAGGATTTCCTCTCGAAATACACCCAACAACACAACAAATCGAGTCACGCTTTTTTTCAATATATTTTAACATTTTCCGGCTTTATTCTCAAAAACACTCGTTTGTAACATAAGCGTTTGACAGCTGATTATTAAAAGTTATACTTTTGTTAGGATGATAACCGCCGAGTGGTGGCGCTACTAGCGAAAGTTCTTTAGAGTATAGATCAAATTACATATTTTCTACATTGACTTAAAAAATGTAAATCCTGTATATACCTACATAATTATATAATTAACTTACGTGTGAACTTCCTCCAATTCCATGTCATAATTTATAACCATCATATTTGAAGTTGTCTTCTGGGAGTCTTTTCCACCAGCAAATTTATTTCTGTATTCGTTATGTAAGTCTACTATTAATTGACGGTGGTCAGGAGTCAATGGCACATTATCGCAATTTTTAGTCGATTGGCATTTCTCATCTTTTCTCAGACAAACCGTGTTTTTCTCATCTTTGCATGATAGTTCCTTGCAAAACAAATCGTAATCGAGTTTTGCTCTGGCAGAATTATTTAAGAAAATAATTATTAATATCGATGTAAACTTCATTATGACTTGAACATGTCAAGAAGTTTAAACAATTTACCAATGCAAGATAACTTAATTAAAAGTGGAATTAATTATATCAACTTTATTATGACTTAAATGTCAAGTAATTTAAAAAATATGCCATGGTTTCGCATGTTTAAATGTTACTATAGCTACATCAGGGTGCTGTTCTGAGAGGTGATTTTTGGACTTTCTGTGAAACCTAATTTTTTATATTCTTGTTAATTAGGTCATAACTAAAATTTTAAGAGCAAAATAAAAAAAAATTGACGGTTAGTTTTGTTTTAATTGGATGTTTATTAAAAATATGTATGCACACTTTCAATTCTCCAATTAAAACTTGCGATTTTATTTAAATATTATCATAACTTTTTAAATCAGATTAAAGATTAGTTAATTTCCTAAAAAAAGGTCTATACATTTTTTATATCTTTTACTGTTTTGTTGTAATACACGTTTAAAGTTTTAATTTAAGGTTAAATGTATAGTATACATTTATTAAACAATAATTCTAATTTTATTTAGGACCGATTTATTCATTTTTGATTTATTTGACGAATAATTTCTTTGGATACTAGATATTGCCAAGACATGAAAGTTATCGGCCCGATAAACTTTACTAAAGATGAATAAACCGGTCCTTAGTTAAATTTCATGAATTTCTTCGTAACTTTTACTACAATTTTTCATTTTTGTTTATAAAAAACACTTAAAAAAACTAAACAAAAATTATAGAATACGTATAAAACGTCAAATAAATTTTTAGTAGATCCAAGTTTTATGGCAACCTTTAAGGATATATTAATTAAGGGAACATAAATGTATACGTCAAAGGTTATAATCTATAGATTAAAAGTTTGAACGTTTATTGCAACAAAACGGTAAAATATATAAAAAAAATTGTAAGAACCTTATTTTTAGTTATGCAAATATTAAATATTTAAATTAAATCGCTGGTTTTAATTGGATAATTGAAAGAGTGCATAATATTTTTAATAAACAGCCAATTAAAACAATTCAAACCGTCAATTTTTTTTATTTTGCTCTTAAAATTTTAGTTATGACCTAATTAACAAAAATATAAAGTCCAAAAATCACCTCTCAGAACAGCACCGTGATATACCTACTCCAAAGTTGATCAGTATTATTATTATACTAAATAAAAACAGCTTTGTTATAAAATACACTGGAGCACTTTAGCATTGCATATAAAAGAACTCTGTAATCCATGTAGTTTGTAACTGTGTCACGAGATGGCGCCGTATCGCTATTATTATTTTGCGCGTTACAAACTAGTTATTCAGTATTTAATTTTATTTTGTATGTAATAACGTTTTGAAATACAGTAAAAAAAGCGATATTTTTTAAATACTATTTACTAATTTGTTTAATCTCTATTATTAAAAAATAAACAACAATAAATAATAATAGCTATATTATTTATTGTTGTTTATTTTATAAAACATAAACCAACTCCACTAAATAAATAAAACAAAAAAGGAAATGTTTTAAAATGTGTTGGGGACGAGTCCGGAATAGCGAGGAGGACACCACAAAGAGATTCGTACTTCTCGTTGCATTTAAGACCATTTTTGCATACAGAACATGGCGGACCCCACTTTAAAATTGACGTGTCAAGGACGTTTCCTCCAGGCCCATAATTGCACCCAAAATATAATTCCGACCCATCTGATGACTTACTCGCCGCACAACCAACGAATTCAGTTTTTGCCCATACCAACTGAGTGAAATGGCCAATCTGTTGTTTTGTTGATGCTGAAAATTGTAAGTATCTAAATTTTCTAATCATTGCTTAAGCTAATAGCTGGATGAGTAAATAAATACAGTGTAGGCGACTTATTTAAGTTGGTAGTAGTGTTGAGCGGAAATAAATAAAGTTGGCAATACTGTTAAAATGACAGAAAGAGAATGTAATGGCGAATGATTTGTATGAAAACTTAATTTTGATATTTGTTATTAATAAACTGTTTAAAACGAACTAAAGTGTGACAAGTGATTTCCCTGACCCCATCGGCAATACATCCCTACAAAAGAAGGGTATTAGAGCTTTAAGTGCATAAAACTTGTATTTATTTTTTGAAAGACAAAATTTTAGTAACAATTTTTTACAACTGGCAACGCAGCTACTTTTTTGGTTGGTATCCATGTACTCACAGAACACAAGTGTGTAACCAGTGGCGTATCACAAAAAACATAAAAAACTTCTAATGCATATTTGGGAAAATATTTTGCTACGAGCTCTATAACTACATGTGAATAATCCTGGAATGTTAAGAATCATAAAACAAATATTTACCTGTTTTCGGTGGATAAAAGCTGTCGTATTGATTGGGGGTCATATATTTTATCTCTTGGTACCAGCGTTTAACTGCGGATTTAATGACAACTTTTAGATCGTTGTCACCTCCAGTCTTTTGATATAAATTTTGACCGGGCCTTTCAAATTTTTCGGTACGTCGACATTTGTCATGACCCCATATACATGTATTTATGTGACACCTTAAAATATTATTTGGATTATTTCCCTCATTATAATATGAACCAATCAAAAGCCTTTAATTTTCGAATAAATTTCGTTTAAATAAACGATTAAATCACTAGAACTATTTAACAGCGATTATTTCCCTCATTATAATATAAACCAATCAAAAGCCTTGAATTTTCGAATAAATTTCGTTCAAATAAGCGATTAAATCACTAGAACTATTTAACAGCGATTAAATTTTAGCCTCCATATTGGATTTTTGTTTACGATTTTATGGTGTTATTTACAAGTTTTAACAAACATTTTTTTAAAAACAATAAAAAATAAGTTATCTAGTTTACGAAATATCCAATATTACTTATTACACACCTTAAATTAATGGAATTTTCTTTAAAAAAATATTTATAAGTTTTGACACATATGTGTCAGATATATATATATATATATATATATATGTATATACGTCAGATTTTATGAATTGTCAAATAGTTTCCTTTAATTCGAGAAATAATCTAGACGTATATCACTCAACCTATAAATTTAATCTGTCAAACTATGCTCAGTAAGTTTTTTATTTGATTTTTCTTTTTGGAAAATAGTTTCATGCAAAATAATTAAAAATAAAACCCCTCGACCGCTACGCGGTCTAGTGATTTTATTAAATTATTTTGCATTCAACATTTTCCAAGAAAAACCAAACAAAAAACTACTGAGCCTAGTTTAACCGATTAAATTCATAGTTCTCGTGATTTAATATATGATTAATTATAATTCACAATGTATTGTGAAAGGTGTGTAGAGTTATCTAATTTAACCTTATACTTTTAAATCGTATTTATTTATTTATAGCGCACCTTACAACTTCTTCCAATTCCATGTCATAATTTATAACCATCATATTTGACGTTGTATTGGTCATTTCATCGTCTTTTCCGCCTGCAAATTTATTCCTAAAT
Organism: Brassicogethes aeneus; assembly: GCA_921294245.1. Classification (NCBI taxonomy): domain Eukaryota; kingdom Metazoa; phylum Arthropoda; class Insecta; order Coleoptera; family Nitidulidae; genus Brassicogethes; species Brassicogethes aeneus. The sequence goes on from OV121135.1 coordinate 60,846,885, forward strand.
TCGTTATGTTGCGTCCTTACTTCTTCTCGGGTTTCAGCGGACATTGGCAGGTTTTCGCAATTTTGCCTTGGCTCACATTGATCATATTTTCTTAAGCAGACCGTATTTTTTTCTTCGTCGCAATAAAGTTCGTTGCAATATAATTCGTAATCTAGGGCTTTAATAGAATTATTTAAAAATAGAATTATTATTATTAATATTAACATGTCAAAAAAATTAAATAATTTATTTTTGAATGTTTTAATGTTACTGTAGTAATCACCTAGGAGTAATCATAAATCATTATGATTTATTATCTATGTCATAAAACTAATGAGTTTGACCTATACTTTTATTGTGTTTTGATTTTTCATAATTAAGTAGATATTACAACTCACAGATTTTTAACCGCAATTAGGTAATTATTTTTTACAATGTTTTAAAAGTCTAAAACCTATCCTCCGTGACTGTTACTCTTTCTAGGTTAACCTATATGTTTTCAAATATCTGAGGTAGTAATTTATGTAGGTGTTACAAAAATTGATTCTATCCTCCGTGAATCTGTTTTTGCTTTAAATTTTATGCAACGGATGGCGCTTTAATCATTTTAAATAAGCAAAAACCTCTGTTTACGACATTATAGATGCATGTGATTACTGAAGGTCAGTTAGAATTTATATGCAGATGAGAGTGTTGCTGTTTTTTAATTCAAAAGTTTAAGTTCATTAATTTGCTAATTAAAAATCTATACACCGTGAAGTGTAATATCTCAGTAAGTAGATTTTTTATAAATATTTTATGTATGTACAATTGTATATTTTAAAAATATTAAGGTGTCAAAAGATACAATAACTTATTTCAAATATACAAAGGGATGGTTTAAAAAAAACATACGAAATCCTATCCTCCGTGAAGCTCTAATATTCAAAATTTATGATTTCTTAAAATTCTTGCATTAGCGCAGAACCACTTATGTATTAATGTCAAATTAAACAACAAATAACGCAAATAAATCTTTAATAGTAATAGCTATTATTATTTATTGTTGTTTATTTTATGGAACATAAACCAACTAGGTAACTTAGTTAATTAAAAAAATAAACGGTATAAAAAATGAAAAAAAAAGTTTAAAATGTGTTGGGGATGAATCCGGTATAGGAAGGAGGACTCCACACAAGGATTCGTACTTTGAGTTGCATTTAAGACTTTTTTCACACTCGGAACATGGTGGACCCCACTTTAGAATGGGCGTTTGAAGGACGTTTCCTGCAGGTCCATAATTGCACCCAAAATATAATTTTTTCTTATCTGTAGATGTACTGGCCGCGCAACCAATAAATTCGGTTTTCGCCCATACCATTTGAGTGAAATGCCCTATTGCCGGTCCTGAAAAAATCTTGTAATGCACGACGATGAAAATTAAAAATTATAAAAAATATTTACCACTTGATGAATGAAATCCATCGTATTGATCAGAAGTCACATCTTTTATTTCTGAGTACCAGCTATTAGCTGCGCTTTTAATAACGTCTTTCATATCCCACTTGGGGTTACTGTTTTCTGCATAATATAAATTTTGACCAACACTATCAAATTTTTCAGTTATTCGACATTTGTCATGATCAAATATACATGAATGTATATAACACCTAAAATTATCATTTCAATTAAATAATTTTTTTCTATAACAAAAATTGTAATACTAGTGTTTTTATACCAAGTAAATATCATATACCTCATAACTTCTTCCAATGCTATGTCATAATTTATAACCATCATATTTGAGGCTGTTTTGCTCGTTTCATTATCTTTTCCGCCTGCAAATTTATTCCTTAGTTCGTTATGTATGGTCCTTACTGCCTCACGGTGATCGCCAGTCATTGGAAATTTTGCGCATGTTTTGACTGGCTCACATTTTTCATCTTTTCTCAAACAAACTGTATTTTTTCCTTTATCTTTGCAAGAAAGTTTGTTGCAATATAAATCGTAATCGATAGCTGCTCTGGCAGAATTATTTACAAATAGAATTATTAACATTAATATAAACTTCATTAAGACTTGAAAATGTCAAGAAGTTTGAATAGGTAATTTATAAAGGTTTTGTTTTAATGTTGCTATTGACTGAATAAAAAACTCATTTTGTGAAATTTAATTGGTCCAAAAAGTTATGAATGAAATAGTCATATATTATATCACGAGAACTATGAATTTAATCGGTTAAACTAGGCTCAGTAGTTTTTTGTTTGGTTTTTCTTGGAAAATGTTGAATGCAAAATACCTAAAATTTAATCGCTGTTAAATAGTTCTATAGTGATAGTTCTAGTAATCGCTTATTTAAACGAAATTTATTCGAAAATTCAAGGCTTTTGGTTGGTTAATATTATAATGAGGGAAATAATCATCATAAACACACGTATGCACAAATAAGTAAGCATTTTTGTCCAAAGAAACACGTTCGTGAAGTTTGACCAAAATTTTGTTAAAATAAGTTTGGTATATAGGCAAACACGGTGCAACGATGTTATCTGGGTTGTCTATATTAGGGGTTTGGTTATCAAAGTTGGCACCTCTGTAACAGGGCCTGTTTATATTTCTATATGGCGCAAAGTAATTTTGATGCCAGCATGCATTATGATTATTATAATAATTATCAATAATAAAAACAACACTTTACCAACGGTATAGTCTAGAAATTAAATTTTAAAAATATTTGGGGAGTTGATAATTTGACTGTTGGCAACTCTGTTTAAATGTCAAAGCATCCGTCAAGGTCAGTCGGAAATTGCATGTAAACATTAATGTTTTTATTTAAGAAAGTATTAGTTATAAACGAGTTATTGAGGTATTTTTAAAAGTATTTTAGGCTCATACACAACTTAAAAGCCAAAAGTAAGTAACACTCCTTTCAGAAATGCCAAAATTGAACCACCTCCAATCAGATTTGCTTAAGCTATTTATTTTAGATAATGGCTCATTCTGGGGTAGTACCTGCTGGTAAACGAAAAGAAATATATAAATACCTAGCCCCATGGCCGTTATACAGCATGAATTGGTCCGTAAGACCCGACAAAAGGTTTCGCCTGGCTCTGGGCAGTTTTGTGGAAGAATACAACAATAAAGTGCAAATTGTGTCTTTGGACGAAGAAAGTAGCGAGTTCACGGCTAAAAGCACGTTCGACCATCCTTACCCAACCACCAAAATCATGTGGATACCCGACAGTAAAGGAGTTTTCCCTGATTTATTAGCTACAAGGTAAGATATGATTTTGATCAAATTGATTTTTATTTATGAATTATATTAAATTAGTGGGGATTATCTGCGAGTGTGGAGGGCAGGAGAGCCCGATACGAGGCTGGAGTGCGTTTTGAACAACAACAAAAACTCGGACTTCTGCGCGCCTCTAACGAGCTTCGATTGGAATGAAGTCGACCCCAATTTGGTGGGGACGTCGTCCATAGACACCACCTGCACCATTTGGGGGCTGGAAACGGGCCAAATTATGGGCAGAGTCAACTTGGTGTCGGGCCACGTGAAAACTCAGCTGATAGCCCACGACAAAGAGGTGTACGATATCGCGTTCTCCAGAGCCGGGGGCGGGAGGGATATGTTCGCCTCCGTGGGGGCGGACGGGTCCGTCAGGATGTTCGATTTACGTCATTTGGAACATTCCACCATCATATATGAGGACCCCGCGCACACGCCTTTGCTACGGCTCGCGTGGAACAAACAGGACCCCAACTACTTGGCCACAATAGCCATGGACGCTTGTGAGGTATTTATGAGTTCCTGACGAAATTATCTAACTTTTGATGTAAATATTTTTAAAATTGGGTTATAAATAACCAAACTACAGAGTGTTAAAGTTGGTCTTAATTCTAAGAAAACCAAAAGTTACACGACTTTATATTTTGTGGATTATCTCGTAAAATTACTGCTGAGGCATATTAAACTATTTACATTTTTTTAAAGTGTATGAAATTATCTAACTTTTGACATAAATATTTCTAAAATTGGGTTAAAAATAACCAAGCTACAGAGTGTTAAAGTTGGTCTTAATTTTAAGAGAACCAAAAGTGACACGACTTTATATTTTGTGGATAATCTCGTAAAATTAGTACTGGAGCATATTAAACTATTTACATTTTCTTAAAGTGAATAAAATTATCTAACTTTTGACATAAATATTTCTTAAATTGGGTAAAAAATAACAAAACTACAGAGTGTTAAAGTTGGTCTTAATTTTAAGAAAACCAAAATTGACACTATATAGTATCTCGTAAAATTTGTAGTGGGGCATATTAAACTATTTACATTTTCTTAAAGTGTATGAAATTATCTAACTTTTGACATAAATATTTCTTAATTTGGGTTAAAAATAACAAAACTACAGAGTGTTAAAGTTGGTCTTAATTTTAAGAAAACCAAAAGTGACATGACTTTATATTTTGTGGATTATCTCGTAAAACTACTGCTGGGGCATATTAAACTATTTACATTTTCTCAAATTGTATGAAATTATCTAACTTTTGACATAAATATTTCTTAAATTGGGTTAAAAATAACCAAATTACAGAGTGTTAAAGTTAGTCTTAATTTTAAGAGAACCAAAATTGACACTTTATATTTTGTGGATTATCTCGTAAAATTACTGCTGGGGCATATTAAACTATTTACATTTTTTTAAAGTGTATGAAATTATCTAACTTTTGACATAAATATTTCTTAATTTGGGTAAAAAATAACAAAACTACAGAGTGTTAAAGTTGGTCTTAATTTTAAGAGCACCAAAAGTGACACGACTTTATATTTTGTGGATAATCTCGTAAAATTACTATTGGGGCATATAAAACTATTTACATTTTCTTAAAGCGATTAAAATTATCTAACTTTTCACATATATATTTCTTAAATTGGTTGAAAAATAACAAAACTACAGACCGTCAAAGTTGTCCTTAAAGTTTTACCTTATTATAGGTGATAATTTTGGACGTTAGGGTGCCGTGCACCCCCGTTGCCAGACTTAACAACCACAGGGCGTGCGTGAACGGTATCGCGTGGGCCCCGCATTCGAGTTGTCACATTTGCACGGCTGGCGACGACCATCAGGCCCTAATATGGGACATTCAGCAAATGCCCAGGGCTATCGAGGACCCAATTTTGGCTTACACCGCTGCCGAAGGCGAGGTCAACCAAATTCAGTGGGGCGCCACCCAGCCAGACTGGATCGCCATCTGTTATAATAAGTCCTTGGAGATTTTAAGAGTGTAGGATTATTTTTGTTTTAATTGAAATGGTCCAAAATGGCTTATTTTGAGTTTTTATGTCATTTTTTCAAAACCAGACCACCCATATAAGAAAAAAAAGTATGTGTTGTCATCATGGTTGATGTAATTTCAAATAATTCTTTTCTATATTTTACCAATTATTTTTTTCAACATAAAGCCTATTTTTAATATTAGAATGTTTATTATTTTTAAAATTGAATTTTATTAAATTTATTTTTCTTTCTATCTTATATTATATTTTTAGGACCTTTAAGTACAGGTTTTAATTAACTATTTGACTTGAAAAAACAGGGTGTCCCAAATTTAGGGGGCCAAAGTTAAACTGTGCAATCTGCATATAAAAAATACTAGTTTGTGTAATATACATGTATCCCCCTGGAAAAAGGAATAAAAGTGAAAATTAACATTCTGAATCTATTTTTTCCATTGGCTTCTTAATTTTGGGATTCCTGTATATAATACTTATCTATTATGTAATGGTGGACCCATGTAAATATTTATTTAGAATCTTAGTTCTAGATGTAGACTTTTTCTTTTTTAGAATTGTACATTTATTTAGATTTTACAATAAGTGTAGATATAGCTTCATATTATTTATTTCATCATTTTTTTTTCATTACAGCATACATAACCATATAATAAAAAATATATAGCATTTATATACTGAAGTAATCGTAAGTCTATGTATTCTTTGTGATATTTGTTTTTATACAACAACCAAAAAACAACTGTAAAATTTTAAAATAAAATTTTAACATGTTCAAGTTTTTTTTAATTCCTCTTGAGTTGGGATTCTTAAGACAGTTATGTTACAGCTTAAATTGACATTCCAAAAAGTTAAATCTAGCTTAAATTGACATTTTTAAAGCGATATTATTTTGCTTAACTTGACACTCTTAAAACAGTTATATTTAACATTTTTAAAACAGTTATAGGTAGCTTAAATTAACATTTTAAAGCCAATTTATCTAGCTATTTTTAAGACAGGTATATTTAAGATTATATTGATATTTTTAAAACATTTACATCCAAATGTTTTGTGCAGTCAGTCTGTGATGACAGTTGAGTGCTAGTGAGGTTATGTTACTCGGAAAATGAGGCAGAAACAAACAAAAAATAGTTAATTTTCTAAATAAGTGTTAATATTGTGTTCATAATAAATAAAACTATGTTGAGAAAGTTTAGTACAAAGTCTAGTTTAATTAATTACTACACAACTCCTATTTATTATGTGAACGCAGGTAAGTTAACCTAAAAATCATTAAAACCACATTTGAACATTGCCATGTTAAATATAACAGAGAAATTGTATTTTTAAATAGTTTCGTTATTAAACAATAATCACCACACACTTTAAAATGCCAAAAAATACACTAATAAAAATGTCTTGTCGGTATTGCAGATCCCCACATCGGGCATCTGTATAGTTCGTTGATTGCCGACGCCGCGCAGAGATGGCGCCGTATGTCGGACAGAAGCGCACCAATAGAATTTTCCACGGGCACCGACGAGCACGGCACGAAAATTCAACAGGCGGCCAGCAAATTTAGCAAATCGCCTGCGAATTATTGCGACGAAATTTCATCGAAATACAGGAAATTATCCGATCAATTCGGCGTTAGTTATACGAGATTCATCCGAACTACGGACGAGGAGCATAAAGAGACTGTTAATAAGTTTTGGGTGAGCATTATTGGGGCAAAAATTCAAACTTAGAAATTTAACAGATTTTTAATTGGGATCTAAAAACTAGTTTAAAGGTCAGCGACCACAAATGTTTAATTGATTTGAAGATTTAATTAACCCAGCAAACACTTAAGTCTCATGTAATAGCATATGCTAATATAGTTTTATGGTTTAATAATAGAATTTTTAGCCGAAGCTTTCCTTGTACTGGGCCTTTACAGAAATGTTTTAATAAAAATATTAATTTTGATAAAAGGCTGTCGTAATAAGGTAATATTTGTTTATTTTACTACCATAAAAGACCCATATAAATATATGGAATTTTCAGTATCAAGTTAATGGGACTTTAAGAAACCATTGGTGTTCCAAACCAATGTTTTCTGTAAATAAAACATACTTTTAATTATCCTCACGTGCGCCACCACGTGCGCCCTCACGTGCGCCACCACGTGCGCCCTCACGTGCGCCACCACGTGCGCCCTCACGTGCGCCACCACGTGCGCCCTCACGTGCGCCCCGCACGTGCGCCCTCACGTGCGTTCTCACGTGCGCCCCGCACGTGCGCCCTCACGTGCGCCCCGCACGTTCGCCCTCACGTGCGCCCCGCACGTGCGCCCTCACGTGCGCCCCGCACGTGCGCCCTCACGTGCGCCCCGCACGTGCGCCCTCACGTGCGCCCCGCACGTGCGCCCTCACGTGCGCCCCGCACGTGCGCCCTCACGTGCGCCCCGCACGTGCGCCCGCACGTGCGCCCTCACGTGCGCCCCGCACGTGCGCCCTCACGTGCGCCCCGCACGTGCGCCCTCACGTGCGCCCCGCACGTGCGCCCTCACGTGCGCCCCGCACGTGCGCCCTCACGTGCGCCCCGCACGTGCGCCCTCACGTGCGCCCTCACGTGCGCCCCGCACGTGCGCCCTCACGTGCGCCCCGCACGTGCGCCCTCACGTGCGCCCCGCACGTGCGCCCTCACGTGCGCCCCGCACGTGCGCCCTCACGTGCGCCCCGCACGTGCGCCCTCACGTGCGCCCTCACGTGCGCCCCGCACGTGCGCTTCGCACGTGCGCCCTCACGTGCGCCCCGCACGTGCGCCCTCACGTGCGCCCCGCACGTGCGCCCTCACGTGCGCCCCGCACGTGCGCCCTCACGTGCGCCCTCACGTGCGCCTGCACGTGCGGTAAATTAATTAATTAATATATTAATTTTTGTAATTGATAATTGAGAATTAATTTATTTAAAAAGAACTTTTGCAAAATAGATAAAATAGCTGTGTTTGCTGGGAATATTTACAAGATTATCTGTTTACTTAAAACTTTGTTCCAGGACGCGTTAAAAAAGAACAATCTCATCTACCGGGCGGCTTACGAGGGCTGGTACTGCGTGTCAGATGAGTGTTTTTTGACGGAATCGCAGCTAAAAGAAAGCACCGTGGACGGTCGCAAAGTAATTGTGTCCGGCGAAAGCGGACATCCGGTCGAGTGGACGCAAGAGCAGAATTACATTTTTAAACTCGGCTCGTTCCGAGACGATCTGCTCTATTGGCTCAAACAGAACGGTGAGTCGGTTTATATATAAGAGGTGGTCGGGATTTGTTAATGGATTGCTTTCGCTTCTTAATGGGTTCTGTAATTAGTTTCTCAGCCGGCCAGAAATCCCGCCATTGCGGGATAGGCGACCGTAAAACTTTATTACATCAGCTCAAGTCAAGTGACCTCTTGCTTTTCTGGACAAGTAATCCACCTACGTACTTTATTGTAGGATTCGGTTTTTTTTCCTCCTGAATATATCGAGATGTCCCCCAAGTGAAAATGATTATTTTTTATTTTTGGTTGTTTCACTGTTAGTCTAGAATGGGGTTTTTGGGAAGCCACCAGGTCTAGCAATAACATAACATAAGTGGTTCTGCACTAATGCAAGAATTTTAAGAAAAAATCAAGCTCCAATTCTCACGTTTCAAATTATAGTGTGTATTAACTTTCAGACTTTATTATAAGACCACAAAAATTCCAAAAAATCCTCATTAACCAGATCAGCAATGAAGATTTGCCCGATGTATCGGTTTCCAGACCGTCGTCAAGGGTAAGTTGGGGTATAAAAGTTCCCGAAGACGATTCTCAAACCGTATACGTTTGGTTGGATGCGTTGGTTAATTATTTAACAGTGGCTGGATATGCGAATAAAACCGAACAAGACTTCAACAAAGTATGGCCACCAGACGTTCAAGTGATAGGAAAGGATATTTTAAAGTAAGTAGAAATTTAAAAAGTTTATACATAAAGTTATTCCCGAATGTATCAAGTTTGATAAACGCCGCCTTTTAAAATAAACATTTTTTAAAGTCTTTCTTAACATTTAACAGGCAAGACAGGTTAATATTAAATAAATTTAATTTTAAAGATTTCTTATTTCAATGGCAAAGAAACCCTATAATAAACGTTTGCTATAGCAAGAAGGGGATTCTTTAAATACAGGTGAAATAACGTGCAATGATTTTGGTATGAATTTAAATGAGATAAATTTCAATGAAAAAGATTCAACATTTGCAAATCAAATGCCACACCGCGACATAAATTGCCCAGCTACGTGTATTGAATTTATAAGGCATTTCTTTTTAATTTTTAGATTTCAGATTTTCCGTGAAGATTTTTATTTATATTACCCTCTTGATAAAATTTGGTCATTGACTGGCCGAGTCAACGAATAAATAACAACCCGGCATTAGGTCGCTCCAAAGAAAATCGGAAATTGAATTTTCTCTTTTCGATTTAAAATTAATTTTACGCTTTGGAACACCGAAAACGATACATCTATATTGAAGTCACAGCTTGTGCATTTAAAAAATCAAAAAATAATTAAAGAGGTTTTCATATTATAAATTCAATAACAAAATGTTGTTAAGAATTTAATTAGCTTTAAAATTAAATTATTGGGGCATTTAACAAGATAAATTATCCAAAAACGTCAGACTTTTCAAGTAATAAGCAGGCATGTATGAGTTATTGGAAATAGGAAACACAATTCACAAATTTCCAAACGTAACAAAATGTTTCTTTTAAGTTTAATCGTTAAAATTTAATTACATTTTAGAACCCAACAAATTAAATTAGCCAGAAAAACATTATTTTTACAAAAATTAATTTGTAGTTTATATAACTCTTAAAATTTTAATTTTAGGGATTCGATATATAAGACCTTTTTTGTAGAAGACTTAATTTCCTACAAAAAATGTTATTTACATTTTTGTCTAAAGTCGACCGTTTACAAGTTACAGAAAAAAGTCTCCGAGAGACGCGATATCGCTGGTTTGCAAAAAATAACTCTAAAAGTTTCAAGAAAGTTTTCAACTAATTTTTACTAATAAATCCCTGCTGGTTCAAAAACAAACTTTACTTTCTCTAAACGGCTGTACATTCTGGTAAAAAATTACCTGGAATTTTCCATTTAAAAACCTATATATAACCTATTCAATACATAATACAACACACATAAATATAATTATGTAATAATTATTACCTACACACACATTTGGTGGTTAATTCTATCAAATTCCACTAATTAGCAGCTCTTTCATAATTCCAAACCAAATATTAACTAACACAAGAAACAATCTTCCAAAATGTCGGTCACTTTCGTGAGTGGGGGATATTTTTAAGAATAGGCCAGTCGTACCAATATTTACTAATCGTAGAATAAATATAATTATATTTATATCCAGTATAGTTTTATATCTTTAAGAACAGAATAGAGGGACTTTTTCAAAATTAGGTCTACTCGATTGTGAATCTTAAATTAAGGATAATATTATTTCATTTAAAGTCTTTCTTAACATTTAAAGATCTACTTGTTTAAAGAAAGATTAATATTTAGTTTAATGTTAGTTTTAGCCTTGACAATATTAGTTCAATCATCTTGTTTCAGAGATTTTTTTCCGTGTATTTTTGTATAAATGTCGTTCTAACAAATATTAAAATTAATTAGTATTACATTACTTTTATACCTACCTACTAATAGTATTTGTCGTAGAAAATATTGCAGTTATGTTTTGAATTGTTTACAATATAATAAAACAATTGCGCCGAATGTTTTATTGCGGACCATATACGAAAATGCTTCCCTGGAAAATTACTTGAACCTTGTTAGATTTATTTTTTTAGGACTACCTACATAAACGGCAAGGCTTATAAGCCTATAAGCCGATAAACCACAGCAAAGCAAATCGCTAAAAGAAAACATTGTAGTGATGTTTATTAGATGTAAGTTTAAGTAAAATTTATGCTTTGACCCTTTTGCACTAAAATCCATTTTTAAAGCTCACAAAAAAATGTCGAATGATTGATTTCAGTTCGCTGGTCCAGACTAAAAAAATTCTTGCGCCATACTGCAAACCTATCAATTATCGTGACCATTACGATGCAGAACGACGAGTGCACTCGAAACAATCTCGAAAGAGATAAAATTGGCGCTAACTTTTAACCAGACGTCGTTTATCTCTATTTTCCTGATATAGACGTAACGGTAAATAAGAGCGGTGCATTATAGGGGATGGCAATGCGAAAAGTTTTGGGTTTCGTGATGACATAAAAAAGGATGTTAAAGGAAATGCCTGTAATATTTCAAGGTCTGCATTTGTAAGTAATAGATTAACTACCCTTTTTTATTTGCTATTAAGCTTGAAAGGAAGAGACAGACTAATGCTAATAGGTTTGTTTCTTATAGATTAATGTTAAAAATTGACTAGATAAATACAAAGTTTTTTGCAGATGATTAGTTTTGATCTTGTCAGTATCTGCATTATAAAATATCTTCTTGTAACAAACACGTTACAATCTAAAAAACACTAATTTTGGAACAAAATATGAATATATAAATAAATAAATAACTGTATTTTATTTAATAAAATATAGTTATTTAAAAATTAATCCCGGTGCATCCACCATTTTTTACACTTTTAATTTTAAGTACTTTTAAATGTTCTGTGTCTTAAAAATTGACTGGTTAAATACAATGTTTTTGCAGATTATTAGTTTTACACTTAATTAATCTGTTTTGATCTTGTCAGTATCTGCAGTATAAAATATCTTGTACCAAACACGTTTAAATTTAAAAAAACACTAATTTTGGACCAAAATATAAGTAAAATAACTGTATTTTATTTAATAAAATACAGTTATTTAAATTAATTCCGGCGCATCCTCCTTTTTTAACACTTTTAATTTTAAGTACTTTTAAATACTCTGTATCTTAAAAATGGACTGGTTAAATACAATGTTTTTTGCAGATTATTAGTTTTAAACTTAATTAATCTGTTTTGATCAGTATCTGCAGTATAAAATATCTTGTACCAAACACGTTTCAATTTAAAAAACACAATTTTGGAACAAAATATAAATAAATAAATAACTTTATTTTATTTAATAAAATACAGTTATTTAAAAATTAATCCCGGCGCATCCACCATTTTTGACACTTTTAATTTTAAGTACTTTTAAATACTCTGTATCTTAAAAATTGACTGGTTGAATACAATGTTTTTTGCAGAATATTAGTTTTACTGCAGTATAAAATATCTTGTACCAAACACGTTACTATTTAAAAAAACACCAATTTTGGAACAAAATATGAATAAGTATATAAATAAATAACTGTATTTTATTTAATAAAATACAGTTATTTAAAAATTAATCCCGGCGCATCCACTATTTTTGACACTTTTAATTTTAAGTACTTTTAAATACTCTGTATCTTAAAAATTGACTGGTTAAATACAATGTTTTTACAGATTATTAGTTTGAGATTTAATTAATCTGTTTTGATTCGTCAGTATCTGCAGTATAAAATATCTTGTACCAAACACATTTCAATTTAAAAAACACCAATAACTGTATTTTATTTAATCCCGACGCATTCACCATTTTTGACACTTTTAAATTAATTTTAAGTACCTACTTTTAAAACGACAACACTGCCTTTTTTTTTAATTATAATACAATATTTTAATTTACATTTTTAAAACGTTTTTTTCTTTTTATATAAATAAATAAAATTTTTAAACAAATCTTTGTATAAAAAATAATAAAAAAAACAGCTGTTAACGTTTAAAAAACTAGTAAAAAATCGGAATGTTTTAAAATTTAATTTTCATCAAAGAGAAAATATACGTTTTTATTATTTGTACTGGTTATATATAAATAAAATACTAGGAAAAGCCACAATTCAACACGTGGCTGGCTATTTTATTTACTCCCAAATTATATTGCGTACAAACAAAAAAATTTATTGAATAATAAATAACATTGTGTTTTAAATATTAATGCGCCTTTTTGATGTTAGTGCTTATATCAAATAAAGTCGTTTATTATTATTATTATTAAAAATAAATTTAATACTTTTTTTTATTACATTGTTGGATAATCAAATATAGAAAAATGTCAAGTCGTGGAAAGCTGTTACATAGACTTTCCACTGACCCAGCCTGCTAGCAAAATATGTGGATCACCTTTTTATCGAGACGTCTCGATGGAGAGTCGATAACAAAAAGGGCAAAACCCTGCTGGAAGAACAATATTTCTGTTACAGGTTCCACGGCATATATTGGCCGGCCTTCCTGATGGGAGCCAACCTCGAGCCACCCAGATCGATCCTGTGCCACTCGCATTGGACCGTCGACGGGGAAAAAATGTCGAAATCGAAGCGCAACGTCGTCTGTCCGTTCGTGCAGGCGGAAAAGCACACGTCAGACGGTCTGCGATACTTCTTGCTCAGAGAGGGTGTCGCTCACAGCGACGGAAGTAAGTATATTATTATCCTTCGGGATTTCCGACTGCTCCTTTTTATTTTTTTTGCCCCAGTCCTCTGCTTCAAGCCATATGCTTTGCCGCGCAAAGACTGAAAAAGATGATACGAACTCTGGTATCATTTTTGTTAGACATGAGACCTATGAAAAATTATCCGCTGAATTAGAAAATGCCGTCAAAAGTCATGAAAAACATTTTTCATATCTCACGTGCAAAATAATCGATCCACACAAATTTTCGATGAATTTCAATCGCTAATAACTTTTTTATTTGATGTCGGATTTAAACGAATATTAAAGAATATTGTAGATAAATTAATGGACAATCGCTCACATTTTAAAAAACATACTAAAAAATAGACGTACGTTTATAATATACACCTCAAAATTTAAACATTAATTTGCAAAAAACAATTTGATAGCTTTTGAAAGCCGTGTATGATATGTCCAAGTATGGGATGATTCCACAAAACTGTCACTGTCATTCTCCATAGCCTATGGATGGACCATAGCAACCTTAGTTCTTCATACAGGAAAAATATTGGAAATTGCAATGTTTTTTAAAAAAATCGATATTTTCCACAAAAATAAATATATCGAGGTGAACCCAAAACAAAACTGTTAAGAATAGATGTGACTTGATAAATAAAACTTAATTTAGAACAATATACGGTTTTGCCACTCTACAGAGTGTCTTAAACTTATGGTAAAAAACATCTTTTTGTTTAAACCTGTAAATTATAAACGTACGTCTATTTTTTAGTATTTAAAATGTGAGCGATTGTCCATTAATTTATCTACAATATTCTTTAATATTCGTTTAAATCCGATATCAAATAAAAAAGTTATTTGCGATTGAAATTCTTCGAAAATTTGTGTGGATCGATTATTTTGCACGTGAGTGTATTTATCATTCACCCATCGATTTTGAAAATCTTTGGAAATTCTGAATAGCTGATTTTTTGACTCTTATGTCTAATTTTGGGAATACGATATTTTGCACATAGCATTATACTACAGAAAGAGATGTATTTTTTTCGAAATTTCAAGTTATTCCCATTCATGAGGCAGTTGAGTTTGATACCCGTAATATCCCTCCCTAATATAAGTAAGGTAAACCCTCGGAACGTTTTCGAGATTTTGTGAATATCGCGGCTTACCACGATTATATGCCAATTTTTCGAAAATTTTCGTTATTTTCTATAGTTTAGTCCAAAAATGAGCAAAAGTGGATTCTTTGACTTACGTCTAATTTTGGGAATACGATATTTTGCACATAGCATTATACTACAGGGTGTTAAAAAAAGAGATGTTTTAATACACCGTAATACCTCTTCCTATAGGATAACCTAACTGTTATTATAATAACATTTAAGTTATCCCTCGGGACGTTTTCGAGATTTTTTGGATATCTTGGGTAACCGCTATTATATGGCAATTTATCAAAAATTCACTTTATTCTTCATTTTAGTCCAAAAAATGAGTAATGGTTTATTTTTTGATGAAATTAACTAAATTAACTTGTCTAAAATTATTTTATTCATTTTTCGTGTTTAATGAAATTGGGTTTGTACCCATTTTGAAGCATTCAGTGGCGTACTTATTTTTTCTTTTCAAAAAAACGACCCTAATAATTTTTTCCGAATTTTGACAGAAAAATTGTTATAGTAGGAATCTGTCAAGTGACATTTAAAATATTTTTATAGGTTAGATAGAGTTTTTAATTCTCTATATTTTGAGCCTTTCCTTATTAAAATAGAGTGACAAATAAAAAAGTTACGGGTGTATATATATATATATATATATATATATATCAATATCAATAAAAAGTCAATTTAAAGCTTTTTTCACCCATTCAAGTATAACCAAAAAAGTTTAAAATCGTTCAGTATAAAATAACATTGGACCTTTCGTTCCTTTTTTATCCTCTCCCACTCGTGGGAATATTTTAATCAAAAGCAATCGGCCCCAATTTACTCCTTCATTAAATCCTACTCAATATTAATTTTGTAGGCTTTCTTTTAAAATCACAGTTTTTGTATAAAACCCACTAATGATATAAATTGCCTCATAAAGATTTTCCTGCAATAAAAAACTGTGTGTGGGTGAAATTACTTATCCCATTAGTTGCAATTTGTGTGTTTTTTTTCAGCAAAATGATTATACATTTTTTAACCGATTTTATTAGGAAGTAGCTTATTTCATTAGCTATAGATATTAATCTATAGCTTTATTAAAAGATAAATCGTTTAAAGTTAACAAAAAGTTAGTTGTTTATTATTATTTTAAAATCAAAATATTTTTGGAAAACATTTTAATTTCGTATTGTGTAAAATTAAATTTCCCTTCATATGATACCAAACTTGACTTATTTTGAACCAATAATAACCCATATTTAACTAAAAAACACTTTATCATAGCCTACTAAGATGAATATTGTTTTATACGATTACTCGTTTATTTTAACAGCAAATTTGACGTTTTATGTATCCTTTTAAAGGGATTTTAACTCTTTTTATTTTAAATATAAAAAAAATATTTTTAATCAAAATTTTATAATTCAAAATGAAACTGGAAACCAAAAGTATCATGAACAGAGGAAAAAATGAGAAGAATACTTTTTCAAAAAAAAAATTCTTGAGAAAATATTTTTTTTTCATCGAGAATTTTTTTGATTTTTAGAAAAGAAATGTTTATGTAATAAATTAAAACCATTTTTTTGAAAAAAAAACAATCTGGCAAAAAAAGGGAACCATAAATACCAATATTAAGAAATTAAATAGTGTAATAGTGTTAAATATTTTTTTTGAAAATTAAATATATCTCAAAAACTGTTAGTTGTTTGGTATTATTTTAAAAACAAAATAAATTTTGGTAAATATTTTAATTTTGTTTTGTGTAAAATTAAATTTTCTTTTATATGATACCAAACCTGACTTATTTTGAACCATATTTAAATAAAAAAAACACTGTTTTAAATTTGTAGACAATGGTTTAATATTTTTTAAGACAAACGTCTCACAGTAAATTAAAGGTTTTATATGTCCTTTTTAAGGGATTTTAACTCTTTTTATTTTGAATTAAAAAAATATTTTTATCAAAATTTTAAAATTTCAAATGAATCTGAAAATCAAAAATATTATGAACAGAAGGAAAAATGAGAAGAATACTTTTTCAAAAAATTTATGAAAAATTACTTTCTTTTTCTTTAAATGAAATATCACGGTGCTGTTCTGAGAGGTGATTTTTGGACTTTCTGTGAAACCAAATTTTTTTTTATATTCTTGTTAATTAGGTCATAACTAAAATTTTAAGAGCAAAATAAAAAAAATTTGACGGTTAATTTTGTTTTAATTGGATGATTATTAAAAATATGTATGCACACTTTCAATTCTCCAATTAAAACTTGCGATTTTATTTAAATATTATCATAACTTTTTAAATCAGATTAAAGATTAGTTAATTTCCTAAAAAAAGGTCTATACATTTTTTATATCTTTTACTGTTTTGTTGTAATACACGTTTAAAGTTTTAATTTAAGGTTAAATGTATAGTATACATTTATTAAACAATAATTCTAAGGGTGCCACATTTTATTTAGGGCCGATTTATTCATTTTTGATTTATTTGACGAATAATTTCTTTGGATACTAGATATTGCCAAGACATGAAAGTTATCGGCCCGATAAACTTTACTAAAGATGAATAAACCGGTCCTTAGTTCAATTTCATGAATTTCTTCGTAACTTTTACTACAATTTTTCATTTTTGTTTATAAAAAACACTTTAAAAAACTAAACAAAAATTATAGAATACGTATACTGAAAATGACAATTCAAACATCAAATAAATTTTTAATAGATCTAAGTTTCATGCATGGCAACCTTTAAGGATATATTAATTAAGGGAACATAAATGTATACGTCAAAGGTTAGATTAAAAGTTTGAACGTTTATTGCAACAAAACAGTAAAATTTATAAAAAAAAATGTAAAAACCTTTTTTTTAGTTATGCAAATATTAAATATTTAAATTAAATGGCTAGTTTTAATTGGATAATTGAAAGAGTGCATACATATTTTTAATAAACAGCCAATTAAAACAATTCAAACCGTCAAATTTTTTTTATTTTGCTCTTAAAATTTTAGTTATGACCTAATTAACAAGAATTTAAAAAAAAAATAGGTTTCACAGAAAGTCTAAAAATCTCTCAGAACAGCACCGTGATATATCTTTAAAACTGTTCTGCTTGACTTTTGACCGGCAATTTTACATGGGAAAAGTCGGCGATACAAACTGCTTCCAACTAGCGTTTTGTTTTCAGATTTCAGCGAAACAAAACTGACAAGAATCTTGAACAGCGAACTGGCCGACACGCTGGGCAACCTTCTGAACCGTTGCACGGCACTCAGCTTAAACCCGAATCAAATTCTGCCCGAGATAGAAATCGACTCGTTCGAATCCATATCGAAGCTGGACGTGACCAAAAAGCTGATAGATCACGTGACCAGCTTGCCAGGTAAAAAGATCCATTAAATTAAATTCTTCGCGAGTTTCATCGGGAAAGTTCACCAAATGCACCTGAGATCATTTTATATTATAATTTATTTTTCTCAGGACGTACTTTTAGTTTTTCGATTAATTTTATAACAGCTTGAGGTGTAAAAATTTTTTATTTATGCATTCTCTTGAATGAAAATGCTGCATTGGAAATTGCAATTTAATGTTCATGGCTTTAAGATTAAAATGGAGGAATATAAAGGACTGCAGTGGCTATAAATCTAGCATTTAAACATTTGACAGTAATTTATTAAAGGTCTTTAAATACTCTGAAAAATGTGTTTGTCAAAATATTTCTCAAATCAATTACCATTTTTGTACAACATTGTACATTAGGGTTTCCGTTATTTACCAACTTTTGGAAATTAAACGCTGTACAAAAACGATTTCCTATGATTTTTTTATAAATCCACTGGTTTAAAAGTTATTTAAGATTAAAGTTAAACTTATAGATATTTTTTCGATTTTTTTACTTTGGCTGCAATATTATCATTATTTTTATGAAAATAAATTTTGTTTATTTTAAAAAATATGTGATTTTAATGTATTATTGAAAAAGTAAAAATAAAAGAGATAAGCAAAAATTATTTGCAAGGGATTCCGATAAATTAAAAAAATCTGGTACTAGTTTTACTTAATTTTAGTACGATTACTTTTTTAACATAATCTTTTTATTTCTAAAGCGAAATTCTACAAAATTTTATACGATTTTATAAAATATTATACAATGAAAAATGAAAGTAAAGAGTCAGAGTAAAGTGTAAAAAGTAAAGAGCGAGAGTATAGAGTGATAATAAAGAGTAAAAAGTGAGAGTAAAGAGCGAGAGTAAAGAGTGAGAGTAAATAGTGAGAGTAAATAGTGAGAGTAAAGAGTGAGAGTAAAGAGTGATAATAAAGAGTAAAAAGTAAAGAGTGAGAGTAAAGAGTGAGAGTAAAGAGTAAAAAATAAAAACTTGGTGTTTTCTACTGCAATTTGACTTAATCCGGTTTTTTGGAAATGCGGGCAAAGTTACGCAAAATTTAAAAAAATGTTTTTTTAGAAACTTGTCAGCAACATTACGAGGACTTGAACTTTTACAAAGTGGTCGACAGCGTTGTGGCAACTCTGCATTCGGCAAACTTATTTTTCGAAACGCTGAAACCCTGGCAGCTCAAAAAGGATCCTACAACGTTGAACGATCTCAATGTTGTTTTGCACATCACCATGGAGACGCTACGGGTTTCGGCTGTTTTATTGCAACCCATCATTCCGAATATAACCGATATGCTTTTAAATAAAATTAACGTACCAAAAGACGAGAGATACTTTGATAACTTGCGATTGTTTTCCTGGAGCAATAGAGAGTTTAGAGAAAGGAATCTGTCCTCTGAAAAGGCGGTGCTATTTCAAAGGATAATATCAGAGGAAGCAGACAACAAAAAGAAACAAAAGAGAAAGACTTAAGTAATGAGTGTATGCTATAAAATATTTATAGCCTTTGTTGAAATAAAGAGTGTGTGGGAATAAAAAAGTTTTCTTTTCTTTCCTCATCCTGTGTGTTTTAGATCCTACGCTGTAAAGTGGCATAGTAAGTACTTACATATAAAGTAGGTTTGAAAGTTTTATAAAATGCATTAGTGAAATTTATAATGTAACTTCAAGAGATCATATAATTTATTAACAGAAACTTTCTCAATGTTTACAATCGATTTGCAAACTTTGCTTCAATTGTGGTTTTTATGGCCACTAATTATTTTGAGCAGTATATTTTATTAAAGGTAGTTTTTTGAAATAAAATACATTTTTAAACCATAATTCTAACTAGTGAAGTATAAATCAATGTAATGCGCCATTTTTAAGGCTTACTTTTAGATAACCTCAAGTTGTAAGGTTAAATAAAGCAATTTATAAAAGGATTTTAAAATAATTTTGATATGTTCAAAGGAAGGGTGTGAAATATATTCGAATAAAACAATCTATAGCAATTAGTTTAGTTCTTTAATATTTACATTTATTTAGTTTAATCGTTTACATCCATTAAGGGTATAAAACATTCAATATTTACAATAGCATTAAGATATTTTTTAGCTACAAAACTTTAGTTAACACTTTTCTTTACAGATATGTACTCGTTTAAGTTTTTCTAAAATATTTTTGATTTATTTATCAACACTACAACAATATGTTTTTGAACTTGTATAACATTGTTGTACTATTGATGTACTACAATTATGTCTATATGATTTTGTAACCCTGTATCTTAGTCTATTAGATTCTCTGGAGATATATGTTGTACATTTATTTTTTCCATTCTACCGTACGTGTAAATAAGCCATTTATTACTTTCGTTAATGATAAAAAATGCAATTAATTTGCGTTGATGAGTAAAATCATAAAAAAGTAGTTAAATATAGGCGACTACGTTTAATGTTAAAAAAACATAAAAGTGTTTATTAAATGACTTGTTTACACGTTCTATATTATAACTTATTTGGTATGCTAATTTTGATTTGTTTATTATTATTACGGAATACAAATTAAATATTAAAATATAATTTATACGATAAAAATATAATTTTCAATTTATTGACGGGATTATCTATATTGCTATTGACTAGATCGAATTAAGAGATAGATTATCAAGGATATGCGTCGATCACAAAAGACTAGAAAAACTCACAAATCTGTACAATTATGCTCGTTGAGGTGAAGTGACCCAAATACCCTATTTATTAACACTTTTTTCTACAATCGATTTCTCCACAAATGCCACCATATTTATTTACAAATATAAAAAATACAACAACCAAAACCTCACTCATATATACTATTTAATAAACTAAGCCATTACCATCCCAATTTTATTATTTTGATTATTTGAAAATTGTTTGATTTACAACAATGACAGATTGTTAAACCTACCAATTTTGTTGAAAAAATCTGTTGGTTTAATATTAAATTCCCTTATCTTGGCTTAAAATTGAGAAAACTTGTGCTTAGTTTAAATCACTTTTCTATTATTTTTTTTTGTAAATAAAGTATTACATTTACTGCTAACAATGATATAAACAAGGGTATTATTTACAACATAGACTATGAACATGTACAAAACATTTGCGATATGTTAATAGGTATTAATTTTAGTTGAAAATGATTCAGGTACGAACTATAAAATAAATATTTACATAATATGTATTTATGTATATGCAAACAAATCACAGATAATTCATTTATTTATTTGGTCCTTGCCAAACTTAACAAATTAAAATGAAGACTTTTTTCTTATCCGTATTGGAATGTAAATAAATAACTAGTTGTTTGATCAAAAAAGCCCAGTCAAAGATTATGTTTTTTATATTGTAAAACCAGGCTTTTGAAGTTGAATGGAATTCCGTATACAGGATTTTAAGTATAAGAAATTGAAAAGCGAATTTAAGCTTATTTGGTTTTCTCTGCTGCAGTATAAAGTTTTCTTATTTTCCTTCATTTAACGTTTTTTATTTCAGCAGGTAATAATACCATCTAAAATCGACCAGGCAAATAGGGGCGGGTCGTTATTTTTAACAATTTTCTCTTTACAGTTTCTCTACCGAAATCGATTTTTTTTGCTTAAATTTCTTTAGTTCGGCCGCACAGTGTTTCAATTCTGGAAAATATCGGCAAAACCTCAAAAATTGACATTTTTTTCAGGTAAATTTTGAGTAAGATGGGTAGTTAATACCTGTCTCCATTCTGTTGTGAAAAAAAATTATATAAAATACGTATATTTTGTCTTGTACATCAGTTTAAACTTGACGCTTTCAGTTGAAGGTACGCGATCGCTGCGAAAAATTGTTTATTGTTTAAAAGTGAATAACTTTGTTTGGTGTGTCCGATTGTTATGCGGTTTGATGAAGGGTGATCTTCAAGGTATCTTAAATTCAGATATGTATTTGTTTTTCGTAGATTTTGCTTGTACAACGGGTTATTGTAACCGACAAGATCGGCCTGTTAAAATCGCAAACTTTGAATCGAGCTTTTAGAACAATGGAGCTACAAAAATTGTAATGAATTGTAAGGCATTATTTCAAGATCCGTTGAATAGCTTAGAGTTTTGTCTATCAAGCCATCAATAAATTAGCTGCCCCAACTTGCCCCCGGCTCTTTAAAACTACATGTTCTTGGGCGCTCAGGAACGGTTGTGGTAAAAAACCTCGAGATTTTAAGCCTATGTCGAGCGCGTATCTGTGTTTTTGCTTTACAAAATATAAGATTTTTTTTTATTTCTGGGTTTTGTTAATGACGTTTACTCGATTCACTCGGATTTATCTCAAAACGTTTATTACAACAGCGGTGTCTAGACTTTCACTTGCGTAAATCGTTCGTGACTACTAAGATATTTAACACCGATTTTACGTATTTAACCCACCTCTTGTAGGTGCATTAAAACAACTCCGCATGCGCATTGTAGTGTGTTAATATCAAATTTGAATTGTGGTTATTTGTGTTGACAATTTTTTAGCGAATCCAGTGACGGAGATTGTTTAATATATTTGTAGGTTTTTAAATAATATCATATAAATGTAATTATAATAAACTAAATAAAGCTATTTTATAAAAAAAAATATTTATAAAGTTTTATTTACATTTTAAAAAGAACCTCTTACGGGTTTAAAATTAATGTCGACAATATTTGATAAAAATGTCCGCCATTTGAGGTCCACCATTTTGAATTTTGAAATTCTGATTTCAGATTCACTATCAGCGACCACAAAAACCCCTGTATGGTGATTTTCAATTAATTCCGTCAATTTTTACAAATATGTCCGCCATTTTGGATCCACTATTTTGAATTTTGTAATTCTGATTCCAGATTCGGTATCAGCGACCCTAAAAACCTCTATATACGGATTTTTAGGAGAATCCGACTACTCCTTGATATTTTGCCGAAAATTTCGAGAATTAAAACACTGTGGGCCGTAGAAAGTTTTTGAAAAATTGACACAAACACCGATTTTTCTATTTTTACGAGTGACATTTTTTCTTGAAAATGCGATAACTTGGCCAAAAGTGTTTTGATAGTTACTTTTTTTTTAAATTGTGGGTAAATGTTCACTACATACAAAAAATATATAAAAAATTAAGTGAATTGAATCAATTTTTTTACATTGTTTTTTCTAAAAAAAAGGCAAAAATTTGTTTTAAAATATTTCTTACACGTGAATAGTCATTTATGTATCAAGGCAGTAAAGTCACGAATGTGGAAATTATTTTCCGAGGCGAAAGCAGAGGCAAATATCCACGTGAGTGATAAAAATGACTTTAATGCCGAGGTGCATATTAAATTTTATCCGAAATCACATTTAATAATACTAATAATTAATATTGATGATTAAATCAAATGTCATTTGAATGTAAGAAGTGTCTACGTATCCTGTTTGTTGCGACGGTTATTATATATTTGCCTGCCGCGGCGATTTTTTAATCTAATTAATAAAATTAACTTATTATTTTCATTAAACAACCGAATTCCGCGACGGTTGCTGCTGAGGAGCAGTAGAGACATCTTAAAATGTATAATGGGTTGCATACAATACTCGTATTAAATCGGTAGTAAAGTTCTACTTTACTGCCGATTTCGGATGAAACAAATTTAAGCAAAAAGATATAGATTTCGGTGTAGAAACTAAACAAAATTCGTTAAAAAATAACGACTCACCCCTTTTTGTCCGGTCGATTTGAGATGGACAGACTGCAATGCAGAAAACTGGACAGGATAGATTCTATATAAGTCTACCACGAAATATGAGTATGTACAATCGAGTTTTCGACACTCTACACCATGGTGTCCTGGAGATTGTCAAAGTCCTGTCATATGGCACTGACGTCCTCCCCGAAAAAGTCCTTCTCGGTGGAGTTGACGCGCGTCTGCCTCACCGACTCGGTACTCAAATGTTCACTGGAGAACTCTCCGAACGAGCCGTTCCTCCTAGCGTTCACCACCAGAGTCTTGGTGCCGTAATCAGTGATGAACTTGTCGTTGGTATTCAAAGATACCGACTGATACCCGCACTTGCACCAAGAGGGATAGTGCGCCGTCAAAATCCGCTTGAAAGCCTCACGAAACTCTGTATTGAAGATCGAGTATATAATCGGATTGAAGGCGGAGTTCGAATACCCCAACCACGTCAATATTTTGAAGGTTATGTCGGGGATGCAGGTCTTGCAGAACGCCGCGACTATGTTTATGCAGAAAAACGGCACCCAGCAAATCAAAAACACCCCCATTATGATCCCCACTGTAATAGCCGCCTTATGGTCGCTCACGTGGTAAGGCGAGCTGTGATGGTTGTGCAGGTGGATGTGGAGGGCCTTGTTTTTCTGCTTTATACTCTTTTTCTTCGTTGTCGCGTCCGGAAGATCGATTGGTCTGGTGATGGCTCTTATGTTCTTCACGTGCTTCTGGGCGTAGCAGTACAGTCTGCAGTATATTCCTGAAACAAGGTAAAGAGTATATTGTAGCGGAATCATGACTCATCGCCGATGACTCATCATTCCGCTGGAATATTCGGGAAGGCACGTAGGCACTGAATATATAATGAAAAACGCAGCAAGGAGCATTCAGTCAAGCTTTGGTACTCGCCACGAAATAAATAAATAGACTCTAGTGATATATAAATAATTAGAAGTTAAGTGTTTGGTTAGTTTTATAGTTTCTTAGTGTTTTAAGTGTAATTAAGTTATAAAAATAAATCGTTTAGTTCGTTAATCAATAATTCACTCTACGAACAGTAAAAACGTTACAATATCATTTTGTCTTCTACAAAACTTTATTCGTATTTAGACAAAATTAAGCTCATGATCGAAGAAATATAACAGTTGAAAAACATGTTCTAAACATGTTTTAAAAATTATTTTGTTTCACATATTATGATTTCATTTTTTAATCTACGGATACGAATTAACGAACAAATGACGATTGTTTAATATCAAATCCATTCGCCATGCAAATTTGTTTGTGGTTGGCCAGCGGATTTTAGGATTTAATGCGTTTATAATTCTTTTATGGATATGGTTTGTAAAACAGATTTAAAAATGTAACTTCTATTAAAATGTGGTAAATTTTAATGAACTTTTTTTTAAATTTTATTATATTTTTCTTTGTTAAAATAAAGTTCAACCCTGGTTTTCTACAAAAAATTGTATTATAATTTTAAAAAATATCTAATCAAGTAGGAAATGTAATGGCTCAGAAGACGTTTAAAAAAGTTTGAGTAAAATCAAAAAATCTCTTTTTTATTGAAAACCACGCATTAAGAAGGCACATAAAGGACCATCAGATAGTGTACAGGAGATTGCAGTAAAGATAAACTTTTATGAAAGTAATTTCGAACGTCTTGTCGTTAAAGTAAACAGAGATTATTCCGATGTTTGAATTTCAAGAAAAGAATTTCGTCCTTGGTCCTTGTTTGCAAGATTTTTAATTAAAAGTTTACAAAACCCGTTTTCATCGACCTGGCTAATTAAAAAATGTTGTTTGGAAGCTAAATTTGCTTTTGTCTTACATAAAACTAGTTTAAAATGGAAGAATATAAAATTTTTGGAGAAAAATATGCTGTAATTTTTCTCTTGATTGCATTTGTTGTATGGTAATTTTTAATTAAATTCAATTGTAGGCTGAAAGCAAAATTTTAATTAATCCTTTAAGTAAATGTTTTATTTTCCATTTTTCACCTATTCAAATTTCATTTATATGTACCTTAAATAAATAAACATTACATATTATTGTTATTATTATTACTTAAACGGACATCATTTAAACCAATTAAATCAAAATGTGTTTGCGTTCTTACAATATTTATTTAGGAGAAAATATTGTAAGCTTAAATTTATTCGTAAACCTATTTCATGCAGAAGTAATTAAAGATAATAGTTCTAGTTTTAGTTATGTCCTGTTTAAATATCGCTCATCCTTTTAAACAAATAAACTCAGAAAGTTTGCTCTTTTGTGTTTGATTTACATTCTGTTTGTTTCCTCACTAACTAAATTAAACACATCCAAAGCAATTGAATAAAATATAAAATATTATTAAAAATTAAAAGAAATAATTTTTATAACCATTTATGTAGGTGTTACAAAAATTGATTCTATTCTCCGTGAATCTGTTTTTTCTTTAAATTTTAAGCAACGGATGGCGCTTTAATCATTTTAAATAAGCAAAAACCTCTGTTTACGACATTATAGATGCATGTGATTCCTGAAGGTCAGTTAGAATTTATATGCAGATGAGAGTGTTGCTGTTTTATAATTCAAAAGTTTAAGTTCATTAATTTGCTAAAATATTAATAAAATATAAGTTGTAAGATTGTAAAATAACCAGGTCATACTGTTAATGATATATGATATCATGGAGTCTACACTTCAGTCCTAAGGCGGTTATACATTCATAATTAAAATGTAATTATGTCTAAATTCTTAAGACATAGTTGTATGCAGGCGCCAATGTAATTAACAGCACGTTAGACTGGATAAAACTTAATTATTATCAAGTTTAACATTCATCGTTCATTAAAAATTTTAATCGACTTACAAATGCTAAACACTCTGTTGAGCATGAAATGTTAACACCTTTAAGTTTGTCAGGATGTCTTAATTTAATGTCTCTATCTAGAAACCTTAAATATTATTTAGTTGCTGCTAAGTAGCAGTAGACACATCTTAAAATGTATAATGGGTTGCATATAACACTCGTATTAAATCGGCAGTAAAGTTCCACTTCTGGAATTGTCAAATTGTTATTGTATTTGTCAATTAAAAATTGTTGTGTCATCATGGAAAATTTTAAATGAGTAAGTAATGTGCGATCTGGAAAGGGAATGTTACAGCCAAAACACTTGCCAGTTGGGCAGAGAACTACTGGAATGGAATAATGTAATTTTGAAACACATGGTCACATTGAAGGAGCAAAAAGATGAACTCGATTTTATCATCAAAAAACAAGAGGATGAACTGCAGAGGCTGAAAGAGGAACTGGAAGAAAAGGCGAATATAGAGAAAAAGGTAAAATACGACTCACGAAATGATATTTCGATAAATATTGAATCGTTTTAGTATTCCAACGCTTCGGAAGGTATGATACATCAGATTGAGGTGTATGATAAAGTCGTTAAAATGCTGGAAGATGGGTATGGTAACTTGGTGGATACCTCTGAAGGAGTAGCTCAGTTGGTCAGTCAAGAAGTTAATGATTTGGAGCAATTAATGGATAAAAAGACCAGTACTGAAGAAGCCGCTCGAGAAAAGTAATCACTACATAATGAGAAAATCATATTCCATTGATTTTTTTTATAGGTTGTGCGATTGTAAGGATTTGGAAAATGTAACCATTAGAAGAAAAGATAGAAGGGGATGTTGTGTAAAGCCAGATTGCCCGCGTGGACCACCAACTGGTAAAAATGGAGATATTAAAAGCCCCAATCTTATCCCAACTACCGTCAAATAAAATAATAAATATGTATATTTGCATTTTGTAAATTGTATTTTATCAGTCACAATATGTTAATATAGGTTTTTATCCCCACGCGGTCTATAATTTAAACTTTATTGTTGTCAACATTCGATAAAGAAATACCTTGTTATGGCCTAGGCCGATAAAAATTTTTATGAGGCAAGTAATTAGTTCGATTTTTTCTTGCTAGGGGTATTGTTTTGACAAATTAATCCTTTTCTAAGAATTTAAAATTAAATATGAATAATAAAACAAAAAGTGAGGTTAGGCAACCAAGAAAACGCACGATTCTTTTTCTACGATTTAAATTATCTTTAAGTTTTAATTTGCTTTAAGTTTTCAGTGAAATTAAATGTTAAACACAGCTTAAACATTCCAAACAACCTATTTTTTAAATAAAAATCTAAACAAATTGAAATTACCTACCTATTTATTAAACAATTAATTGAATTCAATGTAATAGCAAAAATCCATTTCTACTTAAATCATGTTGCTAGGTATTGTCAAACTATTACTGCTTCTAAAAGCAATAATTATTGTACATTTAATGTAATCTTTAGCTAATAAATAAATGGGATTCTAAAAAAGTGAGGTTAGGCCGCTTTGATGTTGAATTAAATTGACCTATATAAAGTGCTTTGAAGATAAAATGTATGCCATTCGGCCAAGAAGTGCCTTACTTCTTAACCTAATGACATAAATAACTATTATTTGCATTTTTACTTTACAAAATTTATTGCAATACAATATTTTAAAACTTGTGACGATATACAAATGTATACCTTTGTTTTGGTTCGTTAACGACTTCTGCATCCATTCAACACAAAAGCAATAAAGAAAGTTTAGAATAAGGGTTTTTATTCGTATTGTTTCCATTTAATTAACAATTTCTGTCGAGAGAGCTAGGACTTGAATGGACCATAGCAAACTCCATTATTAGTGGAGACCGAATTCCATGCAATTCTCCCCCCTCATGTCTTTATACAGGGTGTTCTAAAAGTCAACGATATCCTTTGAGGAGGTCAGCTCATGAATAATCAGAATATCAAAACATGACCTTAGTAAAAAATCATTAGTTTTTAAGATATTGGCAATTTTATGAATTTTTTGAAACTTGACACCTAAAATCAGTATTTTGAGTGCCACAACTAAAAAATTCTATATTCTTAGATTATATTTTATGTTGCGTAACCCTGAATAGGACTGCTATTAATTACAATTCAAAATTAAATTAATAGTAGATTTTGTAGCTGTTGCACTCGAAAAACTGATCTAAGGTGTCAAGTTTTACAAAATTCATAAAAATGACTATATCTCAAAAACTAGGTCATATTTTGATTTTCTGCTTAGTCATGAGTTGGTCTATCAGCCCTCCAAAGGATATCGTTGACTTTTGGGACACCCTGTATAAGATTTTTAAGAGCATAAAAGTCCGGTCTCTAGTCGTTTGAAAGTACTCACCGAGCATAACAATGCAGGGTACGTAGAAGGAGATGCAGCTGCTGACCACCGCATAAGTCGGGGTCAAATCAAGAGCGCATGTTGGGTAGTTTTGCCCCCCTGCATTGTACACCAAAGGTTGGACGGGCCGATGCAAGCCCAATGATATCGGCACGAACGATATCAGCGCGGCGAGAAGCCATATCGTTCCGATTGTTCCCAATGCCACCCTTCTTGTGACCCATCTCCCGTATCTGAAAACAAAACAACTCAAATTAGTTTTAAGAGTAGGTAATTTTTTTGATAAATCAAAAGTTTGGAAACGAATATCTTCCCAACGGTTACAGTAATCAATTAAACTCATAAAACCTTTTTTGTAGAGCGTTAAATTTCCTACCAAAATATGTAAAAAAAAATTTTTTTTTTAAATAAATTTTATCTTTTATCTTGAATCTTTTAAATGGTTATAGTAATCATCAGACTTTTTAGTAGAGAATTGAATTTCCTACAAAAATGTGTATAAAGATTTGATTAATAATGAAATATGGTATTTTTTATAAAGGACTAAAGAAAACTGTGATATTAATATTAAGAGCCTATCACCCTAGTGATTATAAACCTAACGCCTCCCAAAAATGCTGCTGTCAGAATTAACTTATTGTCTATGGAATTTCTTTTCATATACCTTCTTAAAATCTGTCAGTTACTGAAGGCGATATAATTTCGCCGAAATGTTTAATTTCAATTATTTTTGACGTTTGGTGCTCGGTAAATGTTTACTTTTATTTCCATCCTAATGGAAAATCCAAGGAAAAATTGCTTGATTTTATTTCAAGCAAATAAATGGGGCGGAAAGGATATATCCAAATAAATTCTCTTTAATTTTATTGTTTTTTAACCTGTAAGAAAGCAATTTGTGTGAAAGTTTAACTTTAATCCATCAGCAAAGTTGTTTTTACAATTGCACTAGGAACTTTTAAGTGGATGTATCCTACAAGTTTACTAGTTACAATGAGTTGTACGATGATATAACAATTTTATGAAGTTTAATAATTAATTTACTTGACGAGTAGAAATATTATTTTCAAAAATGGCGAATGCGCTGGGATTAATTATAACTGAATTTTGCAGTGTCGAAATTACCCCCTTAGGGATGGAATTTTAAAAAATCGTTTTTCTGTGGATATCCATGTCATTATAGGGATGCACTTTCAAAATTTCAGCCCTTTAGGTCCAGCGGTTTGGTCTAGGTGTTAATCGAAGTTTTACTTCCTTTAAGACTAATAAAACTACAGAAATTGTTGACTTTGGAGCAAAAAAACTTAAGATAATCCAATGTTATGAAATAAGAGACCTAAGTTTCAAGACTCACCCTGTATACTGATGTAACGTTGCACTCAAATGGAAAACGTAAGAAGCATACTATTAGGTTTAATTAAACGTTTAGAGCTTACTGTCATAATTGTCAGCAGAAACTAAGATTAAAGGGGTATTTATTTGAGACCGTATTTAACGATATTTCAATAAATCCAAGAAATTACATCTATTGAACCTATAAGAGGCTTACGTAATGTAATGCCCCAACCGTATGGAGTTAAATACAGATTAAATAACAATATAAAGTAAACAAAAATATTATAGCATATAAAATATTAACAAAGCTAACAACCCTTCACATAATTAGGTGTAATGCATTGAGGCAGTAGTACTGTGTACTGTGTAATTAATGTGAAACGGGGCTGCAACGGACTTTGTGTTGGTGTATAAAATGGGGCCATAAATCAACATTAATTGTATCGGATAACCACCACTAAATATTTAACTGCATAATAACTATTAGCATAACAGAGTTAGAGTGGCTTTTTTATTTATTTCCAATTTAAATTTACTACCATCTAAAGGTTTTTCTCGTGTTAGCTTAAATTTAAAACGAAATAAACCCTGTCAATGTATATTTATAAGAAACCTGTACGATAATACAAGTAGAAAAAGTTTATTATGATTATAAATTTTAATCTACGCTCAACTAAGATTACAATAGAAATCAAGGTCTTTAATTTAAAATTGTTTAGTACAAAAAAGTTTTTTGCAATATCACACTTTTTCCTTTAATAAATACAAATAAATTACAAAACAACAAAAATGCATTTTTTATTTATATTTTATATATATACATACAAGAAAAACGCGTTAATTTTTTAGTATTGCCTTTTTTACTTTTTAAGCCTATTTTACTTTTCAGAATGCCCTGTTAGGAGCCTTTATTTATTTTTTTATGCCTAAAAGTCCGGTCTGTAGGTACCAATTTTTTTTTAAAGCTTAAATTTTCTAAATAGACCGTTTTACCAATAAAAAAGTAAAATCTAAAATATTTATAATTAACTCTCTAAAAATGAATTAGTAAAAAATTTCTAATTTAATAGATATTAGTGGCTACGAATGAAATACTTTTGTTTTTGCAAATAGCTGAAAAATCTCAAAATCTATGTAAATTTTATTATAAAAAAATATAATTTACCCACATTGTAATGGTAAATTGCATAAGCACAAAATTCCTTGTCACCATATTTTAATTAAAATAAACATAGTAAACTCAATTCAGCATAAGCTGCATATGAACTGGGTTCTCCGCTATTATTCTTCAATTTACATTACCTTAATTTCTTCGTTTAAAATGCAAATACGCCACGATATCGAGACACTTAAAACACTCCATGTACTTAATGCCACAATTCAAGAAAATGCACAGCTGTTTGAGTTAATATAAAAATTATTGAATTTAAATATTAAATGCTATACTTTTTGTTTGCAAAAACAATTCGTTAAATTAGATAAAACAATTTTACCATTACTTTTTAAGTAAAAAAAATTAGTCTTAGTCTAAATAACCTTCTTAATTAAATTTAATCAACAGTTATTTTAATGAGGTCTAATTTTACCCAATCGTCTAAAGTGGTAAATTTTTTCTGCCCTATACAAACAACACAGTAAAAAGACAAGATTAAAGAGCATCATCATACAAAAGCAATAAACTTTCTTATTAAGTTTTATTATCTAGGGTGTAAAATATACATTTAATATCATTCAAATGTTTTATTTCTGTATTAGATTTCTGGAGGACTAAAGCAAATATGTAACTTTAAAATTATGTTAAGTAACCACCAAAAACAATTTTTGTATATACACATATAAAGTAATTCTTATGTACAAATTGTCCCCTGATTCCGAGAAGACCGTCAAAAACTACAAAAATAAGGCAGTTTTTGAGATATAGTCAATTTCATATTATATGTAAAATTGATTATATTTCAAAAACTGTTCTACTTTTATAACTTTTGACGACATTTTCGGATTTAGCGAATAATATTTCATAGGAATTGACTGCTAAATGTTCTGGATACAATTTGCTGTTGACGAGAATTATTAGTGGCTGCTTTTTCGCTATGACATTTTTGACTAATTCATTTTTGGAGAGTAAGTAATATAGTGATTTCTTCGTCACAGGACATCTTGCAGAATAACAGTAATTTAAATACAGTGCATGATAGAGAACATAAAAAACTAATGGCAACAAAATTAATAAATTCGGAAAGTACTTTTAACATACCACCCGAAAAAATATTAGATAATATAAATCATCCTGTTCGGGCCTAAACATTATAAATGCTTCACAAACTAGAGATACCACTCTTAATAATATTTGCAACAAACTATTTCAGAAGTCAGACTAAGGAATTAGTATATAATATTTATAAAAACGAAATAAAAAATAAATAACTAAAACAGCACTGTATCTTTAAAAAATATTTAAGAATTTATGCTGTTTGATGTAAAGTTGTTATGTTTATATAAAAATTGTATGTCCAATAACTATGTCCATGTGTCCAATTACTATATAAAATGTCCAATAAATAAATTTTAAATAAATAATATTTCTTAAGTGTTCAATAAGTTTTAAGGGTGAGGCGACGCCCAAAAGGCCTACCTTGACGAGTCGCTACTGCCATTATTTGAGTATGTGTAGTACACATTGTGTACACAGCAAAAATAAACCAAAAGCATGTAATGTGCATTCACTTAATTGAAAATCTTGTTTGAACACCAAAATTTCAACTTGTAGAGTTATTTGTATGGTTATTCGGCCCCTTTGCGCGATGAGGGGAGTATTCATTGCATTCCATAATTACTAAATTACAAAAGCTTATTGGAATTACTCATATAATCGATTTTGTGCATTTCATATCCAATCGACAAGCCGTGGAATGCAATCCCGATTGAGCAGCATTGCATATACAGAAACTGAGTTTAAAATTCAAAAGTCCATAAAATCATTTAATTTTTTTTAATAAAATGTCAGATATTTTTTCCTTAATACTACTTTATAGATCAGCTTAAACCTTGTGGTATATAAGTATATATCATATGCTCCACACCTCAAAGTCCCACCACGTGACCACGTACGGACCGTGGTGGGACTTTGAGGTGTGGAACATAGTACAATAAAATTCATAAATATGGTTTAGGCCAACTTACCTCAGGGGGTCCTTGATGTGAATGTACCTATCCAAAGATATTGCGCACAGGTTGAGTATGCTAGCCGTCGAACACATGACGTCGAAGGCTATCCAAGTGTCGCAGAATTGTGCTCCGAAAATCCAGTAGCCTAGGAGATCGTTTACGCCGGCAAACGTCATCACCAGCGAGGCTACGAATAAATCAGCGATGGCCAGGGAGGCGAGAAACAGGTTGCCTATCCTGCGTAGCCCGCGGTCAGTGTAGATGGCCACGCAGACCAGAATGTTTCCCGCCACAGAGAGAAATATGAGGAGGGACAGGAAGACCCCTGAAAGTACAAAATGCAGATTTTATCATAGGTAGTTTTTTTACAAAATAGAGGAAGGCAGAAGTCTTACTCGACAAATTTTGTTCAATTGCACAGCTAAATCGAGCACGTTATTTGTGTTTTACGTTGCAAGAAAAAAATTAAAAAACTTTTTTTGTACTCGATTTCGATTGATTATTCCTTTTATCATTGATTAAGAAACTCAACGCTTAAATGCTTATATAGTTACGTTAGTGTGTGTATTTTATCAAAGGGATCATGGTAAATTATTGCGTTTTTAATTGTAAATAAAATTCAAGAACTAAATCGTTGCATTTTCATGTTTTACCAAAGGATCCAATTCGGTAAGTACATTTGTTGCTGCAGAATTAACTAATGATAACTTTA
Source organism: Brassicogethes aeneus (assembly GCA_921294245.1). Taxonomy (NCBI): domain Eukaryota; kingdom Metazoa; phylum Arthropoda; class Insecta; order Coleoptera; family Nitidulidae; genus Brassicogethes; species Brassicogethes aeneus. The sequence continues at coordinate 60,881,323 of OV121135.1, forward strand.
CCTAATATAATTTATATTTAAGTTTGGACATTTTAAGAAATTAGTAAAAAATAATTTTTGCACAAACATAACCTTAAAATCAACCATTTTTATGTTTGAGTTCTCTAAAAAACGCCGACAACTGCATTTTAAACAACAAAATATACCGACGAATTCATGGCAACATAATATTATATATAATACATAATATAATGGTATTTTACCGTTGAGTGGAGACTTTCTTAATCAACGCTTTTAATAATGCTAAATGCTGTTTAAATTTAGACGATTTTTACTGAATTGAAATGTTTACACTTTTCACGTTAATCACTACTAAAATGTGTATTTATTGTATCTTATAGGTACAATTTATATTCTCAGAGACTGTATGCAATTTATTTCTTCATTCAGATTAACACTGTTTATTGGAAAACCGGTAAAAACTCAACCCAGGATTTCCTCTCGAAATACACCCAACAACACAACAATATATTTTTGAACATTTTTCGGCTTTATTCTCAAAAACACTCGTTTGTAACACGAGTTTGATATTTCATTAGTGTGTATGATACGTTTTAATAAATAGGGATAAAAAATAACGTAAAAAAACTTGAGTGACTTTTAGATTAAAGTTGATAACAGCCGTTAAATAAATTCTATTTTACCCTAGTTGTGGCTTGTTCATAAATATTTATACGTATAAAAACCGCAAATTGCTTTAAGGGTTGAAATTTCTAATTACAGTTTGTTATATTATTTTTCATCCAAACCACATATTAGAACGACGTGCTTGTATTAATAATTTAAACACACATTTAGTTTTTGTATGAAAAGCTATGTATTTAATAAGTGAAGTTTATAGTTTTTATTTAATTTCGGTAATTATTAACTATGTGTTACATTAATATGTTAGGTTAACCTATATGTTTTCAAATATCTGAGGTAGTAAAAGCATACTAAAAATATCAGCTCACTAAGTAAATTAAACACATCCAAAGTAATCGAATCAAATATAAAATATTATTAAAAATTAAAAGAAATAAATAAGTTCATTAATTTGCTAATTAAAAACCTATCCACCGTGAAGTGTAATATCTCAGTAAGTAGATTTTTTTTTAATATTTTATGTATGTACAATTGTATTTTTAAAAAATATTAAGGTGTCAAAAGATACAATAACTTATTTCAAATATACAAAGGGATGTTTTAAAAAAACATACGAAATCCTAACCTCCGTGAAGCTATAATATTCAAAATATCAGAAAAACCCCATTCAAGACTAACAGTAAAACAACCAAAAATAATTGTTTTTAACTTTTACTTACCTACTACTAATATTGACATAATAGTAACAGTGTCTTGGTCCTCGAGTATTTCCGTCTCCATGAAAGTATCATTGTTAATAATCTGGAACAAAAATGTGAATTTAATTCAAGCATGTTTGTTTCAATTCTATCATTCTCCCTATATTATTTAGCTTGATATATTTATTTATTAAAATGTAAGGTAGCAAAATATTTTATTATTGCTGTTGACACCTAAAGTGAAAATATCTATTAAGCCAGGGATACAAAAACATTAACGTGTTTATTTGGCAAATTCCCTCTGATAGGTTGCATATACCTGGATTATCGAATATTACCATATCGATACCCGATATTCTCATGTATAAAACATACTATTGTGTTAAACAAACAAAATACCTTGGAAGTACACATCTACATTTCTTTTAATGTAGGTATTACAAATACATTTGATAGGTCTTCTTTTTACTTGACATGTTTTCTCATATGAAAACCTGACTGATATTGAAAAGACGCCAGCAAAATATGTGCCAACAAAAAAAGATTTCCACATCATATACAAGGATTTACATTATCTTTTTCCACTTCAGTTCACTTTAAAACTTATTTTTATATTAATAAATATCTGTTAAGAGATCAAAACTTTTCAAGGTAAAAGCTGAAATCACTGAGTAAATGTTTCCCTGATATAAAAGGCAGCAAAAAGTTTTTATTTGTTTTGTTAATTCGAGTTTTTTAAGGGATTTAATTGCTTTTACTAATTGAATTTTAATTAAAAATATCAAATGATGAATCAAAAACAATTAAATTTTAGTGTGATGGGGTTATTCAATTGATTGAAAAGCAATAAAATATTTGGTAATGCTTAATTAGATAAGAAATTTTATTAGTAAATTATTTTAGCTATCAAACTAAATATTGGTATTTTTTTAAATTTAACCACAATTTGGTAGACAAGACTAAATTTTACAAACCATAAAGGGACATTAATTAAAATTCCGACTCAAATTACAGGACATCCCTTAAAAAACCAAGGTAAATTTAATTAAAGAAGATTGATGACACTCTGACATTGACATACGTTTTTATTAAAACTTTGAGTTTTAACTGTTTACATTTTTTTTTCCGTTAACATAATTTTTTGTAATTATTTTACCGAAAGTTTTGTAAAGGTAATATGCTATTTTGAAGGAATTTTGTAAATTTCAAAGGTTACAGATTATTTTGTTAATGCTTCGCTCGTGCCTAATTAAATTTAGTGAGTAAAATGACGTTCATCAATGCGTTTTTCAAAATTAATTCATTCCTTATAAAATTCTGCTTGTTTAAAAAAAATAGATTCTAAAAAGGTGTATTACAATCAAAACCATTTCATACATGTTAAATAATTTAAACTTGGCAAAACACACTTTTCCTTTTAATTTAATTACCCATATACAATGTTTTTTTAGGCAAATTTATGAAACATGTTTTTAATTTTAAACTTAATGCAAACAGTAATAATTCCAAATACTCAAAAAGGATTTAATCCAAATTCAAAGTAAAAATAAATAAATAAAAAAGTCATAGGTACCTATTTTTTAAAGTATTAACCCAAGATTCTACTGAAACTCTAAAATCACAAAACAATAAAAATAAAATGATGTATGGGTGAATTTTACGAAATGTGTTACCACGTGATATTTAATAAAACTAAATGAGTTTGACCTACACTTTTATTGTGTTTTGATCTTTTATAATTAAGCTCAGATTATTATTTTTAACAAGGTTTTAAAAGTCTAAAATCTATCCTCCGTGACTGTTCTAGGTTAACTTACATGTTTTCAAATATCTGGGGTAGTAAAAGTATACTAAACATATCAGTTCACTAAGTAAATTAAACACATCCAAAGCAATCGAATCAAATATAAAATATTATTAAAAATTAAAAGAAATAATTTTTATAACCATTTATGTAGGTGTTACAAAAATTGATTCTATCCTCAATGAATCTGTTTTTGCTTTAAATTTTATGCAACGGATGGCGCTTTCATAATTTTAAATAAGCAAAAACCTCTGTTTAGGTCAGTTAGAATTTATTTGCTATTTAAAAACCTATCCACCGTAAAGTGTAATATGTCACTAAGTAGTTTTTTTTATAAATATTTTATGTATGTACAATTGTATTTTTAAAAAATATTGAGGTGTCAAAATATACAATAACTTATTTCAAATATACAAAGGGATATACATACATACGAAATCCTAACCTCCGTGAAGCTTTAATATTCAAAATGTATGATTTCTTAAAATTCTTGCATTAGTGCAGAACCACTTATGTTATGTTATTACTAGACCTGGTGGCTTCCCAAAAACCCTATTCTAGACTAACAGTGAAACAACCAAAAATAAAAAATAATCATTTTCACTTGGGGGACATCTTGATATATTCACTCTTATATGTTTTTGTTTATTTTTAGATCAAAATCATTAATCAAAAGTAATGGATTAGTGGACAAGTTTGGGTTTCAAGGCCCTACAATCTTTTTATCAATTAATTTACAAACTTTCACATAAACCTTCCAAACTTTGCGAAGCTTTGGGGTAATACGCTTGCAAATAATTAAACATAATTAATGGATGTGTTCTTTTTGCCTACCCAACACATTATCCTATGAGTAATTTATTTTTTTACGCTTTAAGCTGCAATTTATTTAGGCAAACAATTTCATATTTGAATACAAAATCCTGGTATAAGAGAAGTTTTCAGAAAATATCAAAAATTTTCGTTTTTTGAAACAAATATTTATTTATTCGTCTACATTAATGTTGTCGCCTTCAAAATAGTCCCCATAGGATATTATGCACATGTGCCAGCTCTTCTTCCAATACTCGAAACACTTCTAAAACTCGATCTTTGAGATAGCCTTTAGTTCTTTCAGCGATGCGCTTTCAATGTCATCTATGCTTGCAAAACGACGACCCTTTGAGGTTCTCTTTATTTTTGGGAATAGGAAAAAGTCAGACAGAGGCATGTCTGGCGAATATGGAGGCTGGGGCATCATTACAGTATTGTTTTTGGCCAAAAATTTTATTCAAAATTTAACAATTTTGGAACAAATTTTGCTGCCACGCGTTTCATACCCAAAACATTCGAAAAAATTTCATGGGATGAACCAATCGATATACCAACATCATCAGGGACTTCTCTGATGGTTTATAACTATTTCTTCCACTTTTTCCATGTTTTTATCGGTTGTTAATGCGCTTGTGCGTTCGGGGCGTTCGTCATCTTCAACGTCTTCACGGCCATCTTGGAAACTCTTATACCACTTGTAAACTCTTGTTTTCTTATAGCAGACTCACTATAGGCCTTTGTTAACATTTCACAGAATTCATTTCATTTTTTAAGCAAAATTGGATACAAATTCTTTGATCAATTTCTTTTAACGAACGAAAAATCGCCGAGCTCATAAAACACGTCTAACCTTAGCGGCTGCCACAGACAAAGTAAACAATGAAAACAGCTAAACTTTTTATCATACTTCGGGGGCATGTATACCAACATAATAAAGAAAATTTTATGACAATCGGACCCTCCGAACCCGCGAAATTTAACAATTCCCGTTATTTTCTGAACACACCTCGTAATGCACATTAAGTTTTAAGATAGTAAATATTTTTTTAGTACAAAAATTTAAATCCATTGAAAGGAGTATAAAATTTAATTAGGTATGTACCAGAAGAAGTATTTGGAAAATAATAAATAGCGAATATTTGGGTTCCAAAACTTATAATTACGTTTCCAAAACACAACAGGAATCCCAAACAATTACAAATTTGATATAAATTCGACTTGTTAAGAGAAAACCCTGAAATTCTTAACTTATTAATGTTCATCCAACAGTTTCATACATTGTATTTATTTATATCCCGGAAGTTTCTTAATCAAACAATCACCTTATTTCTTCTTGAGAAGATATCGTCTAATTAAGGTAGACATTCACTTGAAACATGAAATATCTCAGTTAGTACCTATGCATTTTACGAAAAAATGTTTCAAATAAAGTACCCACGATTTTTTTTACTAATATTTAAGTTTCCTTTGGTTTAATTTTTATACATTATTTCATTCGGTGATAATTATCAATTGCGCACCATGGTCACTTTTTACCTGCCAGCATTAAATCCTGTAATTTAAAGGATTTTTGTACTATTTTTAATAAAAATACCTCATTTAAGGTAAAAAAACACTATTTTGTCAATTATTTAATTTAATCCTAATTGAGGTATAAAAAATGGTATTTAGTTATAAATAATAATTATTATTGAGGTATAAAGAAACTATTTATAGTTTAGCATTATTTAATCAATTTAGTTCAAAGATTAATTTGCAAACAAAAAGACCTCCTTTCGTTAAGCAGTTATTCATATTGGATTTTTTAACAGTGGAAGAAAAAATAGAAATGATTTTGTTTTATGGAGAAGCAGGCAGGAATCTTGATGATGCTGTTAATATCTACGCTCAGCGTTTTCCGGATAAAATTCGATCACGTACTTCATTTCACCGTACAGTCAAGCAGTTTACTACAAATGGGAGTGTTCAACCGAAAAAAAGAGTTCCCAGAGCAGTGTTAGCAGAATATTAAAACGAAATGCGAATTAATAAATGCATTGAAGTCGAAGGCCACCATTGAGCACCTACTTTAATTAAAATTTAAAAAATAAACAAATTTAAAAAATAAAACCAAGTATTTTATTCAAAAACCAGACCATACGGGATATACTAACGCTCACATTTATTTTTCAACAAAAATATGCACCACTAATTTTTAAATCCCAAATATTCTACAAGTTAAATAAATTTAAAAAAAAATATCAACAAAACTTTGACTTGAGGATATTTTTTTGTAGAACGTTTAATTCTCCACCAAAAATCTACCAAATTTATAGATTAAAAGTATGTCCGAATTTCTACCTTAAAAATTATAAACGTCATTAAAACTTAAAAATAGGTAGCAATAACCATACACAATACTGCGAATATCTTACAAATGGTATAGAACTTTGGATGTGTGTATTTGACATGAAAACAAATGAAGGGTTGTTTTCTTGTAGAAGACATTATGACGGGTATGAATTAAATCGGGATTCAAGTAGGTCTGTTTTCAAGTAGGTCTACGCTCAAGAATTGATGCCAAATTAATAGCAAATTATATTTTAGTGCCTGACTCTGATTTAATATGGGAGTTATTAATTAAATTTATGGTTTTACGATTAAACCAAAACGTAACCTTTTGGTAATTACTGTAATTCAATGAATTTGGAGAAATCCTTTAACTAATTTTTTTAAATAAATATTTATATAGAGTAAACAATGGCATAAGCTATGGAACAAGGTCAGTGTGTGGCTTAACTGTACCCATGGGTCCGTGAATTGCCTAGGACTTGATGAATAATATGTGAGCTTGTTGGCTCGTCCTTGTCTCGCCAGTTTTCGCGGTCTTTCTGTCCTTTAAACCAGGGACGCACATTCATTACTTGTTGATACCGACGGTCGTTTCACCGTCATAAATAAGATGGGTATTATTATTTTCCTCTTCCACTGGTAATTTCAAGAGGTTTAGTTTGGTTTTATCTCGTATTCTTCTTGTTTTGCTTGTTGCTAGAAACTTATTCCAGAGATTATTTAAATTTACGTTGGGTTTTCGGATACATCCTAACCAATACGAGGTGGGGTCAGAAAATAATGGGAATTGTTAAATTTCGCGGGTTCGGAGGGTCCGGTTGTCATAAAATTTTCTTTATTATGTTAGTATACATGCCCCCGAAGTATGATAAAAACTTTAGCTGTTTTCATTGTTTACTTTGTCTGTGGCAGCCGCTAAGGTTAGACGTGTTTTTTGAGCTCGGCGATTTTCGTTCGTTAAAAGAAATGGATCAAAGAGAATTTGTATCCAATTTTGCTTAAAAAATTAAATAAATTCTGTGAAATGTTAACAAAGGCCCATAGTGAGTCTGCTATAAGGACAACCGATAAAAACATGAAAAATGTGGAAGAAATGGTTATAAACCATCAGAGAAGTCGCTGATGATGTTGTTATATCGATTGGCTCATCACATGAAATTTTTTCGAATGTTTGGGGTATGAAACTCGTGGCAGCAAAATTTGTTCCAAAATTGTTAAATTTTGAATAAAATTTTTAGCCAAAAACAATACTGTAATGATGCCCCATCCTCCATATTCGCCAGACATGCCTCTGTCTGACTTTTTCCTATTCCCAAAAATAAAGAGAACCTTAAAGGGCCGTCGTTTTGCAAGCATAGATGACATTAAAAGCGCATCGCTGAAAGAACTAAAGGCTATCCCAAAGATCGAGTTTTATAAGTGTTTCGAGTATTGGAAGAAGAGCTGGCACATGTGCATAATATCCAATGGGGACTATTTTGAAGGCGACAACATTAATGTAGACGAATAAATAAATATTTGTTTCAAAAAACGAAAATTCCCGATATTTTCTGAACACACCTCGTATTACTGTAACAAAATTATAATAAGTGGCAGCTTTCAGGGATGTAAAAATTTAATGACCTTAATTACGTTGAAGACAAACAACAGCAACCTGACAGGTGTTGGTGGATCTTTAGTGGAAAAGCGAGTGTTCTGCATTCCCTAAGTAGATAATATAATGTAGATGTAAACGGTAAGCTGCATACGATGATAAAGCCATTTTAGCTTCACAAGGCCCTAATTTAATTAACCGCAATAGCTAGAAATTAATGGGTCACTCGAAAAATTAAAGGACCCTTGTAATTTGCTGAAAATATTATTTTGGAAATATAACTTTGGATATTAGAGGTAAAATCATTAGCGCAAATCTTTTGAATCAAAGTGATTTTTATTTCTTCTAAGAGATTATTTTTTTCAGTGTACGTTAAATTTACCATCATGAATAGTGTTTTCTATGTCAAAATGTAAAATATAAATCAAAATTTCTAAAAGCATATCTTAATAACCTTGACATTTTCATGTTAAACTAAATTTGTGAGAGATTTTAGATAATTTGATTTATGATATCCATGTTGGTTATCCTAAACACATGTCCATTCCCAACATAGCATGATAATTATTGATAATTATAATGTTATGTAGGACACATTATGTTTTGGTAACAATCCGCAATACCCACATCATAATTAAGATATTAATTAAACAATTTTATAGCAAAGTATAAACAATAATGTACAAAACTTCAGTACCCAAACAAAGTGCAAAATTCAATCTAGCAAGACCTGTATCCAAGGAAACTTACCTACAGTATCTTTGTCTTGACTTTATAATTTTAGGGGAGAAAATGTACTTGAAATAGTAATTTCAAACTTCCAGTGAATACCGTCATCATGTCCACCCATATCAAAAGCTTTACAACCACCCCCACAAAACTATAATTTTAAGATTTCAGCATTTCTGTAAAAAAACTTCTATATCAGATTTAAATGATAATAATTTGTCGTAAAAAAGTATAGTATGTAACTCGTTTATAAACCTATAAACAACATAAATTATATTAACAAACTTATTTAGGAACAAAAGCATTATTTAGAACACCTAAAACTTTTAAGGTCGAACAGCGATGAAATTAATAAATAAACATAAAAGTTTTACATAAATTTTAGAAAGTTTTTGTTTAAATAGTTTAATGTTCACACTTGTATGTGTCCCTTTTAGTTTTTAGAAGCAATTTGTTAAACTAGTTGCATACAAAGTTTAAATGAAATAATAATGGAACGCGTAAATTTAAAACTTAATTTTTTTTTAATAAAAAAAAACTAAAAAAGTGGGAAAACCATATTTTTTTCAAACAAGGTTTTTTATTACTTTTAGACTATTCTAAAGGTACTCCCAAAGTTTCAGAAATTTTGATTAATTTTTAACCTGAGCCCCGACCACTTTTACAAAAAAATGTATGAAACCATAGTATTATTCAAAAAATAAGATAATAATTATTACAATTAAACATTAAAATAATAGTTTAAATATTATTTTGCACTTACAATTTTATAAGATAAAAAGCGACTTATTTTATTAAAACAAATAGGTTTTCAATTCAATTTTCATAAAAATTTCCGATGCAATCTCCCATTTTATACACAAACATCATTTGGGAATTTATGGCGAAATTGAAATCAAGTTTCATATTAAATTTGCTCTGAGCGATTCACCGCCTTACTTGCATAGTAAAACTGTCTACCGCATAGTTTGGATTTTTATTCAATAAGTGCTAAGAGACTACCGAAATTATTTCCTTTAAAAATCGTGTTTTTAACGTAATAAAATGGATGGAAGATCAAAGAAATTTTCATAGATTCGTTGTATTTTTTGATGAATCCACCAATGGTGTAGTTTCATCCCAACTTTGTCGATATTTACATATAAAAATTTTAATGATTTTTTTATCTGATTAAACAAAAATTAAAATTTCCTCTTTGCAATTCAATCCGTGTGGCAAAGTTCAATCAAATCAATCTTGATAAATATTATTTAAATATGCTTGGGGGTACGATGATCGTTTTAATAGGAAATTTGATGAACGACATTTTTTACAATTCAGCGCTTACGTTGTCTTCTTTGATCGAAGCAAACATTATCTAACATGCTCGGGTATCTGCGTATGGCAGATTGAAGTGTCAAATTTAGAGCCGTATAAATTATGTGGGCGCTACGCACATAAATATGTGGGGGTGAATAAATAAGCTATTAATAGAAATATTATTTAATTAAAAAAACTATAATTATTATTGAAATTTTATATACATTAATGACTAGAAATTTTAATTATTTTTTGTAGAAAATAAAATTTACCACAAAAAATATTTTTTTATTTTTTTCTCTAAACTCCATTATTTACAAGTAATTGTTAAATATTTTTAAAAGATAAATTGCTGTTTTAGGCAATTTTTTTTATTATTTAGTTTTTGTAAATATCATATAATTCATATATTTCTTTCTCGGATTCCTCATCCCTTTTCTAGATTCTAAAGGTAACTACTAATTCCTTTTGAAATAGTTTGTTGCAAATGTCATTAAGTGTGGTATCTCTAGTTTGTGAAGCATTTATAATGTTAAGGCCGGAACAGAATGATTTATATATATCTAATATTTTTTCGGGTGGTATGTTAAAAGTAATTTCCGAATTTATTAATTTTGTTGCCATTAGTTTTTTATGTTATCTATCATGAACTGTATTTAAATTACTGATATTCTGCAAGATGTCCTGTGACGAAGAAATCACTATATTACTTACTCTTTAAAAATGAATTAGTCAAAAATGTCATAGCGAAAAATCAGCCACTAATAATTCTCGTCAACAGCAATTTGTATCCAGGACATTTAGCAGTAAATTCCTATGAAATATTATTCGCTGAATCCGAAAATGTCAAAAGTTATAAAAGTAGAACAGTTTATGGAATATAATCAATTTTACATATAATATGGAATTGACTATATCTCAATAATAGAAATTTACATTTTTACCAACCAGTAATTGGACAATGGCCATTTTATTGTTTGTTTTTAGAATTAAAATTAAAACGCATTAAAGTGAAAATGTTTAAACCATGAGGTACACATTTATACCACACACTGATCTGTACACTTTTTAAAAATATTTTTTATTGTAATTTAAACACAGCCCTGCTCTTAACAAAAAAACTAAAATCTTACCATCTTTCATTAATTTTATGAAAAATTTGACTTTTAAGGAACAAACAATCCAATAGCCGATTTTCAAGTTTTTTTAACTCCCACACAATTAAGATTCTTATTGCAAGACTTTAAGTGTAAACGAAAAAAAGGATTGTCAAGACGTTGTCAGTCCTTAATCCCGTAAAATCTTTTTTCTGTACATATGTTCGTTGCTCAAACGATTACACAAACACAGTGATTTATACCTATGTTATACTAAAAGTTTCCCCTAGATTGGAAAGCTTTTTATTTACTATTTACCACTAGGACCTTAAATGAAACTTTCAAAGTTCCACTTAATTTTATAGATCCTATAATATTATATATATATATATATATTCACCCATATAAAACAAATAAAATATACTTAAATGTATAGATTATTCGTAATTTCTAAAGCCCATAACTCTTGTTCATTTTGGTGTTAAACCTCTAGTAAATTTATTCAAATTAAACTCAGATAGACCGGCGATTAAAAGTTTTCCTCCTTAATCTTCATATTTAAATTAGTTCGGAGATTACGTCGTTAGGCTATGGCTGAATGGAGGAGTAATAATGGAGAATGCGCCCCCTAGCTATTCTCCCGGCAAATTGTTTCCAATAATATACCCATACAGGCAATCATTGGTGTTTAATGTAAGTTTCTATTGTCAAATGGGATTCATCAAACCGGATTAGCGGTAATTGGCTGTTTTCGAGTTCAAAGTAATTATTATCGCAATAGCTAGGGGGTATTGTGATCAATAAGTAAATATTTAAATATTAAGTATTAATATTAATAGCGGCAGATGAAATCCGAAATTATCCGGGTATGATGGCAAAAGTGATTTTGTGGAACACTTAAAAAAATAGCTACATGAGCATCAATCGACGTAAAAAGTGAAAGGTAAAATTTAAAATCATAAATGGTTTTCTCATATATGAATCGAAATAGTAAAAATGAACATAAACATCTGTTGTATATGTGGAGCAGAGCCCGGGTTATATTTTTTATTGATACTTTCAAAAAAATCTAAAATTTGTATTCTATTGACTGAACCCATTTAAAGAAATGGGCCTTTTATGCAATACAGTTTCACAAGAAGGTAGAAGCTTAAAAAAATCCATACTGCCTATAGATATATCTAGTCTAGTCTTTGTGCCCTGAAAGTTGTTTAATTTGAAAGAACTTTTTATTTTCCAAATCGTAACTTAATAACCTAATGAAACTTGACAGAACTTCGCTTATTAACTAACTAACTATTCGGGTTTTATGAAATTAAGTGTTTGTCAGACATATTAAGTTTAATGAAACCTAAGTACTCAATAATCAACTGTAAATAACAATTTTTTTAAACATGTTGTATTATACACAAAGAATTCGATTTAATTAAAATCGGATGTTTTGTATAATTTTTCTTCAAAGGATTCCAAAGCCCCTTTGTCTATACATTTTCAAATATGTCTGACTAATCAATTAAATAGTTCGACAACGACTTGAAGGGACAACAAATGAGCCAATTTAACTCTCAAATTCTATATCAGATAACAATGACAATATATCTGAAATATCAACGCCTTACTTGACCCTTGTTTGAGCTATGCTATTTTATCTATTTTGCAAAAATTCTACAAAAAGAAAAAATTTATACCTTATATTTAATTTGGTTGAATTTTACTCATTGGTTTGAAGGGTTAATGTCAAAATCGATTCGCCATGGCGTCCTTAATTTACTTATTTACAATCAGCGGCTGTCAATGTTAAAGAAGAAAAAAAGGATTTTCTTTGGTGTTAAACAAAATTTATTGCCAGAAAAGTCTCGTAAGTACTAGAAAAATCATAAAAATATTATAACCAATATGCAAAATATTATGCTGTTTAAAGTATAGCCAACCTATAAAATCAAAATTTTGGGTGGGATAAAGTATCTTATTACAGCGGTGTTATAATGAAGTCATTATGAACGTAAAATAGATAAAAAGTATTTATTTATGCTCTAGCTAATAGACCAGACTCCACTGGTTCACAAAAATATATTCACCCTCAAATAAAAAACACAAAAACAAATATTGTAGAAAAGTGAAAAATTTTTAAAGCAATTATATCCGTTTGATAAATTTTTTCAACCGAATAACTGGCCCTTTGCTAATTAGGCACACAAATTGTCAACATTGTCAAGCTGTGATTTCAATGGACCTAAATAAGCAGTGTAAAATGATTAATATATTATAGTGGGAATATAAATTATACGAATATTTTATTGACACAATACAGATAATAATTTTGACAAAATCACCGGTTATGATACTAAAGATAGGTATGTACTTAACTTCATTGAGAAATGCGGGGAAAACGGCAAAATCTTTGGTTAAATGACCGTAATTGTGAATCATTTACCTTAATTTCTGTTATGGTGTGAGATTTTGTTTTTAATTTTTAAGGTTTTTGGGTCGCTGAATCCGAATTTTCTTCCCAAAATGCGACATCCTTTTGGATTTCTGATATATTTACTTGGAAGGCCAATAAAACGTTTTTTAACTCTTTTTGTTGTTTAAAAACTATTTTAATAAAACTTAAAGGATTTTAACTGTAAACTTTTTAGAACATCATTATTATTGTTCTTATGAATCATTAACCTTAATTTTTGTTTTGGTGTGAAATTTTTTTTTTAATTTTGGGTTTTTTAAGTTATTGAATTCGAATTTTCTATCCAAAATGCCACATCATCTTTAGGTCTTGGGATTTGTCCGTTTTAAAACTAAAGATGATTTTTCACAAACGGTATAGAAACAACTTCCAATAATGTGACTTGTCCGCTTTTGATTCTTAATTTAATAAAGTTTTTTATTCAATTACTATCGAACAAAGTATTTTAAGTAAACTAAAAAGATAATAATATTATTAATGGGTGAGCTAGCGCAAACTTTACTTTATCACGACTTGTTACAAATTATATTACGGCATTCAATGAAGTTTTAAATTAGTTTTAAGAATGGCCTGCCTGGAAATGATGCTTTAACTATAATCAACTTAAAAGATATCGCAAAACTTTGAAGATAGTAATCCAGGTTATTTTAACTAGATGGTTTTATTTAAAGAAAATTTTGCACCGAACTTTCTGTGTGATAAATAAAAACCTTAAGGTAGGTAAGAAACACTTTGTCATTAGTGTCAAAAGTAATGCTTTAGAAACTTTTCCTCGGCAATAAATTTGGGTGTAAAGTAAGGTTGTTCACCCTCTATACCTTTAACTCGTAAAACGTTTAAATTTCCTATGCTGTCCCAAAAAATTGTAATTTACGGCCCAGACAGTATTTTCCATTTTTATCGTGGCATATTGGAAACACCTGAGGTAAAAACGTTCAAACAGGAAGTAGGTAAAGTGGGAGGAGAAATTATAAACATCGAGCCATAAATTATAAGATGCCTACTCATAGCTATCAGATCCGTTTTTCCGCCATTTTTGTAGGTTATTATGGAAGTAAATTTAAAGCGAACTATTAATTTAAGCTTAGAACGGCTACATCTTCATTTTAATTAACCCTTTTAATTTAGTAGCGCTATTACGAAATTCATGAGCGTTTTTACCTTTAAGATATGCTATCTTGAAAGTAATCTAATAATTAGATTATTTTGCTTATGCAAAACAGATATACAAGTTTTAGGAGTGTTAAATTTATTTTGTATAGCTTTTTATTTATATTTTGATTCTTTACAATTCTCGAAACAAAAATAACTTGCTACGTTCATTGAGGATTGTTTAAGCATTGTTTAGCCAGGCATTGTTAACTCGAGTGCGATTGATCAATTCTTGAAATTGTGTTTTACTTTACCTACATTTTTTTCAATGTTATGGGACTGGATAGCAGTGCTACTGTGTGGTAGAAAAATATCTATAAATTAGAGTTTAGTAATTTTTGTATATTTTGGTGTTTTTTTGAACTAATTTTGCAAAATGTAAAATGTCCCCTTTTTATTCTAAACATTGTCCAAAAATCGTTTTACGTTTATACTGTTTGTTATTCAGGCCTGGTGCCTTCCTCTTTACGACATATCCTGTTTGATCCTTTGTAACAAGGATATAAATCGATTTAGCTTTTTTAGGATTTGGTCAGATTTCGCGAGACAGTGGAATAATTGTTTTGATAATGTAATTTATTACCTAGACTTGCCAAATAATTATATTGTTTGAACTGAATGATTTGCATTTCATGTTTTGGTTGGATAATTCGATTATAATAAAGTTACCATAATTATCCCGTACCCTATTATGAATTAAAGCTATACTGACAAAATTATATTGTAAAGGCCAAACACACAAAGCTGAATTAATTAGTTTAGGTTTTTTGCAATATAATAATAAAGTAATTTTAATTTATTTTACTATACTATTAATAAAAAAACAAATACATTATTTTCTATATTTTATTGTATATACAATTTATATTCAAAAGGTTTTACTTCACATATTCTCAAATAAATAATAAAATGTTATTCAAAAGTAATAAAAAAGAAAATTTTCAACCTTCTCGTTTTGTTATTTTTAATGGCATTTCAAAAATAATTGGAGTGTCAGTAAGAGGAGACAAAAACATTTGCCAAAGCATGTAAAAAAATCGAATAAAAAAAATGTGTTATACCTGCATCTATAGAGGATGTAAAGGTACGTCTGCCTTGTTTTCCATTAAAAGGAAAAAATCCAATATCCGCCCGCTCATCAGTTTGTCATGTAAAATGTTATTACAAAAATTCATTGAAAGGAAATTTTTTGTCAAAGTCTTCTGTGTATGCACACTAGACAAAAAGTTCCGTTATCAAGGGGAAAAAATAATTAAGCCTTACTTTAAAATCACACCATTTGTTTTTCCCCTTTTATAAAATTTATTTATTTTATTTATAATTATTTTATTTTTCAAAAAATATACAGATTTCAGTAGTTTTTCTTCAGACATGCAAAAAATACCATGCAAATGACTTTTAATTTAGCGATAAAAAATTTGCATTAAATTGAGTGCCAATCTAATTTTCCAAGATGAATGTTTGCGTAGAGGCTGAGTAACGAGTAAATTGAATGTTAAATATTTTACACGTCAAGTTAGTGCTTAGTTTATATTCATGAAAATAAAGTTTTATTGTTATTACAACAGCCTTTCTTAAACAACATCTTCCACTTTAAGAAAATTTTAAACAAAATATAGAGTTTTTGGTACCTAAGAGTCAAAAAAATATTTGTTAATTTTAACCAAATGTTGATTTATTGGACAATTCTGAAATCATCAAATTATAAATAAAAATTGGTACAATATAACCAAAACACTTACCCTGGTTTTAACAAAAAATAATGTTTAAATTTTACAAAATAAAAGTAAAAATTTGAGAGATGCCATTTATAAGATTTTTATTGTAGAAAGCTAATATTTTATTTTAAAATGCAAAACAAGATTTTTATTTTTAGATAACCTCATTACTTTCTTTCTATCGATTAAAAATTGCAAAGTTCCCAAGCCCTTAAACTGTTAAACGCTATATTATGATTTAACGCTCTACCAGATCGTTGAACTTAATAAATTTACATAAATAAATATTTTATTAAGTTCTTACAAGAGGAAAACTTTGATTTATTAGCTTTTAACGAGACTTTTTTTAAAATAAATTGTTGCTAATCATTTATTGATATTTATTTTTATTTATAAAAAATTCTACTTACTGTCAGTAATATCTCAGTAAGTTACTGAGATATTACACTTCACGGTGGATAGGGTTTTAAATAGCATCCTAATGAACTTATACTTTTGAATTATAAAACAGCAACACTCTCATCTGCATATAAATTCTAAATGAATCACATGCACATAATGTCGTAAACAGAGGTTTTTGCTTATTTAAAATGATTAAAGCGCCATCCGTTGCATAAAATTTAAAGCAAAAACAGATTCACGGAGGATAGAATCAATTTTTGTAACACCTACATAAATGGTTATAAAAATAATTTCTTTAAATTTTTTAAAAAAATTTATATTTAATTCGATTGATTTGGATGTGTTTAATTTACTTAGTGAACTGATATTTAAAAACATATAGGTTAACCTAGAAATAGTAACAGTCACGGAGGATAGGTTTTAATTTAGGTCATAATTTATAACAAAGTAACACCATTCTGCTGTAAACTTAAAATAGATTTTCATTTAAATGTAAGCAGCAAGTGCATAAGACATTAAAGTAAGATATTTCGAGGAATCATTTTAAACCTCAGCAGAGCTCCGAGTGATAAAACACAAATTTTACATCTATTTGGAATAAAATTCCCTAGATACTAAGTTGGTCTTATATTTGTTCAAAGCATAAGGAGCAAGAAGAATTGAATGCAAATTTTTTTATCAAAAAATATTCATGAGCAAAATATTAATGTCTATATTTTATTTTTTTGTATGTAGAAGAGTCCATATTTTATATGCTCAGATATAAACATAAAATCTCATCATAAAAAATTTACCAGGACATTCAAAAGTAAAGTATATTTATTTATCTAGTAAACACGGTTTGACCTTTTCTACCGATAAATGTAGGGTACAAACTATATAAAAAATATGTTTGGTAACGTCTCAGGATTTAGCAGCAATTTTGTTGAAATGGGTTTGTTTAATATTCACACCGCGTCTTTTATGAATGATAGCCCTTTTTGGCCTTCAAAAATGGATACACCAATTCGTATTCTACTTGGGCAAAACAACAACCTACCCAGTAACATGTTTCTTATCAGATTCTGACATGTTTAACATATTTACTAGGGTAAATATTTTAAAGAGAGATGGATTCCGCTTTTGTGTTTGTGTCGTTTCTAGGTACATGAAAATCTTCTAGGATATTTCCTTTTTTAAGTTGAGCAGGTGTGCGTTTTACAGTGATAAACCTAAATTTAAATATTTTAACTTTAAAACTAATCCTCATATAAAGGCAAGTACCTACTTGTGGAAAGTAGTTATCAAGATTGCGCTTCTTGAAATAATGAAGGATGGCGGAGTAGCAAGTAAAGATATTTTGCAAACTTGAACTAAAATTATCATAAAATGGATAATGCTTGCAACCTTACATATCAAAGTTTAATGGTATATGAAAAAGTAATATATTTTGAGCCATTAAACGTAATTAGGAATTTTCGCCAACAAAAAAGTTTATAATGTGTAAAATTTAATTTTTTAAATTTAAAAATAAACTACACGTGTTCTGTCAAAGTTTTAAAATCGGTATATACAGGGGTTATAGTAGTATAGTAGAGCCCTTTAAAGTTTAGTTTTAAAAATATTGTTTTGTTATAACTCTTAGGCCATTAAAACTTTTTTGACTTATGCAATAGATACTCAATACTTGACGAAAGTAACTTTTGTTAAAATAGTCCAGTGGCGTAGATACATCTTGTGTATTTATTAGAAATTTTTAAAAACATTAAGCGGTTGCATTTATTTTTTAATCAACACTTGTTGCGCAAAAAAATACCTGCCCATCTATATTTACAAATCAATTTTAATTGTATTAAGTGGTTAACACGTATTTAAAGTGAATTAATTAATGGAATTAAATCTTTTAACATTGTTTCGTGTTGGATATTTGTTCGATTGAATGGTTATCGAGCACACAAAAGTTTATATGTAGGTAATTCAGTGGCGGCTCGTCAGGTAAGTAAAAAATCAATCAATCGTACTATAAGCGTAAATGCGTCAACCCATTCCACCGATGTGGTAGTCAGTTTTCATTAGTTAAATATTCCTATTTTTTTACATGAATCCTGTTTATGAAAATATTCTTTTAAAATATTTATTTAAAAAAAAAAAAATCTACTTCACGGTAGATAGGTTTTTAAATAGCAAATTAAGAAACTTAAACTTTTGAATTATAAAACAGCAACACTCTCATCTGCATATAAATTCTAACTGACCTTCAGGAATCACATCCATCTATAATGTCGTAAACAGAGGTTTTTGCTTATTTAAAATGATTAAAGCGCCATCCGTTGCCTAAAATTTAAAGCAAAAACAGATTCACGGAGGATAGAATCCATTTTTGTAACACCTACATAAATGGTTATAAAAATTATTTATTTTAATTTTTAATAATATTTTATATTTGATTCGATTGCTTTGGAACCTCAATTATTTGTAATTAAATGTTGAGGTGGGACTTTTATTTGTGAAGTAGAGTACATCCCTTTGTTGATATTGTTTTTTGTGTAGCCCTAAGGGAAAATAAGTGTAAATAAAAATGTAGATAATATTTAAAACTTTTTAACAAATAAAAACTTTGTTTCTGAAAAGCTTTTTAAACTTCAGGGAACCTATTTTAACAAGCAATTATCTTCAAGATGGCGAAAAAATAAAAAAAGTGTAATTCATCACTGCTCTTTCAATTTTTGCAGGAAAATAAATAACACTAAGGATGTACATCTCCAATTTGTTCGTTTGCTTTTTCTCTTTTACCTTCGGGTAAGATAAAAAATTGAAAAGAAATTTTGAATATTTCCTGTTTATACTTAACTTAATTACAACTTTTATGTTGATCCTTTACAATAAGTAGGTGAAAATTAAAACACATTTTTTGTTCATTAATAATATTAATGATAAAAATCAATTTAATGGTTACAGTAAGCACAAATTTCTGAAAAAGACTCTCTAAAGCTCAGTATCTTAAACTTCAAAAGCCTCTCATTAATCATGCTTACAACCTACCAAGTTGATAAGTGCATAACAACAGCTTTTTGTGGTTTATGCAGGATTAATTTATTAATTTTTAATACGGCTATTTTTTATGGTTCAATCAGCAACTTAGTTTTAAGTAAAATTGTATTTTTGAGAAGGTGTCTTAAGGGATATTTTAGTGGGTAGATGCTAATAAAATTACTCAACATAGAACATTAATCGTCTTTTTATTGAAGGATATTTATTATCCAGGTTGAATAATATATGGGATACAAAAAAGACTCCGTTTTTTTGAGTGGTCGCTAATGACATACTTTTAGAACGATCTGCGCTGTAAACAAAAATCTTTAAAGACCATGTACGTTTTTTAGTATGTTTTAATTAGGATAAATGAGTTTCCATTACATTCAAAATATTTCACAGTTAATTTATAAATTGTAAATTAGCATGTACCGTCACACTTAAATTGTAGGTACATTAAAAGGCAATTAAAATTACATATGGTATTTAAAATAAATTAATCATATTATTTCAAGTGAAATTATGTTATAAAATGTACATGTTTTATTATAATTTATACGATAAATATATTATAATTTAAAAGTGCTTTTGGGTATTTTAGTTATTTACCATTAAGTGTTTTTGTGTGAATATTACAGCTCAGGTTCCAGATTTTTAACCGCAATTAATTATTTTTTACAATGATTTAAAAGTCTAAAACCTATCCTCCGTGAATGTTACTCTTTATACGTTAACATATATGTTTTCAAATATCTGAGGTATTAAAAGCATACTAAGTAAATTAAACACATCCAAAGCAATCGAATCAAATATAAAATATTATTAAAAATTAAAAAGAAATAATTTTTATAACCATTTATGTAGGTGTTACAAGTGTTGCTGTTTTATAATTCAAAAGTTTAAGTTCATTAATTTGCTATTTAAAAACCTATCCACCGTGAAGTGTAATATCTCAGTAAGTAGATTTTTTTTATAAATATTTTATGTATTTTTTTAAAATATTAAGGTGTCAAAAAAAATTTTAATGAATTTTTTATTAAAAAAAATGACTAATGCAAAAATGCCTATGTTAAATTTATTACTAAAGAAATGTAAACAAAATTTAAGCGAAAAAAAAGTAAAACATGTTTTAATTTGTAAACGTATATTTTTATTGCTTCACAAGCTAAACGTTATTTCATTAATCTTATAAGAGAATTCTTTTTACATACTGTACCCTTAAGCAAAAGTAATTTATTGCTTTGTGTGTTAGCAAAAAATGCAATTATCCTTCTATGTAATTAATTGTTACACTGCCATATTTTGAAGGGATACAAAACGCAACAAAAGCAATTTATAAAACAACCAAAAAACAATAAAAACGTCTCCTGTATCCGTACCGTTTGTATTAGACATGCTAATTAATTTGCTAGCTTTTGCTTTGACATTTTACGAGTTAAAGTTGCATTATGTTATCAATTATTTCCTGGTCTGCCATATATCGCTTATTTTTATATGTAAACGTGTCAGTGAAATCTCATTTCAGTCATCGCCAATGTTAAATGCACGGAGATAAAAGTATAATGCTGATTACCATAATTATAATACCCTTTACTATAATTTATATTACTATTTGGGACAACTATCTTGTATATTGCCAGATACTATGCATATTTAGTAATTTTTAAATATCCATGTAAGGTAAAATATTATTATTCTCAACCAATTTTGTTTTTAATTCTTATTATAATTAGATTTTTTCCATTACAATAAGTATAGTAAATTTTAAAATATTATGTTGCCATTTTAAATGTAAAATATTTTAAAATCGAATATTTTTATATGTTATATACATATTTATTGTACTTTTTAATATACAAAAATGTTATAAAAAAGAATTGAACCTACACCTCGCCAAAGTTTTTTGTTTTGAGTGCGTTCCATCAACTTCAAATACCGACAGACAGGTGTTTTGACCTATATTGGGTATCATCAGTGTCGACACGACACTGTCGAGCAACTTGTGGTAGTGGAACACACGCAAAACAAAGAAATACCTGAGCTTATATAACATGGTTGGTAAGCCAACAGAGGCGAGATGTAAGAACATCACGTGATCCACACCGTCTAACGACGCGTCGCGACGTGGCCTTTGCCGCAATCGGTACATACTATGCAACCAAGTAGGTTCAATTCTTTCTTATAAGTATTACCAGTAATGGGTCAAGAAAGTTTATTGAAGAAAGTAAGAAAATTGAATGTTCAAATTGTCATGAGTTACTATATTGTATATTATATTTAAATATATTGTTTATTTACCTTAAAAATAAAAGTAACTTTATTTTTACTATATTTTTTATTAATGTGTAATATATTATAATATTAGATGTACACCTTACATTTGATTAAATCATATAGTAAATATTACTATTTGTAGATAGTAAAATCAATTTACTATACGAACATATTAAAAATTTAAATATATATTATACATTTATAATTTAATAATATTGGTGTAATCTTTACTAAAATTGTATAATAAAAAAATACTATTTTGTATTATAATCTTAATATTTTATTGACGAATATATAATATTGTTACCCTAAAAAACTTTATTAGTGTTAGTATAAAAAAACTTGCGCTTTTGTTGATATCAAACAATAAATGTCTTATTTTTTTTGTAAACCTTTTTTTTATCCAATCTTCTAATTTTCAACGATGCCAATATTTAGGCTTGATTTTAATTGTTAAATGCATGTTTCAATAATTAAAATCAAAATGCCTATGTGGTGAGGGGAATTTAAGCTTAAATACTAACAACGCTAGTAAGTAGGAGCTTTACAGGCTATACAAATGTCGGTTAGGTTAATAATAAAGAATCGGCTATTTTGGGATGTCCCTTTGATTTTAGCATCCATCCAGCTGTATATCAAATCAAATCGAATGGTTGACAGTTGAAGAGACTTACCGAACAGACAGGCAGCTACACGTGTCTCTGTTGTCTAAACCGCATATCAAGCGGTGGTTGGGCCCTCCCCCCATTAATTTTGAACCTGCGGTCGGGAGATAAACGCACCTTGATTAAAGCAGGATATTTTCATTTTAAATTTCGAATTATTATTCGCTTATTGCCCTCGATAAACCGATTTTGTTTGAAGCCAATATTTGTTGACGATGTTTCAATTTCAATAAACCATTATACATAATATAATTTATTATAATTCTAAAAATAAATACTCCTATATGGGGGAATCTCACGAAATGTCCAAACACATCCAAAGCAATCGAATCAAATATAAAATATTAATAAAAATGAAAAGAAATAATTTTTATAACCATTTATGTAGGTGTTACAAAAATTGATTCTATCCCCCGTGAATCTGTTTTTGCTTTAAATTTTATGCAACGGATGGCGCTTTAATCATTTTAAATAAGCAAAAACCTCTGTTTACGACATTATAGATGCATGTGATTCCTGAAGGTCAGTTAGAATTTATATGCAGATGAGAGTGTTGCTGTTTTAAAATTCAAAAGTTTAAGTTCATTAATTTGCCATTTAAAAACCTATCCACCGTGAAGTGTAATATCTCAGTAAGTAGATTTTTTTTATAAATATTTTATGTATGTACAATTGTATTTTTAAAAAACATTAATACGTCAATAGATACAATAACTTAGTTACGAAACATACGAAATCCTAACCTCCGTGAATCTCTAATATTCAAAATGTATGATTTCTTAAAATTCTTGCATTAAAAACTAATTAAAAAACCTAACCAAATTTAATTACGAAATTTAATCAAGATACCAAACGCAGTAAGATTTATAAATGGCATTCAAACTGTATGTACGTCCATTTTACTTGACTGCAACTTAGTTGCACACATACATGTACTTTATGGAGTAAATTTACTATTTCAAACAACTTTGTTACTAATGTGAAACACTAAAATCAAAACCTACGACGTGAGGTATGCTTTTGATAGCTCAGTTCATTTTGGAACGTTAATTTGAATTTAAGTGTTACCTCTACAAAATTCAAATCTTTTGTTTATTTAATGTGAATGGAAATTTAGAAATTAAATTTAAGCTAAACAAATTATTGGATGAATTGCATGAATAGTTTTAACATGGTACATTTAATCCCTCCATTGTATTAACCTACAACAACATTTATTTTTAGCATAATTATTGTTTTAGAAATAAAAATATTGTACAACTAAATTTAACACAAAGTAAAGTAATAAAACATTTCCCACTTAACCTATACAAAAATTTGAAATAACGAACCCATTTCTTATATTTGAATACATGTTATTTGAAAAATGCATATTCACAAAACTTTTATAATAAAAATTGTAGAAAAGTTTTAACAAGACAAATATTTCTCGCAGTAAATAAAATAAGAGATCCTCATCTTTATGTTGAATTTATATTGAAAAGCTGCTACACAAGTTGTTGTTTTACGAAACAAATGTTTGATTTATGTAAACATTTACAAAATAGTCAAATAAATATTAGTCCTTCTGTTTTCAGACTAAATAAATAATGAACAAATGTTTATTTGTTTATATAAATTATGCATGGTTAAAAATGTACTTCTGTGTTCAGAAAATATCGGGAATTGTCGTTTTTTGAAACAAATATTTATTTATTCGTCTACATTAATGTTGTCTCCTTCAAAATAGTCCCCATTGGATATTATGCACATGTGCCAGCTCTTCTTCCAATACTCGAAACACTTCTAAAACTCGATCTTTGGGATAGCCTTTAGTTCTTTCAGCGATGCGCTTTTAATGTCATCTATGCTTGCAAAACGACGGCCCCTTAAGGTTCTCTTTATTTTTGGGAATAGGAAAAAGTCAGACAGAGGCATGTCTGGCGAATATGGAGGCTGGGGCATTATTACAGTATTGTTTTTGGCCAAAAATTTTGTTCAAAATTTAACAATTTTAGAACAAATTTTGCTGCCACGCGTATCATACCCAAAACATTCGAAAAAATTTCATAGGATGAGCCAATCGATATACCAACATTATCAGCGACTTCTCTGATGGTTTATAACAATTTCTTCCACTTTTTCCATGTTTTTATCGGTTGTTAATGTGCTTGTGCGTTCGGGGCGTTCGTCATCTTCAACGTCTTCACGGCCATCTTGGAAACTCTTATACCACTTGTAAACTCTTGTTTTACTTATAGCAGACTCACTATAGGCGTTTGTTAACATTTCACAGAATTTATTTCAGTTTTTAAGCAAAATTGGATACAAATTCTCTGATCCATTTCTTTTAACGAACGAAAAATCACCGAGCTCATAAAACACGTCTAACCTTAGCGGCTGCCACAGACAAAGTAAATAATGAAAACAGCTAAAGTTTTTATCATACTCCGGGGGCATGTATACCAAAATAATAAAGAAAATTTACTACAAACTTATGTCTATACAAATTCATAAATTTATCATTCATTCAAAATATAATAATTCAGTTAGATGTTTCTCTTTTCATGTTTAACTTCGTCTACACCAAACGTTTAAATTTGACGAAAAGCGATAAAACTTTCACTCGCATAACTTTATTTACTGAATCAGCGAATTAGGCCACTGAATAGGGGGTAATCAAGGAACTGATCTCGACTAAGATATGAAATTGTGTTGACTAAAACAAAATACTGATTAATGTAGAGCGGACTTTACAGTTTAAAAACGCTGCTAAAAGGACAAAGACAAATTTTATGGTTATAGAAATATCGAGAAAAAGCTAAACTCCTTAACAAGATGTCGATGATACTCAAGTTAAAACTTTTTTTGAACTTTAAAACTTTTTTTATGCATATTATACAACGAACACATATTTCACGTTGGTAAGCATTGTACAAGAAAAATTAAAAAACGCATCTGGTTGAACAAGGAAGCAACATTAATCTCTTGTTTCCGAGCCAACGCCATTGTGCAGCCTGAAATTACGCGCCAAATGAAAAATAAAAAGAAATTTAATTTAAATATGACCTTTCACACTTTGTGTCATTAAGCAAAATTAATGTGTCTGGCCTGGCAAAATGGAATAGACCATCTCAAATTGTTTTATTTTTTATTTTTCGATTTTAACCTTTTGAGTTTTTAGTATGCTGGTGAATTGTTGCAAACTTTATTGGGAGACAATAAAGTCAACCCAACTTTATACTGTACTAACAGATGGCTTGGCACAATAGAATTAGGAGAACTTCACGGGGACTAAAAGTTGTAGAATTTAGTTTTAACATCCCTGGATAGCTTAAGTTATTTCAGGAATACAAGTATTTGAATTCACAGATTTCATAATATAAACACTTGTTAGTCCCAAATGGACTCAACCTATTTTAATTTAGAAACAAATTGTATACCAACTGGATACAAATAAGATACTTGAGTTTTTTACAAGAAAACTGCATCTCTTAATTAAAAAGCTTAAGAACTTTCTAAGAAAAAAAAATTGTCTTGCTACAAAATCATTTACTATTGACCTAACCACATTTAATTTTGATTTTAGAGCAAATACCTCTTGGTCCATTAGTATGTATTGCTTTATTCAAAAGCTTCTGATCTTCACTGTTAGTATTTAAGATTGAATTTTCCTAACCACATAAGCCTTTTGATTTTAATTATTGAAACATGCATTTAACATTTAAAATCAAGGACCTTCCCCTGGTAGCAAAATTTGATTTTAAGAATCTTCTAAGAAGATATGACCCGGAATAATGGAATATTCTTAGAACCTTCCCTTATTGCTAAGGATGTTCTTAGGGACTTTTAAAACATTCAATAGATACCCTATTAATGATGCAATTAGATTCTTAAAAGCTTCTTAAAAACCTTCCTAAAAAGCATCCTAAGAACATTTTAAGAATACGTTTTTGGAATGTTCTTAGAAGGTTTCTTATGGAGCTTCTAGGAAGCTTTTGAGAATATTTCCAAATATGTCAGATACCCACGACATAATATGACAGTGAAATGTATTTGCCGTCCTCTTTCGACACATTCATATATATTTATTTAAAAATATTAAATAAACAATTTGACCTCTAAACCATAAGTTGTATGACATTATTTCATAAAAAGTAAAATTGGAAAATTTTGTGGGATAAGTCAGATTAGATTGAAGTTGAAGATAGTTAGGATTATTATACATAAAAATGTTCAGAAATAAAAAATCGGTATACAATATAATAAATATTTATTTTTAACATAAAATAAAATACCTATAGTAAAAGTATTTATGATATAGAATATTGTTTTAATTTGACAAATAACTATAAAAAAATATTTTTGATTGCGTTTTTTACTTAGTATTTAATACTTATTACTAATTAGTAGGGATGGGATTTTAGTTATTTTACCTTTTTTTAACCGATGTAACTATTTGAAAACCAATAATGCCAAAATGTGTTTATATGAACCTAACTTGTTTTCACCTTTTTTACCTTTTTTGGAGGTTTTTGCTTTTAACTACCTTTTTTATACTTTTGTTACCTATTTTTTAACTTTTTTTCCACTTTTTACCTTTTTTTGGAGGTTTTTGCTTTAAACTACCTTTTTATACTTTTGTTACATATTTTTTAATTTGTCAGTTTATTTTCATATATTTGTTACCTATTTTTACGTATTTTTACTTATTTTATTTTTTTTGTTCTTTTTAAAATTTGCGCCCATATTTTATCCAGGGCGTGCAACTCAACGGTATAGAATTTTTTTTTATGGTTACAGACTGTAACAGTAACTTTCTTTACAGTTACCTTCTTTGTAGTGACTCACTACTAGTGAGCTTATGTTCTGTCATAGAACTTCTGTGTAGTGAGTGTCACTCAGTAAATCACAGTTTATTGCATAGAAATAGTTTATTGTGGGTATGTTCTGTGTTTGGGTATGCGGCTAAACAAAATTATAAACGAAACTTAAACTTTTAATGGTTTTTTTTACCTAAAATGCTGTTTTTTTAACCTAAAATGCTTTTTTTTAGTACCTTTTTAGTTAGCTATTTTTCAGTTTTTAGCACCTAAATATCCCATCCCTACTAATTAGGTACTTAAGTATAGCTATATACCTTTATACGTAGTTTATGGTATATGTTACTATTATATAGGTAACTGAACTAAATATGCTTGACAGGAATATTCCTAAATGAACTTTCTATAGCAATTACTTTCTTAACATTCTAAGCCTATGTTTAGAGTAGACTAATTTTTACCACTAAAACTTTGCACCTTCTAAGAACCTGCCTATAGGCCAGAAAGAATATTCTTAGGATCATATGTCTTTTAAGCATGTTCTTTAGAAGAAATATAGCATGATCCTAAGAACATTCTCACTGGAAGGTTTAAAAAACATTCCTATTATATTATTTGTTTTCAAGACAACTATACTTCTTTCGCTAAGAACTTTTTTCTTGCCGCTAATATTTTTTTATCAAGGGAGTTTAGTTTAAGGGTACCTTTTTTTCAGTGTAGGTACTTTGTTATCATTGATTGTTATTGTGGTTTCCCTTCATGAATGCAGGGATTGTTACTGTTCGAAACTATCCACAGCCAACTTGGAACTAATATGTATCACAAATCTGTTATTATTGAATGCCTGGGTTTTCCACAAAATATCCACAGTCAACAGCACAACAATCATAGGTATTATTGTCGCCGATAATATACATCAGCAACAGCAGTCTCTAGCGTCTGTTAAATTGAATATACAATCCATCGATATGTCAATTTTGCAAATTACACGCCACTACAATTTAATTAATAATAGGTGGCTGCTGGAAACTTCGTTACCTACAGTGTTGCCAGTTTTGGAAATGCAATAAGGGAATTCAATAATTTATACAAATTACTTTATCCTAAAAAAAATCATTAATGTAGATTAGTTTGAGATTGACTTTTTTGATATCGCTGGAATAAGATGTCGACAAAGCGTTGGGGAAAAAACAAACTAAAATAAAATCCCGACCGAGATTTCCCAATTGGATTTCAAATTTTACTTTGTAAAATCCCCTGTAGGCCCTAAGTATCTTTTAGACAAGCGAACACTTAACCGGCTTACACCTTCTCGAGTGGCAGGCACACACTGAATCAACCTGCAATAATTTTCCGAATACCTATGGGCTCCCAGCCCAATTTTATTTATGTTTTATATATTATCTAATTTTTTTTGCTTAAACTGTCTATTTCTAAATACTTAATTATGCGAGTAGACTGATTTTCTCTCTTAACTAAGATGTGGCAACACTGGGATTTTATGAGCGGCAAGAAACAATGTTTTAGCATAAAAGAGTATTTATTGCTTGAAGAAAAAAGTTCTTAGTAGAAGAAGTATAATACTTCTCTTGAAAACAAATACAAAATCTCTTAAATGTTTTTTCTTTCAACCAAGTCTTAGAGTGAGTGATTTTATTTTAAAATATATTCAATTTATCTTAAATTTTTCAATTTTACTCCAAACTATAAAACTTTTTCATATTTTACCATAGATTCGAATAATAGCAATTTTTAAAAAATTGATAATCTTTGTACTCACTTTTACCCGTCAGTTCTGTGTCCAATGTTAAAATTTAAAATTCCTGCGAAATATTGAGGTTTAAACCTCATGTCCTCGTTTTAACTCAAGTATTGGTAAAAAATTACCTAAAGAGCCCGCCCTTTGCACGACAGTCATCTTGAAAACAATGCAAGCGGCGAAGTTGTGGTGAATGCACGTATAGTTTCAGTCAAAATTTCAGCACTGTAGTTATTTTCGTACGTATATTGTAGTTTATATAGGGCTATATGTGATTTGTTGATAAGTAGCATCCACTAATAAAAAATATCAGTAAAATCTCAAATTTGTATCCCATTCATCAGTACCGTGTCGTCAGTTCCATGTCCGATGTTTCGTTTATCTTTTTTTAGCAAACTTCAATTTAAATTCTGCTTGCGCAGAACTTGTTTATTTATTGTCATTATAAACTCATATAAATTTGGTGTGGGTCCCATATCTAATAATTGAGATATCGGTATACCCAAAATCCACCAGCCGCCACTGATGTGTGGTATTATTTGATTTTAAGATATTTAATGTATAATATGCTCAAAGTTGCAATAAATCTTATATTTTCCAATACATTAAGTATTTAATTAGTACCCTGGTATACTCGTCACTTCCCTTGCATTCAAATTTAGAAAACACAGATATTTTAGAAACTGTTTGAAAAAGTTATTATATTATCTATGTTCTCATAACAAAATACTGTTTAATTTTCTCCAAAAACTATATAAACAAAATGAGGTAAAAAGTTGCACAACTTTTGTAGAAACACCCATATAACACTTTTTATATGATATTTTTTCACATTCATTTCATTTAAATTAAAATGTTAACGATAAACTTTAAATTTACTTTTAAAGGTTTGTAAAGCAGAGCTCACCACTGGGAAACTAATGCAGACATTTTTATTTTCGGATCACGACCTGTACCTTTCATCCAGCTTCCATAAATTCAGACGAAAAAATGTTCTTTCGGTTTTTACTGGACCAGGATGTTTTATTTAACGCCAGTTTAAAACACGTTCTTTTATAAAACGTTTTAATACATTTTAGTAAGTCTCTCTAAATAGAAAATAAAGAATTTTCGACCTAAAATTAGTAAAAATAAACACTAATCCCAAAACCAAATTTCAAGTTTGATCTTATGTTACTTTTTAATTTAATTAATTTAAAACCATTCCAATAATTGCCAAAACTAAATCTAATTTAGAGGCTAGATGAGTAAAAATTGCTTCCTCAAAAAAAACTCAAGATAAAATTTAAATTGTTATTTAAATTTTTTGTCTTCTTGACTTCTTTGATGCACTGTTTTATTTCAGAGAACGAGTATTTTAGCAAGTAATCAGAGATTTTTCAGGTTACTTCATTTCTTTTCAACGAATAATAGTATTAAGATTATTTTGCAATTTTTCCACCTCGTCTGTTTTTAATCTTTTTAATTCTAAAAAATTTTCATTATATTACTTTATACAAAAAAGGTGTAAAAAGTGAAATCGCTGTAAATTCACCACTTACAGTTAATTTATTGGTGGAATTTGCATAGATAAACCAAGGGTAAAAAATCGTTTGAAAATAGAATATTTTATGTTATCTTTGCGTGATTTTACGGCAAAACGAAGCTGAATTGAGCTGCAAAAGCGGAGTTTTCAATAACCAATCTAAGATAAGCCCGTAAAGGACACAAAAATTGGCAAAAATCGAAAAATTAGTTTCGGCAAACAACTGACGACTACCTTGTTCTTTATGATTGCCAAGTTTATCCAATAATACCTTTTTCAATTGATGGTATTTTATAGCTCTTTGTTGTTCCTTTTATTGAGATAGGCAGCTTTGTACATGAGTTTGTAGTTTGTTAATTTTATTTTGTAAAAGGAAAATATTTTACAAAAAGGTAATATAAAAGATCATCACTGGTTTTCAAATATCTGTGTTTTCTAAATTTGAATGCAAGGGAAGTGATGAGTATACCAGGGTACTAATTAAATACATAATTTATTGGAAATATAAGATTTATTGCAACTTTATACATTAAATATCTTAAAATGAAATAATACCACACATCAGTGGAGGCTGGTGGATTTTGGGTATACCGATATCTCAATTATTAGATATGGGACCCACGCCAAATTTATGTGAGTTTATAATGACATTAAATAAACAAGTTCTGCGCAAGCAGAATTTAAATTAAAGTTTGCGAAAAAAAATAACAGAAACATCGAACGTGGGACTGACGACACGGTACTGATGAATGGTATACAAATTTGAGATTATAATTCGGAATTAAGTATTTTACTGATATTTTTTATTAGTGGATGCTACTTATCAACAAATCACATATTACCTTATATAAATTACCATGAAATATATATACGTAAGAAAACAACTACTCACCACAGTACTGAAATTTTGACTGGAACTATACGTGCATTCACCACAACTTCGCCGCTTGCATTGTTTTCAAGATGAATGTTGTGCAAAGGGCGGGCTCTGTAGGTAATTTTTACCAACACTTGAGTTAAAACGAGGACTTAACGTTTAAACTTCAATATTTCGCAGAAATTTTAAATTTTAACATAGGACATAGAACTGACGGGTAAAAGTGAGTACAAAGATTAATAATTTTTTAAAAATTGCTATTATTCGAATCTATGATAAAATATGAAAAATACATTATTTATTGTTATATATATGGTTTGTAGTGAAATTGAAAAATTTAAGATAAATTGAATATATTTTAAAATAAAATCACTCAAATATTTGATTCAGGAGTTGTGACACGCCAAGGTACTGATGTTTTGAATATTTATTATGTTTTTCTACAAACGTGCTTTTGAAAAAATATATTAAAATTGCGTGGACAAGTTAAAAAACCTGGATCTTTTGTAATATACTAAAATATTTACAAAAAATATTAAAATTCCTACTCTATTGACTGATGACTTCAAGTTGTCCAACTTTTGTAGAATCACCCATATATATATATATATATATATATATTGAATTCTTTACATAATAAATCTTGTTTAAAATTATTTCACATTTTAAATTATCATTCTCGAATAATTTTAAACTGAGCGGCTTAATTCGTCCACTAATTATCTTAAACGTCGGTTGAAAGCGGAGAATTTAAAACTTTTATGTTTGAAAAACAAATTTCCAAACTCCAAAGAGATGGTATAACTTAATCAATCCAACGATTACTTCTAATTTAATTTTTTGACGGTTTCGACATTTTTCTCGATGGCTTCTTTTAGGTTTTTAATGTTAAGTGCTTCTTTGATAATTTCTCGAGAAACAATTTTAAAACTCTTATTAATAAGAGATTTTACGAAAACAGACATTGAAATGAGATATGTACGTTTTAAGTATTTGGTATGGAAGATTAAACCAAGAGGACAAATTAAAGTTTTTTTATGTCAATTTTTTTTTCATTTTTTGTTAATATTAATGTTAATGTTAATTGTCCAATAACTATAAAGTGTCCAATAACTATCTACTTTACCCTATGTTTTCTCAGAGCGCGTCACATATATTATGTCAAAAAATTTTGTTTTGAATTTATGTTATAAAAAACTTAATTATAAAAATATTAAAGCCGACTGGATATAATACAAGATAAATCTCCAAGAAGGATGATGATATTTTGCTAAATTTGGCTTCATGGAACACAATGCCTATTTAATTGAAAAGGAATCCTAACGAAAACCTTTTTATTGTCTACAGGACTTTTTTGGGGATTATAAATTATGTAAGAAACCTTTATTGCACTTAAGATGGCTCTGAAATAATTGTTTTTTTTTCACGCAACACAATTTATCATTACCGGTAATAAAACGGCTATAAAACTGCGAGACGGGATCTAATTTTTGTTTCACCAAAAAGGGTTTTTATGAGTATACTATATGGTGATATAAAATTCCATTACATTCGAAGTGCCTTTTATTATTTGGCGTTAAAATAGGTTTCGAGGTTTTATTGTATGATAATATCTTAATAATTTATTTCATATTTTATGGGCAAAAACACTATTGTTGAAAATGGCGAACGCGCCGGGATTAATTAATTATTAACTATGAAATATCTCAGTTAGTATGCATTATTTAATCAATTTAGTTCGAAGATTAATTTACAAACAAAAAGACCTCCTTTCGTTAAGCTGTTATTCATAATGGCTTTTTAACAGTGGAAGAAAAAATAAAAATGATTTTGATTTATGGAGAAGCAGGCAGAAATCTTGATGATGCTGTTAATATCTACGCTCAGCGTTTTCCGGATAAAATTCGATCACGTACTTCATTTCACCGTACAGTCAAGCAGTTTACTACAAACGGGAGTGTTCAACCGAAAAAAAGATTTCGTCGAGCAACAGTCATAGGTGGAAATTATAAAATTAATGTATATCAATGTAAAATGATAAACAATATCCTTTCAAGGGATAATAATAAAAAGAACAAACATTCAATTAATTTCTTTATGTTTGATATTTACACTTTATAATAATCTGTTTCTTTATTTTCACACCTGATTTATTATTTCATGACTGGAAGTATTTAAGGATAAAATATTAAATCCTATTTATTGCCTTATTCAATATTTTTTCCTTTCACGGAAAATTTAGTTTAAAAACAAAGTTTTCCAAGTCCATAAATCAGTTTACTTGTGAAAGTTAAAGGTGAAAAGAACAAAATAAAACTTGCGATGTCCCAAAGAAGAAATATTGGGGTAGATTCTTGTCTTGTAAGAGTAATAATTTAGTTTTATTACCCATATTTTATTTTATTAGTTTTAATAAAGGATAAATTAATTAATAACAAATATTGACATTTTTATGTAATTTGGAATGTTTGTGTTTTTAAAATTAAATATCTTATTAACTTACTTGTTAAAATAATTTACGACTGTAAAATTTGCAAAGTATTTACACATCGTTAAAATTTTACAATAAACAGTACGGATTTGGAAACTAAGCGTCGCGACGGCGAAATATATAAAAATTTATGTAGAATTCAGAATCATACATTTTTATTAATAAAATTGTATACGATTTTTTAATTAAAAAACTGTTTCCTTTAATTTTCGAATAGGTCCCCTGGTCTCCTGGGTTAAGTAAAATCGAAAGGTCCCTTGGTACGATAATATTAATCCCCAACGGCTGACAATTATGTGCTCAGTGGCGTAGAAGTAAAAGGCTAAGGGTGGGGAGTTTGAACTGCTTTTAATAGATTTGTCGATACTTTATCAGAGGTCCCATCGATCACACGAACTGTGTGTAAAGTTTGGTCCTTTGGGTCTTTTCATTCATCAATTTCACACTATACACTGTTATAAAAATCAGATTTGTGCAAGAAACAATATTTTAGCATATTGCTTGAAGAAAAAAGTGCTTGGTTCTTTCAACCAAGTGCAAAGTGTTTATATTTACGCAATTCATTCAAGATACATCACACACAGTAAAAAATTTTGCCCGTGTAAATTTTTTAGTGTAGGGCTAAAAATATTAGAGTTGATTTGTAAGTGTAAAAGTTACACTACAAAATACAATAGGTAGCATTTAGTGCTTATTAACTTTATTAAACACATTTAAAGAATATGAACATTATTCATTGGTATACCAATGAATGTATACATTCACACTATTTATTATTAAAATAAATCAAAAAAGTAGAAAAACTTAATGCGAGTGTTTATTACCCCTTAATGTGTTAAATAGTGACAAAATGAACACTACAGTGCATGCCAATTTCTTTTTCTGTTTTGGTGTTACTAAGAGCTCTTTTTTCTTTACACTACTAAAGCACATTATATCACAATTAAAGTTAAATTACACCAAAAGTGGCAAAATAGACTGAAAAAACTGGTAATAACCGAAATGCGTTTTAAAATGTTTGGTTGGTACCTATCTACCTAGGCAGTGCATATCCAGAGACACCGCGTTGTGGAAGTGTGGCATTTTTGTTCAGTTAGATTTTAATTACGGTGAATCCATAAGAAGACATTCTTATTTTTTGGTAAGTATTATACTTTCTTTTTCTTTAGCCTTAATACTCAATAAATACCAATATGTTAAAAGGATGTCCATACCCGACCTATATTATATATCAATAATTTACGGCAGTAGTTTGGGTACTTGTAACATTAATAATATAAATACATACACACTTAATTTATTTTTTATTTTCAAGCGTAATGGTTGTTATATTAACCTATACCTACATTTTTAATAATATTATGGAAAATTTGTACACGTGTGGTAAATCCCCGACATACAGCCGACTGACGCCTCTCTACCAATGGGATCACCCATTTTTTATAACAGAAAAATGGATTACTGATGAATTCTCAAGATAATTCATTGCTTACAAGTTGACAGCCAGTAAAACATTGCATTGATCTAAAACTTTGACGTTTTAAGGAACCATTTTGCTCAAGCCAGCCATACGACTCAAATATAAAATTATATTTTAAAAGGCACCGATTTTGATAATTGTCATAGATTTTTGTACCAAATAAATGTTTCTCTTCACTTACTTTTTTGTTTTATTCACTACCACCAATAGCTTTTACTTAAATAATAGTGTTAATTTACACTAGAAGTTTGCACTAAAAGAGTAAAAGTACCTTTCTAAAATTAGAACTTTTCCAAAGTAGTGTTAATTTACACTGAACAAAAGTGGGATTTTACCCAGGAAGTGTAGAAGTACACGATTTTAGGTAAATTAACACTTTTTAATACAGTGTAAAATTACTTTATCCTCAGTGCTATAGTATTAAATCCTACTTGCTTACTTGGGGAAAATTACACTACAAATTAACTCTAATTGTAGTGTTATAAAACAACACTAGAGTTGATTTTTTTTTACTGTGAATGTCAATAGTATATTCTTTTGTAGCAAGATGATTTTTTTTTCTTAAAAAGTTCCAAAGTTTTTTAATTAGGAGATTTTTATTTTTTCAAGAGATTATTTTTTTTGCCTATTGGATAAAATTAACTGATATAATAGTTTTTTACTGTGACGAATGTGTATTTGTTAGAACTTTTTACATTGTTTCATTATCATAAAAATCTGATTAAAACTAGAGAATCGTTATAAATAATTCATCTTGCACACATTCTCGAAAAGGAATTCGATTCTCATGCTAAGGGCGCATTTAAATAAACCTAACCTCAAACACAACCGCACTAAACGAATTTACATATAAATTAATTATATCTCATCGCGGAAATTCGAGTGCAGTTTCCAAACAACGTCTACTTGTGATTTACGAGGAAATTTGAATTTCGCGGCTTTTGTGGCTGTATATTGCTCTAATTTCGCCGCAGATATTACATTTATTTAATCTTAAGTCTCTCAGATATTTGTGTTGTATTTTAAACTAAAAACGACGAACAAATTTGTGAACAACTAATACACAAGTTGTATTTCCGTGTGTAACATTTCTAGTTGAGAAGTTGAGCAACATGCCTATTCGTGTTTATCAGAGCTTAATTAATAAACATCGTTGCTAGCTCGAGTGTAAAAATTATTAAAATCAATATTCTCGATGGCAAAGCAAAACTTTTAATTAATAAATGCCTTTTCGGGATTTGCCCACATTTCAACCGCTATACGGTTATTAAAATAAAAATAAAATTACCAAACAAAGAATGAAACTGACGGAACATTTTATTAACCGCTTTTCTATTGTATCTTTTGTTGCCCATATAAAAATCCTCATTTACGCTGTGTCTATTCTTTACAATGAATTTCGGTATTTTTGCTATTTTTCCATGGGCCACTTTTTGTTCATGTTAAAATTAATGAACAAAATGTTGCATGCTTGGGATTACTTCTACAACGACGGCACTAACAAAGCTTTTTGAGCGCAAATAAAATAACCGATAATTAAATATTGTTACTTAAACATTTTAATATCTTGACGATAAAGTTTTCTTGACCTTTTTGAAAATTACAAAAATTATGGTTGAATTATTCACATAGGATTTTGTTATTAAATCTACAAAATGTTTGTTATAAATACAAACTACTTGTCCAATTATTTAACAAATTAGGGTTCAGTACAATGTTGCTAAAGAAGCTTTAGCAGACAAGTAACTATGTTAAATGTGAAAATAAAATTTCGTAATTACATTGCCTATCTATTCCACTCTACGTACCTATTTATTGTCTAAACAATCGCTCAGGATTGCAAATGGTAAATCATTTACATTGATTATTAAATTGTGTGTGGTGGGGTTACAGCATTGGTTTATACGCGTGTAACATACACATGTGTTTGTTAACTATTAATTGCACACCGGAGTGCAGAGTTATCGTTTAAAGCGAGATGCCTGAAACAATATCTTCCCACATATTACTGACATTAAATCAAAAATAACAATTTCTACAGCTGTAATGGTTTGGAGTTTGGTATAACTTCCTTTCCTTAAAAAAACAAGTTGTTTATTATTTTTCAAAATAATTTTTTTTTTTAATTTCGTGAAAGCATGTATATTTTAATTATTATTATTTAACAACGAAAAACATTATATTGTTTTATAGGTGAATATATTGAGGTCCCCCAAGTGAAAATATTTAATTTTTTATTTTTGGTTGTTTCACTGTTAGTCTAGTAAGTGAACTGATATTTTTAGTATGCTTTAACAAGCTCAGATATTTAAAAAAATATAGGTTAACCTAGAAAGAGTAACAGTCTCGGAGGATAGGTTTTAGACTCTTAAAACATTGTAAACAATAATGTTATATCTACTTAATTATGAAGGATCAAAACACAATAAAAGTGTAGGACAAACTCATTTGGATTTATTAATATTCACCTTTATATATATTTTTTGTTAATTACTTTCTATAAATAATGGTTGCTATTAAGTTTAAATTACAGTTAAGTAAAAATAATAATGATGCAATAATATCGCTTGTGTGCCCCTAATCACTTAATTTGAATACAACACACAGACAAAATGAAAAACAGTTGGGCTTTTTCGTCCGTTAAATTGGGTTAAAACAGAAAACAAAAGAATGAAAATCGGCCCAGCTAATGTTTTCTTTGACATGCAACTGGTTTACATAATTAAATTAAAATGCCTGTTCAATTTCCACGTTAAATAATTAATTGAATTATTCAAATGTATTCGCAGTAAAGGGATTTTCAAATAAATAAAAACACTTGTTTTTAGCTCAAGCCTTTATTTTAAACTGTTTTGCGACTGCGCCAGCTTTGCTACATTAATAAAATATACAGGGTGAATCGTTTAACTTATTTTAACATATTTTATAGACAAAAACACTCTTGTTGCAAAAATGGCGAATGCGTCGGGATTAATTAATTATTAACTATGAAATATCTCAGTTATTATGCATTTTACGAAAAAAAATTTAAAATAAAAATTAAGTAATTCGAGGGGGGAAATCAATCAGTACTAAAATTGGTTCTCATACTCTCCTCCTTATAGGGGGAACAGGGGGTAACTTGCAGATTCGGATCATTCGACTAAAAATAGGTAGATAGATTTTGTCTAAAACATTTTTTCATATTTGTAATAGATGGCGCTGTAATGAAAAAATCAATTTTCTTGAATTTTTATTCTGTATACGATTCTGCAATAATTTTTTTATGCTCTTAATTTCTACCCTGTTTTTATATTATTTAAACTTAACGATACTTTAAAATATTAAAATAACTTCAAAATATAATTATGATAAGAAAATATTTACACTTAGTGTCGTGGAAACATGTACGATAATGGGCGTTTTAAGGGTGGGGGTAAAAAAATCCCCAAAAGCTAAAATAATAAAATTTTGAAACTCCAAAGTTTGCAAAAACATTCCCTCTTTTGTTACCACAATTGTATTGTGTTAAAAGTAAAATTAAATCCAAAGTGATTAACAAAGAAAGAATACTTAAGTTATTTGATTTAGACTTTTTAATTGTGGACGCGGTTTTAAATTTTCTCATCACGACCATATTTCCAAGTCGTTATTTTTAAAAGGTTATTAAAACTTTAATGTGGTTTAAATTGGATTGTCTTTTTATACATAATTTATGTTCGGTGTTGGGTCTTTTAGCTTTGGTTGTGAAATTTTTGTCACTGACAACAAAAAGTTTTACTTTGTTTAATAATTTTTTTATAATTTTTAAAACAATATTTAGCAAAATAGTTATAAAGTTAGTAGGTGGTTTCTCTTTATTAAAAAAAATGGCACTAATGCTTTATTGATTTATTTAAAGCAAATTCTTTTTTTCCTTGATAAAATTTTTGATGTATTTTTGACCTTTTTTCAATCAAAATCGGTTTGTAGGTAAATCCGCAATCCTGATCAAATCAGCTTATCCTTTGAGTTTATAATGGAATTTGAGTTTTAAATATACCTCACACACACGTCACAAAAAACGATTTAATTTAATGTGGGTTATTTGGCCCATTTATCGACGTATTAGCTATTTCCATTTCAACGTACTTTGGCTTTGACATAAAATTATTTGGGCAACTTTTCCAATCTTAAGCGTTTATATCCGCCGGAAAGTTAAATTAGCAGCACAGAATCGATTCCAAATAAGGCTAAACGATTTTAATACTTTATATAAGAATATATATTTTTATACCTACCTACATAATATTATGGGTCTCACACTTTTATTGTGTTTTGATCTTTCATAATTAAGTAGATATTACAGCTTTTGTATTAATTATCTCTCTAAAACCTATCCTCCGTGACTAGGTTTTCAAATATCTGAGGTAGTAAAAGCATACTAAAAATATCAGTCCACTAAGTAAATTAAACACATCCAAAGCAATCGAATCAAATATAAAATATTATTAAAAATTAAAAGAAATAATTTTTATAACCATTTATGTAGGCGGTACAAAAATTGATTCTATCCTCCGTGAATCTGTTTTTGCTTTCAATTTTATGCAACGGATGGCGCTTTAATAATTTTAAATGAGCAAAAACCTCTGTTTACGACATTATAGATGCATGTGATCCCTGAAGGTCAGTTAGAATTTGTATGCAGATGAGAGTGTTGCTGTTTTATAATTCAAAAGTTTAAGTTCATTAATTTGCCATTTAAAAACCTATCCACCGTGAAGTGTAATATCTCAGTAAGTGGATTTTTTATAAATATTTTATGTATGTTCTATTGTATTTTTTAAAAATATTAAGGTGTCAAAATATACAATAACTTATTTTAAATATACAAAGGGATGTTTAAAAAAAACATACGAAATCCTAACCTCCGTGAAGCTATATTTCGTGAAGCTCTAATATTCAAAAGATAATTGATAAAAAAATTATAAAATATATACCTATAAAATTTTAACATAATTTTTGTAAAAAAACAGAGTTCTAAATTGTTTTAACAAGTATCCACTGGTTTTCAAACTGAAATCAGGATATACAGTGAAAAAGGGTTAAAGTTACGAAATACATCAGTAAGTGTTGTAGTATTACTGTGCCAAATTTATATAATTTAATGATTTCAGAATGTTGTGTGTATGTTATTTTTGTGTTCATTTATGTAGGTATGTGATAATTTTTTTGTTTTGTTACTGGGTCTACAAAAAGGTTTATAAATTAAAAGACAACATATTTGTTATGTGGAAAATGTGTAAATGTAGTTAACAGATTAAACCAAGTGGTTTTTAAATGGGATGTGATTTAAAAACTTAATTAAAAAGTTATGGCTCAATACGATGCATACGCCCCCACACAAAGAGTCTTCTTCTATGTTCACCCACCGTTAAATTTTTATCGCCAGCCAATAAATTTCCTTTACAAAAAAATAAAATTTGCATCAAAATGGAGTCATTGCATACATTATCCACTTTAGCTCAATATGTTTGACTGATAAATGCTACCACTTATCATTCTTCATTAAAATGGCCCACGATTTTATAACTAAAATATGAGTTTTATAAACTTTACAACTTTTAAACACGAAAAGATTTAAATAAAATATAGTTGTTCAGTTTATGGTTCAAAATTATAATTTTGTATTCTGCCTCAGTTTGTAAGAAAAATTCATAATGTCATAAATCATATTAATGACTTTTTAACAAAGAATACTTTAAAGCTCATATAATTTGAAGTTACCCTTCACATTAGATTCATTCCTCTTTCCTGTCTACTCTCTTTTATTAAAGTTATACCCAGGAAAAAACTTTTAAAACATGCATGTGGAAATAAATAAATTATGCACATACATTTGAATAATAAGATATAAGAAAAAGTAAGAACAAGTGAATTTACCTATAATAGGTAGGTAGCTCTTTCTTTCTTTTCAAAAAGTCAAAAGGTCAGTAAAAACGTGCATAACTAACAAATTCTTTGTTAAAAGGGTGCACAATTTTGCCAATGAAACACAGTTTCCCTGATTACTCTATTTTCCAGAAATTTATGTCTTAACTACATTTCATCGAATCTTCCAACAGACAAATACAAATTGCATGTCGTTTTTAACTTTATTAAGTTGACGGATCTAATGTTGCACATTTTTTATTTTCCTTTGATACAACATAATGTATTGCTATTCTTGAACAGAACGTATTAATAAAAATTCTTGTGGATTTAGTGGAAAAAATTTAATAAGTGAAAATAATATTAATCTGATTTGACCTGGAGGATAAAAATCCAGTTTCACAGGCTGAAAATGGTAGAAATGCCCAAAACGAGATTTAAATCTAATTAAGTTATTATAAGTTTGTGGGAATAAAAATATGATTAAATTAATGCCATTAAAACACCCACTGCGAAAGATGGAAGATAACTCTGTAGAAATTGCGTGACTCGACAACTGAATTCAGAGGTAAAAAAAATAAATTATGTTGAGAATGTAAAGGATTTATTAATGAGATTATTAAATTAAGTTTAAAAACTTAATAGTGAAATATAAAATAATAATAAATAATAAATAAAAATTATTTGTTTTTTATGTACATATGTATATTTTTATCCATCCATATAAATAATTTTTTTAAGTTTTTAAAAACGAATTTATGTTTTTGCAATTTACTATACATTTTAACGTTAATCTAAACCAACGATCGTCATATTTTTAGTAAACATTCCAAAAATCATAAAAATAACATAAAATTTACAGACATTTTAAATTTTTGACGTTGGGCGCCAAATTGTCAAAAACCTAAAATATCATTTTTTTACGTTAATTTAAGCACATTATTGGAAAGATCGTCATATTTTTAGTATACCTTCCAAAAATCACAAAAATAACATAAAATTTGTAGAAGTTACAGACATTTTAAATTTTTGACGTTGGGCGCCAAATTGTCAAAAACCTAAAATATCAATTTTTACGCTAATTTATGCACGTCATTGGAAAGATCGTCATATTTTTAGTATACTTTC
Source organism: Brassicogethes aeneus (assembly GCA_921294245.1). Lineage (NCBI taxonomy): Eukaryota > Metazoa > Arthropoda > Insecta > Coleoptera > Nitidulidae > Brassicogethes > Brassicogethes aeneus. The sequence goes on from OV121135.1 coordinate 60,923,911, forward strand.
CGAAAATTATAAAAATAACATAAAATTTGTAGAAGTTACAAACATTTTAAATTTTTGACGTTGGGCGCTTGTCAAAAACCTAAAATATTATATTTTACGTTAATTTAAGCATATCATTGGAAAGATCGTCAACTTTTTAGTATACATTCCAAAAATCATAAAAATAACATAAAATTTGTAGAAGTTACATACATTTTAAATTTTTGACGTTGGGCGCCAAATTGTCAAAATATCAATTTTTACGTTAATTTATGCACGTCATTGGAAAGATCGTCATATTTTTAGTATACATTTCAAAAATCACAAAAATAACATTTAAATTTGTAAAAGTTACACATAATTTAAATTTTTTACGTTGGGTGCCAAATTGTTAAAAATCTAAAATATCCATGTTTACGTTAATCTAAACTCACCACTGAAAATAATTTCACATTTTTAGTATACTTTCCAAGAATCATAAAAATAACATAAAATTTGTAGAAGCTACAGACATTTTAAGTTTTTGACGTTGGGCGCCAACTTGTAAAAAAGCTAAAATATCAATTTACATAATTGAAAAGATCGTCATATTTTTAGTATCCATTTCAAAAATCATAAAAATAACATAAAATATTTAAAAGTTACACACATTTTAAAATTTTGACGTGGGGCGCCAATTTGTTAAAAATCTAAAATATCAAATTTTTACGTTAATCTAAACTCACCACTGGAAATATCGTCATATTTTTAGTATACTTTCTGAAAATCATAAAAATAACATAAAATTTATAGAAGTTACAGACATTTTAAATTTTTGACGTTGGGCGCCAATTTGTCAAAAACCTAAAATATCAATTTTTAGGTTAATTTAAGCACATCATTGAAAAGATCGTCATATTTTTAGTATACATTTAAAAATTCATAAAAATATCATATAATTTGTAAAAGTTACACACATTTTAAATATTTGATGTGGGCGCCAATTTGTTAAAAATCCATTTTAAAAAAGGTCAACGCGTCGCAGAATAATACCTCCCGGGTGAAGTCGAAATTTATTCGTATTTAGACAAAATTAACCTCATTTTTAACAAATTGTTTGAGTTCGCCAGAATGCCTTAATAAATAAAGATTTTCTTAGTATTTAAACATGTTGGACGATGTTAAAATAAATATTTTTTGTCTTCAGACACATTTGCGACAATGGCTCCCGGGTGATTGGACTTTTTCAAACCCCTTTATTCAAAAATAAGTTAATAAAACCCATAAAAACAATTTGAAAGCTTGTAAGTCTGGCCAAACATTTTTTCAGAAGAATAAAGAAGATTTTATTTCATCTCCCAGGATCCAAGGGAATATTGTTCATAAAAATACAGATATCGAAAAATGAAGGCACACAGAGAAGTGGATAATACAATCGCATAATGTTGAGGTAACATAAAAAGTATTGCTTCATAAAAAGTATTGCTTATTTAGTAACAATTTTAGCTCTGAAAACACATTTAATTATAGTTTAAAAGCCTTAGCACGTCTCCATCTACATGGAATAATATTAGGTATGTAGACAAATAGTTCTTGACTCTGACAGAGAAATATATCGCGGCTTAAAACGGCAGTGTTTTCATTCGCGAAAATACTTACATAAGCGGGTTTAAATTGTTGTTTGGGTTATATGAGAGCTCCTCTTAAATTTATCAAGCTCCAAAGCACATATTGTAGTTTGCTCGGTAGGTCGAACAAAAGTGCAGGTAAATGGCGTGTTTTGTTTCCCGTTGGTAACGGATAAGAGCATTACAAAATAAAGTACATAAAATAAGTTTAAATGCATTGAATGGATTCCTGCGAATTTTTGGCATAATTCTCCAGCCATCGTACATATTTCCATGACACTAAGTGACCTTTTAAATACACATTGACAAGTTGTGGCTTTATGGCGCTTTAGTCACGGGCCGAAGTTAGCAACAGGTTTTTAGTCACGGGCTAAAGTTAGTTGACAGTTGTCAAATGAAACTGTGAAAAACTGTCAATTTTCAAGAAAAACATTTCGATTTATAACCTTTATAATCCGTGTTTATATATAATATTGGAAACTGCAATGTTTTTTTAAAAATCCATATTTTTCACAAAAATAAATATATCGAGGGGAACCAAAAACAAAACTGTTAAGAGTATATGTGACTTGATAAATAAAACTTAATTTAGAACAATATACGGTTTTGCCACTCTACAGAGTGTCTTAAACTTATGGTAAAAAACATATTTTTGTTTAAACCTGTATATTATAAACGTACGTCTATTTTTTAGTAATTTTTTAAAATGTGAGCGATCCGACATCAAATAAACAAGTTATTTGCGATTGAAATTCATCGAAAATTTGTGTGGATCGATAATTTTGCCTGTGAGTGTATTATATGCACTTTTGAGTTTTTAAGGCATACGAACCCTTTTTTCACTAAATAAACATAACACTACATTGCAAAAGGCAAAGCAAAGTGTAAAACGATATGGATCGGATGTTGGTGGCCGTTTTACAGGGTACAGGGCACCCTTAACTAACTCTCTCGCTTGGCTTAGCTACGAAGTTTCGAAACCCGCAACAAAGGACCACTTTGGTAAATAAACGAACAAATATTGCCTTTGCCTTTACTACGAGGACATTGTTGCATTAGGAAAACCCGACTCCTTACTGTTATTTATGGTAATGGAAGGAAAAACTTTGGGATCAGTGCGAATAGGCCCACCATTTTGGTTATCTAAGGGAATTAGAAAATAACAAATAAGCTGCTGTTTTGTGTTGTAAAGGTTGTCCCAAAAGTCGTAAAATCGTAAAAAACTTTATTTGCAAAGATAGATTATCTGTGCGAAAACAATTTAAATTTCGTTGTACGAGCCGAAACAATAGCTGACTTCGTTTCTTTGTTTTTCAATGAGACTAAAGTGGAAACGTACAATCATAATCCATTAAAAGGGGAATCAATTAATGGCATACACTTGTTAGAAGAAAACTTTCAATTGGAGTTTTGATTTTGTATTCTATGGAGTTGCAACTCATCATCAATAATAAATTTAAGACGAAATCTTACCCAACACGTCTTGATTCTATTAATGAAATTGCACGATTTGAAAACAGTTTTAAGATCAATATTTTATATAATTACATCAATTTTGCTTCGATATTATATGTAAAATTGATTATATTTCAAAAACTGTTCTACTTTTATAACTTTTGACGGCATTTTCGGATTCAGAGAATAATATTGTAGAATTGACTGCTAAATGTCCTGGATACAAATTGCTGTTGACGAGAATTATTAGTGGCTGCTTTTTCGCTATGACATTTTTAGAGAGTAAGTAATATAGTGTTTTCTTCGTCACAGGACATCTTGCAGAATAACAGTGATTTAAATACAGTGCATGATAGAAAACATAAAAAACTAATGGCAACAAAATTAATAAATTCGGAAAATACTTTTAACATACCACCCGTAAAAATATTAGATATATATAAATCATCCTGTTCCGGCCTAAACATTATAAATGATTCACAAACTAGGGATACCACACTTAATGATATTTGAAAGAAACTATTTCAGAAGTCAGACCAAGGAATTAGTAGTTACCTTCAGAATCCAGAAAAGGGATGAGGAATCCGAGAAAGAAATATATGAAATATATGACATTTAAAAACGAAATAAAAAAAATTACCTAGAACAGCAATTTATCTTTATAATATTTAACAATTTATGTTATTTGATGTAAAGTATAAAAAAATTGTTTGTCCAATAACTATATAAATGTCCAATTACTATACTTTTTGCATGTTTTTATAAAACTTTTATTAAAAATTCAAATATTCTTATTTTTAAGTACACGTAAATAAAGTTTAAACAAACAAACTGTCCTTTTTATATATTTATAAGAAAAAACTATAATCTTTAAAACACAAATTTTAAATAAATAATATTCCTCAAGTGTCCAATACATAGGTGGTTTACCATATAAAAACATGTGTTTTTATTATTTTAGCATAAATATTTACAGATAATTTTATACAAAACAAATATTTAAAATTTAATTATAAATAAAATTGATGTATTAAAAATAAATTGTTAAAATAAAGTTATTTATTTAAATTAAATTAAATCACATTAAATCAATTTCAACAAATGAAAAATATTTAACCGACAAATATAATTTGTCACAAAAACAATATTTAAAAGTTAAAATGTTATATACAGCAAAATGATTAATGATTTTTTCTGTTTTAAAGTCAAGTTTGATTAACATTGGATATCGCATTAAAGAAAACTTATAGCTATTAATACTGAGAACCCAGGAGAATATTTTTTATTTAGGGTTGGAAAACTGAAGCGATAATTTCTTTTCGATCCTAAAAACCTAAAGATTACATCTGAAAGGGAAAAAGTAAATAGGACGGCAAAAATATTTAAAGCTAGACATACAAAAACGCAACATTTTAATTATTAATTTATTTTTTGGCATTTCTTTTCTAGATTCTATTACCAAAATTAATTTGGCCCATCTATTTTAATTTTAGGAGTATCTTTATAAATACAACTGTCATTTATTTATTAAATATAAATTTATATTTATAAAATTGTATGCATTTAAAATTTATTTAATTTAGCATATTAAAAAGTTTTTTAAATATCATTTTATTTTTGTCATTAGGATGCTTAATCTTAATTTAATTATAATCATAAACATTTTTAAAACCCTGTTTATTTTTACAGGTTTTGATGAATAAGAATTTATTTTGGATCAAAAAATTATTATTGCATGACTTGTAGTCATTGACTACCCTAAACCTAAAAATAAATTAAATTAATAAAATAATTCTTCAAAATAAAAAATAACACAAGTATTATCTTTGATTTTATTTGAAGCTTTACAAATTAAATAATAAATGCAAAAATATGTCAGACTTAAACAAAAAGAAAAAATTATTTTAATTTTCAATTAGAAAAAAATTTAAAAGTAATGGTATTTACAGAATTTATTGTACCGAATGATTTGATGAAGCCAATCGCTTCTGGCAAAATATATAAAAGTGTGGAATTTTAAAATTATTCCGAATTTTGGTTAAAAGTAGAGTTTTACTTTATTAAAATTGTTTTTTAATGAATCGTTACTGCTAATAAAAAAATATTTTCAAATTTTATATTACTAGTGTGATAATTTATTTTGATTAAAACTAGTTCAAACCAGTTTCCTCTCTCTGTACATACAACAGTTGAAGATGTAAAATAATTATTTACGTGTATAAACATGTAGGTAATATTAATATGCCACAATACAAGATGCATTAATTATGTTGACACAAGTTTTTGCTGTGACGAATTTGCAGAGGAAAATCCTTTGACAATAAATTTATTATGAGGGCAAGTTCTTACATGATACAATTTACTTAAAAGCTTACAAACTTCCAAATTCATACATCAACCTAGACAGCAAAGTCTTGTCAAGTTTATTTAAATATTACTGAGCTCTTATTCATGGATTTAAAATTAAACAGCTTCTATATCTTTGAGGTTTATTTTACCGATAAAAATATTTGTCAGTTGGTAACGTAATGTTTTTGTCACTAGATGGCGTTATAGCTGGTTTATAATGGCAGTATTCTCTACTCTGCAATCTGTATTCTAAATAAATAAAAATGAAATTAAAAAAAATGGATGATGATATAATTATAGTAGTGTTCTGTTTACATTTGTAACAGCTTGACAGAGTGACCATTTTAATTGCTATCATTTAAGCAACTCAAATAAAAACATGTACGTGTTTCAAAGCTTAAATGAAGTGTTATAGCCAACCTATTATTTCTAGACCCTTCACAGAGCAACAGTAATTAAACAAAATTTACCTAACTTCAGGCGTATGCGGTTATACGTGAAACGTTACCATATTGTTCCTGAGTGACACAAACTAATAGAATTTGAATACTAGGTCACGAAATTTTCATTATAAATTGAAAACCTAAAACTGTAAAATTAATTTAACAATGTACATACAATACCAAATGTATTGTTTATAGTGATAATGTTAAAAGTATTTTTACATCCATAGCTTTATTAAAGTTGTATATAGGCGGTATATAATTTATATTTTATATTACTGCCATGACAATTAATTTTTGGTTTGAAGAAGTATTTTTATACACGAACTTGTTAAAATGTTTCAAAAATGGCGAATTCGCAGGGATTAATCCCGGCGCATTCGCCATTTTTTTTTAAATTTTAATATAAAAAGTGAAAACCACATAGATATTGGACACTTAACGAATATTATTTACTTTAAATTTATATATGCCTTTGTTTTAAAGATTTTAGTTTTTTTCTTATAAATATATAAAATATAAAATAAGAATATTTGAATTTTTAATATTAGTTTTATAAAAACACACATTGGACATTTTATATAGTAATTGGACCATAGTTATTGAACATACAATTTTTATATAAACATAACAACTTTACATCAAATAATATAAATTGTTAAATTTTTTTAAGGATTGCTGTTTTAGGTAATTTTTTTTATTTTGTTTTTGTAAATATCATATAATTCATATATTTCTTTCTCGGATTCCTCATCCCTTTTCTGGATTCTAAAGGTAACTACTAATTTCTTGGTCTGACTTCTGAAATAGTTTGTTGCAAATAGTTTGTGAAGCATTTAAAGGCCAGAACAGGATGATTTATATATATCTAATATTTTTTCGGGTGGTATGTTAAAAGTATTTTCCGAATTTATTAATTTTGTTGCCATTAGTTTTTATGTTTCCTATCATGCACTGTATTTAAATCACTGTTATTCTGCAAGATGTCCTGTGACGAAGAAATCACTGTATTACTTACTCTCTAAAAATGAATTAGTCAAAAATGTCATAGCGAAAAAGCGGCCACTAATAATTCTCGTCAACAGCAATTTGTATCCATTTAGCAATCAATTCCTATAAAATATTATTCGCTGAATCCGAAAATGTCGTCAAAAGTTATAAAAGTAGAACAGTTTTTGAAATATAATCAATTTTACATTTAATATGGAATTGACTATATTTCTAAAACTGACTAACTTATAGTTTTTGACGGTGTTTTCGGATTCAGGGGACAATTTTACATAAGAATTGGCTGGTAAATGTCAGGGATACAAATAGAGTATGATATTGAACTTATGTGCAATAATAGAAATTTACATTTTTTACCAACCAGTAATTGGACACTGGCCATTTTACTGTTTGTTTTCAGAATTAAAACTAAAACGCATTAAAGTGACAATGTTTAAACCATGAGGAACACATTTATACCACACACTGATCTGTACACTTTTTAAAAATATTTTTTATTGTAATTTAAACACAGCCCTGCTCTTAACAAAAAAACAAAAATCTTACCACCAAAGAAACGTGCGAACTTTTTTGTTCTATATTTGTATAATATTTTCCTAAAATATAATCATGGTTCTTCTAAATAAAAAATTAATTTCAATAAAATCTATAAAAATTAATGGTTTAAATTGTAAAATAATTGAAATATCCATGAAACATTTTGATTGAAATAAAGCGAGATAATTGCTAAAATTAACGAAGGTAATATAAAAATAATTGGTTTAATTTAACATATGCATAGCTCGATAACCTCAAAATGAAAATAGAAATTATTGTATAGTTTATATTATAAAAATAATTTATTACTAAAATATTCGTATAGAGCGACTATACAAAAATATTCAGTTAAAATCAAAAGAGAATAATAACCGCTTGAATAAGATATAGAAGCAGTTTTCGCTGTGAAAATGAATGTAAGGTATAAGCTGTCAATTTTCTGAATTTCCCTTTATATTATCCGTAAAATATTTCATAAACGATGCAATGCCTTATATCGTCTATCATTTATGTTTTACCTTTTATTATTTAAATGTATGTACATAATTTTATTTACAAATCACTTAATCAGTGCTAAATTTAAAGTAAAATGAATAAATTCTATAAAGGTGTTAAATAAGGGTAATTCCACGTCAAATTTCAGTCAAAATTTAAATTTGTTTTGTTTAATGTAATCAACTTAAAAGTTCAGTATTTAAAATTTAAATAACTGTAGTTTATATAAACATTTAATTAAAAACTTTTCGAATTGGAATTACAAATATGGCTTTAAAGAAAACGTATTTATTGTGTTAAATCGGAATGTTAATTTGAGAGGAAACGACGAATACTTGGCATTTGAGAATATCAGAAATTTATTCCTTTCAGCTATGCCTTCTAATTCCACAGTTATTGTGCACCTTTAATTTAAATTTTGGCAAAAAATTTAAATTTTGATGACTTCCATGTATCTCACGAAATGTTTCCCGATGGTGTTACCCCGTGATATTTAATAAAACTAAATGAGTTTGACCTACATTTTAATTGTGTTTTCATCTTTTTGATAATTAAGTAGATATTACAGCTCAGCTTCCAGATTTTTAACCGCAATTAATTATTTTTACAATGTTTTAAAAGTCTAAAACCTATCCTCCGTGACTTACTCTTTCTAGGTTAAAAGCATACTAAAAATATCACTTCCAACACATCCAAAGCAATCGAATCAAATATAAAATATTATTAAAAATTAAAAGAAATAATTTTTATTACCATTTATGTGGGTGTTACAAACATTGATTCTATCCTCCGTGAATCAGTTTTAGCTTTAAATTTTATGCACCGGTGGCGCTTTAATCATTTTAAATAAGCAAAAACCTCTGTTTACAACATTACAGATGCATGTGATTCCTGAAGGTCAGTTAGAATTTATATGCATATGAGAGTGTTGGTTTTCTAATTCAAAAGTTTAGGTTCATTAATTTGCCATTTAAAAACCTATCCACCGTGAAGTGTAATATCTCGGTAAGTGGATTTTTTTATAAATATTTTATGTATGTACAAATGGATGTTTAAAAAAACCTACGAAATTCTAACCTCCGTGAAGCTCTAATATTCAAAATGTATGATTTCTTAAAAATCTTGCATTAGGGTAGGGACATCTCAATATATTCACCCTTATATAGTTCTCTTTATTTTATTAAATCAATGAAAAAATAGCTAACTTCTTGATAAAGAACTTTTAATGATTTTTATATCAAAATAAAAAGTACAGTAGCAGTAAAATTCTTAAAATAACTTTTTTAATGCAAATCTATACTGGGTTATAAAGTTTATGTTTTAAAATGTAGTTTTTATCTGCTGACAGAGAAAAAATAATGAACCAATTTCAAGCAAATTTGAAATACGCCCCAAAAAATTGAAATCATTCCAATAATGAACGCGTTAGCTTGGTTTTGTATTACAAATTATTATTTTACATAGCGGATGAATTGATTGCCCAAAGAAATGGAAATATTGAAAAATTGTTATTTTCTTTAAAATATAAAAAATTCTTATAGAAGACAACCTGTTTTAAAAATTTATTTTGTTTATTTATAGACATACCAATATCTATAAATTTTAATAAATTAACAATAAATATTTGTCAATGAATTTAAATATCAGTACTTATTAAGTACATACATGTACATACATATGCATATGTTTATCAAAATGGTGGTAATTTTATAAATTATTGGTCGTGATAAAAAAATAATTTGTGAATTTGTACCAGGATATTTGTTTATAATAAATACTAAAAATTGTAACTCACCCCATATTCAATCGTCCCCATATTACTTGTCATGTTTTCGGTGTTATTTTTCAATAATGGCTGCGACTCCATGGTATCCGTACATTTTACTTCATCTAAAAATATAAATAAAATAATAATTATTATGAAAATTTAATTTTAAAAACAACGCATTCATAAATATTAATATTTCAATTTAAAATGTAAAATAAGTCTTAATCTTTTAAAAGTTTTCGCAAACTTGGTAAAACCAAAATTAAGAATATTTATATTATTAAAGCGGTGGTTTATACCATACATTTTCATTAAATCACTGACACCTGGCAGCTAAAGCAATTTACCACGTCATATTTTCCGTCTAAATAATCCTTCCAGACGACAATTGACCTGAAAACTTAATTGACTTGAACGAAAAATTTTTAAATTAAAACTCCACTTTACCATTAATTAATTTTTCTTTCAAGTCAATTAAGTTTTCAGGTATACATATATTTTGAATATTAGAGCTTCACGGAAGATAGCTTCACGGAGGTTAGGATTATTTCTTTTAATTTTTAATAATATTTTATATTTAATTCCATTGCTTTGGATGTGTTTAATTTACTTAGTGAACTGATATTTTTAGTATGCTTTTACTACCTCAGATATTTGAAAACATATAGGTTAACACCTTACCCGCATTTCTACTAAGATCACATTAATCTTTGTTACAAGCGAAATGCATTGCACAGGATGCATTTATGAGGAAAGTACCATTGTTGATATGTCATTCTGTCTTTTTTAAGGAAATCCGAATTTATTGTTTGGAAAAAAATCCCCATTACCGGGACAAGAAATATAGGACTGAATTTATTGGACTTACTGGAATTGGCACACGTGATACATGCCCCAGGTCACTAATCCTCGAGAAATTAACTGCCCCATTTCCTACTTGTCTGTTATTAGCCAGGAATAATATCTACTAGAAGATAAATCAATTTCGATTAACATTTTTTATATCTTTTACCAAATTTCACAAAAATCATAATCATTTATAGCAGAAACCAAATTATTAACTTTTTATTTGTGGCATGAAAGAGAATCTGATCAAAATTTGATTTGCTGGGAGCATTAAATAAATAATCGAAAAAAGCAACAAGTATTATTTACCCCAGGTTAATAATGTTTTGGGTCATAGCGTGTAAGCTCTCACATCATAAAGTTTGCACCCTTGTTTATAAACAATTGTATTTAAATACAATTTTTGATTTAATTATAACGTAACAACTTTTAAAAATTAGGTGTATAAAAATAGTTAGCCTGTTATTGTAAATCACAACCACCAATTAAAATCAAAATTAATTAAAATGACACTACAATAAATTTGTTATGAAACAAAATTGTAAAATTAATTTAAGTATAGATTTATTAACCGTTGACAATTAGTTTTATAGAATAATATATGTTACCAGCGTGAAATTAAAGTTAAGGGTCAAGCAAAGGTCAAAGGTCAAAGGTCAAAATTATATTTGTGGTTAATGTGAAAATTACGAAAAATATAAATTCAAAGCAAGGAAAAATAAAAAGTAGCTTCTTCTATAGAAGCGTGAACTTGGTATATGTGACATACTGAAATGAAGTTTAACGTGTATAGCATTTTTTATTATCTAAAGTTGATTAAAAATTCAATCAAATTAAATATTTCTTTAAACATAAAAATAAACGGCCCTTTGATCTTCATTCAATTAAAAATTAACAGAAATTACAGAAACCTTTTAAAATAATTAAAAAATAACTGTTCAAGAATATTTCCAAATGATTTTTTTTTACACTTGACTACCTAAGTATACACCTAATATTTTGAACAAATTGAGGTAAAAATAGCTGGTGAAAAAGATCATAATTAAAAATTAAATATAAAATCAATATTTCGACTAATCAACATATTTTTAATATTAGTATAAGTGCATGGGAACTAAAAAGAAGTAAACTACAATTTTATAAGAGATATATTGCGTTTAAAAATAGATCATAGAAGTTTAAGCATTATTTTTCATTAAATTTTAAGAGAATGAATACATGGATAGCATAATAAATTGTAAGTAAAAACAAGGTACCTGTGCATTTAGATAATTAATTTTTTCACAATAACTTGTAAACGGTTTATTTCAGAGAAAAAAGTGAATAACATTTTTTGTAGGAAAATTAGTCTTCTACAAAAAAGTTTTATAAATTGAATCTCTGAAATTAATATTTTAAGAGTTATATTTATTAAGGTACTAATATAATTTTTTTTTGCAAGTTAAGATACTTACTTAATTAGAGAGCACACTAGTGTATTAAAGTTTCCAAATTATTAATTTCAGTTTCAGATTAGCACTTATACATAAGTTATAGCAGTTTAAAGCGTATTGTGACTAATAATGATGAATTATTTAGACATTTCGCTGAATATTAAACTTTGATTAAATATTGCCAAATTAAACTCAAGCTTGAAAATGTACAATTTCTGAGTGGAAACTAAGAAACATGGAAATATTTCTTACAGTTAGACATGGTAAACCAATAATATGTCAGTACAGTTTCCCGAGATATCAAAATATTTATAACTAAATATAAATTTTTTTGTAAATAATTATATTAAGCTATAAAAGTAGTTTTTAGAAAAATAAAAAAAATTACAAAACTTTCCAGGTGGAAAAAATTATATTTGTTAAATTTTTAAATCTATTTTACGTCAGTAATTAATTATGTTTCTTTTAAAAACATGTAAATTTGATATTTTTTTAAATTGACATAAAATCAATAAGTTGTGTTCTATAGAATCTTAATAATTAAATATTGTAATAATAGCTTTATCAGTTTATATAGAGCGCCTTCATTCAATATATTCACTATACAGGGTGTATCAACTAAATCAAATATATTCGATAATACATACGAGGTGTGTTCAGAAAATAACGGGAATTGTTAAATTACGCGGGTTCGGAGGGTCCGGTTGTCATAAAATTTTCTTTATTATGTTGGTATACATGCCCCCGAAGTATGATAAAAACTGTAGCTGTTTTCATTGTTTACTTTGTCTGTGGCAGCCGCTAAGGTTAGACGTGTTTTATGAGCTCGGCGATTTTTCGTTCGTTAAAAGAAATGGATCAAAGAATTTGTATCCAATTTTGCTTAAAAAATGAAATAAATTGTATGAAATGTTATCAAAGGCCTATAGTGAGTCTGCTATAAGTAAAACAAGAGTTTACAAGTGGTATAAGAGTTTCCAAGATGGCCGTGAAGACACAAGCACATTAACAACCGATAAAAACATGGAAAAAGTGGAAGAAATGGTTATAAACCATCAGAGAAGTCGCTGATAATGTTGGTATATCGATTGGCTCATCCCATGAAATTTTTTCGAATGTTTTGGGTATGAAACGCGTGGCAGACAAATTTGTTCTAAAATTGTTAAATTTTGAACAAAATTTATGGCCCAGCCTCCATATTCGCCAGACATGCCTCTGTCTCTCTGAAATAAATATTTGTTTCAAAAAACAAAAATTCCTGATATTTTCTGAACACACCTCGTAAATGGGATATTTTTGGTTGAGCATTTTTTTCAACAAAAACTTTTTGTCATTTAGCTGTGGCCTATACCAACTTTCTTATTTCAAATGCAACAACCAGTATATTATGCAATTTTTGACTTTCTCTAAAAAATGTAGACATATTTTATGTACAACGTCCTATCTTCAACTGTTTCGGAAATGGCCAGCACGATCCCCTGATCTGACGTCATTTTACTTCTTCCTATAAGGATATGTCAAAAGTTTTGAATACAAAACTGACCTAAAAGAAGACAATTTTTTTTGTTTAATGCGTTGTCAAGAATTAGTTTTTCACTTATTTTTGCTAGATTTTTATGAAAAAAAAATAATAATATAAAATTCCGACGCTGACCTCACCACAATTTTTTTACCTAGTATTGTCTATAAATACGTAAATCAATAGCCGTTAAATTTGAGGCATCAATTCTTGTTAACCAACCCTGTCTGAGGGACAGATATAAGTACATACGTACATAAGTTAACAAAACGTCAAATAATTAAACTCACTTCAAATTTTTTAAGGACATACATCAACATTCAGCATTACAACACATTAAGTAAAGTTACCATAACAAGCGGTTCCTGTTGAAGAAAGCACAAAAACGAACACGAATTCGAACGTTGTGATTATAAGTACGCGCGCACAACAGTTGGCTGTGGATAGCTCGGAGGTCCTGTCGCAAGGATTTGCTTTGTTCACGGCCGTGATACGACTGAAAGCTTTTGGAAGCGCGGCTCCAACATCGAGAGCCGTCGCGACGCTATTTTCACTCTGCAAAACACCTTCATCCATGTCCACGGTGCTGTTCTGAGAGGTGATTTTTGGACTTTCTGTGAAACCTAATTTTTTTATATTCTTGTTAATTAGGTCATAACTAAAATTTTAAGAGCAAAATAAAAAAAATTTGACGGTTAATTTTGTTTTAATTGGATGTTTATTAAAAATATGTATGCACACTTTCAATTCTCCAATTAAAACTTGCGATTTTATTTAAATATTATCATAACTTTTTAAATCAGATTGAAGATTAGTTAATTTCCTAAAAAAAAGGTCTTTACATTTTTTATATCTTTTACTGTTTTGTTGTAATACACGTTTAAAGTTTTAATTTAAGGTTAAATGTATAGTATACATTTATTAAACAATAATTCTAAGGGTGTCACATTTTATTTAGGGCCGATTTATTCATTTTTGATTTATTTGACGAATAATTTCTTTGGATACTAGATATTGCCAAGACATGAAAGTTATCGGCCCGATAAACTTTACTAAAGATGAATAAACCGGTCCTTACTTCAATTTCATGAATTTCTTCGTAACTTTTACTACAATTTTTCATTTTTGTTTATAAAAAACACTTTAAAAAACTAAACAAAAATTATAGAATACGTATACTGAAAATGACAATTCAAACGTCAAATAAATTTTTAATAGATCTAAGTTTCATGGCAACCTTTAAGGATATATTAATTAAGGGAACATAAATGTATACGTCAAAGGTTAGATTAAAAGTTTGAACGTTTATTGCAACAAAACAGTAAAATATATAAAAAAAATTGTAAAAACCTTTTTTTTAGTTATGCAAATATTAAATATTTAAATTAAATCGCTAGTTTTAATTGGATAATTGAAAGAGTGCATAATATTTTTAATAAACAGCCAGTTAAAACAATTCAAACCGTCAATTTTTTTTTATTTTGCTCTTAAAATTTTAGTTATGGCCTAATTAACAAGAATATAAAAAAAAATTAGGTTTCACAGAAAGTCCAAAAATCACCTCTCAGAACAGCACCGTGATGTCATGTGTTGCAAAAATTTGTCGTTAAAAAAAAATTTAAACAAATATTAACATGTCAACAAATTTTACTCTATATAGGGTAAACCACATACATAGTTATTGGACATTTAAGGAATATTATTTATTTTAAATTTAAATATACCGTTGCTTTGAGAAAGTATGTTTATACACGAACTTGTTAAAATGTTTCAAAAATGGCGAATGCGCCGGGATTAATCCCGGTGCATTCGCCATTTTTTAAATTTTAATATAAAAACATAAATTTATATATTAATATAAACATAGTTATTGGATACTTTAGGAATATTTTTTACTTAAAATTTATGCCGTTGTTTTAAAGATTTTAGTTTTTTTCTTATAAATATATAAAAATGATATTGTGTTTGTTTAAACTTTATTTAGGTACGTTTACATAAAAATAAGAATATTTGAATTTTTAATAATAGTTTTATAAATACATGCAAAAAAGTATAGTAATTGGACACATGGACCATAGTTATTGGACATACAATTTTTTATAAAAACATAACAACTTTACATCAAGTAACATAAATTGTTAAATATTTTTTAAAGATAAGTTGCTGTAATTTTTTTAATTTGTTTTTGTAAATATCATATAAAAAATTGAAAACCCAGAACTGTGATAATAATTTAACAATATACATACAAAACCAAATGTATTGTTTTATAGTGATTATGTTAAAGTAACTTTATTTACATAGTTTTATGAAAGTTGTTTATGGGCGGTATATAATTTATATTTTAGATTACTACCATGACAATTAATTTTTGCTTCGAAAAAGTATGTTTATACACGAACTTGTTAAAATGTTTCAAAAATGGCGAATGCGCCGGGATTAATCCCGGTGCATTCTCCATTTTTTTAAATTTTAATATAAAAACATAAATATATATATATTAATATAAACATAGTTATTGAACACATAAGGAATATTATTTATTTAAAATTTATATATGCCGTTGTTTTAAAGATTTTAGTTTTTTTCTTATAAATATATAAAAATGATAGTGTGTTTGTTTACTTAAAAATAAGAATATTTGAATTTTTAATAATAGTTTTATAAATACATGCAAAAAAATATAGTAATTGGACACATGGACCATAGTTATTGGACATACAATATTTATATAAACATAACAACTTTACATCAAATAACATAAATTGTTAAATATTTTTAAAGTTGCTGTTTTAGGTAATTTTTTTTATTTCGATTTTGTAAATATAATACAATTCATATATTTCTTTCTCGGATTTCTCATCCCTTTTTTGGATTCTGTAGGTACTACTAATTCCTTGGTATGATTTCTGAAATAGTTTGTTGCAAATATCATTAAGTGTGGTATTTCTAGTTTGTGAAGCATTTATAATGTTTAGGTCGGAACAGGTCGATTTATATATATCTAATATTTTTTCGGGTGGTATGTTAAAAGTATTTTCCGAATTTATTAATTTTGTTGCCATTAGTTTTTTATGTTCTCTATCATGCACTGTATTTAAATGAAGATGTCCTGTGACGAAGAAATCACTATATTACTTACTCTCTAAAAATGAATTAGTCAAAAATGTCATAGCGAAAAAGCAGCCACTAATAATTCTCGTCAACAGCAATTTGTGTCCAGGACATTTAGCAGTCAATTCCTATGAAATATTATTCGCTGAATCCAAAAAGTTATAAAAGTAGAACAGTTTTTGAAATATAATCAATTTTGCATATAATATGGAATTGACCATATCTCAAAAACTGCTTAACGTTTATAGTTTTTGACGGTCTTTTCGGATTCAGGGGACAATTTTACATAAGAATTGGCTGGTAAATGTCCGGGATACAAATAGAGTATGGTATTGGACTTATGTCCAATAATAGAAATTTACATTTTTTACCAACCAGTAATTGGACACTGGCCATTTTACTGATTGTTTTCAGACTTACAATTAAAACGCATTAAAGTGACAATGTTTAAACCATTTATACCACACACTGATCTGTACACTTTTTAGAAATATTTTTTATTGTAATTTAAACACAGCCCACAAGTAAACAAATCTGAACATTGTAATTTTTATTTTCTTTTTCTGAAATCACGGCCAATACATAAACTTTAGTTTTACGAAAGATTTATCGAGCATTATAAGTTACCTGGTCAGTATATCCTTTCATTTTGCTGGTTAGAACTTTTCTACTTTTCCAAATACCCTGAAAGGTTCGTTGTTTTTTTTTAAATAGAAAAATGTCTTTTTCACTTTAAAATAAAGTTTTATGGTTTGCGTTTTACACTGGAAGTAGTTATGATTTTAAAAAAATATATTTTTTAATCTTTGGATTATTCAAAAAATTGTAAACATATTTTATGTAGAATGTCCTGTTTCGAAAATAATTTAAAAAAATAACATTAAAAAATGAAATATTTATGAAACAGTTATATTTGCATTTAACCAAAATTTCACAATGTATATTAAAACGATTTATGTAAAGTGTTAATGGATTTTAAAATATTATCAAGCAAAATGGGTTTAAGCTTTAAATACGTTCTTATCAGTCATGCTAATTTTATATCACAAAAAGTATAAAATTGAATATTTTTTAGAATAAAGTAAAAATGGATATTTCGTCCAAAATTCAATTCCATATAGGTTGATATTTAAACGACAAAATATCCATATACAGGTAAGTGAAGAAGGTAATGCAAAAAGAGATAACATACATTACATCTTGCCCTAAAAAATATAAAAAATTTATGGTCTAAACCTATTTGTACTGCAAGGGAAAAATATAAAATACTTTACATTTTAAAACCTAAAAATATAATTTTTCCTTGCAATACAATTAAAATCTGAATCATATCTCCCCCTCTGTTGGTTTTGGCGTGATAAAACCCTTTATAAAGTGGATTAAAATATCACTTTTATTATATTTCCCTCGACAATCTCAATTTCGTTTTGTATATATATGGAAATGTACAGATTAACTCCAAACTGTATATATTTATACTTGATATGGAAAATTATCTTGTTTATGCAGTTTATTGTCTTATACATACAGTGTATAAAATAGAAACCTACCTGCGAAAATTATTGTAATTTAGATTAAAAACTTTTTCAATTTGCACGAGAAAAATGTCACAAAAATAATTCACATGTATTTAAAAACACACAGACATTCGTACAAGTGCAGGGTTTAATTTTATTTCATTTGCATAACTTTTTTGTGACGTTTGTTTTTGAAAACTTTAATTAAAAATTAACAAAGTTTTTATGCATAGATATGGGTGATTCTACAAAAGGTGGGAAACTTTTGACCTCATTTTGTTTATATACACTGTTTAAAATATCTGCGGTGTAAAAAGTAATCCTAAAATGGTGTCAAAATCCAACACCAAGTGGTGTTAATATAACACCATGAATTAGGGTTGAAAATGAACACCAAAACGGTGTTTATCTAAAAATATTTGAGGTGCACCTACCCAGAAAAAAAGGAATAGTTTAACCCAGTTGACCCATAAGTATTTATATTTTTGTGGATCACGTGATGTTCTTAAATCTCGCCTCTGTTGACTTACATGAAGAATATATAAACATAGGTAATCCTTTGCTTTGGTGTGACACTACAAGTTGTTCGATACTAAAGAGACCTTAAATAGGTGGAAACAGCTGTCAATACTTGAAGTATTTTAAGTTAGTGGAACGCACTAAAAACATTATCTGTAGCGAGTTGAAGGTTTCATTTTCTGGAATAATACCACTGGTAATATACTAGTAATGCGTCAAGGAACTTCCTGTTTCCTTTTTTTTTCCTTTTTTCTGTGTAGTATGATAATTTGACCACAAACACATAATATTTAACACTGAAAAGGAGTTCAATTTACACCAGGTAAAATTTATTTTAATACTGTGTGAAAGTTAAATTTACACCATTTTAGTATTTGAATTTACACCGCCAACGAACCTTATTTAACACCATTTTAGTATTTGAATTGACACCGGACCAACGAACCTTATTTAACACCATTTTGGTTTGTATCGATATAGACCACGTATGGTGTTAATTTGGTGTTAAATTGGTCATGAAATTTTGAACAGTGTAGTTTTCGGAGAAAATTAAACGGTATTTTGTTATGAGAACATAGATAATATAATAAATATACTGTTCCAGACCGGGCCAGTCACTTTTTCAAACAGTTTCTGAAATATCTGTGTTTTCTAAATTTGAATGCAAGGGAAGTGACGAGTATACCAGGGTACTAATTGAATACATAATTTATTGAAAAATATAAGATTTATTGCAATTTTGAGCATATTATACATTAATTATCTTAAAATCAAATAATACCACACATCAGTGGCGGCTGGTGGATTTTGGGTATACCGATATCTCAATTGAATAGGTCAATGCAGAAACTAAATATGTCCACTTTTTAGGGATATTGAGTTAAACATGGATTTACTATAAGTAAAGGGTGCCCGATCGAATGGCGTAGAAATTTCACATGTCACGGTAATCTATAGATTATACAAAGGCGTTAATATAGTAGAGAAACTGAATATGTCCAAAACATGTCCACTTTCTGTTCAGTTTTTATTATTTATCTCAAAACTAGATAGGTAGGACATTTTCAGTTTCTGCATTGACGTATTCAATTATTAGATATAGGACCCACGCCAAATTTATATGAGTTTATAATGACATTAAATAAACAAGTTCTGCGCAAGCAGAATTTAAATTGAAGTTTGCGAAAAAAGATAACCGAAACATCGAACATGGAACTGACGACACGGTACTGATGAATGGGATACAAATTTGAGATTATAATTCGGAATTAAGTATTTTACTGATATTTTTTATTAGTGGATGCTACTTATCAACAAATCACATATAGCCTTATATAAATTACAACGAAATATATATGGGTAAGAAAATAACTACTCACCGCAGTACTGGAACTATACGTGCATTCACCACAACTTCGCCGGGCGCATTGTTTTCAAGATGACTGTCGTGCAAAGGGCGGGCTCTGTAGGTAATTTTTTACCAACACTTGAGTTAAAACGAGGACTTGACGTTTAAACTTCAATATATCGCAGGAATTTTGAATTTTAACATTGGACACAGAACTGACGGGTAAAAGTGAGTAAAAAGATTATCAATTTTTTTAAAATTGCTATTATTCGAATCTAGGATAAAATATGAAAAGTACATTATTTAATGTTTTATAGTTTGTAGTGAAATTGAAAAATTTAAGATAAATTGAATATATTTTAAAATAAAATCACTCAAATATTTGATTGAGGAGTTGTGACACGCCAAGGTACTGATGTTTTGAATATTTATTATGTTTTTCTACAAACGTGCTTTTGAAAAAATACATTAAAATTTGGTGGAAAAGTTAAAAAACCCTGGATCTTTTGTAATATACTAAAATATTTACAAAAAATATTAAAATACCTACTCTATTGACTGGTGACAACAAGTTGTCCAACTTTTGTAGAATCACCCATATGTCAAAAATTAAACTGCATAACGAAATATTCATTTTAAGCAACAAAAAATAAATAAAGAGATTTTACTTGATATAATTACAAAACGTGATAAAACTATTTAAACTAATAAAATATAAAAATATAACCTCTGAAAAATTGTATCTAATAAAAATTTAAAACCATACAAATTCTCGACTGAATTGAAATCTTGAAAATCTCTCACATATCCGCAAACTCTAGACAGGCCTTTGTCAGGAGAATGGCTTGTTGTGAGCATATTTGATCATATAAAAGTTTAAAATTACCATGGATACGCAACGTAAAAAGAAATCGGGCGAAACAATAATTGGAAGAAGTTTTTATATACCTACTACTAAAAAATAAATGGATAATAAAAGATTGCCAGTATATATATAAAAGCAATAAAACGCATACATATAAGGGATCGTAAATTAAAATCAGATACAAAAAGTTAGATACAAACATTACTAAAAAAATTGTGTATCGAAAAATTGCGAGTCGACCGGTAAATTTGTTTTTTTTCCATTACATTGATTAGGCAGACGATTGGGTTTCAAAAAATGTATTGCACTGTCTAATCCTTTAGCAAGAAAAAAAAGGTTCTTATTTTTTACTTTATATCAAGTTTATACGCTTTTAATAATCAGCTGTCGAACGCTTATGTTACAAACGAGTGTTTTTGAGAATAAAGCCGAAAAATGTTAAAAAATATCGGAAAAAACCGTGGCTCGATTTGTTGTGTTGTCGGGTGTATTTCGAGAGGAAATCCTGGGTTGAGTTTTTACCGGTTTTCCAATAAACAGTGTTAATCTGAATGAAGAAATAAATTGCATACAGTCTCTGTAAATATAAATTGTACCTATTAGGTACAATAAATACACATTTTAGTAGTGATTAACGTGAAGTTTAAACATTTCAATTCAATAAAAATCGTAAAACAAATAAGTCGTCTAAATTTAAACAGCATTTAGCATTATTAAAAGCGTTGATTAAGAAAGTCTCCACTCAACGGTAAAATACCATTATATTATGTATTATATATAATATTATGTTGCCATGAATTCGTAGGTATATTTTGTTGTTTAAAATGCAGTTGTCGGGGTTTTTTAGAGAACTCAAATATAAAAATGGTTGATTTTAAAGTTATGTTTGTGCAAAAATGATTTTTTACTAATTTCTTAAAAATGTCCAAACTTAAATATAAATTATATTAGATAAAGTTATCATTAGTTAATTCTGCACCAACAAATGTACTTACCGAATTGGATCCTTTGGCAAAACATGAAAATGCAACGATTTAGTTCCTGATTTTTTTAATTACAATTAAAAACACAATAATTCACCATGATCCCTTAGATAAAATTCACACACTAACGTAACTATATAAGCATTTAAGCGCTGAGTTTCTTAATAAATGATATAAGGAATAATCAATCGAAATCGAGTATACTAAAACAGTTTTTTAATTTTTTCCTTGCAAGGTAAAACACAAATAACGTGCGCGATTTAGCTGTGCAATTGAACAAAATTTGTCGCGTTTATGAATGTTCCGCAAAAAAAGTTTTACGAAAAATACAAAAAATTTGAAAAAAAAAACCCAGATAAGATCAAAAATGGGCTTAAAAAAAATATATATGGGCAATAGTAAACTTAATTATAAGATTTCTTATAATTAAGATTATTCTATATAGAATTCATAAAGTTTTAGTTTTCTTATCGTTCAGAGCACTTGACTCAATTAATTTCAACTCTTTTAAGTTTCGAAGTTGAAATGCGTTTTATCGAAAATTAAACCAATATATAATATGTGATTAGGTAGTTTAACTTTAACTTTCAAGAAACTGGGTAATTTTAATTAATTTCCTTTTCTATTTTTCGGATATCAATGGAAAGTTTTTAATTGAAATTGAATTTTTTATATTAACATGTACATTTTCTTATACCTATTTAACCAGTGAGCGGTAGTACTTACTAATAATTATATTCTACCAAATTTCTTTATAAAATGATGATTTTAGAATGGTGTATTATTCAATATAAAGGTCCAGGATTAACAAAAAATCTGGTTAAAATTTGGTTAAAATTAACAAATATTCTTTTACTTTTTAAGTCTTTTATCTATGTGTGTAATTGAATAGTCAAACCAAAATTTCCAAAGGATTTTACGACGTTTTTATTCGCTTAATAAATATTTCCTTTGACGTTTTATCTTTCATTGAATTCAATCAGGGAATTCTTTAAAGTAAGTAAATAAAAAAGCGACCAAATATATTTCTCTATAGGGGATGCAAGCAAAACGTTGTTTAACTTAGTCAGCAGATTCTGTCTTAAAATATTTCCCGACGACGAAAATTACATAATCTTGCAGTCTGCTGGCAGTTTGTTGATTTTTTTACTCACTTTTAAAATATTTTTGACTGGTAAAAAAGTTGTATTTTTTAAAAATATTAAGGTGTCAAAACATACAATAACTTATTCCAAATGTACAAAGGGATGTTTAAAAAAATACGAAACCTAACCTCCGTGAAGCTATCTTCCGTGAAGCTCTAATATTCAAAATGTATGATTTCTTAAAATTCTTGCATATCTAATATCTAATATATCTAATATCTAATTATATTAAGACAAGGATTGTAAATAACCTTTGAGCAAATATCCTTACACTTCAAACAGTTTTGTTAAGTTTACAAATTGGTTAAATCCTTCTTGCTTAATTTATTTAAAGTTGGTTAATTGGTTTTGGTTCATTTAAATTTAGGTAATTGAGTAAAACTTACTAATGTGTTAATTTATTAATTCGAATTAAACCAAATTTGTTTAAAAACATTATGAAATTAAAATATTAATTAAATTGGTAGGTATATATTTTCATTTATTTTAAGTTTTAAATATTAAACAAATAGTCTGCATCTTCAATTTTAAACCCCTGGATCCTAAAATGGTACTAAATTTGACAAATTTATTATTTAATAACAGAAGACTTATTGTCAATGAAACAATTAAAATTATATGCATATGGGTAAATAATAAATAATACATAATATTACTTAGTTACAAAATATTTCTTCCAAAATGTCTTTACTAAATTGTTCCTTGTATTCACTACCACAACTTTGGAGTTTATTCTCTTCACATATCTTTTTCACAACACTATTAATGTATTCAAAAATTTCGCCGCAAGGGCCTGTAATTTTTGAAAGTTTCTCCCAAATCTCAACAATTTTACACTTCTCTTCCAATGAAAATTGTATTAAGTCAGCCGAAAAATATTCCGCTGCATAGAAATAATAATGTTCCTGTAGGGCCTCCATTTTTTTCGCCTCATTTTCCTTATATTTTGCTATTATGTTTTCCGCCAAAGTAAGCCACTGCTCTTGATTTACCCACGTTCCTTCATTATCACAATTTTCTTGGGAGTTAAAACAATCAACTAGCTTGGTGAATTTGTTTGGTGCTTCTTCACTTGTTTTTGGTGCGTTACTTGTGTCTAGTACGTCTAAGTCGATTTCTAAAATGTGTATTAAAATAGTACAATCAATAAATTATATCATATTACTCACCAGCTTCAGTTTTAAATCCCTTAGTCCTAGTCAATAACATTTTATGTACATTTAATGATATATTCTTTGCTACAACTCACAAATGAACAAACGTTTTTTTCGAGTTTTTGCTGCAAAAAATTGCATTCTCATTTAATCAAATGCTTAAATTCTATAATATACATAGTTTAAAATGCATCATTTAAAATCTCTGTTTAGTTTAGTTCGTTTTCACTCAAAATATTAAAAAATTAGTATAGCTATATATTTATACAAATCATGTTTCGAAAATTTACATAGGTATCAAAAAAAATAATATTGGTTTGAGCGCTTATTTAAATTCATTTGAAATTGAAAAACAACATTTAATATTGATATTATGTTTTTAATTATAAATTAAAACAAAATGCTAATCCAGATTGAACATAAAAATGCTGTTTCATAAATCTACATAAATCTCATTAATATTTTAACCCGATTGATTGATTTCGGCTATCACTGGAAAAATAAATAACTTCATACAGTTCAGTCCATTTGATTTTTTTATATGCAAACAAAGTACGTATTTTAATTTGATATTATAAAGAAGATTGGTAATCTTCTTTAAATAAAAGATGTGGGTATATAGAAATTAAATTAAGAACACTGGATGTTGCATTTTCAATTTTGAAAAGCGAAATGAACTAAAATATGTTTTATTTTTTAGGGTTGCAGAATCTGCGTTTATGTGTTAAAACGGTATAAAAAATCATCCTTTGTTTCAGAACCGGACATAACCCGAGAACTAAAAATGATGTGACATTTTGGGTAGAAAATTCGAATTCAGCGACTAAAAACCTTAATAATTTTCAAAAAAAAATGTACACCATGAAAAAAATTGAGGTAAATGATTCACAGCCAAAATGGAGTGAATATTAAAAAATGCACATTTATGGGATTCAAGTGAATATATCAAAAATTAAAGGGGATGTAGCTTTTTGGGTAGAAAATTCGGATTCAGCGACCCAAAAACCTTACAAATTAACAAAAAAATATCTCACCATTACAAAAATTAAGGTGAATGATTCATAACTAAAATAAAAATGACTTGCAATAAAATTATTCAAATTTTATTAAAATTGTTGATGAAACCACAAAAAATAAAAAAATCGTACATATAAAAAATAAACAAACCACACAAATAAAACAATAACAATTTATTGGGTCCTATCAAAAATTAAAAAGGATGTCGCATTTTGGATAGAAAATTTGGATTCACAGACCATAAAACTTTAAAAATCAACAAAGAAATCTTCCACCATCACAAAAATAAAGGAAAATGATTCATAACTAAGAAAATATCCTAATTAGAGTTTAGGTATAATACCTACAATCTGCAATAATTGCAGATTGTTACAAAAAAAAATATTAACATATTTATTGAAAATATCCTACAATACATGATCATTTTAACAACTAGGTATATTTAATTATTTGTTTTTAATGTACACAAATAGATACATATCTATACCAAAAATTGTAAATTAACGTATCTACAAGAATTTAAAGATAAAAGCGCTAACAAGCATACCTATCATCGTTTGCTTTCGACCAATCATGAGCATTCACGTTGAATTCAGTGTCGCACAACGAAACGAAACCAAACAAACAACAAAATTTGTGAATTCAAAAGTGTTGCTAATTTTCGTAAGTTAATACCTATTTATTTATTATCATTAAAATTTTATTTAATTATAGTTCATTTTTTTAATTAATAAAAAGTACTAACACACACAATTGTTTTTAAACTATAAATAAAACATAGGATTTTTTGTATACGTAAGTATTTTTATAAAATATTTTATGATTTGGTATATCAAATTACAAATGACACATAAAATATGTTTGCAAACATCCAGATTTTATCATACATTGGTAATTTAGTTACCTACAATCTTATTTTACAATTTCTTATGTTAAAACGACTGTAATCTGAGTTGCCTACAACTTTGTCTAAAATTAGTGAAATTACACATTTTAGTATTATTTATGAAAATATCGTTGTTTAAACTACCATTACTTAAATAAAAAACTATTAAGTATACATTAAAGTTGATTGCTTTTGTAAACATTTGACCAAAACTACACTTTACTTTTGGCAACAGCGCGGATGGTCACAATTTGGCAACGTTGTATGTAATATCAAGCACGTTGCCGGTCAAATTGTTTACCTGCATTTATATAATATAAATTATATTTTATAATCTGTGTTTATCTGGTTGATTTTGATGGTTTATCTTGTTTGGTGAGTTTCAAACTAATTGTCATTCTCAAAATCATTCAAGATTTTAAGGATAATTCTTCCAGGTAAGTGTCATTTTTTGTTATATGTTTAATGTGCCTATTTAAAAAAATAAACAGTCAAATAAATTTATCTAGTAGCCTTGTATGAAAGGAGGGAATCCCGTAGATTTTTAATCTTATCAATGATTGTTTGATTTTCTTTTTAGGCTAAATGGCGAACAATTTAAACGATAGTCTGTTGAAACGGAAAATCTTTAACTGCAAGATTTGCGATGAGCTTTGCGTTTCCGATATATTTTTAATAATTGGTAAAGGAAACGTATGTTCAAAATGCTATGAAAAGTATGATGATAAATCAAGAGCAGAGTTAAATTCTGCTCTTATCTTTGTTATGTCACAGCTTATTTTGCCATGCAAATACGAATTTAAAGG
The DNA here is from genome assembly GCA_921294245.1 of Brassicogethes aeneus. NCBI lineage: Eukaryota > Metazoa > Arthropoda > Insecta > Coleoptera > Nitidulidae > Brassicogethes > Brassicogethes aeneus. The sequence goes on from OV121135.1 coordinate 60,950,704, forward strand.
CTGCATCAAAAAACTGACATGTAAAATTTATGCAAACCACATCAATGTTTGTGAATACAAAGTAAAATCTTGTCCGATGGTAAGTTATGGAGATTGCAAATGGAATGGAGATAATTTGGAAATACCTGAACATATTTCAGCAGACCACACAGAGCATGTGATAAACAGTGAAACCAACATTTTTAAAGTTAATATGTCTTTATCTGAAACATACAACATAAAATTATTGATTGATGACTACAAAAGCTGTCTCCTAAAAACTTTAATTGTTGACAATAGGTTTTACTATGTCATGAATCACATTGATCCATGTGTAGAAAGCATTGAATATTTGGTAAAACACAAAAGTAAAGAAACACAAAACTATTCAAAATCTGTAGGCACTCTTACTAAGCTAAATAGTATGTATGATGAATCAAACCTCCATAAAAACCCATATGCAACCGTTCTAGATTTGGAGTTATTGGAACATTTTGCAGATGAAAATAATTCAATACTCAATGAATTTAATTTAAATCCAAGTGGTATTGATGAAAAAACATTAAAACTACTGGAATGTCCTGTCTGTTTTCACACAATGAGACCACCAATTTATCAGTGTTCAAATGGACACAGTATCTGTATTGTGTGTCATGAAAAAGTAAAGGAATGTCCCACATGCAATGCACCATGGACTAGGGCAAGAAATTATTTAATAGAAGGTTTAACTAACAATTTAAAATATCCATGCCGATATAAGGAATTAGGATGCAAAGAATTTGACCTTGAACCTAAAGTTAGCAAACATGAAGAATCTTGTCCATTACATATTTTTAAATGTCCAATGTCATGCCGTGAATCTGGTAACTACAAATTCATAGTGGAACATTTAAATAGTGCTCATAAGTACGATGAACTTAAACCTCAACTAACTTTTAGACTTCGAGACCAAACAACCAGAAAATGGACTTTGTTTGATTCAAAGATATTCATAATAACATATTTTACTCATCACCCTGAATTTATGAACTGGGTTACTGAATTATATTGCTCCCATGAAAATCCCAGTTCCTACATTTATTCAGTAGAAGTTATAAAGCCTGAAGGGGAATGGTCAATAATAAAACATAATGCCTGTGTAAAATCGTTTGATAGGTTTAAAAGAATTGAAAATATGTATTTTGTGAGCAAACATGCAACAGTTAACATCTCTATAACAAAAAAGAAACCAGCAAACTAATAATACTAAACTTTTTTAATGTTTAAATATGATTAAAATTTGTATTAAAAAATCTATCTAAACTCCATAAATATTCCCCACATGTATGTGACTGTTTTGGTAGTTTTTGAAATTTTTTTTTGATTAGCGCGTTTATAGATTAAAAAATTTTTAATAAAAATTCGCATTGCCCAATCATAACATTTAAAAATTTATTTGACATACAGTTAGAAAAGTTGTTTAGAATCATCATCTAGGCCCATATACTTACCAAATTTCAAATTCCTCGGCCACTTTTATTTATTTCTTAAAAATTTATTTTCTCACTAGTAGCGCCACCTCTCGGCGCTCGATCGTATTACATTAAAGATTTCTGTGATTAAATTCTTAACGCATACAGTGCGCCACTGCCTTCCCCCACCATTACATACGTCATCTGTATGTTGTCAAATTATTGTGTAGTTGACAGATGTGAAAATGTTCTGATTAAAATAAAGCAATAAACAAATAAACAGAAATATAAAATATACTTTTTAGATTATTATATTGTAAGAAATTAACAGTAAAACCACCAAAACGGCGTCGAGTTTCTTATAAATAACACCAATCTAAGAAATATGTAGGTTGGCATATGATGCCTAAGAAAAGTGCGGAATAGTTCTAATTTTAATGTTGTTTAAGATTTTATAACACCACACGTAAAAATGGGCGATCCGGACCAAATGGACCCTTGCGAATGCATTTGGGGGCACGAAATGGCAATGAGGCGTCTACTAAGCCTGGTATGTGCAATTTTCTTTTGTGTTTGTTTTTTCCACAACATTTATATTTATAGCTGAGAAACTCGCAATCCTACTGTACAGACACTACCTGTTTTGATGATGGTAACTATATTCATTTTTCTTTAGTCCTATAGGTTTTTAAAGGTAGTACATTCTTAAGCAACTAGTTTTTTATTATCAATAACTTCACTTGGCCTTGGGCTTAGTAATCATATTATCAAAGTATATAATTTCCTGTTGTTTTAGATTATACATAATTTCAGTGTTTTTATTTATTTATTTGAATTGTATAATTATTATAATCTATTAAATAAATCTTTTTTTTATAATATATAAAATTCATATGTACCTAAAACAAAATAAAGAATAAGCATAATATTTAAATGAATTATTTTAATGTATAATGGTTGCATAGGTATCAAATTTTAAAAAGTAAATATTTTACATCTGGTTTTACATTGGTGTAAATCTGAAAACGGAAAATATTAAACTTTGTGAGTTTAAAACTTAAATTTATTGAAACTTGTATGCATTTTTCAAGTATTTTTCTTTATATCAATAATAATTTTTATCTAAAAATGTATGTATAACAGGAACCAGTCCAAACCCAAACCAGACACCGGATAATGTAATGTTGATGGGCTTTATGGTTGTAGCTGCATTATTATTATGCTATTTTAGACCAAATGTCAGGAGAATTACTGATGGTCCTTCTAAACCAAGTAAAGGAAATGTAAGTGTATGGAAAATGCGTCTTTCTCGAAAAAATTGTTTATTTTTGCTGGAAAGGCTCAAAATGTACTATTTTTGAATAACATACACAAAAACTGTGTTTTTACAATTTTTTGAAATCTTCACTTTAAAATTTTGAACAACAAATTTTGATAAAAACTCTCACCTTTTTTATGCACTAGGTACACTTACTTCTAAAACTGTCATATTCTTTGTCAAGTTTAACATTTTTCTGTCAATATACAGTGAAGGAGGTGATAATCAAAGATAATTTATTATAAAAATAATTAAAAAATTGTTTTTGGGCCTTTTCCAAAAATACTTTTTTTTAATAATACAATACAACAAATATTGAATTACTAAATTTTTAGGACTCAAATGGTTTTCCACCTACCCCCCCTCCAGCATTGAATTAACCCAATTGGATAATAATTGCCAAACCTTCAATAAAAATAAAATCTAATATTCAATTCTAGTAAGATTTAAGTAATCAGTCTTAGCAGGGCTAAGATAAATCTCCAAACAAATTTATTAATTCACAATATTTTGTATATAGAAAATGTACATTATACAATTAAGTGTATTGTATACGGCTTAACTAATTTTATCTTTATATTGCTGTTTTAAAAACTTTAAATTAATTTATTTTTTGTCCAAAACCCGTCGAATTTTGGCATTTTAAATACAATTTTTCTGATATAATCATATGTTTACTGGTTGAGGGATATTTATGTTTTGTGTGATTTTATTTTACCACATTTTCTGTGATTTTTTTATCTGGTGCAAGTAATAGTTATTTAATAAAAGTATTTTATTTACATAGACATTCCTTTGCACTTTTTTGCATGAGGGTGACCAAATATGGAATACCATTCTGTATTTTTGACAAAAAGTTACCCTAATATGAAAAATGCTGGTGTTCCATTTTTCGTCACTTTCCTGTACAAATAAATTTTGGCAATATATTTTTAAATTCCCACCTACCATTCTTCTGCAGTGTTATGCTGAAAAGTGCTATCTCAAAAATTTATTTACACAATTAATTACCAAAAAATCGTTTATTTGTATTTTAACATGACATTAAATTTTATGACAAAAAAATATGACCTGGTTATAAAAAACCTTTTCTTGCCAATTTTTGAGATTGGACATTTTGTCTAACATGAATTTGTATGCTCAAAGCTTTATTTTTTTCTTTGTATAAAGGTTTATGAATTTAACACAGCATTAATATATTAATTATATTTTAAATATAAATGTAGTTTTATTGAACAAATACAGTGCCGGTTTTAGGATCATTTCGCCCTTGACAAATCTTTTTTAGGGGTCCCAATTAAATACATCATGTTGAATACTTTAATTATGAATATGTTTTTTTATAATAAGATTTTATTGGCTCTTATGCAAACTTTTAGTTTAATGAAATACAATAGAACTAGTAAAATTTTAAAGAAATATACGTGAAAACAGTAAAAAATCTGAAATAGTAACATTTTAAAGAATCTGTGAAATCATAAAAAATGTGAAATAGTAAAATATCAAGTAAAATTTTAAGAAAACCCTGTAAAATCATAAAAATATGAGAAATAGTTAATAAATCCATTATAATTTTTAAAAAATCCTGTGAAATCACAAAAATATTAAACCAGTAAAAAACCAAGTAAAATTTTAAGAAAACCCTAAGAAATCACAAAAATATGAGATATTCTTGAAAATCCAGTAAAATTTTAAAGAAATCCGGTGAAATCACAAAAATATAAGAAATAGTAAAAAATCCAGCAAAATTTTAAAGAAATCTGTGAAATCATAAAAATAATATAAATAATAAAAAACCAAGTAAAATTTTAAGAAAACCCTATGAAATCACAAAAATATGAGAAGTTGAAAATCCAGTAAAATTTTAAATAAATCCTGTGAAATTACAAAAATATAAGAAATAGTAAAAAATCCAGCAAAATTTTAAAGAAATATGTGAAAAAAAAATTAAACCAGTAAAAAAACAAGTAAAATTTTAAGAGAACCCTGTGAAATCACAAAAATATGAGAAATACCTGAAAATCCGTAAAAATTTTAAAGAAATCCTGTGAAATCACAAAAATTTGAGATATAGTAAAAAATGTGGCAAAATATTAAAGAAATCTGTGAAATCACAAAAATATGATAAATTCTTGAAAATCCAGTAAAATTTTAAAGAAATCCTTTGAAATTATAAAAATAAGAAAAATAGTAAAAAATCTAGCAAAATTATAAAGAAATCTGTGAAATCATAAAAATAATTGAAATGGTAAAAACCAAGTAAAATTTTAAGAGAACCCTGTGAAATCACAAAAATATGAGAAATAGTTGGAAATCCAGTAAAATTTTAAAGAAATCCTGTTAAAAATATGAGAAAAAGTAAAAAATGTAGCTAATTTTAAAGTTATCTGTGAAATTATAAAAATAATTAAAATAGTAAAACCAAGTAAAATTTTAAGGAAACCCTGTGAAATCACAAAAATGTGAGAAATATCTGAAAATCCGTTAAAATTTTAAAGAAATACTGCGAAATCACAAAAATATGAGAAATAGTAAAAAATCTAGCAAAATTTTAGAGAAATTTGTAAAATCATAAAAATAATTGAAATGGTAAAAAACAAGTCAAATTTTAAGAAAACCCTGTGAAATCACAAAAATATGAGAAATACTTGAAATCTAGTAAAATTTTAAAGAAATCCTGTGAAATCACAAAATTATGAGAAATAGTAAAAAATCTGCCAAAATTTAAAATAAATCTGTGAAATTATAAAACTAATTGAAATTGTAAAAAAACAAGTAAAATTTTAAAGAAATCCTGTGAAATCACAAAAATTTGAGAAATAGCAAAATTTTAAAGAAATCAGTGAAATCATAAAAATAATTAAAAAGTAAAATTTTAAATTATAAAAAAATACAGCGAAAGTCGAATTTCCGTTGCGCTTGTCATGAAAAATAAATATTAATTAATTTATTTTTATTTCCTCTTCCTTTCAGTTCCAAGATTTATTGTCAGGCAGCGTTAAATCTAAATAAATAAAATCGTTTGAAAAAAATAGACAAAGACTTACTTAAAATTTTATTTCAAAACTATGAATTGGACATAATTTTATTAATAACAGTAAAATAAAAACTGGTTGAAAACCACGTGACTACGGCTCCTACATAAATCAATCATCGGAAATCTCTATAGACAATTATAGATAGTCAAAGTATTATAAACAGTTTACATACTTATAATAAAAAATTTACAACATAATTAATATGTTAACCCGTACATAATACACTATGAAAATATACAAATAATTTATTGTACCAGCTTGAAAGTTTAGTGTAAAAGATTTGTACAAATGTAGACCCATGTATGTATGCAATAAAAGACCCTCACAAAAATATGAGAAATAGTAAAAAATGTGGCAAAATTTTAAAGAAATTTGTAAAATCATAAAAGAAATTGAAATGGTAAAAAAACAAGTAAAATTTTAAGAAAACCCTGTGAAATCACAAAAATATGAGAAATACTTGGAATCCAGTAAAATTTTAAATAAATCCTGTGAAATCACAAAAATATGAGAAATAGTAAAAAATCTAACAAAATTTTAAAGAAATCTGTGAAATCATAAAAATAATTGAAATGGTAAAAAACCCAGTAAAATTTTAAGAAAACCCTGTGAAATCACAAAAATATGAAAAATAGTTAAAAATCCAGTAAAATTTTAAAGAAATCCTGTGAAATCACAAAAATTTGAGAAATAGTAAAAAAATGTAGCAAAATTTTAAAAACTGAAATCATAAAAATAAATTGAAATAGTAAAAACCCAAGTAAAATTTTAAATTATAAAAAAAGACGGCAATTTGAATTTCCGTTGCGCTTGACATGAAAAATATTTATTTTTATCTTCCCTTTCAGTTCCAAGATTTGATTGTCAGGCAGCGTTAAACCTAAATAAATAAAATCGTTTGAAAAAAAAGACAAAGACTTACTTAAAATTTTATTTCAAAACTATGAATTGGACATAATTTTATTAATAACAGTAAAATAAAAACAGGTTGAAAACCACGTGACTACGGCTCCTACATAAATCAATCATCGGAAATCTCTATAGACAATTATAGATAGTCAAGTATTATAAACAGTTTACATACTTATAATAAAAAATTTACAACATAATTAATATGTTAACCCGTACATAATACACTATGAAAATATACAAATAATTTATTGTACCAGCTTGAAAGTTTAGTGTAAAAGATTTGTACAAATGTAGACCCATGTATGTATGCGATAAAAGACCCTCACGAGCTCTGCAAGGTTTTCAGGGTGGTGCGCACTTTTTGTATGACCCCGGTCATTTGCTCGTACTTTCCGGTCGAGTTCGGCAAGTTTTCGAAGTTTATAACCGGGCTCACGTCCTTGGAAAAGTTATCCGCGTTCGGAAGCCTCACGTAGGGCGAGGAGCTCTTCAGAATCGGGGTCCCGTAACTCGTGTCGAGTACGGTTTTTACCACCAACGGAGGCGTTTCCACCTTTTCGCTTCTGGACTCTTCCGTTTCTTCCATGCTGTTGTTCAGCTCTTCCAGCAGCTTTATCTTCTGCTCCTCCAGAGTGTTCAGAGATTTGTTCACCAAGCTTTCGTTAACAGGCAACGTTTCGTTCTCTTGTGCATTTTTAGCTTCTTCTTCTTCTTCTTCTTCGTCTCTTTCCGATTCGTCCAAGTCCATGTCGGTGGAGTTTAAGTTGTCGTTATCTTTGACGCACTCTTTTTCGAAATAATCCAACATTGCCTGTTTACTGCACTCGGCTGAGTAAGGCGGAGTGTTAAATTTTCTGTATTCCTGAAAATAAGACGTTTTTTGTCTCAGAAAGCCTACCATAAACTTGTTGCAATAAAATACAAAATAAGTGTTTTTTGATGTTTAGAAAAATCATAAAAAGTGAAAATCTTGTAGAAGCTTGTAAGAAACGGTAAAAAAATTTAAGATTGTAAAAAACCTTGTAAAAAAAAATGTAAAAAATCTAGTAGAATTTTAAAGAAATCCCTTGAAATCATAAAACAATGTGAAATAGTTAAAAAAAAACAAGTAAAATTTTAAACAAATCCCTTGGAATTATAAAAACATGCTAAAGTTAAAATCTGGTAAAATTTTAAATAAATCGTGTAAAATCAAAAACAAGGTAAAGTTATTAAGTTAAACGTTATTAAAAGTTAAGTTAAATTTTACAGAAATCCTTTAAAATCATAAAAATATCTGAAAGAGTAAAAAATCTGGGTAAAAGTTGACAAAAACCCATTGGAATTATAAAAAATTTTAAAAGTTAAAATCTAGTCTTAAAAGTCATAAAAAAAATGAAATTGTAAAAATAGTTAAAAATCTAGTAATATTTTAAAGAAATCTTGTGAAATTACAAAAATATGTGAAATAGTACAAACTCTGGGAAAATTTTAGTTATCCTTTAAAATCACAAAAAAGTGAAATGGTAAAGAATCTCATAAAATTTTAAAGAAATCCTTTGAAATCATAAAAATATGTAAAATAGTGAAAAATCAAGTAAAATTTTAAAGAAATCCTGTAAAATGGTAAAAAATCTAGTAAAATTTTAAAGAAATAAATTAATAATTAAATCATAAAACAATGTGAAATGTTAAATTAGGATTTTTTACCATTTCACTTTTTTTTAAATTTAGTAAAATTTTAAAGATATCCTTTGAAATCATAAAAATATGTGAAATACAAAATCCTGTTAAATCACAAAAATTTCTCATAGTAAAAAATCTAGTAAAATTTAAAGAAAACCTTGGATTTGTTTAAAATTTTACTGAATTTTTTACTATTCCTCATATTTTTGCGATTAATAGGTTTTATTTTTTAATTTTACTTGATTTTTTACTATTTCAATTATTTACTATTATTTTACTTGGAAGAAACTGGTAAAATTTAAAGAAACCCCTGTAAAATTACAAAAATATGAGAAATGGTTGAAAATCATGTAAAATTTTAAAGAAATCTGTGAAATCATAAATTGAAATTGTAAATAAACCCCCGTGAAATAATAATAATATTAGAAATAGTAAAACATCTGGTAAAATTTAAAAAAATTCTGTAAAATCACAAAAATATGAGAAACAGTAAAAAAACCCTGTGAAATCACAAAAATGTGAGAAATAGTAAAAAATCCAGTAAAATTTAAAGAAATTATGTAAAATCGCAAACAAATGTGAATTAGTAAAAAAAACTAGTAAAATTTAAAAAAACCCTGTGAGATCACAAAATATGAGAAATAGTTGAAAATCCAGTAAAATTTTAAAGAAACCCCCGTGAAATCACAAAAATATATGAAATAGTAAAAAATCCATCAAAATTTAAAGAAATTCTGTAAAATCACAAAAATATGTGAATTGGTAAAAATTAAGTAAAATTTAAAGAAAACCCTGTGAGATCACAAAAATATGAGAAATAGTTGAAAATCAAGTAAAATTTTAAATAAATCCTGTGAAATCACAAAAATAGATATGAGAAATAGTAAAAAAAGCAAAGCAAAATTTTAAAGAAATCTGATATCATAAATTGAAACAGTAAAGAAATTCTGTGAAATCACAAAAATATGTGAAATAATAAAAAATCTTGTAAAATTTAAAAAAAAACCCTGTGAAATTACAAAAATATGAAAAATAGTTGAAAATCCAGTAAAATTTTAAAGAAATCATTTGAAATATAAAAAATTTGAGAAATAGTAAAAAACCAAGTAAAATTTTAAGGAAACCCTGTGAAATCACAAAAACTTGAGAAATAGTTGAAAATCCAGTAAAATTTTAAAGAAATCCTGTGAAATCACAAAAATATGAGAAATAGTAAAAAATCTAGCAAAATTTAAAGAAATCTCTGAAATCATAAAAATAATTGAAATAGTAAAAAAACCAGTAACGTTTTAAGAAAACCTTGTGAAATCACAAAAATATGAGAAATGGTAAAAAATCTAGTAAAATCAAAAAAATATGTGATACAGTTAAAAATCAGTAAAATTTTCAAGAAAACCTGTGAAGTCATAAAAAATGTGAAATAGTAAAAAATCTAGTAAAATTTTAAATAAATTATGTGAAATCACAAAAATATGTGAAATGGTAAAAAATCTTGGTAACATTTTTAAGAAAACCAAAACTCAAAATTAATTTAATTCCACTTACATCTTTAAATCCTTTCTCAAAAGGAGCATTAAATCCAACATATTCCACAATTTTGTCCGGATCCAGTCCAGTTTTGGCGGATTTTTTGTTTTGAACGTTTTTCCCATCAATATCAAACATGTCAAGATTGGAATGCACGAATTTCGCCTCCTCAAGCCAACCTGGCGGATAACCGAGAAACCTCATGTAGTAAACGTAGTGAGGCACTTGATTTTTGTTCAAACCAAGAGCATGCCTCAAACTGTCCGATATTTGGCCAGGCACTATGTGGCCAAAACGCTGGTCGTCTTCCAAATGATAACGGCTAAAAAGATTCCAATTGCTCAAGTTTTTAATGCACAGGAAAATTATATATTTATATATTAAACATACAACTTATTAATAAGATTTTAAAGGTAGCTCAGGTCAGTACCTTGGCCTCTTATAAAACCTTTTCATTTAATATAAAAACGAATAATTAAATAATTATAATCAATTGAGTTTACTTACGCGTTTTTTGGTTGCATGTACTTCTTTTTGGCGGCGTTAATTTTAGCAAAATCTTTGGGAATGTTACAGTCTCTCAAAGAGTGACCCCCTCCACAATTAAAACAGGTAACATTCGATAATTTTTCCTCCTCCTTTTCGCCTCCATTAGCGTCAATCAAAAACTTGCTATTGTATTTCATTTGCACTGCACTGTCTTCTTCTGAAGGTGTTGTATCTAGTATGAATAAATCTAGATTCTTTTTGCTCTTGTTTTTTTTCTTGTGCTTCTTAACAGGGGTGACCAAATCAACAACACTTATGTCTTTATTTTCTTTGCATAAGCTTTCATCTAAGACCACCCATTCCGAGGGGTTCAAAAATTGATCTTTGGAAATTTGAATCGATAAATCATCTGACTGAACATCAAATTCAACAAAGTTTTTGATAAATTGGATGAATTTATCTTTGTACAGGTCTGATATATTTTTGTTGGAAAAAGTTATTGATATAGTTTCAGTCATTTCATTTATAGCAGTGTCACAATCATTGACATTGGCGACATTATTTTCATTTTTGCTTTCATCAAGGATTTGCGTTTTTTCATTCTCTACCAAAACAGTTTCATCATTTTCCAATAAAACCGTCTTTTCAAGTAGCACAGCTTCATTTAACTCGCCCTCCTCCATACTCAAAATAGAATCCGCATTTTCGATTATGTCCACTACAGATTCCTCCAAAACACCATCTTCGTTAGGAATTGCAGAATTCCTATCCTCACATCCTTCCATTTTCTCCTCTTTACACGCATTTTTCGCCGAAAGAATCCTCTCAGAGATTTTTTCTAGGTTAGAACTCGTATTTTGAGCCTCCTTCTCCACCATTTTGGAAATTTTCGGTTCCGGTTCGCCCTCGTCATTGGAACTGTTTCCCGAAGACATGTCATTGTCGCACACTTCGAAAATGATGTCGTTAGAAGGGCTTTTTCGCTTTTTTCTTTGACGTGTCTCCATTTTTTGTTTTGGTCCGCAAACGCACTGCGCATGACCGCGTTCGAAAGTTTACCCGCTAAATTCGAATCTCGGTCATTGACCGAACTTTTAGGCAACGCACGTTTGCGTTCGATTTTAAGCGGTTTCATTGGTTTAACGCGAATCAAGAAGCCTTTGACTTTAGTCATGAACGAAATGTCACAAAAGTCAACATGATATAATATAGAATATTATTCTTTGTTTACGTTCCAAATAATATTTATACTATAAAATCCCAGGATATTATTGAAATATTTATTTGAACAAAAATTAACCTTAAATATACAATTTATTATACAAATTTAGGCGATTCAAAATAACAGACATACAGTGTTGCCATATATCTGAAAATTGTCAAAACCATATAGAAAAGTTAACTAATATGTAAAAATATTTTATTAGGTTAAATTTTAATGTTATTTGCGTATTAAATGTCAATTTATTTATAAAATCCTTTTATAAAAGTTATTTGGCATGAAAAATAAGAAATCCATGTCGATAATCAGCGAAAGTTCGGCATTTATCGATTAAACTTTTACGTTTTCGCTGGATTGATAGGTTTTGAGGATGCCTTTTCTTAAAAAAAGATCCAATGAACCTCCCAGGTCCAAAAAAATCGAAATGGCCACCTATAGGCAGGGTTTAAGACATGCCATATTTAATTCTGCCAATGATAAGTATATTGGAGACTGGAAAGACGATGTAAAATGCGGTAAGTCCCTCATTTCATAACCAGCAAAAAAATACGCATAATCCTTAGGAAAGGGAATAATATGGACGGCCCACGGTAAGTTATACGAGGGCGATATGGAAAGAAACTACCGACACGGGTTTGGAGTGCTAGCTGGAAAATTACCGTTACCAATTAACAACGTCTACAGTTTGGAGTACAGAGGTGACTGGAAAAATGGACTTATGGACGGAGATGGACTTAGAGTCTACCCGGATGGTAGCTTTTATAAAGGGCAATTTCGGAGGGGGAAAAGACACGGTTTTGGGCAAATATGGTACGCAGATGACTCGTTTTATAGCGGTTAGTGTTTAAAAAATATTCTTGGCGCGCTACAAACCTGTTTTCAGGTGATTGGTTTAAGGATGTAAGGCAAGGTTTAGGTATGTTTGTGTGCTCAAATGGAAATAGATATGAAGGAAAATGGTTTGACGATTTAAAACACGGGGAAGGTCTTTATTTCCACTTGGATTCTGGACAAATGCAGGAAGGAATTTGGAAAGAAAATTATTGCGTTTTTAGCACCATGAAGGATATACCGTTTAGACAAACCAGCACCGATCCAACTAGATTCGCAATTCAAAATGTTCAGTTAATTTTGGTTACTCAATTATACCTACTAATTTTCCGAGATTATCCACAAAATATAAAGTCGTGTCAATTTTTAAGTTTTAAAATTAGCAACAACTTTGGAAGTCTGTACTTTTGTTATTTTTTAACCAATTTGAAAAATATTTATATCAAATGTTAAATAATTTCATCCACTTTAAGAAAATGTAAATATCTTAATAGCCACGGTCCTAATTTTTCGAGATAATCCACTAAATATAAATTTGTGTCAATTTTTAAGTTTTAAAATTGGCAACAACTTTGGAAGTCTGTAGCTTTGTTATTTTTTATTAAATTTAAAAAATATTAATATCAATTGTTAGATAATTTCATCTACTTTAAGATAATGTAAATATCTTAATACGTCACAATACTAATTTTTCGAGATAATCCAGAAAATAAAAAGTCGTGTCAATTTTTAATTTTTAAAATTTCCAACAAATTTGGAAGTCTATAGTTTTGTTAATTTTCACCCAATTTGATAAATATTTATATCAAATGTTAGATAATTTCATCCACTTTAAGATAATGTAAATATCTTAATAGCCACGGTACTAATTTTTCGAGATAATCCGCAAAATATAAAGTGGTGTCAATTTTAGTTCTCTTATAACTTTAAGGCTAATTTTTATAACTTTTATTATTTTTAGGCTGAATTACGTGACGATGACGTTTTAATTCGCGACATGACGAATCTGATGCAAAGCCCGACTTACACTGCCCTACAGGCTTGCGTAAAAAACAATAGTATTACCGACATGTCGCTGACTACATGGTATATGTTGGAAAGTGATAGCAACGTCATTTAGTAAAAATATGCTTTATTACATTTACTTTGTAAACATATTTATAAAATACATATATTAATCTTGGAAACTAATATTAAATCACAGCTTAAAATTATTTAACAGAAATTTAGTACCTAGTAGTTTTATTGACCCTTTAACATCTTTTAAGACACTGATTATTTTAATTATTATACCCATGCAGTCTTTATATGTAGTATTAGTAAAACTGCTAAATTATTAAGAAGATAAAATAAATATAATGAGATTTGCAAGCAAAAATGCATTAATGTTTTGGTTATTATATAAAAATATATGAAAATTAAGTAATTAGGAAAATGCATAACCGAAAAAAACAACTAATAATAAGTACGCACACAACTAGGAATGTAGGCAACCCAGGTTACACGTGGTTGCGTTACGGGTTTTATCCCACAGAAACCGTGCATTTTCCCGAAGACAAATGAACAAACAAACACAACAAAGTTTATTTTTTTTTAATTGTTTTTTTTCAGTCGCTTTTAATATTCCCAACATCCCCATTGCACCCAAAATCTCAAATAAAACCGAGATAATTTCTCTTAAGTAAAACCTTTTGTCACTAAAAAACACAGCCTCGTATTAACGACTAAACTACGTGTATTCCGGAAATTAGGTCGTTTATGCCATTGGAATGGTCCATATCGCCCTGCTCGATCTGTTCCTTAAGTTTTTCCAACTCCCTTATCCCCGACATCGTCGTTTCGTATTTGTGAGCCACTAAAGACCTGTAAAAGTGTATGGCGAAACCGAGAAAAATAAACAAAATCGGTATCAGAATGATGCATGCGGAATAGGCCGCCGTTTTGTTGATATCGTAAAATTTGACCCAACACAGAATCGCAATTTCCGCCAGAAACAACAGCAGCCCTAGCAAGGTGGAGAACGCCCAAGCGGTCTCTATGTACCTGCAAAGAATGTTAAACATAAAGTCTTGCCAATGTTGGTTCCCTTAAAATTAACCGCAACTTTGACAGTCTGTAGTTTTGTTATTTTTTAACCAAATTAAGAAATATTTATATCAAAAGTTAGATAATTTTATGCTCTTTAAGAAAATGTAAACATCTTAATATGCCCCACTACTAATTTTTCGAGATTATCCGCAAAATATCAAGTCGTGTCAATTTTGGTTCTCTTAAAATAAGACCAACTTTAACACTCTGTAGTTTTGTTATTTTTCACCCAATTTATAAAATATTTATATCAAAAGTTAGATAATTTTATTCTCTTTAAGAAAATGTAAACATCTTAATATGCCCCACTACTAATTTTTTGAGATTTTCCGCAAAATATCAAGTCGTGTCAACTTTAGTCACCTTAAAATTAACACCAACTTTGACAGTCTGTAGTTTTGTTGTTTTTTTTTTCACCCAATTTATAAAATATTTATATTAAAAGTTAGATAATTTTATCCTCTTTAAGAAAATGTAAATATCTTAATAGCCATAGTACTAATTCTTCGAGATTATCCTCAAAATATCAAGTCGTGTCAATTTTGGTTCTCTTAAAAGTAAGACCAACTTTAACACTTGGTAGTTTTGTTATTTTTTACCCAATTTGAAAAATATTTATATCAAAAGTTAGATAATTTTATCCACTTTAAGAAATTGTAAATATCTTGATACGCCACAGTACTAATTTCTCGAGATAATCCACAAATTATAAAGTCGTGTCAACTTTAGTTACCTTAAAATTAACACCAACTTTGACAGTTGTGTTGTTTTGTTATTTTTTTCGCAATTTAAAAAATATTTATATCAAAAGTTAGATAATTTTATCCTATTTAATAAAATTTAAACATCTTAATATGCCCCCCAAATAATTTGTCGAGATTATCCGCAAAATATAAAATATTGTCAATTTTGGTTCTCTTAAAATTAAGACCAACTTTAACACTCTGTAGTTTTGTTATTTTTCACCCAATTTTAAAAATAATTATATCAAAAGTTAGATAATTTTATCCACTTTAAGAAAATGTAAACATCTTAATATGCCCCACTGGTAATTTTTCGAGATTATCCACAAAATATAAAATCGTGTCAATTTTTAAGTTTTAAAATTAGCAACAACTTTGTAAGTCTGTAGCTTTGTTATTTTTTATCCAATTTAAAATATATTTATATCAAAAGTTAGATAATTTCATCCTCTTTAAGGAAATGTAAACATCTTAATATGCCCCACTACTAATTTTTCGAGATTATCCTCAAAATATCGAGTCGTGTCAATTTTGGTTCTCTAAAAATTAAGACCAACTTTAACACTCTGTACTTTTGTTATTTTTTACCCAATTTTAAAAATAATTATATCAAAAGTTAGATAATTGTATCCACTTTAAGAAAATGTAAATATCTTAATAGCCACAGTTCTAATTTTTCGAGATAATCCACGAAATATAAAATCGTGTCAATTTTTAAGTTTTAAAATTAGCAACAACTTTGGAAGTCTGTAGCTTTGTTATTTTTCACCCAATTTAAAAAATATTCATATCAAAAGTTAGATAATTTCATCCGCTTTGAGAAAATGTATATTTTTTCATACCAGTGCAATCTTTCGTGCGGAGATTCCTCCACCAAGTTGATAGCGTCCAGGCTGCAAATGGCTTCAATGTTGGGCAGGATGCAAGTGCTTATCATCAAGGCTAGCATGTGCACTGCCACCAGAAGTGTGGTAATTATCGCGAACACCACCAAAACAGACGATGGGACTTGGCTGTCAGGTTGCAGCTGAAGTTCCACCATGGCCACCATAGCGAAACCAGCTAGAAGTGCTGACGTTTTGCTAGAGGCCTTTAATTTTGCCCTGGACAGGTGCAACTTTTTCCACGACACATATCTGGGCGTGTTGAAGTCATTGCCGTGATCAGACATCTTGCACTGTAATAATTTTTTTTGTACAGTATATCAAAAATATTGTTTAGGGGGACAAAAGTCCATAATATTAATTTTAAGAGGTCTATCATCGCAATTTTAGATGTTTTGTTCCTGAGCGAGTTTTTGTCTCAAAACTCCTAAACTATTGAGGTTAACAAAATTTACTTAAAATATTTTTTGAAGGAAATTGAATACTCTACAAAAAAGGTTAGATTGAAATTTTTCGTCAGATGAACCGTTTCCTTACAATCATGCTTTAAAATTGGTATAGTTTTACAATTTGATCTTTTAACTTTGGAATTTTGTAATTCATATAAAAATCACTACCCGAAAAAAACCGAAAGATATTCTTATGGGAAATCAAATGATCTAAAAAAAAAGTCTCCTAACATTTTTGGCTAAATTCACTCCATCAAAAGTTATTCAAGGTTAAAGTTGAAGTCAAAACGATATTCTTGTTTTTTCTGCAGCAGATTTTTTTTTGGATTAGTTAAAAACTTGAATTTTTTTATCGATGATAATCTTTATGTTATTGATAAAATTACTGAAAATTAAAAAAAATTATAACAAATTCAAATTTTTTAGCTTTAAGAAGCTATTTTCTTTAGAAAATATCATTTTCACTGTTTAATCGTTAAAATAATAACAATCATGTTGTTTTTTTATTGGAAATTATTCACTAGTTATATAATACACATTTATAAAGTAAAATCAAATTATCATCCATAAAAAATAAATCTACATAGGAAAAAACAAGAATTTCCTTTTGACTTCAACTTTAACCTTGAATAACTTTTGATTGAGTGAATTTAGCTAAAAATGTTAAGAGACTTTTTTTATAGAGCATTCAATTTCCTTCATAAAATATTTTCAAGTCAATTTTGTTAAACTCAATGGTTTGGGAGTTCTGAGACAAAAACTCGCTCAGGAAAAAAAATGCGATTATTATTATTATGGACTTTTTTTGTCACCCCAAACAATATTTTTAATATACTTTACAGAAAAAAAATAATTGAATTTTTTGGCCCACTCACACCATTGGTCAACAAAAAAATAATTTGACACTTTTAGGCCAATTGGTAGGGGTTTGCATTAGCAAAAAAGAACTTTTTTAAATTAAAAACGCTAACATTCTTATTTACACTCTTGAAATGGAAATGTTATGCAACTAATTCTACAAAGTGACTTAAAACTTTCATGTTTCCTACTACAAATTTAATTTGATAATTTTTAATGTATAATTTAATAAAAAAAAGTGTAACTTTATATATTTTGGTAAAGGTTTAAACCTAATTAGCTTACAATAAAAAAAAGTTTAAGTAGGTATGTTTATCAACTAAAGGGGAAAACATTTTACTCCAAAATCTATACATGCAAATGATAAACACAAATTTAAAACATTTAACAAAAAGTACTTACATTTCGATCTTTAAATGTATTTTTTTCAAAAAAATAAAACATTTGCTTAGGTGGGGGGGTTCTATCTGAAGTTTTACTTTAAATTCAGTTGTTTGGTTCTTTTTAGTGGGGGTTCATGGAAACCTTCTGAATTTTCTGCAAATATTTAGGAAACAAATTAAAATCCAGCCAATGACAAATATGGGCATTTTTTAGCTTGTGGATTTCAACTGTTTTGTTTTGCCAAAAAATGCCCATAACCTACAAGATGTGTGCAGTATAAAACAAAGGTCAAATCATCATTTGATTAAGCAATTGTATAGCAATGGCAAATATTTAATGGGGAAAAAGTGCTAATTACTTCGTTTCATTTGCTTTTAGTACAAAACTTTATATAATTTCATGCAAAGTGCTTTTGAAAACATATGTTAATTTTTGTGATAAGAGTCACAACATGATAAGAATAATACTAAAAAACTCACCCTATGATTTCTGTTGTAAATTTTTGTATTGCTAAAGTTAAGCCTATGGTTTCCAGTATTATTGCCCAATTCGAGGCTTACTGAGTTTGTACTCCAAACAGACATAAGTTATTGAAAACCTGTAACAATTTACGCTTATTAAATTAAGTATCTAAAATAAAATCATTAAGTTCTCATCAAACAAGGTTAATCTGCGTTTTTAAATGTAAACAAAACATAAAAGGAGAATTGTTTATTTTAGTATCATTATGTTTACTTTAAAAAGTTATAAGATTAAGTAGGATCTATTAAAAGTGCTGCTAATTTAATGGCGAATTATTATGGATATATAAATAAACATTTCCGGAAATTCAACAACAGTAAAAATTTTATTAACACACAAACACAAATCATATCTAAAAATTTGTAGATTACCATCTTAATGTAACTTCACACTTTCTCCAATCACAATCAAAGATATCTAGGATCACACTAAAGTGTATCACTTCAAGAACTTCAAATAAATATAAGCAACTATTACAAATTTTAAGGTTAAATTCTTTTATTTATTTCGACCATTTCCGGTAGCGTTCGGTATTGGCCACAAACTCTTATCTAATTGGTCGTTTCAAATGATTCATAGCGCGCCATGTTTTGAATTTTTTAATACGATAATAAAAATAATATCCTACGTGTTAATAATCACAAATTTTAGTATCCGGTGAGTAATTTGTATTTTATAGGCGAATAACTATTATGAGCATAACGAATTTGAGGTTTTTATATTATAATAACATCCGAAATTGTGTTTTTAAGTAAGTGGTGTGTAACGGATATTATTAGGTTTGTTTTAATTTTGATGGAAATAATTTTCAATGTCGCATCCAGAACCATGAAATGGTTCTGTTGATCAAGTAACTTTTTGAAATTGTTTTAATAATATTTAATAACCATAATTTAAAAAAAATGTAAGTTTTAAGATTGTTTTGAAATTTGTCAAAACCGCAAAAAACAAAAAACCTGTCTTTTTGAATTTTTGGCAAAAAAAATGTTTGTAAAATAAAAGTATATACACATAAGTATATATACATATATATATAAATTTGGCAACACAGCTAAATAGTGCAATATTAACTTACTGAAGGTATCCTTGAGATTTTGCAAAAATCACAAATTCTGGGATTTTTTTTTATAAATTTGGCAACGTTGCAAAAAATTCCTGGGTTGTGGAATTTTTTGAAAAAAAATTAACCCAAAAAAAAATATTCAAAAGCAAACTAATGTTTTTAAAAATTCTGACAACACAAAAAAAAAACAAAAAAAAACACTGACAACACAAAAAAACTAATGTCTCCATAAAATTATTTTTATAAAAATTCCACATTCCATACCCACTAGTGTACTGGTGTTAAATCGTGTTCCCCACCAGAAAACACAATTTTTACAGCTTAAGGCGCTTTATTTAATTATTTGGGCATAAAAAATCACTATTTGTTTTTAACAATAGTACTTTATCTATACAAATGTTAAAAAAGGTATATTGAAAAAATACACTTTTTTAGCTTTACAATTTAATTTTTTTATTTTTAATAATTATTATTAATGTATTCATAGTGTTTTGCAAAAATATTTGATTAAATTGTATTTTAGTTATTAATAAATAGATATATAATTTTAAATTAAAAAAATATTGATTTAAAATTTTAGTTTTAAAAAATACTAAAACATCAATTTACTCAAAAAAATAAATATTTTCACAAATAATATGTTTACAAAGCAAAATTCAAAAAAATACATATCATTTCTACAAACTACAAAGTACCTATTATAAATTATACATAATTTATAACAAATAAACTATTATTAATAATTGGAGACCAGATAAATCAGTGGTTGACTTCTCAATCAGCTGTTACAATTCCTCTATTAAAAATACACAAACTTGTTTGTAAGTTGCCTACCTTTCTAACAACCATGATTCTAGTTCCCCACCCTAGATAACGCTTCGTTTTTTTTATTCGGACAAGGTTATTCGCTAGGCTATAGCAGTTCAACCAAACAAGACTATTATTTATTTACACTCCCTTGTTTAGAGCGAGAAAACGCGTATCTTCTTATAAAAGTCAACTCGCGATATCGTGCGTGATTTTAACTATTTTGTTTAGATATATTACAGATTTAGGGATTACAGAATGTCAGGAAAATCGCCTGCGAAAATTGTTTTGGAGGATGATAAGAAATTTATGTTGATGAAGGTAAGTATTAATTACTAATATATTTTTTAAATAATGTAAAAATTAATTTAAATAAAAAATCATGTTTACCATTTTTTTTTATTTATTGAAAAAAATCCATAAAACTTAACTTATAAAACATAAATATTTGAATATGTATTGTTGACTTTGAATTATGTCTATAGGTGTTTATTAGGTATTAAAGTATTAAAAAATTACTTATATTAACTGTCAATTTTTGCAACACTATTAAGAGGCACATAAAAAATAGAAAGTATTTATAATATGCATATAAATCATCCTATTAATTCAGGTCGATTTTTTAATCCCAGGCACGAATTAGTTTAACAACATGTTGTATCATACAAATTTGTTCACCTAAATTATTCAAATTAAAGTTATTATTTACCAGGTAAACCTAAAAATTAAAAAAATATTAATTGTTATTTTGCAAAACACAAAAATTAATTATATTTCGTATTTTACGTAATTTAATTAAAAAACAATAAAATTAAGTTAGAAAGTTGGGAGGTAAATTATAATTTTAATTCCCACCAGACACTTTGCAATTAAATAAACCATAAAGTATTAATATCTACAACCTTAAAACTTTATGGCTACATATTAAATATAAATTAACATTTCTTTCCGAAGAACATATTTAATACAATAGAAAACTGTCCACAAAACATAACCTTATGATGAATTAAACATTAATAAAAATGACAACAAACCTTACAACACGCTTAAGTCTAGGTCGAATATATTGTAATATGCAATTTAGTTTTCTTAAATTTTAAATTGGTTTAAATGTATTGGGCAATTTAACGCCATAAAATGTTAAAAATTATTGAGGATAAAAGAAATTATCCACCTGTAGTTTTGTTGCTCAATTATGTATAATATCCTTTGCAAACAAATGACTTTTATGCTTGTTTTTATCGCTTTTAAAGATTGCGTTTTATTTGTAAATAATAATGTTTATAAATAATTTTTTTATGTTTTAGTGAATATTTATTTGTTTATAATTTCATACAAATTTTCGATGAATTTCAATCGCAAATAACTTTTTTATTTGATGTCGGATATAAACGAATAATAAACTATATTGTAGATAAATTATTGGAAAATCGCTCAAATTTTAAAAAATTACAAAAAATAGACGAACGTTTATAATATACAGGTTTAAACAAAAAGATGTTTTTTACCATAAGTTTAAGACACTCTGTATAGTGGCAAAACCGTATATTGTTCTAAATTAAGTTTTATTTATCAAGTCACATCTATTCTTAACAGTTTTGTTTTTGGTTCACCTCGATATATTTATTTTTGTGGAAAATATGGATTTTTTAAAAAAACATTGCAATTTCCAATATTTTTCTGTATGAAGAACTAAGATTGCTATGGTCCATCCATATGCTATGGAGAATGACAGTGACAGTTTTGTTGAATCATCCCATACTTGGACATGTCATACACGGCTTTCAAAAGCTATCAAATTGTTTTTTGCAAATTAATGTTTAAATTTTGAGGTGTCTTCTTAATTTAAAAAATGGATATGTCTCCGACTGATGTTGCCAGAGCCATTAATTTAATCCAGGATGGACGGTCACAGTATTACGTGGCAAGTGTTTTAAACGTCACAAGAAGTAAAGTACAAAGGGCAACATCAGTCGGAGACATTTTTAAAAGTAAGAAGACACCTCAAAATTAACACATTAATTTACAAAATACAATTTGATACCTTTTGAAAGCTGTATATGACATGTCCAAGTATGAGATGATTCAACAAAACTGTCACTGTCACTCACCATAGGCTATGGATGGACCATAGCAACCTTAGTTCTTCATACAGGAAAAATATTGGAAATTGCAATGTTTTTAAAAAAAATTCATATTTTCCACAAAAATAAATATATCAAGGTGAACCAAAAACAAAACTGTTCAAAATAGATGTGACTTAATAATTAAAACTTAATTTAGAACAATATACGGTTTTGCCACTCTACAGAGTGTCTTAAACTTATGGTAAAAAACATCTTTTTGTTTAAACCTGTGTATTATAAACGTACGTGTATTTTTTTGTAATTTTTAAAATGTGAGCGATTGTCCATTAATGTATCTACAATATTCTTTAATATTTGTTTAAATCCGAATCCAAATAAAAAAGTTATTTGCGATTGAAATTCATCGAAAATTTGTGTGGATCGATTATTTTGCCTGTGAGTGTATTTAAACTTGCCCCATAAATTTAAAAACCAGTATAAAATAATATTTAATTAAATTTATTGGCAATTTATAAAAATAATTAAGAAATAATTTTGCAGTTAATTAAATTTCTCTTGCATATTAAACTACCTAAGTAACTGATAATAATAACTGATTTGATATATTAAAATATAAGTTTTATAAAAAAAAAACTAGGGCTATATTTGATTTGTAATCATAGTTTATAAAATGTTGCCTATTGGTCTGTCAATTCACTATCAAATTAATAATCTTTTGCAATATTTTTTAATCTTGAAAACAAATTGTAATATAGAAGAAATTTTTCATAATGGAGTAACCAAATAATAAATAAATATTGCCCCTAAAAAAGGTGAGTTTAAATTTGTTGGAAAAAAACTTTCTATCAAATAAAAGTCAGTGCCACTGACCCTCTTTTGGAAATAATTTAAATTTAATGGTTTCAATTAAATGCTTATTAATTTAAAAAAATTACATTCACATACAACAAATATTTTTTCGGTTAGTTATAAGATGTTTAAATTTAAAATTAAAATCTTTAATATATTTGCAAGTTTTTATAATTTAACCCAAAGACATTTGCTTGTTTTTGTAAACAATTAATAATTATTAATGAGATAGACTACCTTGAATTTTAAAAGACAAATAAAATAAAACATTTAGATGAAACTTTACTATACTGTTAAGTAATAAAATAAATTTTAATGCCAATAAAATTACTTACCCAAAGCAATTATTGCAAATTCGTGAGGTGAGAAATTAAGTGAAAGGTATCTGAGAGATTCTAATTCGCTTATAAATTGAAATTGGCGCAAGATCAAATTACCTACTGTTTTTATGTGGAAAAAATATTGAAGGTTCATTGACCTCTAGAAGAAACAGACATTGTATTCATATTTAATATATTTAGTAATATTGTACAATGAACTTTATATATAATAATAATAATAATAAAATATACCTAAAGAAAAATCACATATAGTCATCTTCATCCCCAAAATCATCATCATCATTGTCTCTGATCAAGTGAGTCGTTTCAGCTTTCAAAGCTAGCTTTCTTATGTTGGCAAGACAGTTTGCAGCAGCTTCCTGCAAAGCATAATCAGTCGATGAAACTGCCTTTAAAAGGAAGGGCACAACACCGCTCTCATGCATTGTGATGCAGTTGAAAGAGTTTTTGGATAAGTGGTAGAGTGCCAGGGCTGTAGTCCTGTGCACACTGGGATCTTGATCGCTCATGAATTGGACTAGAGGTGTTATGGCGCCCAATCTATAAATCACAGAACATAAGTAATGAACATTAAAAGAAATCACCTTTGGCCAATAAATATACAATATAGAACTTAATACTCCTATGATTTTTGTGCAATCGCGATGGCCAACAATATGCAAAAGCAGTTTGGGTTAAGATTGGTAGTTTACCGTTGGTTTAATTTTGGGAATGTTTGGGCATGGCAAAAATAACTCTACCAAGTCTAAAATATGTCAATAATGGTTCTCTGGCTTCCCAGACAGCACATATATCCATTGTACGTCCAGCGGACGACCATTGTACATCCAAACGTCCAATGTAAGTCCATTTGACGTCCAATGGACATCTTGTGCTGTATGGGTTCTGTAGATGCCAAAATCGTTGGCAAAAAGTACTTTACATATCCCCAAAGTTGTCATTTTTCAAGAATGGACATTGGGGTTGCATTTTGTGATTACCTTCCAAACAGTTTGCAGTTGGACCCCCAAGCGCAACAGTAAGCAATTGCGGAACCCAAATGCTCCCTTAGCTCCACGCAATCCGTGTTGACGAGGTTCACGAGCAACGGAACCACCTCGTGATCAGTTATAACGGCCAGATTTTCAATATCTTTCGCTATTTCCGCTATGGCTGCGCAAACCGACGCCAAAACACGATTGTCTTTCGACTTGAGCAGGTTCACTATCAGCTCCAAACCCCCGACAAAGCAACGAACCATCTCGCCCGAATCGGTCGCGTTTTGGATGCAAGGCACCAAAGACCACGCTGCATTGGCTTGCACCTAAGAATTTGATTGATTTGATAAGCTAATACCAAAGGACGTTCGCTGACGTTTATATGACGTTTATATGATGTTTAAATGACATCATATAAACGTCATATAAACGTCAGCTACCTGGGAACTTACCGCAGGAGAATCGTTTTTCAACAAAGACCAGATCAATCTGACCCCGTCTAAATCTTCAATAATCCTCATGCAGGCTTCATCTTGAGCGCACTCTCTTAGCACCATGGGCACATTCTCTAACAGAGGCGGATACGTGTAATTCAACAAGTTCACCAAGTGTGGAATACCGTTGGCTCTTCGCAAAGTTTCTCGGTTGTGCTCAAATTTGAGGCACTCACACAAAGCACCAACCGAATTGCTTAACACTCTTTCATCTTCGTCTATGTTTTCCAGGATGTTGACCAAAACCTACGAGTAAATAACAAATACGCAAATAAGGCAACATCATCCGAAAAGTCTATAAAATCCTATCGGGAGATCAAAATGAAGAAGTGAAAGGCATCAAAATGTGAGAAGATCGCTGGATCTATTGAATAAATAAAATGATTTTTTGCCAGTCCACTCATTGAACAAACCTTTGGTGATATGTTAAACAAAACACAAAGTACTTTTCGCCAACGATGTAACCAGTTTCACTTCGCTTCTGAAGATGCCAACATCCTTGGCGAAAAGTACTTTAAGCACTTTGTGTTTTCTTTTGATGCTGGGAAATATGTCATATATCTTGTTGGTAGATATAATTAAGGTATTACATTTACACATCCAAGCTGATCCAGTCTCTCCACATTGGCAGTGCTAACAGCAGATTTCCATATCGCCCCAGTAACAGCAGCTTTCAATTGGGCATCTTCCTTCGTTTCTGGGTTCGTTAGCATCTTCACCAATGGATCTAAACCTCCAAACTGCCTAACCTGATCTCTGATGATTGGATCTTGGGCACAACGAAATATAGATTCCGCGCAGTATTGTCTTAGCACCGGGTAGTCCTTAAAATGTTATATTAAGATTACCAATATTTCTTCTTTGTTAATACTTACCTCCGCAGTTAAGTTTTTAACTATGTCCTTAATCATGCCTTCAGTTTGGATGGCCAATTGATATGAGGGATCTCCAGCGCACATTGATATGGTGCCTGTTGTGGGAATAACTACATCTATGTGAACAGACCTTAAAAGAATTCCCTTGGTTGCTAACGTTAACATTCAACACCTGGCTTAGCTAATTTTCGACCAACTTCATTACAAAGAAAGTTGGCCAAAAATAGATCTACTTAAGTCTAAAGTTGACTAATTTCTTTCCCAAAACATGGTTCTCTGGGTAGACAGGACCTACCTTAGTAGTCTAGCCAATAAGGGCACACACCCACTCTTCATCATAATTTTGATATTCTTCCTGCTCTTAGATAGAGACCATAGGGCTCTGGCTCCGGCTTTTGCTATGTTGACTATCTCCACTTCGTCAGGTGTCAGTTGATCAGCTGGAGTTTGCAGATACGTTTCGCTGATGTCCAAAAAATCAACGAGTTTTGGTATACCTCCGTATCTTCTGACATGCTTTCTGGCTTTTTTGATCTGTGCTACATTATGTATGGTCTCTGCTGTCAAAATTTGAAGGTCTCTGGCAGGTTCGGATAAATTTTTCACCAGTAAGTCTACACCACCAAGATTGGTGATCACTTTTTTGATATCTTCAGTCTGGGATAGTTGAGTTAGAACGCTTAAGGTACCTAGTTTACATTTCAAGTCGTTTCCTTCTAGTAGATTTACTAGTGTTTCTACTCCTCCTACATCCTATATATAGGTAATTCAGTTTAAAAAAAGGTAATGTTTTAGAAGTATTTTTTACTTGAATTGCCAGCTGATTCATTTCATCTAATAGATCATGATCTTTCAAGCAACACAAGGCTACAACTGTTGCAGACTGATTTCCAGTTTTGATGTATTTTACCAGCTTCTGTATGTGCCAGTATTCTGGTGGAAGATCGATTTTTGGTCTTTCATATTTCTGATCTTCATCTGAAGAAGAACTAAGGGATTGTCAATTAAATCAGCATTTTTGGTTTAACCTCCCAACTTTACCTTTCGTCTCTTGATGAATCGCTATCGGTCCTATCGGCAACTATAACTTCCCTTAATTCTATTTTATTCGTTTCGTGGGGTTCTACTTCATCTTCCAACATGGTTTTTGGCAACCTTGAGTTTTATCTGTCAAAAGAAACAATGTTTTATGCAACAATTATTATCTCAATTGAAATAAACAAATTCTAACCACTTATTTTTTTTGCAGTTTAGAAGAAGCGTAATGGATATTGCTCAACCTAACCATGACGACCATTTCCTTCTTAGATGGCTTAGAGGTAATTTATATCAATGTATCTTTTATTTAAGTACACTCACAGGCAAAATAATCGATCCACACAAATTTTCGATGAATTTCAATGGCAAATAACTTTTTTATTTGATTTCAGATTTAAACAAATATTATAGAATATTGTAGATATATTAATGGAGAATCGCTCACATTTAAAAAATTACTAAAAAATACACGTACGTTTATAATATACAGGTTTAAACAAAAAGATGTTTTTTAGTTTAAGACACTCTGTAGAGTGGCAAAACCGTATATTGTTCTAAATTAAGTTTTAATTATCAAGTCAGATCTATTTTTAACAGTTTTGTTTTTGGTTCACCTTGATATATTTATTTTTCTGGAAAATATGGATATTTAAAAAAAACATTGCAATTTCCAATATTTTTTGTGTATGAAGAACTAAGGTTGCTTTGGTCCATCCATAGCCTATGGAAGATGACAGTGACAGTGATTCAACAAAACTGTCACTGTCATCCTCCATAGCCTATGGATGGACCATAGCAACCTTAATTCTTCATACAGAAAAATATTGAAAATTGCAATGTTTTCTAAAGAAATCCATATTTTCCACAAAAATAAATATATCGAGGTGAACCAAAAAAAAAAATTTAAGAATATATGTGACTTAATAAATAAAACTTAATTTAGAACAATATACGGTTTTGCCACTCTACAGAGTGTCTTAAACTTATTGTAAAAAACATCTTTTTGTTTAAACCTCTATATTATAAACGTACGTCAATTTTTTAGTAATTTTTTAAAATGTGGGCGATTGTCCATTTATTTATCTACAATATTCTTTAAAACTCGTTTAAATCCGACATCAAATAAAAAAGTTATTTGTGATTGAAATTCATCGAAAATTTGTGAGGATCGATTATTTTGCCTGTGGGTGTATTTTATTTGAAAAGAATTTTTTCATCGAAATGAAGTTTTGCACTTTAGAATCCGATATTATTTTTGGCATAGTTATCTTTTTATATCGATATTATGTAATAATTAACAAGTAAATTATAAATAATAAATATTACTGTCAATTTGACATTTAATTAAGGTCTTCAGCATAAGTACCATTTTTTAAGGGAAAAACCAATGGGACATTTTTTTTGATGAAGTAGTACATAATACTATTTTTATTTTGTTTA
The DNA here is from genome assembly GCA_921294245.1 of Brassicogethes aeneus. NCBI lineage: Eukaryota > Metazoa > Arthropoda > Insecta > Coleoptera > Nitidulidae > Brassicogethes > Brassicogethes aeneus. The sequence goes on from OV121135.1 coordinate 60,979,035, forward strand.
AAATATGATTTTGGAAAAAATGTATACATTTTTTATATATAAACGTGTATAATTTACTTTCTGTATTGCATGGTATAGGTACACCATTTGTAGCCAGTACCGTTCTAATCTTATAACATGTCCATTCACTTGAGTTGTGCAACTAAAATTTACGTCTGCGCTAGATTTGATACCCATACATTTTGTTAAATAACTCGAAGATTTATTTTGGTTTATTTCCTTTTCTTTGACCGCTTACATAAGATTGAACTTATGTAATTATTTCATGTTTTTGCAGCTCGATCTTGGAATCCCGAAGCGGCGGAAAAAATGCTGAGAAATGTAAGTTGACGAAAGAGAAAATCTTAAGTAGTTTCTGTTTGCATTAGCACAAAAAGGTAATAAGGAAGACTACAGGTAGCATTACGAACATAACTAACATATTGGCTTGTAACTTGGAAAGTAAGCTTTTTACGGGAAAATTTATTCTTTATTAAATTAAAGATAAGAAAAAAACCTACAATTTATGTCCCTATAATTTTTTTGTGTAACGTATTGTTCGAGCACAAAAAAGCTTTGAAATTGTTATGTTTATTTACATTTTTTTTAGTCTATGAAATGGAGGACCCAATGGGAGGTAGATGGAGCTCTAAAAACATGGAATCCTCCTGAAGCTGTAGCGCTCTACCATCCAAGTGGTACCTGTGGTACCGATAGAGAGGGAGCACCCGGTATATATTAATAATAATAATAATTAAATTCTAAATATTATAATCAATGTTTTTTTATAGTAATCGTTGTACCTTTCGCTGGTTTGGATATAATAGGTCTTTTAAATTCAGTTTCCCGGCAAGATTTGGTAAGAACTACCATACAAGTGCTGGAGTACAATTTAGAAATGGCGCAAGAAACTGGCGCTAGACAGGTAGTTGTTGTTTTTGATATGGAAGATTTTAATTTGAGGCAATATGCCTGGAGACCAGGTAAATAATAATATTTTTAATTTTAGTTTTAATAAATAGATTTTATGTTGTTACCAAACATGTTTTTGAAACCAATTAATTTTTTTTATAGCATCAACTTTTTTATTTATTTAGCAAACCAATTACAAGCAGAAAAAAACATTGACGTTCGTTATTAATTATAAACATTACATAATACCCAGTACCAAAAAACAAATATATTGTCCTATGCAATATAAAAATATTATTTTTTTATTTTAAGCTGCCGAGGTAGTTATATCCCTAATTCAGATGTATGAAGCAAACTACCCAGAAATTTTGAAAGCGTGTTACATAGTAAACGGTAAGTGATCTGAAACATAATGGGTATAAACGTGTCTTGGAATATATTTGTTGTTAAATAACTTTCCAAATATGTTATTGTTATACGTTGGTGGGTTAAATAAAAATTGTAATACGAAATTATATCTTATATATGGGTGAATATATTGAGATGTCCGTCGTATGTTTTTTTTAACATCCCTTTGTATATTTAAGTTATTGTATCTTTACACCTTAATATTTTTTAAAAATACAATTGTACATACATAAAATATTTATAAAAAAAATCTACTTAAGTAATTACTGAGATATTACACTTCACGGTTTTTAAATAGCAAATTAATGAACTTATACTTTTGAACTATAAAACAGCAACACCCCACTGAACATTTTGGATGTGGTGATGTCACAGTGACGTTTAAAAATTGTCAATTTTAAGGCACATTAACTACGTTTTTTTGTGATGTTCAATTTACGTAAAAATTACGCTAAAAAATAAAAGGTGCTGTCGAGCACGTCACTATACCGTCCAGTCTATGCCTTTTATTTTACTTTAGCGTATTAGGTGCAAAACACAACGTACATTTTACGTCACCAATGTGACACATGATAAATATCATAGAAAAAGTATATATATATATATATAAATATGAATGCATTCCATGGGATAGGTTTGCCAATGATAAACATTAAAATATATGCCACATTTACATTTTTGTTGGAAATTTGAGTGTATACTTAATATGTATATGTATATGTATAATTAAATACCAAATTTAATTCATAATTTTAGATTAAACCAAACCAATGTAAGTAGGTACAATTATTATTTTAATGACTTATTATAAATCCCAGAGTGATTTATTAATTAATATTACCGCTTATAAAATAATAATTATTCTATTATTATCGCATAGTGAGATTAAGAAACGTATATTTTATGTAAAATTTACGTAAAAAAGGACTCGGGTAATTTCGTTTCCAGTCGATATATCGGTATAAAAGGGGCCCTGTAACAGGCATACTCTGTTTGCGTTGCGACTGCCATTGTTCTGTGTTCAACACAGTGTGTTGCTATTTGTTGCTGTGTGATAGAAAACGCATTGTTCTCCATAGGCGAGACTGAACGGTTTAGGTAAGTTGGCTTTATCATTTGTTTGCAACCATACAGTTATAATATAATTAATTAATTGTCCATGATGGCGCTATTAGTGGTTATCGAATTTTGTTGATTTAAATGTTAGCGTTGAGTGAGAAGTATACATTGATTAATATTAGGTATACCTAATATTAATCAATGCTGTTAGACTTAAAGAAAAGTCTTTTAATCAATTTGATTTTTCAGTTAATACACCAGTGAACATGGGAGACAAATTTTGCGCCGAGCGACAGGCAAGTTATAAAAGTTTTATATACTTAATTATAATTATTAAGTATACTTAGATAACTTAAGTTATTAATGTTTGTTTTAGAAGCCAGTATGAAATTATTTCGTCTGACTGAAAGTGATTTCGATAAAGAGAGCAAGGAGTTGTTCCAAACCGCCAAGCAACGCTCATAACGTTTTTTGGCCAAATTTGGACATGAGAATGAGGCCGAAAATTAATTAGGCGGTACGTTTTATTTTTATTATTTTTACCAGACTAATAATTAGTCTGGTAAAAATAATAAAAATAATAATTATTATGTTTTATTTTTATAATTTATTTTAATAAAAAAAAAATATTTCCAAAGTGGTAGTTTTATTTAAAAAAACGTAACTAATAAGTACAAGTGGAAACAAAACCTATACGTCCATAATAAAATGGCATTTTTACGTCCTTTTAAAAACGTAATTTTTACGTCTCCTTATCCACGTAACGGTTAGGGCTAATTCACGGCCCAGGATCCGGACATAGGCACATCACAGCGACGTTTATGTGACGTTTATTTTACAAGATTCTTATACGTCACACTACAACCTTTGACGTCAATTTTACATATATTTTACGTTTTTTTGCTCAGTGGGACTCTCATCTGCATATGAATTCTAACTGACCTTCAGGAATCACATGCATCTATAATGTCGTAAACAGAGGTTTTTGCTTATTTAAAATGATTAAACCGCCATCCGTTGCATAAAATTTAAAGCAAAAACAGATTCACGGAGGATAGAATCTATTTTTTTAACACCTACATAAATGGTTATAAAATTATTTCTTTTAATTTTTAATAATATTTTATATTTGATTCGATTGCTTTGGATGTGTTTAATTTACTTAGTGAACTGATATTTTTAGTATGCTTTTACTACCTCAGATATTTGAAAACATATAGGTTAACCTAAAAAGAGTAACAGTCACGGAGGATAGGTCTTAGACTTTTAAAGCATTTCGTGAGATTCACCCATATAAATTCTTTTCTTGCACATTCCTATATTTGGCTGACGCCTCATTTAATATTTTTTGTAGTGCATCAGCAAAAATTGCGTAAATATTTTTCATAATATTTAATATTTGCATGTTTTAGCACCCAGAGTATTTGCCATAGCTTTCAACGTGGTCAAGAAGTTTTTAAACGAATACACTCTAGGGAAAATTATGATTTATAAAAATGAACCAAAGAAGTGGAAGAAAATATTGGTTGAAAATATAGGCGCCGAAAATATACCTAAACATTTTGGTGGGGAATTGTGTGATCCTGATGGAAATCCAAAGTATACCACAAAAGTAAGAATTACCATAAATTTATTATTTATAAGTGTTTTTAATTTCAATTGCATCAAATTAATTCAGGATCGAAAACTAGAGGTCAACTAGGTATTTTAGTTAAAAGTTTACCATAATTATCTTGTTTAAACATACAAAATTTATAGATGTAAAAAACGTATTGCCAAGGTTGCCAGATGTGTTGAAAAAACCGAACATGTTTCAATACTTTCAAAAATGGCGAATGCGCCGGGATTAACTGTTTCAACCTAGGTTTTTAGTCACGGGCTGAAGTTAGTTGACAGTTGACTGACTAAAAAACTAGGTTGAAACAGTTATTCCCGGCTCATTCGCCATTTTTTTAAGTATTGAAAAATGTTAGGCTTTTTCAATATTCCAATTATATTTTAATATTATTTTAAAATATCAATAATTGTTAAGTCTTATAAAAATTAATAGCGGGCAATGTTAATGGTTACAATTACGTCAAAAATGTTTACTTTATTTTCGTATAGATGTCGCTTCATACAAATATTTAATTTAAATAATTTTTTGGATAATATTAAGTATTTGTATTAGAAAAAGTATATTATGCAACTCCTTTATCAAACTTGGTACATAATAAACTATTTTACCAACAAACTAATTATTTTTAGGTTAAACAAGGTGGAAAAGTTCCAAAATCCTATTACACGAAAAATTTACAAGCTCCTGAAACTACCCATCAAAGGGAATATGTAACAGCAACTGTAAAAAAAGGCGAAAAGCTGGTTTTAGATTTTATAGTGGCCGAGGAAGGATGCTTTTTAAGGTATAAAATATACTAAAAATATAATATTATTATAATAAATTTACCTCAGTTATGCACTAGTGCAGCTGCCATAATTTAAAAATAGAAAAAAAATACTATTAAATATTCCATTAATTGTATGTATAAAGCAATCAACAAATTGTCTATGTTCATAAACTTAATGTAGGTAATTATATTTGTCAACTTGTATGATTATTTGTCAACTTAAGTCGCCTCCCCCATAAAATAATGTAGCAATATATAAAAAATAGAGTACACAGATAACGATAAATCGCAATTTACAAACGTATACTGGTTACCTAATAATGAATTAAAATTACCTTGTTTGTAGGTGGGACTTTAAGAGCGAAGGGCACGACATTAGGTTCGGAGTGACACTGAAAGATGCCGATGGAAATGTGAGCCCCGCAATCCACCATCGCAGAGTAGCGGCGCACCAAATGGCAGAAAACGGTGTCTTAGCGTGCCAGGCACCTGCCACCTGTAAGTTTAACCTACATTCTCCACCTTTATTTAATTAATAATGATTTTCCAATTTATATTTTTCCAAAGTGGATAAAATTATCTAACTTTTGATGTAATTATTTTTAAGATAAGGTAAATAATAACAAAACTACAGGCGATTAAAGTTGATGTTAATTTTAAGGGAACTAAAATTGACGCGACTTTGTTTTTTGTGGATTATCTCGAGAAATTAGTATCGGGTGTATTAAGAAGTGTACATTTTCTTAAAGTGGGTGAAATTATCTAACTTTTGATATATTTAATTTTTAAATTGGGTCAAAAATAACAAAACTACAAGCTGTCAAAGTTGTGGAAATCTCGAAATCTTCATATTTTTTAGATACCGTCACTTTTGATAACTCATACAGCCTTCTAAGAAGCAAAAAACTCACATACTCTGTGTATGTAACTGAACCAATCAGCACCCTCAACATAATACCACCTGAGGACGCCAAAATTGAAGATCTCATTGCAGACAAAGAGGAAGATAAATCTCAAAAAACGCATTCCAATATTATAGAAGCTGTACATTAAAAGTATTAAATTTGTATAATTTGTTGGCTATATTTATTTTACCCAATTGACCAATGTTTTTTGCGTGCATTGTTTTGTTCTAGGGAATTGGTAAAATGAATGTAGTTTGTACTAAATGTGTATATTTTTATAGGTGATTTTTTAAATAAAATAAAATTTTGTTTTGAATTTTTATTCAAGTATAATCCTACTAATACCTAATGTAAGTTTGTTTTTTATATTTATTTCTTTTACAATGCCGCGGGTATGAATATAAAAATATGACTATATTATTAGAAAATTATTATTATATTAATATAAAAAATGTGGAATAATTAAGTTTTATAAACTAATCATCTTCATCAGTGAAAAGCATTTCTACTAGTTCTGGGTTTTCACATTGATCCCCAATTAATCTTTGGTGTCCTTCCCATCTTATTATACTTGGCAAAACCATTACTTTTGTTCTTTTATCCGTTCTAAAGGAAGACTTTGGATCTTTCCAACTAAAAAAAATAAAAAAATTGTTTATTTTAATACATTTATTTGTAATACTTACGTAGGTCTATCTCCAACTTCCACATAAATGAAGTATGATTCATTGCTTTCTTCTTTCTCTGCTGATTCTTCAGTTGTTTTACTTTCTTGTTCTTTTGTTTCCATGGCTACCTCTGGTTTCCCATCTTGTTCTTTTTTTTTCTTCAATTTACTTTCTGGTTCTTTTGTTTCCTTTGGTTTACTTTCATGTTCTTTTGTTTTCTTGGCTTCCTTTGGCTTATTTTCTTGTTCTTTTGTTTTCTTGGCTTCCTTTGGCTTCTCTTCTTTTGTTTCCAGCACCTGTTCTTCTATTTTCTTGGTTTCACTTTCTTCATGTTCTTGGCTGGGTCCTTCGAGTTTTTTCAAGACTCCCTCAATAACAGGCCACGCTAGAAAAAAATCGTTGTACTGTCAAAACTTGGATTTTAGTGAAACAAACCACCTCTGATGCAGTCGTCGCACCAACTTTCCCCGTTTTCCAGTTTCGATCCGGAAAAATAAACGTGCACGGTTTTTCCTTTGCTCTCAAATTTTTCGAAAAATTTACAAAAATCGTCGTATCCGTTGATGTGCTCGCGATGTAAACCCATTTCGGAGAATTTAACCCAACCCAACTTTTTTGACAATCAGCTGATTTTACAGCTTAGATTAGATAAATTTTTACAGGTTGCTCAACCTAAGGAAAGTGGAGTGCCAACATGATAAAACTTTATTAACGAATCATTACCGAATAAACACAAAATTAATATAAATAATGTGGAAAGTTATATACAAGATTATTTTGTAATACACTATACGTCTAATTTACCGTAAAATATTTAAATAAATGCATTTGTGGTTCATGAACTTCATGTGACTAACTTCATTGCATACTAACTGTCACTCATAATTTGGCGCCATTGAATGACAGAAAGAAGAAAACAAACCGATTTTATTTGTGTTGAATTTTAAAAATATGGATTCGACTACTATAGAAGAAGGTCCGCCAAGAAAAAAGGTTAAATCTTTAAGGGAAAAAGGCGCAGACGAGGAAGGGCTGTCCACTTTACCTGTAAGTTTTTTAAAAGGTTTTTGACCCTTAAAGAGTTTACAGTATACTATAGATTGGCAGGGCCTAGGGCTCAAGGCCTACTTAAAATGTGTTCATAATTTAATGACAGGCTAATAAATATAAAGTTTAAAATCTTTGTAAAATAGTTTGACTTCATAATTAATATTGTGTATTTTAGGATGATGTTTTAATTAAGATTTTTTCATATTTGGATTTAAAATCGATAAGTAAATGTGCTATGTTATGCTCAAGATTTAATAATATATCAAAATATGGTACACTTTATAAAAAAGTACACTTAAAGGTTTGTAAGCAAATTATTATTTTTTCTCAAAATCAAAATTATTTAGCATTAGTTAAACTACCAAAATGCATTTTTAAGTTGTTTACATTTTTTAGCAGTTTTTCACACTTATTTTAGGTAAAATAAGTGATTAACATATGTTTTTAGTACAATATGAATTTCCATATTCTTAAATCATTAATTTCCAAAGCTACCTGCCCAAAAATATTGGTTCTAGAATATATGTGGTATACTCAGCATCCTTATTCAGATTCAGACGATTCTGAAGCTCAAGACTACAGTGAATTTAACAAATATGTTAAAAAGTAAGTTTTAGGCTTACTAAAGCTATAAAGTCTATTGGTAGTTTACTTACTTGCTTTAGGTTCTTTAAACAATCAGGAGATCAGTTAAAGATTTTAAAGGTCGAAAGCTGCAGATGTAATGATGTATTATTAAGTTTATCTGAATGCAGAAATTTGGAAAGTATGTTGAGAATAATTATTTATACCTAATGGTTTTTATTTAACTGTCCACTTATTATTATTAATTTTTTTTTCTACAAAAATCAATTAAAATAAATTTTTAGTGTCTTCTTATTTTGTATGTTCTGCAAATTTTAAAGCAAAATACAATTTGTTATCTTTTACCTGAGGGATTAAAAATAAAATTAATATACATATATTACATAATAACTATTTTAGAACTTGAATTATATAGATGTAAAGGTACCTTTGCAACACTGCCCTCTCTGGGTAATTTGAAAAGTATACATTTTTTACTGTGCGATTTTTTACTAAACACGGTAGTAGACGTTATCAAAAATAATGGTAATTTAAGAAAAATATCTCTAGGTAAATATTGGCATAAAATGTACTTATTTTATGTACAAATATATTGATATATTTTTTAGCTGATAATACAAATGTGAATGTAGACCAAGTTTGTGAAACTATGTCTCAACATTGTTTGCTAGTAACTAGTATTTATTTAAGTGAAAGAAAAAAAATAAAAACCAAAAGTTTGAAAACTTTAAAAAGTTTATCCAATCTAAGATCTTTGGAATTAATTTGCATATCCAAAAGTAAATTTGATTTGGAAGATACCCTGGAACAATTGGCAGCTGGATGTCCAAAATTACAAAAGTATTTTACATAAATAAAAACGTTTAAATGCCTTGAACTGTTTAAACGTTTTTAGGTTGGCAATATATGGTTGGAAGGAAATAAATGACGATAATTTTATCCCTGCCTTGCATATGTTAACTCAGCTAAAAGAGTTAGATTTAAAGGGCACTAATATTACCATTAAAAGTTGCAGGGAAGCTGCCCTTACCCTGCCAAAACTCAAATCAATGGATGTTATTAAAATGAATCCAATAAAAAAAGCTGAAGTAAGTAAAAAGAAAATAAAAAATATATTTTTAAATTTGTTCCTTTATTTTAGCTGGCTAAACTTCAGAAAGAGTTTCCCAAAATTGATATTGCTTTGGACAAGTAGTTATGTATTTATTAGGCATTTATAACATAATATTATGTATGTTTTATTTAATAAATATTAAGTTTAAAATTAAACATGTAATTTTTATATTAAACACCTAAAACAACAATATAATAAATTGACATGTTACCAATAGTAAATTCTAATTGGTCCAATCAAATTTTAGGTTGTGCTCAAATTGTAAATATCTTAACTTAAAAATTAATTTTGTGGTTATGAAGTTTTTAAAATAGGTACTAAATTTTTCAATCATTGCTTAAGCTAATAGCTGGATGAGTAAATAAATACAGAGGGGTATTAGAGCTTTAAGGGCATAAAACTTTTGTATTTAATGAGTTTTTAACACAAGTGTGTATTTTTTTAAATATTTTTCTTTTACACCTTATGTATTTTAGGTCTAGCACTAATAAAACCCAATAAATATTATATTATAGGAAATTTTGTAAATGTTTAACAAAAAGGAAAATAAGAATTCTATAGTTTTTTTTTATTTATTAAGTAAATACAAAAATCATATGAAAAAAGATGAGATTATTTTGTTGAATTTACAATTACAGGATTAACATATTTAAATCCTACTGTTGCATCTCTGTTGTACTGCATTTTATACTTAATACATAAAATTATGTAAAATGCTTAATAAGTATAAAAACTACTTGTACTTGTACAAAGCTATATCAATTTCTGGAAACTCACTCTGAAGTTTATCCAACTAAAAACAAAATAAGTTTAAAAAATAAAGGAATATTTTGTTTTTACTTACTTCATCTATTTTCACCCTTTGATTACCAATAACATGCATTGATTTAAGTCGTGGCAGCGTAAAGGCAACTTCTCTGCAACTTTTAATTGTAATATTTGTACGCGATAACTTTAATTCGGTTAAATGTGTTAACATGGGTAGGGCGGGTATAAAATTATCGTCATTTAATTCCCTCCACCCAGATATAAACAACCTAAAACATTATATGACGTTTTAATTTTGTTATTGAGTTTAGTTGATATAAAATACTTTTCCAATTTTGAACATCCAGCTGCCAATTGTTTTAGAGAATTTTCCTGATTAGGTTTCATATTGCAAATAAACTTTATTTCCAAAGATTTCAGGTTTGATAATCTTTTTAAAGTACATAAACTATCGAGTTTGATTTTATCTCTTCCATTTAAAAGAATATTAGTTACTTGTAAATTGTGTTGAGACAAAGTTTCACATATTTCGTTTACATCCACATGGTCATTATCCGCTATAATATATTAACAACAATATTTATAAACACTTATTAGTAAACTAACTAAGCACTAAAAATAACATAACACCCCAAAACCTTAGAAGTTATGTATTAATAATATAAAAAATGAACATTTCAATAAATAAAATGTCCAAAACTTTATTGGTAGCTCCTGTATATATTGGTATGGTTATTTTTATTTTAAATTACTATACTAATTAATTAAAACTCAATTTTATACTATTTTATAGTATATTATGTATCAAGTTTGATAAACGCCATGAGTGTATAGAAAAGTTTATAAACGAGGTGCATACTATACTTTTTCTACGAAAAATACTTATTATTATCTTAAAATGATTTAAATCAAAAATTTGTATAGAGCGCCATCTATGAAACAATAGGGGAATCTGTGTGTCACCGTCAAATGTCAAATTTTTATATTTTATAAACACATATTTTAAAGGTTATAAATCTAAATGTATTTTTTGAAAATTGACAGTTTTTCACAGTGAAAGTAAAGAAAATGTTTTATGAGCACTTTACAGTGGAGTCCGTGCCCGAATTTAAGTTATAGTTTACTGCCGGCGAAATTAAAAGGTCAGTACAATGTTCATATAAACTTTTTAAATATTGGCGTTGAGAAACTATTTAATACTTTTGTATTTTTGTATTGAGATAATAAAATAAATTTCACATTTAGTATTATTTTACAAGAAAGGCACTTTATTTTAACGATTGTATGACATTTGACAACTGTCAAGTAACTTAAAACTAACTTCTGCCCGTGACTAAAGCGCCATAAAGTCACAACTTGTGAATGTGTATTGGAAAAGGTGGGAGTAGAAAAATAATTTAATAGATATATCTATTAAATTATTTTTCTACTCCCACCTTTTCCAATACACATTCACAAGTTATATATAACCTACAAGCTGATAAAATTTTAGAGTGCTATGATGTTATTTCTGTTGCTTAATTTTTTTATGTGATTATTTACCTAAATATATATTTTTTAAATTCCGATTTTTTTGTATAAGATATACTACTGTGTTTTTTGGAAAATTACACCATTGAAATTGTATACTTTTCAAATTACCAAGTGAAAGCATTCCTTCAAAGGAACCTCTACATCCACAATTGTGTCTACATCTATATAGTCTACATCTATATAGTACAAGTTCTAAAATAGATATATATTATATAATAACATGAATTTTAATTTACATCCCAGCCAACAAAGTCAAGGTAGTGCTACTAGTAGCAGAGGGTAGCGCTACCCTCTGCTACTAGTAGCACTACCTTGACTTTGTTGGCTGGGATACCTTACAAAATAAAAAGAAAATTGTTTTTGACACTCAAAAATTTAGAATAAATAGTTAACATTTTATGAATTTTAAATTAAATAAATAACCAAAAAAGTATGTAATTTAATTTTATCTTATACCTTCTAAATTTGTGCATTCTGATAAACTTAACATTACATCCTTATTATTTATGCAGTTTTTAACTTCCAAAACTTTTAATTGATTCCGCGATTTTTCTAAGAACCTAAAAGAAAGTAAACTACCAATACAGCTTAGCTTTAGTAACTTAAAACTTACATTATAACATATTTATTAAATTCATTGTATTGTTTTGTATTCTGGTCTTTGTAGTATTCATAATTATTATATTCTATACGCAATCTTTTTACAGAGGTGGCTTTGGATAAAAATGATTTAAGAATATGGGACTTCATAAAATACTAAAAATAAATTAAATTATTTTCACCATTTAACTTAAAAATAAGTGTAATATTAATAATACAACTCAAATGTTTGAAGTAGATACATTGTCAGTTGGAACAAGTTACAACCAACAAAAAACAAAGATTTTTAGGCCCCTAACCTAAGACTAATTTCTGCAACTACCTTTAAGTGTATTGTTTTGTATAGTGCACTGTATTTTGATATGTTGTTTAATGTTGAGCATACCATGGCACAATTATAGATAGATTTTAAATCCAAATATGAAAAAATTTCTATGAGTATGTCATCCTAAAATACAAAACATAAACTATGTCGAAATTTTAGTGTTAATTTTACTTACTGGTAAAGTGCAAAGATTTATTTTGGTTGGGTTTATTTCTCCTAAAGAATTGGGCTTTTTTCTTGGTGGACTTTCTTTCAAAATTGCTGACTCCATATTTTCAAAACCAATACAATTTTAAAACTTAACACTGCCTAATATTATTTAAAGACACAAAGATACTATTATTATCTTACTAGTATATATATATATAAGTTCTTTGCATAGAAAAATAAAAATCTTTGCGACAATAAATATGAAGTTAGTCACATTTTATCTAATAAAATTGGTTCAAAATTTGAACTTCAAATCAGTGTTGCCAACAAAGATTTTCTACAGACATTGGCCATGTTCAGCTATGTAGGGCCTACAGATGAACATGGAGCCTTATAGACTCTTTGTTCATCTCACATAATCTCCAAATATGTGGTTCATTTGGGAAAGCGTTCTGCATAGAAATATTAGTTCTATGGCGCTCTGACAACCTGGCAACACTGCTATGCTATGAAGTTAGTCACATTTTATCCAAAGCTATTTTGTACATATATTATGCGATATTTTGTACTTATTGTGCGATAATGTCCACTTTAGCAAAATCAGTTTTGTTCGGGGCCTGTACATTTTCCCTAGGAATCATAGGATACGTGCATTACAGGCAATATTACGATAGGTATGAGAATTTTTAGGTTATGTCGTATTTTGAATTTTTGAAATATTGCAGGCAACAGATGCACGAAGGCGTTATAAAAGATGTTGAGAGAAGGCAGAAAAGAAAAGCGGAAAACGTGTATAATTTGCAGAAACAAATTGAGTTGACCAAGGAAATTAGGAATAAACAAGATTCTGGAAATGTAACATAACCTGTAAATAAGCCTTAGCAAATAGGTTGTTATTTTGTAAGTAGTAAGTTATTTATTCTATTAAACTGTACATACATACAAGTAAATCGTGGATTTAATTTAAAAACCGTCAAAATAAAATAATTTTATTTACAAAATTAAAATAAATAGTTTTATGTAAACTCCTCGTTATCTGCCCAATGCACCCTTCGGTTTTCCAGGTTGCTAAATCCAATACCAAAATTTTTATGCAGCTCTTCCAATGACTGTCTTGTGCATTCATGTTCATAGTGCCGTTTGTATTTTCTTACGAGTATTATACAGCATGTTACAAACAATATTTGCACTATTACCCAGGTCACTATCAAACCAATAACCAGGGAGTAGTCTAGGCAAAATTCATTGTTTACATAGTCTAAAAAAATATTGTTAAAGTTTTGCTGTAAAATGTTTTTTAAGTTTGAAATTTAAATTGAAATACTAAACTATACCTATAGATGGTGGACAAAAGAAAAAAGTAAATAACAATTTTCTATAAAATGTCGAATTTCTGAAATTAATATTTTAAGAGATAAATAAAAATTACCATATCCAGCAACTAGTATTTTATTTTCACCATAAATTAGCCTGTCAGATTTTGTTGCCGGGTCTCTTACCACCATAACAAACTCTAAAGGCATCTGATTTATAACAGAAGCAGTCCCTTGAAAAACGGGACGATTCATTTTCACAATGGCTGTTCCATTTATTGTTTGCAGCCTGTGAACAACATAATCCCGTTTTTTTCTTCCAAAGGATCTCAATCCATTGCCACAGTCAACCTTAAAATATCCCTATAATTTCCAATTTTATTAAATAGTTTTAAAAAAATTACTGGCATGCATTTTTCTGTGCAAAACTGCACGATGACGCTGAATCTTAGGATCGACGACGAGGCAAATTTAAAAGCCTGAAAAGTACCGACTAATGTAACCGTATTGTTGGTTTTAATTTTTTCCAAGCCCGGAAAAAGTGCCAGGTCCGTTGGACAACCGCGGTCGTCCAGTAAAAATATGGATTCGTCGCTTTTTTCCGTCATTGCTACCAAGTGGCTCGCCCAAATGTCCATGGGTTCTAAAAATAAGAGAAAAAAGTTTAATCAGTGTTTTATCACATTTAACGCAATAATCATATGAAAATTAATTTATTTTACAAAGTGGATGAGTCATTCTAACATTTGGTATAATTATTTTTAAAATTGGTTAAAAAATAACAAACCTACAGACCTTCAAAGTTGGTAATAATTTTAAGAGAACAAAATTGACATGACTGTAAATTTTTTGGATTATCTCGAGAAATAAGTTCTGTGGCATATTAAGATATTTACATTTTCTTAAAGAGGATAAAATTATCTAACATTTGACATAAATATTTTTAAAATTGGGTGAAAAATAACAAAAGTACAGAGTGTTAAAAATGGTATTAATTTTAAGAGAACAACATTGACACGACTTGATATTTTGTGGATAATCTCGAAAAATCTTTACTGTGGCATATTAAGATATTTACATTTTCTGAATGTGGATAAAATTATCCAACATTTGATATAAATATTTTTTAAATTGGGTGAAAAATAACAAAAGTACAGAGTGTTAAAAATAGTATTAATTTTAAGAGAACAACATTGACACGACTTGATATTTTGTGGATAATCTCGAAAAATCATTACTGTGGCATATGAATTTATTTACATTTTCTGAATCTGGATAAAATTATCTAACATTTGATATAAATATTTTTTAAATTGGGTGAAAAATAACAAAAGTATAGAGTGTTAAAAATGGTATTAATTTTAAGAGAGCAACATTGACACGACTTGATATTTTGCGGATAATCTCGAAAAATTAGTAGTGGGGCATATTAAGATGTTTACATTTTCTAAAGGTAGATGAAATTATCTAACATTTGACATAAATATTTTTTAAATTGGTTGACAAATATCAAAACTACATACCGTCAAAGTTGGTATTAATTTTAAGAGAACAGCATTGACACGACTGTATAATTTGTGGATAATCTCGAGAATCCAGTACTAACATTTGATGGTAAAAAATAACAAATTGGTCTTAATCTATAAAATAGACTTACCGCTGACTCTAGCCTCAATTACTAATTGCAATTCTTGCCCAATCTGAGTATCACTCACTTCCTTGTGAGAATTTAAATCTACCACTCTCATTTCCACTGTTGGGTTTGTGGTACCATTCGTTACCGAGTTGACTATAACGCTGCCCTTGCTCGGGAGTGATCTAAAATTATTATTATTTTTATTACACACTATTACATTTTATTTAATACTACGCACGAAGAAATTGTCACTCCAGTTCCTACAAGAATTTTGCTTTCGTTTCCAAAAATACAACCGACCTTGATAAGTCTGTCTCCCTGAGTTTGAATCAAGGAATTGTATTGGAGGACCATGGTTCCCGCCAGTAGAGTTCTATAATGTTTTGAGTGTTAGTTATTAGAAATAGTTTTTTTTTTATTTTTTACCTATTTCCCATACCGTTTGCTTTGATGATACCACATTGTTTGGTGAGCAGTTGTAATTTAAGGGTAACCATGGTACCTTTTCCTTCACCACTGGCAAAGCACTCTGGATTTTCCGAATACCCTTGCATGTAAATTCGACCTTGGAACTCAGTTTCAGGGTTGTACTTTATCGTCATATAAGTTTCACTGCACTGCACACTAACTAGAAGTTAATGTATTAATAAATAAAATTTTTGTTCGGTAATATTAATATTACTGTTAATGCAGCGTGCTTTCTCAAAATACGTTCCTCCAGGGATTTGGTCCAGAAGTTTTGGGCCGTGTATTTTTGTATCTTCGCTGTGGAGATTGCAATGAAACCTATCCACCCTGGATTTGGTTTTCATCAAACTGTAACCTCTGCAATGAAATTGCGTTGATTTTTCGCACAAATCTTCGCATTCTTCTTTGGTTTTGCTTTCGTAGTATGCGTCACTGTGTGACAAAGTTGAGTTTATGTACTCTTCGTATGCACAAAATTGAGACAAGTCTAAAAGGGTTTGTATTAGATTCAGCAGACTTATATTAAATAATATCTACCTGGTTTACTTTCGTCCACACCACACTGATTTTCAAAGTACTCTTCATAGAAACTGGAAACTCTGTAAGAGTTGGGCATTAGATGCCTATCAGTGTTACTGAGTGTGCACAAACCTAGAGTTTGCGCGTTAGGTCCATAATTGGCCTTTTTAATTCTAAACTTGGCCGATTTACACGAAAATTCGGTCTCATTCAGGCAGGATTGCTGGCATTCGGTTCTTGAAATGGGTTTTCCGATTTTTTTCGTGTCGTTCCCTATCAAAATAGCCCCTGGTATCCTCTCGAAAGTCCAGAGGTTCTTGCAAGGGTCTTTCACTAAAAATACGTTAAGATTAATAAAGTAAAAGATTAAATTTGTCGTTTTACCTGTCAAACACACTTTCGCGAACCAATCGACGTCAGTATCGACTTCCGTTTCCGCTTCCTGCTCTCCATCCGTGGAACTTTTGAGCCAAAAGCACGAAGACACGTTGTAGTAGACGATAAAGCTAAGGCACTCGTCATTTTTGATGCATCTGTTTATGCACTCGATAGTGATAGGGTTGCTGTGATTTTTCTCTTGGTATAAAACTAGAGGATGACTAGATTTTGGCGGTCGTAGACCGAGGATTTTTTCCAGTTTCACGTCTGTCGAAGGGCAGTTTGTTAATTGAGCACCTGAAAAGACATGTTTGCAATTTTCCTTCGAATTTAATAAATTTGCGTTTTTTTAAGGTTTTATAAGTGTCTCAGCGCGTAAGCACAATTCCGCGCGCTAGGTGTAAGCAGATGGATGATGCTTCAAATTTTATAAATTTTATTGAAATTTAGAAAAAATTGTTGACGTAATAGCATATTGCCTAATTTTGGCTAAAAAGGATTTTATTTTGTTGCATCCTTTAAATTTTTACACCTTTTAAAGTTTTGTGAATTTGCGCAAAATATGATAATTAAACCAAATGACTCACCTTTAATATGGAATTGTTATCTTCACTTAAAATAATTTACCTAAAAGTTGTTGTTGATTGTTGATTTATTTTAATATGTCAATAGTAAAATTCTTAAAATAACTACTTATCTACATGTACATTTGTAAAAATAAGTAAACTGGGTAACTACCTAATAAAAACATTTATATTTTGCACTTTATCTAAGTAGTAGTATTTTAAATGCCTTAATATAATTTTATCTATTTTGCGTTCATAATGACTTCATAATAACACTCAAAATTTTGATTTTACAGGTTGGCTATACTTTAAACAGCATATTTTGCATATTGGTTATAATATTTTTATGATTTTTCTAGTACTTACGAGACTTTTCCGTCAATAAATTTTGTTTAACACCAAAGAAAATCCTTTTTTTCTTCTTTAACATTAACAGCCGCTTATTGTAAATAAGTAAATTAAGGACGGCATGGCGAATCGATTTTGACATTAACTGTCAAACCAATGACTGTGATACCAACTATCTAAAGTGAAATTCGACCAAATTAAATTTAAGGTACAAAATTATTTTTTTTTATAGAATGTTTGCAAAATAGATAAAATAGCATAAAGAACTCATGTTAAATGATGTCTTAGGACATTAGTTCTTTAATATAGATACTATTAATAAACTCTAATCTCTAAAAATGAATTAGTCAAAAATTGACTAGTTATTACAGTTATTAGTGGCTGCTTTTTTACTTATACCATGGTATACCGTCAAAAATTATGTAAGTAGAGCAGTTTTTGATACATATACTATATATCTATAGTCAATTCCATATTATATAAAAAATTGACTATATCTCAAAAACTGTTCTACTTTTATAACTTTAAAATTGGAAAAAGTGAGATTAACCAACTGATTTTATTTATTAATTTTTTAAAATCATTTAATTATCTATTTATTATGCGTTTTTGATTGGGAATAAACCTTGAATACATTTATTCATAATTTATTATTATTCTTAAAACAATAATAAATATTTTTAATTATTTTAATTAGAGATTTTAATTAATAAAACAAAATAGATTTTTTCTTAATCTCTTATATTTGTCTGGTTTTTATTTTAGTCTTTTTTTACTACTGTTTTTATTGTTAATTTTTATATGAAAATGCTTAACCAAAAAAATGCACAAGTCCTTGCACTTACCTGTTATTATCCTAATTAAAAACACAAAACACCAAATTAACAGCAACATCATAGTAACAAACAATCATGCTTAAATAAATAAAAAAATAAACGATAATTGACTGTCACTTGCACACTGCGCGATCTTACACTACACTACACTACACGTTTTCCGTATGCACGATGGTACCAGGATCGTGGTTCTGGTACCACTGATGGGTACTCTGGAGTGCACCATGACTTGGTCATTGTGTTGCGTAACTAACCTTGGTCCATATATTTTCATGTCCCATAGTTCCCATACTTCTAATGTTGAATTTATTGGTACCACATTATATCATAAATATCATATTTTTAATATCATTTAAAGCTTCTTGAAATAATGATGTTATAATACCATTGATAACATGGAATTATCGTCATATTTTGCAACTTATTTCACAACTTGGAGGTAGTTAAACACTTTGTTTAATAGATATTAAAACAATGGCATCATTTATTGCTAATAATACAACATAAAGGACATTTATTGGTAATTATATACCACTTTAAGTCAATTTCAGCATTGCAAAAAAAGAATAAAAATGTAATTTTTCCAGACTGCTTGGACCAACATGAAGCAGAAAAGCCAATGCAAGGCACTCTGGATATAGAAATAAAATTTCAATTTAAGTTGCAAAAATGGCGGATGCGCCGGGATAATGCAAATCATTCAAAAATAGGTATCTTATTATTTGAAAAATTAGTTATTAAAAGATAATTTCCTATGGTGTTACCCCGTGATATTTAATAAAACTAAATGAGTTTTATTGTGTTTTGATCTTTCATAATTAAGTAGATATTACAGCTCAGGTTCCAGATTTTTAACCGCAACTAATTATTTTTTACAATGTTTTAAAAGTATAAAACCTATCCTCCGTGACTGTTACTCTTTCTAGGTTAACCTATATGTTTTCAAATATCTGAGGTAGTAAAGGCATATTAAAAATATCAGTTCACTAAGTAAATTAAACACATCCAAAGCAATTGAATCAAATATAAAATATTATTAAAAATTAAAAGAAATAATTTTTATAACCATTTATGTAGGTGTTACAAAAATTGATTCTATCCTCCGTGAATCTGTTTTTTCTTTAAATTTTATGCAACGGATGGCGCTTTAATCATTTTAACACTTCTAGACTAACAGTGAAACAACCAAAAAAAAAAAATCATTTTCACTATATGCTTGTTATGCCTATTTGTAGAACAATTGCACCTGCACCTAATATAAGCGATGTCGAGCAATTTGTCCATGACTGGTCATGCAAAACTAATTCGGCAATTATAAAACGTATTGCAAACCTCAACCTTAACACAATACATGGCTAATGTAGTTCGAGATCTTTTTTTTCTATTCTATGCAGTATATCGACTAGGTAGGTATACACAATTCTCTCAAAGGCATTGCGGAAGTCGATTGTAAAGCCCATGGAATGGGTTTGGTAGTCTGGTTGATTTGCGAAAAAAAGCTAACCTTTCAATGGTAACATATCAACATGTCAACAGGCTGGATATAAATTTTACCAAGTTTTAAGCATTTTTACTTTTTTATTCGCATTTTTAGAAGAATTTTGCTTTGAAAATAAAAATACCATTGATGGCAATGTGGAAAGGGTACATTTTAAGGTTTCTCAATCATTTTTTAAAGTAAAAACTATAAATATCCGTATTACACATCAAAATTTCAAAGAAAATCATGGCTCATACGTAATGTATGTAAATTGGGCTATTGTTTAATTAAAATGGGCAGTTGCTCAACCGTAATTTATTTAATTCATCTCCTTGCATCTGCATTTTGTTACCTATCTATAAAAAAGTATATGTACCTTAAGAACCTACCCATTTTAATATACCTATGACATTAATTAAATAACAGAATGTATAAAAGTAAAATGTGTTTAAAACAAAACATTAAAATAAAAAATTATTATCAATATATATATGTTTATTTTGTATGCAAAACCGCATAAAATTCGCGTATTTCATTAATTGCATAGATAATACCCAAGGTCGCTAAATGCATTGTCTTTTTAATAATAAATTACTTTTATGTCGTTTATTTTCATAATTTAAATATTATATTAGGTGTCAAGTTTAATAAATGATATATTGTCTATTGTCAAATATTAGTTTACTGTATACTAGTATTATTTTACTTACCTAGAACATTAACGACAAATGAGGCCTGTCATAGCAAAACCGACAATCTCCACTTTTGCTCAAAAATTAGATTTTTGGCGGAGACTATACTTCAACTAATTATCTATAAGATGATAAAGTTTATGTGCTGTAAAAGAAGCTAAATCCTGCCTAAAATCCTATTTTAAAAATGACATTTAGTGCAAAGCCGACAATCTCCACTGATAGATTTGCAGCAAAGTATACAATCTCCAATTCCACCATTAGAAATTAGTAATTTGTGTCACCTGATATCCTAACATTTGATGTTATAACGTACTTTAGAGATTTAATTTTGTGTTTTTTTTTACTATTGCAGTAAATTGCACTTAAAAAATATATTTAAAATATGTAAATCTACGTTTTATTGTTTTAAAAATTATAAAAAAGTTATCTTGTTTATTTTGTGCTATTATAGCATAATAAGACGAAAAGGTAAAGCAAGAAAAGGCTGATAATGTCAAAACAATGCAAGTAAAACATTATAGAGCAAAGTGGGAAGGAGATGATGAGTTGTACTATAAAAATTTTTTTGCACGAGGTAAGCTGGTTCCAGATTTAGAGATTAATGTGGTCCAGTTCAGAATTTTCCCACATTGATAGTATAGTTAAATTTTATAACCATTAAAGGGAGAAAAATAAAATTATTTTTTTGTTTACTTTTCTAAATCTCCTTAAACGTTTACAACAAAATGAGCAATCTCCAGCAATTCATATCAAAGTCAGCAATCTCCAATTTATAATTATAGATTTCACCTATACTATGCATCCTGGAGACCTTGTAGTTGGCTACTAGACTAACAACAACAATATTTCAATATAATATATAAAAAAAATTACACATCTAGAATTAAAAATACAAAAATCAATTATCTCAATTTACTCAGTTTTAGTCTGACGGGAGATTGTTGACTTTGCTCTGACAGGCCTCAAATAATCAAAACCATTGCATTTTGAAATACAATAAAACATATAATTAACAAAACCTAAATAATAATTCGCTACAAATTTACTATTGCCCAATTTTAATAACAGATTCGGAGCTAACGGTATGGAAGAAAGTGATGGGATCTACAAGGTTGTCGTTTTTACTTTAAGTTTAACAAATTGAAGTGCTTATTGCTATTGTAATTTAAAATTACTATTACCGCACGTACTTAATTGTAGTATTCCTGTAATTACAGTAGTATCTTAATTTATACAAAATTTATTTAAAGTTTGCTTATCTTTCTATCTTTCATCTTAAAAAGTAAATACAATATGTTAACATTGAATGAAGAAAGATTTGTAACAAGACAAGGTTGAATAACATTTAAACTAAACACAAATTTGAAAGACAATTTTTTTAGTAAAAATGGTATTGGTAAGTGATACCCATATTGTTATTTTTATTTATTACAAATAAATTAAGTAATATGTAGGTTACTAACACAACATTTTATCACAAATTAGCATTTAAAACATTGACACTAATAGTTTAAATGTTTAAAACTAAATTAATGAAATAAAATCAATTTAGGTCAATATATTACCATCCCAAAAACTAAAAATGAGGTGGAGTTTTGGGTGGAAAATTCGGATTTAGCGACTTAAAAACCTTCAAATTGTACAACAAAATTTCACACCATAACAAAACTTAAGGTGAAGGATTCACAACTAAAATGGAAATTATCTCAAAATCAGAACTCTTTAAATGGTTGACGTTAAAATACTTTATTTAAATAGTTCATGAAACAAAAAAACTAAAAAAAACAACAGTGAATATTAAAAAGTAACATTGATGGGCTTACAAGTAAATATATCAGAAGTTAAAAAGGATGTAGCTTTTTGGGTGGAAAATCTGGATTCAGCGACCCAAAAACCTTGAAACTTAACAAAAAAATCCCACACCATTACAAAAATGAAGGTAAATGATTCATAATTTAAATAAAAATGATTACCATAAAAATCATGTTTTATTAAAATTACTTATGAAACAAAAAGTCCATGAATTTTTTGATACCCTGTATATAAGAAAAATAACGAGAATGAAGCATTAGTTAGTATAGGTACTAGATGATATTTAGTGAAAGTGGATGTTAGGCTGTTTATCTGTTACTACAAATGTTAATTAGAATGAGGGTATTACCTATTACAATACAGTAGTTACAAAATTGATAATTTTATCTTTTATTGCGAAACTTAATTGATTATATATAATTAATAACTACATGTTAAATTTAAGAAACTTAAGTTTTTGATTAAAAATTAGTGTGTAAATAAAATTTATCAAAATATTAATGCTGTGTCAAAAATATCAATAAATTTAATATTTAAATGCTTTAAAATTTACGTGAAAACATTAAAAATACTGACCAAATATTTGTCCATAGATAAAAGACTTGTATTTGTCACTAATTTAGTTTTATAGGTAGGCAATTATTTAACACACTTGTTCTATCGTAGTTGCCAACCTACAAAATTTTATTAGCAGCGACATCTATCCATGTATGTATGAACTAAGGTTAAAAAATGGTAGTTTGGCAATTTTCACATAGAAGGCACTTTAAATTTATGTAGGAAAGCAACCAACTTAACAAAGTTTTGTTAACTGGTTGCCTACCAACAAAATTTTAAGTAGTAATTTGTAAATACCAGTTTTTACCTTGATTTTTTATTTTTTTTTCAATTTTTTTCTAGGTTCTGAAAAATAAATAAAACGCCAAAAGGAAAGAAGCCTATAGTTTATTAACCACTAAAATACAAAATAATTAGTGTGAATGAAATAAAATTCAATGCAAACTATAAACTATAAGTAAATACAAAAAAACAATTAAACCTAACTAATGTATAGCAATAAGACCAGATTCCAGCAGTTTCTGTATTTTGGCGGCGATATCGGGGTTCTTTAGGTGATCTTGCAAGGCTCTCGGGTCGTTTTGCATTTGCTCGAGGATCATGCGCATGGCCGGATCTCTCAAAATGGCCTGCACTTCGGGATCGTTCATGGCCCTTTGCCTGATCTTTTCAGGGTCTCCCCCCAAGTTGGAATTCTCAATAGTGCACGCTCTGTAGCCCTGAAGGGCTTCGGCGTTGTTTGGGTCGATTTCCAGGGCTTTTTGGAAGGCAGAGATGGCCTTACTCTGTTGCTGCATACCTTATTAACAATAGCAATAATAAAAGACTACTCAATCAAAAGAAAAATGTTGATATTTTTTTTGTTTTTGAAGATTTTTAAAAACTGTAAAATGCAATCGAAAGAGAGTTGTTTTGACAGTATACCCTCAAAATTTTGTAAAAATTGGTGATAAATTACGTGAGTTACGTGATGAACAATGTGGGTGTCCTTTTTTTGGAAAAATGTCGGTATTTCTTTTGTTTTAGAAAATTTAGAAAAACTGTAAAAATAAATAGAAAGAGAGTTGTTTTGACAGTATGCCCTTAAAATTTTGTAAATATTGGTGATAAATTACAAAAGTTGTGTGATGACATTATTTTTTTGGAAAAAAGTCGGTATTTTGTTTGTTTTTGAAGATTTATAAAAACTTTGAAATACAATCAAAAGATCGTTATTTTGACAGTTAACTCTCAAAATTTTGTAATAATTGGTGATAAATTACACAAGTTACGTGATGAACAATGTAGGTGTTAAGAATTTAGAAAAACTATAGAAGGCAATAGAAAGAGCGTTATTTTGAAAGTATAACCTCAAAATGTTGTAAAAATTGGTGATAAGTTACGTGATTATCAATGTATGTAGGTGTCATTATTTTTTGGAAAAATGTCGGTATTTTTTTTGTTTTTGAAGATTTTTAAAAACTGTAAAATGAAATCGAAAGAGAGTTGTTTTGAAAGTATACCCTTAAAATTTTTTAAAAATTGGTGATAAATTACGAAACTAGTGTGATGACATTATTTTTTTGAAAAAAAGTCGGTATTTTGTTTGTTTTTGAAGATTTATAAAAACTTTGAAATAGAATCAAAAGATCGTTATTTTGACAGTTAACTCTCAAAATTTTGTAATAATTGGTGATAAATTATACAAGTTACGTGATAAAAAATTTTTTTTTGTTTTTAAGGATTTAGATTTAGTTGTCGAATGCAATTGAAAGAGCGTTATTTTGAAAGTATAACCTAAAAATTTTCTGAAAATTGGTGATAAATTACATTAGTCACATGACAAACAGTGTTTCATTATTTTTTGGAAAAAGTTTTCTAAATTCCTAATAAATCCTCACTGTTAAATAAAGATCCTTCAGGTATTTCAAAAACTTTGTTAGAGATAATTTGAGGGAAATAAAAGTTCTACAAATGAAAAAATCATAAAATTTACTGTAAATTCAACTTTTATCTTAAATGAGAGCATTCAATTCCCTACAAAAAGGTCTCTTATCATTTTATAAGAAATCTACTCTTTCAAAAGTTATTCAAGTTGAATTTACAGAAAATGGAGAATTTAAGTTGGATAAATACCTTGAAGAATATGTCCCTTTCTGATCCAGCCTTTGATGAATTTAGGGTCCAACTCGACGCACTTATCACAGTCTTTTAATCCCAAATCGAACGCAACCAGCTTCGTGTAGCACGCCGCCCTGTTGCTGTAAAGCTTCGCGTCGTCCGGGTTGCGTTTGATAGCTTCAGAATAGTGTTTCAAGGCGGTTGCAAAGTCTCCCTTCTTGAATAGTTCGTTTCCTGTTTCCTTTTCTTTCTCGGCGAGTTCCGGGTCGACGTAAGCTTTCTTGGTCTCTTCTTTGATGACTTTTTCCACGTCGGAAAGCAGGCTTTTCGCTTCCGGCGTTCTGTGTTCCGACAGGGATTTTTCGTAGTAAGTTTTCGCCGATTCGTATTTCTTCAACTTTTTGTACGCGTTACCGATTCTCATGAAGGATTTCGCTATCAACTTGTAATCGGCGCGGTTTTCTCTGCCGATTTCGATGCCGTTCTCGCATTCCTTTATGCACTTCTCGAACTCTTTTTGCTCGAAATACACCGCCGCTAAGTTGTTGTAGAAGGTTATGTCGGTGGGGTCGTGCTCGATGGCTTTCCGGTAGTGAGCGATAGCCTCGTCGAACTCTTTCTTCTTGTAGAACGCGTTGCCGCGCTCTTTGGCTTCTTTAGCCAGGCGCTTGTTCTCGGGGAGTTCCGGTTCCGGTTCCTTCTTGGGCGGGGCGGGCTTGGGCGGTTCGGGTTTCTTCGGCGCCGGCGTCGTGTCCATCGGCTCGTCGCCGGCGTCCAGGCCGATCAGGACGCTCAGAGTGGTGAGCACGCGCGGGTCTTGCAGCTGATCGGTGAGCAGGTTCGGGTTGGATTGCAGCTGCGCGAGCAGCATCAAGTAGCTGGGGTCGTTGAAGTAGTCCTTGGTGCGCGGGTCGTTGCGCAGCTTGGTGACCACGTCGGGGCCTTTGAACGGGTTGGGGAACGAGCTGGTCGCGCGCGCTTTTTGTACCCTCACCTGAAGGTAGAGTAAAAAAAACGTTTTTTTGCAGATGCCATAATTTTAACTTTTAGTTTACGAGAAAATCATATATTAAATATTATAATGAAAATTGCGATATCGTCGTTGATACTGCAAAATGTCGTAATGCCAATTTTATATGTAACATAATATAGAACATGAAGAAATATAGAAAAATATGGTACAATTTTTTATGAAAACAAAGTTTTACTATATTTTGTAAAAACGTAAAAATATACATTTGATACTAGGTTTAAAAAAAATTTGGTGAAAACAACATGTAAAATAACAAATAACGGATGGATGTTTTTAAAGATTCTAAAAAACTGTAAAATGTACTAGAAAGAGCGTCATTTTGAAAGTATACCCTCAAAATGTTGTTAAAATTGGTGATAAATTACATATGTAGGTGATTATTTTTGTAAAAATGTCTGTATTTTTATATTTTTTAAGAATTTAAAAAAACTAAAATGCAATCGAAAAAGCGTTATTTTGAAAGATCCTTAACATTTTGTAAAAATTGGTGATAAATTACAAAAGTTGTTTGTTGACATTACATTTGGAAAAAAGTCGTTATTTTTTTTGTTTTTGAAGATGTAGAAAAACTGTGAAATACAATCAAAAGATCGTTATTTTGACAGTTTACTCTCAAACTTTTGTAAAAATTGGTGATAAATTTCACAAGTTACGTGATGAACAATGTAGGTGTTAAGAATTTAGAAAAACTATAGAAGGCAATAGAAAGAGCGTTATTTTGAAAGAATAACCTCAAAATTTTGTAAAAATTGGTGATGTTACGTGATTAACTATGTAGGTGTCATTATTTTTTGGAAAAATGTAGGTATTTTTTTTGTTTTTGAAGATTTTTAAAAACTGTAAAATTAAATCGAAAGAGAGTTGTTTTGACAGTATACCCTCGAAATTTTGTTAAAATTGGTGATAAATTAGAAGTTATGTGATGAACAATGTAGGTGTCATTATTTTTTAGAAAAATGTCGGTATTCAGAAGATTTAGAAAAACTGTAAAATGCAATCAAAAAAGCGTTATTTTGAAAAAATACCCTTAAAAGTTACGTAATGAACGTAAAGTCATTATTTTTTGGATTTTTTTTGTTGTTACAAATATAGAAAAACTGAAATGCAATCGAATAAGCGTTATTTTGACAGTTTACTCGCAAAATTTTGTAAAAATTGGTGATAAATTTTTATGTATGTGTCAGATTTTGAAAAATTGTAAAATGCAATCGAAAAGGCGTTATTATGAAAGAATACCCTCAAAATTTTGTAAAAATTGGTGATAAGTTATGTAATGAACAATGTATGTATTATTAATTTTTAAATTGCCAGTATTTTTTTTGTTTTTAAGGATTTAGAAAAACTGTAAAATGCAATAAAAAAACGGTATTTGTATGCCCTCAAATTTTGCAAAAATTGATTATAAGTTAAGTAATGAACAAAGTAGGTGTCATCATTTTTGGAAAAATGTCGGTATTTTTTATGTTTTTGAAGAATTAGAAAAACTGAAATGCAATAGAAAGAGCGTTTTTTTAAGTATACCCTTAAAATTTTGTTAAAATTGGTGATAAATTACATAAGTTATGTGATGAACAATGTAGGGGTGTCATTATTTTTGGAAAAATGTTGGTATTTAGAAGATTTAGAAAAACTGTAAAATGCAATCAAAAAAGCGTTATTTTGAAAAAATACCCTTAAAATTTTATAAAAATTGATGATAAATTACATAAGTTTCCTAAATTGTTTTTTTGTTTTAATAAATATATGAAAAATTATTTCTATTAGTTTTCAAAATTACTTAAAAATTTATCATCTGCACAAAATTTTGTCGAAAAAATTATGTCGGTAGACTCCTGTGAAATTTTTAGTTTACAGTTTAATTATATTTAATGCAGTTTAAATTTTCAATCACATTTTAGAAATATTAAAAATAAACCTATTTCTCCTTTGCCACAAAGACCTTATTGAAAGCATATACTTAAAAATAAGAATGTGAAGTTTCTTAATTGGAAATTTATTTCCACAATTTACAGGATTTCTAGAAAAGAACATTCCAGAATATTCCAGAGGAATCTATAAATATAACTTTGGTTCTAGCATTTAATTTATGATTTGCATATTTTAAAATTTAAAAAAATTGTTTTATTTGATTTTTGTAATACCTACATAAAAATAAAATTAAATAAATAAAAATAAGAATGTAAGTAAATAAAGTTTGATTTTAAACAACAAATATAATGAGTCATAAATTAACATATTTGCCTTGTAATTGAATCCCAAAATAAGTCCATAAAATACCTAAAACTTAATAAGCAAAAAATTTTTTTTTTAAATTATCTAACCTCTCTGAGCCCTTCGTTGAGCTGGGCATTGCTGGGATCAATTTGCAGCCCCTTTTCGTAAGTCTCGATAGCTTCATCCAACCTTCCAAGATACGCCAGAGCCGTTCCTTTCCTGGAAAAAGCCTTGGACCAGTCAGGCTTAATTTCCACGCATTTTTCTGCATCCTGTAGCGCTAAATCGTACTTTAAAGCCTTCGCATACGCGGCCGACCTATTCGAATACAGCACGGCATTGTTGCCGTCCAATTTGATAGCTTCACTGTAAAAATTGATAGCTTCGTCCAGCTTATTTTCAGCTAGAGCGGCATTTCCTTTATCCTTTAATGCGGCGACCTACGGCAACAATGTGGTTAGTTTTCACCGAAATAACCCTTAATAAACGTTTAAATCAGCCCTAAACCCACTCACCTCTGCCATTTCTTCCGGAATGAATAATAAAAGTTATTTGTGAAACACGAATTAAGGTGGTATCGAGTATATTGAAAAAATGTGTGGTTTCTTCCAGAAATTTCTTTCTGTCAAGGAGTTTTTAAACAGCACACAGAGGGCAGCACTTGTTTAACATCGTTCAGAAATTATAAAAACATAACTAATTTTGAAATTGGTTTATAAAACATTATATTTAATAATATACATTTTAATATTTAATTTATGTGTAGTATAGTATGTTATAATTTTGCTTCTTTGTACTGATTCAAGGGAAAACTTAAATGTTTAGTTTGATTTATAGATTGCCTTCCTTCCTCCCGTAAAAGATAAACAATACAAAAACCGTTGTGCTGTTTATAGACTTCTGTACGGGATAATTATAAATAAATTATGACATTTTATTTAATAAACTTTTACATAATGGCCCAGTTAATGAAAAAAATTTCTGAACGCAGTAGTGTTAAAACGTTGCGGTTTTGACAGTTGACAGTTTTTTAAATTTACCAAACAAACAAACATTTAATTTATTGCTTATTTATAGTTTAATAGCTTCTTTTTAGTTGGTTTTTATTCTTTAATACATAATAAAGGGTGAGTGATATACAAGTTCAATATTTAGACGTTTAAAAGCTTTCTGTTATCATTTAAATGAAACTTTTGTTTTTGGTGTAGTGTTTCCATGAAATGGAGTCTAAAGATAAAGAAAAAGACACTGATGCTGTTGTTGACTACTACAGAAAGTACTCTCAAAACAAAAATCTTCCAAAATACTTTTCCGGTACCTCTGTTTCATACATGCCAGAAATAGTGAGTGACGATAAAGATTCCAATAAAAAAATCTCGAAAACTCTGGCTGAGTTCTCATTTGAGCACGATGAGCACGAGAATAAAAACATATCAAGGGCTAGTAGTGCCATGTCGAATAAAAATTTAGTTTGGGATAACGGGGCTGATATAGGCTACGGGAATGCTTTACATAGAACTATTTCATTGCCGGACATTAGGATAACCGATACTGAAGAGGAAAATAAGGTGGTTAAAGAAAATATACAAGTTGTTGTCATTAATTTTGATAGTGAAGATTCAGAGTCAGATGTGCCAATAGAGATTAATATTGAAAGTAGCTCAACTACTGCTGAGAGTCAATCAAATAAAAGTGAGGTTGGGAGTTCAGGGGAATCACACAAACTTAAAACAGAGGTGACTGTGTCTAGTTCCAGTTCTAGTAGGGAAAATATTAATTATGCTGATAATGCGTCGTTAAAAGGTAAAATTGGGCTTCCTGAAGCCCATTCCACGCCAAAGTATCCTGAAGAAGATAAAATTGAGCCTGATATTAAACCTACACCAGCCAGAAGGGATTTGAAGCCCAAAAAACCTAGGAAATTAAGTGAGAATAAGTTGGAAGATTTTGCTCCAAAAGTTGTCAATTTATGTATTACCAAACCTATAACAATTGAATGTAGTGGCAAAGTTAAGTTGCAAAACAAAGTTATCCAAACAAGAGTTAAAAAATCTTCAATTGCAATACAAACTGATGATTTACCTGAGAATGAAGTTATCACTATAAAACCTAAAGAGATTGTTACAGTGGATAAAAACAATCAAGAAGTAGTTTATTATGAACATCCCAGTGATCAAAATAACAAAACTTCTGCTATTCAAACTGACTCAGAAATAGTGGCATCTGAGTGCAACAGTTTTGAGTATTTTAAAAATGAAGACAAGTCTTCCATCTCAACAACTGAGGTACCGCTGAAAGTTACGCAGGCAAATCAAAACTTGGATGTGATCCAAATGAAAAGACACGAAACTCAACCAGACTTGAGTCACCATCTTCACTCGTCTTCCAAAGAATGTCCGCTGGGCGAGGTGATTTCCGCCAATCAGGATGACTCCACGTCCAAAGACTTGCAGAAGAACTTTGAGTTGCTGGAAAAGTTGGTGAAGTCCAAGAAATACGACGGAGCCACGAAAAGGCGTTACGTGAGGAAGATTATGAACAAAATAATCGAGTTGAACTGCCGCGATGACAGTAGCACTAGTTCCGAGCTATTTTTTCCCAAGAAGGGTAAAGAGAAGAGCAAAGAGCAATTTGCCGCGCCTGTCTCGAAGGTGACGTCAAGTACTGAGAGTTCAGATAGAAAATACCAAGGGATGAGTTTGCAGAGTAATATTCCCTGGTATCCAGTGCAGCAAAGTAAAAAGTTGGAAACTAAAACGTTCGTACAGGAAATCCTTCCAGATAGAGAGAAGAAACAATCCTCAAAGGAAGAGTCCAGTAGTCAGCCGGAAATAATCCCGATACCCGCGCAAGGCTTCCATAAAACCCAGGGTAGATTCACGTTGACGAATAACGAGCTCTACATCAACCACGATTCCCTCGCTCCGGAAAATGGCGATAATTTTGGGTCGTACGGTGACGGGGACAAACCCTCCCCACATACCTCGTCCGATAAATCTTATCCCAACTGGAAGGAAGACCAAACGGAGTCCGAAAGGATTCTCGAACGGAAAAAACTCGACTGCGTGACTCAGTTCGCTAAACGCGAGAGGGAGAACCAAGTGATCTGGATAGAAAACGAGATCTCTCACCTCACCAAGCTCAAGAGTCTCTTGAACAAACCTCAAGCGTCGCAGATTGAGGTTACGAAGCAAACGCACGTTTACTCTGTGACTAAAGCCGCCGAAAACTCGAAGAGAAAGTACGTCATAGAGACGGAAATCGGTTCCGCCAGATTGGGGGACATTGATTTTCAGTTGGAGGGGCAGGTTTACAACGTCCACGACGGGTATTCCAACAGGACTGCCACTTCTGGAAGAATAAGAGGTATGTTTTACCCTGTTTAATAAGAAACAAAACAAAAACTTTCCAGGGGAAAAAATGATGAATTGTATTTATTACACAGTTCAACACGACTTTCCTCCCATGAAAAATTTGGACAGATTTTAAAAGTAAAGGTTTAAAAAAAGTACCCGTGTCTCACCGTTTAACAAAATTACGTCATTTAAATTTTGAATACAGATTTTTAATTCTCTATTTTGTTATACATTATTTTTTTGTTAAAATTATGTATGTGTTCACAAAATAATTTCAATTAAAAAAAAAAAAAATATTTGTAAAAAGACAGATTTTTATTTATCTTATATTCAATATACTTATATTGAAACCAAATCTTGGTCTTTTAGTTTGACGATTATACATTACTTTAGAATCTATAGTGGTATCACAATAATTTTATTAAGACTATTTTCAAAATCTATAGGAATTTTTTATAGGAGGGAAAAAAATCAAATTTTGTCGTACCGTGTAATACGACGGAAAACGGCAAAATAATCAGCATTGATTAAATTATTTAAATATCTAAATATGTCCTTGACTCAACGCTTATAGGTTGAAATGGACAAGTCCGCATTTGTTTTTTAGCAATTTTATTAAAGTTAACATCGGCCCATTAGCT
Organism: Brassicogethes aeneus; assembly: GCA_921294245.1. NCBI lineage: Eukaryota > Metazoa > Arthropoda > Insecta > Coleoptera > Nitidulidae > Brassicogethes > Brassicogethes aeneus. Next base: position 61,011,431 of record OV121135.1, read on the forward strand.
CAGTTGGTTAGAGCGTCGTGCTAATAACGCGAAGGTCGCGGGTTCGATCCCCCCATGGGCCAATACTTTTTTTTTTTATATTTTTAAACTAAAATCACATTACAGAGGAATTGTTAGTATGCGACGTTTTGTCTCTTAATTAATTAACATTAGAGACATATTAAGCCGAAACTGTCAAGTTAGAAAACAATTTTTGCAGGTGAAATCGAAGTAGTATCAGATAACAGCACCACTAACATAAGAGTCAGCGCAAGGTGCCAGTACTGCCACTGTACCAACTGCACTTGCACCCTGTGCTCAAAGTGCAACAAAAACCCATGCATTTGCACTGGTTATTGCACGAGGTGCACAAAAAACCCTTGCGTTTGCATCGATTTGAGTTACCTGAAAGATTCTTCCGAGAATGAAGCGAAATCGTCAAAAAGTTGCAGCTGTAAAAAGAAGGATTTGTGCAGCGAATGTGGCTGCTTTAGGACGGCCACTACGAGCAGAAGTAGGCAGTATTTTACTGTTAAGGAAGTGGAGGATAATTTTCCTGTCGAAGAAAAGTCCACTTCCAGTACAGATCCTATACCAAGTAAACCACCACCAACTGCCAAAACAGAAAAACTGTACTCTGGCAAAAATCTTCAGACCACGCCGGGCAGGTTTTCGAGAAACACCTTCGTTCAAACCAGCAGCATCTCCTGCGATTGCAAAGTAACGCAAACCGATACGGAACGGCAACCTTACAGCGCCAAAATAAGTAATAGACAACGCGAAACCGACAACAGAAACGAGGAAATACAAACCGACGACATAGATCAACATGTCGCCACCACTCAGACCACCGATAGGAGCAAAAGCAACAGCGACCACAGCAGTAGTGGTAGTGGTGGTGGATCTGTGGAAATAAATGCTAGAACAGCGCAAAGGAATTTCGATGACGATTTCGAGGAAAGGTTGAGGAATCTGGAAAAACATTTTCAACAGCAAGAAGAAGATGACCGTGAACGGGTTTCTTCCTCGACCGAGGTTAAAGAAACTGACGAATACATAAACGAAACCAGTGCCACTCCAACTTCAGATAATGGTAAGTCTCATCATCAAGATATCTTGTGATGGTAAAAACACGTAAGTAATACATTTTATTCTTAGAAATAAACCGAAAAAAATCCTCATCAACCAGTTCATCGTATTGCTACTGCTGCAAAAAAATCATATCGGAGAACGCGGCGCGTGTAAGTCGCAAAATGAGCAAAGACCGGATTTCTTTGTGTCGCCAGTGCCTGAAAAGGAACCCATGCCGAAAACGCCTCGCGGAAAATCACAAGTGCACGTGTTTTTCGCTGATAAAAACGGAAATGCTACGCGAGCTGCAAAAAACCATCGATCAACTGGGGGAGATGTATTGCGCGTGCAAAAACCCTGGCAGGGCTGACCGCAGCAACTATTGTTGCTATTGCGAGAGGAAGTTGAGGAAAACCGTGCAAACCGAGAATGGTATCGCGTACACTTTGACTTTGGAGAAAGGCGGGCCTTCACAGAACTCTCCTCAGTCCCTGAAAAAGGTTTACAGGAGGTTGGAGGAGATTAAGATGAGGGTACCTAGCAGTGGCAGTAAACTTTTCAAAAACAAGGAGAATAAAACTAGAAAGGATGATGGGAAGTCTAGAAGCACCACTCAAAAGTCACAGGAGAATAATAAGAAACAAAAGGACAAGGATGATGATAAGGTTTCATACACCTTGCAGGTATTAATATACATATTCGCATCCACTTTTTATTAATAAATTTTATTAGGAATATCTCCGCCAAAATAGACCAGACTTCATAAATTCAGCGGACTTTAGAAGACAAACTGTTTTGAACAACAGGATTGAAAAAGATGAAAGAGATGAATTAAAATTGCAATTTTTAAACGAAAGGCAATTACCAATGAGTAAGTAATACCATACTTTTAACAAAATAAGAAAAACACCATTTCCAGCCTGTGATATTTTATATAACCAAAGCGAATCGCTTTCTTACGAGATCGAATACGATTTTATTCACAAATGTTATATTTTAAAAAGCATGTAAGTCAAATAGCAGCAACATTGCTCTGAATCTGAAAACGTGATTGAGATTTTCAAACTTGAATGTTTTTATAAAAAAAAAACTTTTTTTGTAAGAAATTGTATTTTTAGAACAAAATCGCCTTTTCACTGAAAAGGAAATGAAAGAAATAACAAGGAAAAACTACCAAAAATTACCGGAAGTGCAAAATAAGTTAATTAATCAAAAGCAGCAACAGCTACATCAAGCCAGTAGGTTAATAGCTGACACATTCAATAAGGTAAATATTAATAAATAAAACACGTTTTCCTTTATGGACATTTTTTATTATCTTACTGTTTTCAGAAAATTCAGAAAAATACATTGAGGGGCAGAAAAAACTTTCCACTGGATGTTAATGTTGTTAATCTGTTTTAATTTGAAGACAACCCTCTATACAATATTGTGTGTGAATTTATTTTTTATATTTGATTAAAAAATGTTGAATAATGAAGTTGTTTTTCTGATATATCTCAGTTTATTTTAAGACAAACTACTGGGTATATTTTAACACTTTATCATTAGGAATTTGGGAAAAATAAAATAACTTCAACTTGTACCTTAAATAACTTTTGAAATTGTAGATTTATCATAAAATGATTCAATGATACAAAATTGCGTAGACGAGTTGTAAAAATTTAAAGTTATTTGAAACAATATTTTCGATATAAAAAAATAGTATCCACCTAAATATTGTTGTTAAATTTACGTTGATAACATGGATAAATTATATTATAAATATAAGGTTAATACATCTGTTATCATTTTTTTTTAATTTGAGGTTTATTTTTGTTATAATGATTATAAATATACAGAATGTAAACATGGTGGATAATTACGCGATACATTATCAACTGACAAATTATGACGTAAACAGATCTTGAATTTGAGTTTTTTTTGGTTAGATATCATTTACTCAAAAAACAATTTTTTCAAAAACCATCATTTAAAATAAATCAAAATGAAGAATTGCCATTATCTTTGTTAATTGGATGTCATCTAAATTATTTGACCTTTGACCTCAAATATCATTTAAATGGATGGTTTTACAAAGAAACGTTAAAGACCTTTTTTATAGAGCGTACATTTTACTACAAAAATATGTCTTTAATATTGTTTCATGTCTATTAATTAGCGAGTTAGAATATCATTAAAATGACATATAGGCAAAGTGGAAAAAACAATTTAATATTTTTAAGATTTATTGAAAAAATAAATTTTTACAAATGTATGGTTAAATACAACATTTTTATGTTTTATTAATTTTACAAAACTAACATTTTTTTTTTGGTTTAATCTAATGAGAAATTTAATTCTATATTAAAAAAAAAGGCTGTATGGAGTATGAATATAATAAATATATGAATATAATAAAATATAAAAATAATAACATAATTGAAACAATTGTTAATATTAATTGCAAAGATTTTTGTTAAAAATTAAAATTTTAAAAGATCATGCATTTTGGTTTAATTTGCCCAAATAGATATAGGTAATTGCATTTTCCTTAAAATAAATTCTGGTAAAGTCGATCATTTCTGTTCCCATTGATAAGCACTTGAGCAGCAGGAGGTCTTAAGTACTCCTGCGGCACTAGTACTTAGTAACAGGACAGTTCTGAAAATATCCACAAGTCCTCAAGAAATCTAAAAAAAAATAAAAAACAGTTAGTTTATACTACTATTATAGTAAAATACCTACAGGAATTAAAACTTTGTATACCTTTGGTTGAACTTGCAAATCGTAACTCGAACATTTTTCATTGAGTAGTGCTTCGTGGCAGGTTAAGTGAATCGACCTCATCTAAATTAAACGTCTGCGGAGTTTTAATTGTCCGCATTCAATGCATGTTTATGTGCTACGAATTTTGGATTCCTGAACCAATTCATACTCTGCTACATTATCTAACAAAATAAATAAATAATTAGGTGTATACTTGGTCACTTATTTGGATTATGAATAATTAATGCGTCAGTTATTGTTAGTTATGCTAAAGTGTTTTAATGCTATTTAAATTTATGTTTTAAACTTGGTGGACTTGCATCAAAAATTTTATTTCTAGCGGGGTAAAATTCTCGGTACCAACGGCATCTGTTAATGAATCATTTAAAGTGAATCTTCCTTAAAAACTCATTCTTTCGGCTCCAAAATTAATTACACCCAATTAAATATGGGTGTAATAATTTTAACAGATATAATAGGGGTTAGCACCCTAATGGAGGTCAAGCATAGGGGTCCTATTGTTGCAGGGTTTATTTCGAAGTTTTGTAAAAAAATGTGGAATATGTGGGTACATTTAAATAAGTGGAATAAAATTGCATTCGATAAATATTTTTCGTTTTTTTGAGAATATATATTAAAACAATTGAAAATCGTCGATAACTTTTTTTATAGTTTGACGATTATAACCAAATTTTAATACAACTTCAATATGAACACGAATAATGTTCACACCAAATTTGGTTGCCCCACGATGAAATTTAACCCCAGTAGTTAAATATTTGTAAATGGTGCATATGAACTACGTTGTGTATCTCACTTTCCATTCGAAAAATTTCAACCAAATTTTAATACAACTTTAATATGAACACGAATAATGTTCACACCAAATTCGGTTGCCCCACGATAAAAATTAACCCTAGCAACTTACTTTTTTTAAACGGTACATATGAACTTCTTTGCGTATCTCACTTTCTATTTGAGCAATTTTAACCAAATTTTAATGGTACCCTAATTTGCGCAATTAGAATGTCCCCACCAAATTTGGATGGTCTAGCTATTTTACAACTGTCAAAATTGAGGAAAACGTCAAAACAATTAAAAATAGCCGATAGTTTTTTTTCTTTGTAGCATGACGATTGTAACCAAACTTTAATACAACTTCAGTGTTAACACGAACATTGTTCACACCAAATTTGGTCGCCCCACGATGAAATTTAACCCCAGCAGTTCACTATTTTTAAACGGTACATATGAACTTCTTTGTGTATTTCACTTTCTGTTTGAGCAATTTTAACCAAATTTTAATGGAACCTTAATTCGCGCAGTTAGAATGTCCCAACCAAATTTGGATGGTCTAGCTATTTTACAACTGTCAAAATTGAGGAAAACGTCAAAACAATTAAAAATAGCCGATAGTTTTTTTTCTTTCTAGTATGACGATTGTAACCAAATTTTAATACAACTTCAATGTTAACACGAACATTGTACACACCAAGTTTGGTCGCCCCAGGATGAAATTTAACCCCAGCAGTTCACTATTTTTAAACGGTACATATGAACTTCTTTGTTTATTTCACTTTCTATTCGAACAATTTTAACGAAATTTTAATATAACTTAATTTTGTTGGTCTAGTATCAAAATCTGCTTTACTTTTTTTGTAAACACCCTGTATATTTATTTTAGCTTTAACAGAACTTTTAAAATAGTTACGTACCTAACTGATTTTTTTTGGTAAATAATTAATAATTTAATTTTTATTTTTTTATTATTTTATTTTGAAATATTTAATTGATACTTTGCTATACAGGGTGTACGTTTATATCGCACACAAATAGAGAAAATTTCTTAAAATTACGTACCACGTTTCAATTTATTTAATAATTAAGCCTTATAAGTCTTTTATTGATAGGTACATCTTTTCTTATTCCCCAATTATGAAACTATTCAAAAACATGTCGTATACAAAAATCAAAGAATTCTTTAAAAAAGCACACTCACCCAGGTATATAAAATTTGAATCACTATAATTTTTGAAAACTTGTACTTTTCTCCGACGCGTCGTTACTAAACCCGAAGAAATTCAATCTGGGGTCTTCGATATCGAGAAGGCGGTCATAGGTTACCGATAAGGAGAAGCGTTCTGTAAAAGATATACTGGGATGTCACAGTTAGACACAACACTTTTTAACTCATTTATTTTATAAACTAACTAAAATGATAAATTATATGAACCTAATTGAATCTCCACTTTGAAAAAGGTCTAGATTTTGTAAAGTAGGTATGATTGTATAGATAACGATTAATTTATTCAAAATAATATGGTTTTATGAAATTATTTGTTATAACGATTAGTCATTAAATTTTTATCGGATGGGTGTTACAAATTCTGTGGCTTTTGATTAAAAAGAATCCATGGATTGCAGTGCATTTTTTAGAAACGATTTATATCATTATTAGGTACAGGGTGTTTTTAACAAAACCTCTGTATAAAAAATACGTAAAATAATTAAACTAAACATAAATACATACCTGTAATTTAAAGACTTAATAAATAATCTCAAGTATCATGATTAATCATGTTCCTTCTTGTTGGAGATGATGCGTTATACACTTATAAACAGAACTACTCACATGACGCGCGTTTATCCACAACTGCCTGTTAATAAGGATCAATTGGGTTTATATGTAAGGCCCACATCCCTGTGTTAATTTAAGTTAAATTAAGAGATTGTTTCCTTTGTGCAAGTTATTATTCTATTGTCGGCTGCATTTGCTCTCCACAGTATACCATCGCTATAGCGATATTACTATACATAAAAGAAATCACCTCTGCTTATATAACTTTTTCAAACTTATAAATAAATAAATTGCCAGTCTTAATTCTTTGATTGCCCATGTCATAGAGCGACTATGTACGTTAACTTAACTACTAGAGATGGAGTGTTTTTATTTGTTGTTTTGTCTATAATGCTTGCAGTTATTAGTTGGCGGGGGGAGTCACATGCTTCTTGATTTTTTCGCAAACAAGTTTTTTCGTGATTTAAAAAAAGAGAAACCCTAAAGTAAAAACAAACTACATGACCCAATTAATTACAATATCTACAGTTTCTACATTTAAGAAAATTCTTGATACAAGTTTTTGCTTGATTTTAAACCCCCAGAATATCATTTTTATTGCCATTTTGATTTTTGCCATGTAAAATTAATGTTATTCTTACTTTTCAAAAAGTCAAACCCACATAAATTGAAAAGCAATTTAAATTAAGGGTCTATTTTTTGACTGGGAAGAGCCGTGTCTACTAAAATCCTGTTAAGGCTACATTGTTTTAATTCTATGACCTGATACTTTGACTTTTAATTTATTTTTATTTTCTACTAAATGCGTATGTGGAAGGTTAAGAAATAACAATTTCAGGTCACTTTTTGAAGCCGAAATTTAAAAAAGGTTTAGAGGATGTCATTTTTCTTAATCTTAAACATTTTTTTAATAAAAATCATTAATAACATTATCATTATTACAGTTTATTCATATTGAAGTATGTCTAGATAAGTTGAAAACAGGTTTGAGACAAATATATTATATATTACTATATAGTAAGGGAAAAATTTTTGTTTTAAATCTGAAAATACGGTGGACACCTATTGAAAAAGCGTGGGGTGTCAGATTGTTGTTTTTTAATTCGAACTTCCTCATTTGGCCTCCTTCCTGTGCCCGTATATCTATCAGGGCGTTGCATCATTAACGAAAGAATGAATGAACTTGTTCCTTCTTGACCATCATTTACCATCGAAAATCATCCAGACTACTGAATGGTTACCATAATTCAATTAACGTTAACTGTTCGGAGCATTCGGTATGAATGTGCCGCAATGAATGAACAAACAACCTCCTGACACGTAACAATAAGTGGAATTATTGTCCCACGGATTTTGAAGCCATGTTACTCAATTTTTGAATTGAATTGGTGAGTCTGACCCGTTTATTTATACGTTGACGAGCCTTAATCACTTGAAATAGATCGTCGTCAGTATAAAATCGCAATTTTCTTAATTGCTAAGAATCTGAATTTAAAAAACAACCATTTTTTTTAAATTTAGATTTGTTTAGATAAATCGATAAGAAAAATAATTAAATTTTATAAAATATTCCATTTCTTTTCTCAAACATCTTTACTTTCACTGTAAAATCTGACAAGCCGGCAAAACAGATTCCTAACATCAACTGGTTACTCTATTTTTGTATAGATGCCGCTTTATTCAAAAAGAAAAAGTATAGTATTCAACTCGTTTATAAACTTTTTTAGACACTTGTTTTACTAAACACTCGGACGTTTCTAATTTATCAAAAGTAATACAACGATAAAATTAAAAACTGCGTAGTGGTTTTAGTTGAATTAAGACAAAATTTTGTTTTAAAACTTATATTAAAGAAGATACAATATATTCAATAAATTAAATAATTATCACAATATAAAAATAAATTAACCCCTTTCGCAAATAATGTCCACAACACTTGGTTCCATAAGTACAGGTTCAAGACATCTGTGAACTGCAGAACCCAAAATCTCATCCAATAGAAAATGTACAAGACTAAAAAAAATTAAAAATATTCTATAAAGAAATATTTAATTTATCTTCTTACTTTTCATCGGCAACGAAACGCCATAAGTACAATTGTAAGTAATGTGTATCCACTTGTATTTGTTGGAGACCATATTTACTGAATGTTTTGAGTCTGACACACTCCATAAAAGTCTATAAAATAAATAAAAACATTTATTCATCAAAATATACAAAAATATAAACAAAATGTGTACCTTCAAACTGATTTTAATAATCCCGGTCAAAATCGAAACTTTACTAAAATCTACCGTGGAAAATATTTCGATTCTTTCACTGAACAGTTTGTGCATGTTAGAAACCAAATTAGAATCCATATGACTTGGGGTATAGCTGGACCAATTCGACTTAAATTGATGTCGTGACACAGAAATGCTAAAACATTTAATTGACACAGTACTCCTTTCAAAATAAACAATTACCTGTGTGTCTTCCTACTGGAATCGCTGCTATGTTCAGTAGCTGTACCTGGATCTTCATACAGTAATGCAACTGTTGTATCAATGGCTGAAATATCTTCCACGACCCTTTTCATTACAGCCCTTACTGTTCTAGGTTCAATAGTGTGAAGCCAGTCTCTGGTCTCTACACTTTTGCGTAACATCTTTAAAAACAATTTTGTCAGTAAATTGTAGATAAGTATGACAACTTTCGTGATATGTTAAAAATGTTTTATCAAAAATTAAAAAGGATGTGGCATTTTAGGTAGAAAATTCGGATTAATCGTCTCAAAAACCTTACAAATTAACAAAAAAATATCACACCATGACAAAAATTGAGGTAAATGATTCATAACTAAAATGGAAATGATCTCAAAATCAGATTTTATGAAATGGTTAACGTAAAAACCCTTTAAGTTTTATTAAAATGGTTTATAAAACAACAGTTAATATTTAAAAATAACAATTTATGGGCTTCTAAATAAATATATAAAGAATTTAAAAGGATGTAGCTTTTTGGGTAGAAAATTCGGATTCAGCAACCCAAATACCTTAAGAATTGACAAGAAAATTTTACACCATGACAAAAATTAGGGTAAATGACTCATAACTAAAATGTAAATGATATAATAAAAATGGTTAGCATTAAAATTTTTCTTGTTTTATTAAAATTGTTTATAAAACATCAGCAAAAATTTAAAATTGTAAATATTAAAAAAATTAACATTTATGGGGTTATATCAAAAATTAAAAAGGATGTATAATTTGGGGTTGAAAATTCGGATTCAGCGACCCAAAAACCATAAAAATTAACAAAAAAATATCGCACCATGACAAAAATTAAGGTAAATGATTCATAACTAAAATGGAAATGATCTCAAAATCAGACGCTATAAAATTTTTAACGTAAAAACCCTTTAAGTTTTATTAAAATAGTTTATAAAACAAGTTAATATTTAAAAATACAATTTATGGGCTTCAAAATAAATATATCAAGAATTTAAAAGGATGTAGCTTTTTGGGTAGAAAATTCGGATTCAGCAAACCAAAGACCTTAAGAATTGACAAGAAAATCTTACACCATGACAAAAATTAGGGTAAATGACTCATAACTAAAATGTAAATGATTTAATAAAAATGGTTAGCATTAAAATTTCAGTACTTTAAGCACTTTGTGTTTTATTGTTGTTGTTACTTACCTGGGAGCAGTTTAATCCCTGAATTCTAACGTAGTAGTTAAGTAGCTCTTGAGCTGATAACTGCATGGTTTTGTTTATTTCTGCTTCATTTGTTAAACTGGACGCATGTTTGGGACTTATTTTAAACACTTCATCTGTTTGGGATAACTAAAAAAAATACCAACAATTCTGTATGTCCTACAGCTGTTTTATCAGCTATTAATGATATTTTCTCTCACCAAAAATCTGACGCTTCCGTTCCCGAAATCGAGGCACAACTTCGATAATAGTAAAATCAGGGTTGGCGGTGATTTCAGGTCTATTGTGCCTGGTGCGCAAAAACTTCGCGCGGTTGCCGTGAGATGGTGCAAAAAGCACACAATGAGACCTTCTCTGACATTATCAACGCAAAAACTGTCTTTGAATTGCGGTTTTTGAGCAAAAGTCAGCTCTGGCTGAATGAAAACCTAACAAACATTTATGTATGTATAATATTTTTTTATTTATAATTAAAATTATAATACTTACGACCAAATCCTGTAGAACACCCTTGATTTTCTCCACTATGGTGAGGATCAAAGACGTCAAAATGTCGCTGAGATTCTTCGAGGTGTCGTCTTGACTGATGAGTTTCGGCGCACTTAAATTTTGTTTGAACTTGGCCAAAATATCCGCAAAGTGCATTTTTAATATCTGCAAATGAGCTTTGCACTGTTTTCTGCCAGCCTTTATCACAATATCTGTGGCAGTGCTAAAAACGTTTTAATTTTAATATTTTTCACAGGACATACATTTAAGTTTGAGTTGTGTAGAATCAATAGCGGACAAAAACCTGGACTTGTCCGGTTTTGAAACTAAAGATAAAGTTAACAAAATTGAAAAATAACGGACTACGAACCGTAATATGTGAATCATTTACCTCAATTTTTGTTAAGGTGCGATATTTTTTCGTTAATTTTTAAGGTTTTTGGGTCGATGAATCCAAATTTTCCACCCAAAAAGCTACATCCTTTTTATTTTTTAATATAACCCCAAAAATGTTAATTTTTTAAAAATTTACAATTTTATATTTTTGCTGTTTTTTATTAACAATTTTAATAAAACAAGAACAATTTTAATGCCAACCATTTTTATTATATTATTTCCCTTTTAGTTATGAGTCATTTACCCTAATTTTTGTCATGGTGTAAGATTTTCTTGTTAATTCTTTAGGACTTTGGTTTGCTGAATCCGAATTTTCTACCCAAATGGCTACATCCTTTTAAATCCTTGATATATTTATTTGGAACCAGAGCTGCAAGCTCTCAGAAAACTTAAATCCTTTTTTTGATTTAAATCGTTTTAATGACTTAAGTCATTTGGTAATAAGTCATTTCTCTAAAACTGACTTAAGACTTAAAATTTAAGTAATTTTCAAAATGATTTGTGACTTAAATATTTTTTTCAAAATAGAAAAAACTTAAGTCATTTATAAATCAGTACATACGATTTAAGTCAGATAGAAACGATTTAAGTCAAAAAAAGATTTAAGTCTTTTTGAAAAAGATTTAAGTCTTTTTAGAATTTTAAAATATTTAAGTCAGATTTTTCATATATTTTTTTATAAATTTTTAACAGCGGCATTTTCTTTTGAACTACCAGAGGTTCACGCGGCAGCAGATCAAAAACTCCTTTAATTTCCTACCTACAATTGCTACCGCTAGTGGATAAAAAAAACCGCCGCGGTAAAGTTAGCTTTTTGGAATCGTTTGACGGCTACATTAAAAAATGTCCTGTCTAAAATGAATTAAAAAAAGTGGGGATTCATAATTTTGTTTGCCAACATTCGTCATGTTTGTGCGTAGTTATGTCTAATTTGTGATTATTAGTGCAAAGTGAAAACAATCTGAGCGGTCGTGAATCGAGAGTTTGGAACTTCCCATCATTACTCCCTTAAGGGAGGAATATTTTTTTTCTAGATGGATGTTGAACCAGCTAACAAAAGTTAACAAAACAACAAGTTATCAGTTTTTGAAATACAGCGATTTTAAGAAAAATGCTTCAACTTTTATCTATTTTAACAGAGTTTGAATCTATTACCGTTTAGAAGTTATCCATTTATGTATATAAAAAGTAGCCTCCCTGTATGTCTACTCTACTTAAAAAGGTGGTTTAAGTTTTTATTTTTATTGTCTAATATATACTCAAAAAATGTGTTTTAAGTTTTTATTTTGTTTGTAAGTGTTCTGAAAATAAATCGTTTTAAATTCTTAACATAGTGGTTTATTATCATCTGTATCTACAATAGATTAATAATATCAGTATCATTAATACCATAAAATTATTATTAACATTTAAAAAATCGTTGTATTGTAATTATTTTGATTTAAATCACAATTTTTGATTCAAGTCATTTTATTGACTTAACTCTTAGATCACGATTTAAATAAAAAATATAGACTTAAGTCATAAAAACGACTTACTAAAGGAATTAAGTCATAAGATGACTTAAATCACTTTATATTGATTTAAGAATTTGCGAAAATGACTTGACTTGAAAGAAAATGATTTAATTCAAAGACTTAATACTTAAATCATTTGAACTTTATCTTAGAATTGACTTAAGATTTAAATCATTTTGATTTTAGAATTGACTTAAGACTTAAGATTTAAGTCTTTTTAAAACTGACTTGTTGCAGCTCTGTTTGGAACCCATAAATGTGTATTTTTAAATATTAACTATTGTTTCATAAACTATTTTAATAAAATTTAAAGGATTTGTACGTTAACTGTTTCATAACATCTGATTTTGAGATCATTTCCATTTTAGTTATGAATCATTTACCTCAACTTTTGTCATGGTGCGATATTTTTTTGTTAATTTTTAAGGTTTTTGGGTCGCTGAATCCGAATTTTCCACCCAAAAAGCTACATCCTTTTTAATTTCATCAATAAATGTTAATTTTTTAAAAATTTACGATTTTATATTTTTGTTGTTGTTTTATAAACAATTTTAATAAAACAAGAACAATTTTAATGGCAAACATTTTTATTATATTATTTCCATTTTAGTTATGAGTCATTTACCCTAATCTTTGTTATGGTGTAAGATTTTCTTGTTAATTCTTAAGGTATTTGGGTTGCTGAATCCGAATTTTCTAACCAAAAAGCTACATCCTTTTAAATTCTTGATATATTTATTGGAAAGCCCATAAATGTGTATTTTTAAATATTAAGTGTTGTTTCATAAACTATTTTAATAAAACTTAAGTTAAACATTTTATAGCGTATGATTTTGAGATCATTTCCATTTTGAATGAATCATTTACCTTAATTTTTGCCATGGTGTGATATTTTTTTGTTAATTTTTAAGGTTTTTGGGACGCTTAATCCGAATTTTCTACCCAAAATGCCACATCATCTTGCAAAAATGCAGATTCTGCAAATAACCCTGTACAATGGTAGAAGAACGAAACGCGTATTTTAATTTTATTGCGTCAAAAATGTGACTTGATTCTACACAACTCATATATTTACCTTGTAAAGTCAATATCCTTACAGAGCCTATTACTCTCAATCCTCCTGTAAAACCTGTCCAAAGCCTGCACCAAAACACTCGTATCTCCGACGTCGTGCTCTGAGTCGACTTTGCTCTGAACCAACTCGAAATACTTGCGCATGTTCTCTTTGACGAAAGTGTTCAACTCTAAGGCGCCGAAATTTTCGAAGATCTCCACATTCTCGAAATTGATGCTTCTGTTGAGAAACATGTCGTGGAAAGAGGCCACGACTAAACATAAGTCGCTCAGAAACCCAGTGCAGCCCAAATCGACAAACTCGATTATGTCTCTTTGCTCGCTTTGGTCCTTCAACATCACCAACTGCACGCTGAGTCTTTTTTCGGCGCAAGCGAGAAATTCCGTGCACAATTCGTTGGCGGGTTCGTTTAATTGCAGCAGCAAATCAACCGATTCGGCCAATTCCTTGGCTGTGGCCTGCGGATTGGAAAATTGTTTGCGTAGCTCGATTTTCAGCTCCGTTAAGATCGATTCGCAGTCGGTTTTGATGCCATGGAGAGAGGGCAAGTCTCCATACTGCTGCAAGACTTTTTGAGCATGTAAGTAGTCTTGTGTTGCCTTAAAGAAGTTTCATTTGAAGTTTTTTATACTTAAAGAAATTTAAATATTAAAAATCGAGTAAAAATGTCAATTTTTTTGTTTTTTAATATTTTTTTTGATTTCAAACTTTGTTTTAAAAAATAATCCATAATGTAAACAAAATATTCTTGGACATATTTTTGAGTGAATGTAACTTTTTTGTTTTTTAATATTTCTTCAGATTTCAAAGTTTATTTTACATGTTTTATGTTATAATGTAAAAAAAATATTCTTTGACATATTTTTGAGTGAATGTAACTTTTTTGTTTTTTAATATTTTTTTAGATTTCAAAGTTTATTTTATGTTTTATGTTATAATGTAAACAAAATATTCTTTGACATATTATTGAGGGAATTTAACTTTTTAATTTAATATTATATTTTTTCAAATTTCAAAGTTTATTTTACATGTTTTATGTTATAATGTAAACAAAATATTCTTTGACATATTTTTGAGTAAATGTAACTTTTTTGTTTTTTTAATATTTTTTCAGATTTCAAAGTTTATTTTACATGTTTTATGTTGTAATGTAAACAAAATATTCTTTGACATATTTTTAAGTGAGTGTAACTTTTTTGTTTTTTAATATTTATTCAGATTTTAAAGTTTATTTTACATGTTTTATATTATAATGTAAACAAAATATTCTTTGACATATTTTTGAGTGAACGCAACTTTTTTGTTTTTAATATTTTTTCAGATTTCAAAGTTTATTTTACATGTTTTATGTTATAATGTAAACAAAATATTCTTTGACATATTATTGTAAATTTAACTTTTTTTGTTTTTTAATATTTTTTCAGATTTTAAAGTTTATTTTAAAAAGTAATCCATTTTTTATGTTATAATGTAAACAAAATATTCTTTCACATATTTTTTAGTGAATGTAACTTTTTGTTTTTTCATATTTGTTCATGTTTCAAAGTTTATATTGAAAAATACTTAATCCATTTTATATATCATAATGAAAAAAAAATATTCTTGGTCATATTTGTATTTTTCGAGTGAATATATTTTTTGTTTTTTAATATTTTTTCAGATTTTAAAGTTTATTTTACATGTTTTATGTTAAAATGTAAACAAAATATTCTTTGACATATTTTTAAGTGAGTGTAACTTTTTTGTTTTTAATATTTTTTCAGATTTCAAAGTTTATTTTACATGTTTTATGTTATAATGTAAACAAAATATTCTTTCACATATTTTTGAGTGAATGTATTTTTTTGTTTTTTAATATTTGTTCATTTTTCAAAGTTTTTATTGAAAAATACTTAATCCATTTTTTATGTTATAATAAAAAAAAATATTCTTGGTCATATGAAAAAAAATATTCTTGGTCATATATGTATATGTATTTTTTGAGTGAAGTAACTTTTTTGTTTTTTAATATTTTTTCAGATTTCAAAGTTAATTTTAAAAAAATCCATGTTTTATGTTATAATGTAAAAAAATATTTTTGACATAGGTATGTATGTATTTTTTGAGTGAAGTGACTTTTTTGTTTTTTTAATATTTTTTTCAGATTTCAAAGTAGGTATATTTTAAAAAATAAAAAATGTTTTATGTTACAATTTAAAACAAAAATTCTATGTATTGTTTATAAAGAATATTTTATATCCAATATTAATTATTTTTAACAGTATAATGTGTATTTCTTTTTTGAATTTGAATTTTTTGGAGGAAGAAAAGAAGTATAAATAGCTTTAGAAAGAGAATACAAAAGATTATGAATTAATTTATTTTGTAATGCAAAAAACGCCAAATTTAAACTTAAAATTTTACAATCTATATTTTACCTGGATGTAGTTTTTTTCTTCCATTCTAGTCTTCAAAGTGGCTGGAAGTTTAAACAAAAACTGCAGCCTTTGCAACAAAGTATGAATACCGGACAACTTTGAAATTTTTTCCCTGCTGTCATGTAAAGTTGAATTAATTTGGTCTGAAAAAGAAGTTATCGAAGACATATTTGACGCCAGTAAATCCATTTCCGTTTCCATCTTTTTAAAGTCTGTTTTCATCTTTTTAATTGTGTCAGTGGCCGATATAAATTTGTTGTAATTTTCATAAACCAAAGTCTGCATATCGGAATGCAAAGTTTGTGTGTCTTTGACAATTTCACTCTCATGATCCATAACTTGTTTAAGGGTGCTTTCCTGCAATGAAACACAAGTAATACAACATGTTTCCCATTATTAAATTTCGTAATTACTTACTTTGAAGAGCTTTTCTAGGTACAAATTGGAGTTAAAACCCGGCCCATTTATATCCAATGGGTTGGATTTTTTCTCTGCCATGTTGTCGTCGATTTACCCTTTTTTTTCAAAATATTATGTTTTACAAATTTAGGTTACCGTATGACGTTTAAACGTCACCTACACACTACTGCCATCTATAGACTCGACATCAAAGTACCACAATAAATATGATTGATGTTTTATTTATGTTTTTGCGCAATATTACGTTATTATGCATAAATAATATGTAAAATCTTAGATCATCCCCTTGTATGATCTAAGTGTAAAATACAAATGCCATGTTATTTGGTTTTATTGCGATTTAGTTGTGGAGAGTTCTTCTTTATCGATATATATTTTTTATTGTCATCTACGGATTCAACATCCTAAAATTAAATTATATATTAAAATTATGTATATTTATGTGCGATAATAAGGTATTGATACTATATTGTGCATAATTAACATTATTTAACTATTCCATAAAGGCTTTATTGTGATTTGGTACAGTGTCCTTCTTTATCGATGGGTTTTTTTGACAGATGACAGATTAAATCGCTTTTCGGCGGTTGTGCTTGTGTTTTTATTTTTGTGACTTTAAAGATGTATGATCAAGATGAAGAGCAATATGAGGAGGAAGACGCGGAAGAAATTAGTTCCGAATTGTGGCAGGAAGCCTGTTGGATCGTTATAAACGCGTATTTCGACGAGAAAGGCCTGGTACGGCAACAATTGGACAGTTTCGACGAATTCATTCAGATGTCTGTGCAGAGAATCGTGGAGGATTCCCCGCAAATCGATTTGGTGGCCGAGGCGCAGCACACGTCGGGAGAAGTGGAAAACCCCCCGCGATATTTGCTGAAATTCGAGCAAATTTACCTTTCTAAGCCCACGCATTGGGAGAAAGACGGGGCCCCGTCCCCAATGATGCCCAACGAGGCCAGACTGAGAAATTTGACGTACTCTGCACCTCTTTACGTGGACATAACGAAGACTATCGTTAAGGAGGGCGAAGATCCTGTCGAGACCCAACACCAGAAGACTTTCATAGGGAAAATCCCGATTATGTTGAGGTCTACGTACTGCCTTCTCAGCGGCTTAACAGATCGTGATTTGACGGAGTTAAACGAGTGTCCTTTGGATCCCGGGGGTTATTTCATCATAAACGGGTCGGAGAAGGTTTTAATTGCCCAGGAAAAAATGGCTACGAACACAGTGTATGTGTTTTCGATGAAGGACGGGAAATACGCGTTTAAATCCGAGATTAGGTCGTGTTTGGAGCATTCTTCGCGCCCCACCTCCACTTTGTGGGTGAATATGATGGCTCGTGGCGGGCAAGCTGTGAAAAAGGCAGCCATCGGGCAAAGAATCATCGCTATTTTACCATATATCAAGCAAGAAATACCCATTATGATCGTATTCAGAGCGCTAGGTTTTGTGGCCGACAGAGACATCCTCGAACACATCATCTATGACTTTGACGACCCTGAAATGATGGAGATGGTGAAACCGTCCCTAGACGAGGCTTTTGTAATCCAAGAGCAGGGTGTGGCCTTGAATTTTATTGGTGCTAGAGGGGCCAGGCCCGGCGTAACGAGGGAAAAGCGTGTTAAATACGCCAGGGAAATTTTGCAGAAGGAAATGCTGCCGCATGTAGGAGTTTCCGATTTCTGTGAAACCAAAAAAGCGTATTTCTTGGGGTACATGGTGCACAGGCTGCTTTTAGCCTCTTTGGGGCGCAGAGAGTTAGACGACAGGGATCATTACGGCAACAAAAGGTTGGATTTGGCCGGGCCGTTGCTGGCTTTCTTGTTCAGAGGGTGAGTACTATTATTATATCGATTTTTAGTTAGTGGCGTGACGTCACGATACTATTGGTGTAACAGACGTGTCAAGACTTACGAATGAAGTTATAAGTGAGTTATGTAGTTTTCTATTCTTCCTTATCAATCTCAGAGCACTGTGTTTAGGGGTAATGGCCTTTAGCTTAATTAATTATGTTTTTTTTCTAATCTAAGTACAACTCCTTTAAATCATTTATTTATAGTTTATTTTAGTATTAATGTATGTCTATTTTCTATCACTATTAAAATTATTTGTATTTCCACACTTCTTTTTTCTTGTATAAGTTTTTCTAATTATGTAGCAGAATATCCAACATTTGTTTATGTTAGGTTATGTTCAAATTCTTCAAATTATTTAAATCGTTTGCATATTGGTTATAATATTTTTAACACCAAAGAAAATCCTTTTTTTCTTTAACATTAACAGACGCTTATTGTAAATATGTAAATTAAGGACGGCATGGCGAATCGATTTTGACATTAACTGTCAAACCAATGACTGATACCAACTATCTAAAGTAAAATTCTACCAAATTAAATTTAAGGTATAAATTTTTGCAAAATAGATAAAATAGTACATTAAGAACTTAATACTAAAATACGCTATTGATGGCAACAAGTAAAAAGGTCTCTATATTGGTTTGTACTCCTGTCTCTTATTTTTTTAGCATACACATATTCTGTTAGTCTTCTTCTTTATCAAGAGTTGAATCATCCACATAAAACATTCTTATTGTTTATAGTTCATTTTAATATCAGTTTATGTGTATTTTCTATCACTATCACAGGGCTCTCAAATGTCCTAAAAGTCCTAAAATACAGCATTGTGTCCTAAATTTTGTCATTTTTTGTTTTGTTTATTATTTATACCTAATTGCAACATAAACCACCTGTCACATGATTTTGTCATGATTAAAACACCAAAACTTTAGTTTGTGATCTGGGTTGCCTACTCTATGTTGGATGATCAAATTGACTCCTCAAAACAAAATTAAAAATTTGAACCAGCTAATTTAAACGGGAAATGTGAATATCGGAAATCTATTGAATACTGTGAAGAAGGAACAGCTCTGTAATAGAATTAAAGCTTTAAAAAACTGGATATTTTTATTTTGTTTTTGTTCTCTAATGAATAATTAATTTCTATCTAATAAAAAGTTTTCAAATTTTAAATTTGTCTGAAATGTCCTTAAATTCTAGATTTGTCCTAAAATTCTAAAAACAGCACTTTAAAATTATTATTTTCTTCCTTTTTTCTTAATTTATTCATTCATACTTCACCATCTTCAGAGTTAAATTTTGTAAGTCTTGATACGACTGTTACACCAAGAGTACCCCATTGTTTTGGTCAAAAAAGGTTTTTTCGACAAAAATTAACAATATGTGAAGAATTATGTTTGGAATGATTTAATGTTTTAGTCTTTTCAAAAACCTAATGAAGGAAGTGCGCATGTACGCCCAAAAATTCATCGACAGAGGAAAAGATTTCAACTTGGATTTGGCAATCAAAACCAAACTCATCACCGACGGTTTGCGTTACTCTCTTGCCACCGGTAACTGGGGCGACCAGAAAAAGGCCCATCAAGCCAGAGCCGGAGTGTCGCAGGTACTAAATAAATCGCACAGCAAACAAAACAAAATAAATTTGTGTTATTTCTCGACTAGGTATTGAACAGACTGACTTACGCCTCGACTTTATCTCATTTGAGGCGCGTAAACTCGCCCATCGGTCGCGATGGTAAATTAGCTAAACCCCGTCAGTTGCACAACACTTTGTGGGGCATGATTTGCCCCGCGGAAACGCCAGAGGGCGCTGCGGTGGGTTTGGTAAAAAATCTCGCCCTTATGGCTTACATTTCCGTCGGTTCGCAACCTTCTCCGATCTTGGAGTTCTTGGAGGAGTGGTCGATGGAGAATTTGGAGGAAATAGCGCCGTCTGCTATCGCTAACGCCACTAAGATTTTTGTCAATGGGTGTTGGGTCGGTATTCACAGGGATCCGGAGCAATTGACGGCGACTTTGAGGAAACTACGCCGCCAGATGGATATTATCGTATCCGAGGTATCCATGATCCGTGATATCCGCGATCGCGAAATCCGTATCTACACGGATGCTGGTCGTATTTGCAGACCTTTATTGATCGCTAAAAATGGCAGCCTGTTACTGAAAAAAGAACACATCGACATGTTAAAAGAAAGAGAGTACAACAACTATGGCTGGCAAGTGTTGGTAGCCTCAGGTGTTGTCGAATACATTGACACCCTAGAGGAAGAAACTGTGATGATCGCCATGTCCCCTGACGATTTGAGACAAGACAAGGAGTGCGCTTACTGTACGACTTACACTCACTGCGAAATTCATCCCGCCATGATTTTGGGAGTCTGCGCGTCTATTATCCCGTTCCCCGATCACAACCAAAGTCCCAGGAACACCTATCAAGTAGGTACACTTTGGGATAATCAAATTTATTTGGTATTTGACTATTTGTTCTATTCCCAACTCACGATACATAAAAACCGGTAAGCTGATTATGGACAGTTTTGCATAGGCTATGCGCGGGTGTTTTACTATGATTTCTTTTGAGTTTTTTCCGAAATTATTGTGTTTTTTAAACGCACAATGGTTTTGCAATGCATGCAAGGGAAAGGTTAAAATGAAAATAAAAAACGGTAGAAAAGGTAGAAAATTAATTGTTGCTTTAAATATGTAACATTCCAACCCAGTTAAGCTTTACTTTCATGTATCCGTTTTTCCGTTATCCGTTTGTCCGTTTTTCTATAAAATCGTCGGAAAAGAAATGTTCTAATTTTCATGCATCCGTTTTTAATAACGTTTAACCGATTGATTTGGCGACAATTAAAAATTAAGTGTCAGTATATTTACTTTACTAAATTTACCTAATGCTTAATTGTCATAGTTACAACAATTGTAACTTTGACAGTTAGCTGTCTAATAAATTTAAAGGTAGGTAAATATACCATATAAAAAGAATATACTAGCCTTAATGTACATTAAAATGTATAGTTTTAAAAAAGTAGGTCCTTTTAGTTCTAGTTTTAATTTTTTTCTTTTTTTCCGTTATTATTAAATAAAAACATAACAGTAGAACATTATTCACATAACGAACGTAATATTTCCGTTTTACAATCTTATTGAAAAAATATAAAGAAATTCATCTTTGTTTTTGTTGTTAATCGAATAGGATTCAATAAATTCGTCGGCAATTTTGAAAATTTATACTTTTTCATGTTGCTGTATTAAATATTATAAATTATTATATCAGAAGTGGGATATAAGAAAATTGATTTTGATTGAATTTTGATGTTTTTTTGTTCAGTATTTAAAATTTATACCCGCCAGCTTTTGGTTCGCACATGACGTCACACTGTGCGAGAGAGATAGCTATAACATTCACGTCAGAATACCGGTTTTTGTGTATTGTGGAGTAACTTAAACGAAGTTTTGATTTTTTTAAAATTTAGAACCAAAGAAATTCATCTTTGTTTTTGTTGTTAATCGAAAAAAAATTCAATAAATTATTCTATCAGAAGTGGGATATAAGAAAATGATTTTTATTGGATTTTGATGTTTTTTCTTTTGTTTTTTAAATTTATACATCTTAGAACTCGTGACACAGAGAAAAAGGGGCGTGCTGATAGCAGTGGAGATTCCAAATTTAAAAATAAAGAAAGTCTATGTTTAACGTAGGAGTTTTAAAAATTGCTAGGGGACGATAGAAAATTTTTCTCTGTGCCGCGAGTTTTGACATTTATTTTAACAGTCCACTTTGGAATTTGAAGAAAACCTTTGAATGCTCTGATGAGTCCAAATTGGACTCACAGCTAACGCTTGTCCTTTCTTAGAGCGCCATGGGAAAACAAGCCATGGGCGTGTACATAACAAACTTCCACGTGCGGATGGACACGCTAGCGCACGTGCTCTACTACCCTCACAAACCGTTGGTAACCACCAGATCCATGGAGTACCTCAGGTTCAGAGAGCTCCCCGCCGGCATCAACAGCATCGTGGCCATCGCCTGCTACACCGGCTACAACCAGGAGGATTCGGTCATTTTAAACGCCTCGGCCGTCGAACGAGGCTTCTTCCGGTCGGTGTTTTATCGTTCGTACAAGGACGCCGAGTCCAAGCGCATTGGGGATCAGGAGGAGCAGTTCGAGAAGCCGACCAGGCAGACCTGCCAGGGCATGCGCAACGCGCTCTACGACAAACTCGACGACGACGGTATCATTTCGCCCGGTATTCGTGTCTCCGGGGACGACGTCGTCATCGGCAAAACCATGACGCTCCCGGAAAACGACGATGAGGTACGTGTTTTACCCTAGTAGCAATGGAATGGAGTTCGATTTTATCCTCGGTGAGAAGCGCATCGCTCGTGCATAGCTCCATGAAATAGTGTGAAATATAGTTGACTTTGACTCAGGGAGGACAAAATCGGATTCCAGTCCTAGATAATATTCCTCGTTTTGTCCTTATTTAAAGGAATAGAGGAATTTATATGAATTTATAAATTTCAAGGTTATATATAAAACTAGTAACTGGGCAGTAAGAGCCTAATCGGCTCAAGTCCAATTCTCTCGAAAGAGAGAATAAAAAGTATAGAAGAAGAAGAAGAAGCAATGGAATTGGACAAGATTCTCCAGCAAGATACTTCGAGAAGCACTTTATACACAATTTGACAATTCTTGATCAAGACACTTGACCAAGATTCTTTATGCAGACTGGCTCCAGACTTGACCAGAATTTGACCAGAGTCTTGAGATAGACTTACGCGAGAAACTGAAAAGACGACAATTGTGAATTGTGAATGAAACTACTGTAAAATGAGAACCTCTACTCTATAGGATACTCCCTAACTTTAGTAACAGATGGTCTCAGACTTCTGGTCAAATTCTTGACAAATTATGGCCACAGTCTGGCCCAATGATCTTGATCAAGAATTTGGACCAATTCTTGTACAATTCTTGATCAACAAGTATCTTGACCCATGCTTGGACAAGGCTTTTCCAAAATTGCTACTAGGGTATTTGTTAATTATTTCAGCTGGACGGTAACACGAAGAAGTTCACCAAGAGGGACGCCAGTACTTTCTTGCGTAACAGCGAGACTGGCGTGGTGGATCAGGTGATGTTGACGTTGAACTCCGAGGGTTACAAGTTCTGCAAGATCCGCGTGAGGTCCGTGAGGATTCCGCAGATCGGCGACAAGTTCGCCTCGCGTCACGGGCAGAAGGGTACTTGCGGCATACAGTACCGGCAGGAAGTTAGTTTTGTCGTTTGTCGATGTAACGCGGCGAGTTTTCATTTTGATTCTTTCAGGATATGATTTTCTCGTGCGAGGGTTTGACCCCGGATATCATCATCAACCCGCACGCCATCCCATCTCGTATGACGATTGGGCATTTAATTGAATGCATTCAAGGTAAGGTATCGGCGAATAAGGGGGAGATCGGGGACGCGACCCCGTTTAACGACGCGGTAAACGTGCAGAAAATTTCCACTCTCCTGCAAGAGTACGGGTACCAACTGAGGGGCAACGAGGTGATGTACAACGGGCACACGGGGCGCAAAATGAACGCGCAGATTTTCCTGGGCCCCACCTACTACCAGCGCCTCAAGCACATGGTGGACGACAAGATCCACTCGAGGGCCAGAGGCCCGGTGCAGATCCTGGTCAGGCAGCCCATGGAGGGTCGCGCCAGAGACGGGGGCCTGCGTTTCGGGGAGATGGAGCGCGATTGCCAGATTTCGCACGGCGCGGCGCAGTTTCTGCGCGAGCGCTTGTTCGAGGTGTCCGATCCCTACAGGATCCACGTGTGCAACTTCTGCGGGCTGATCGCCATCGCCAACTTGCGGAACAACACGTTCGAGTGCAAGGGGTGCAAGAATAAGACGCAGATTTCGCAGGTCAAGTTGCCTTACGCCGCTAAGTTGCTCTTCCAAGAGCTGATGTCGATGAATATCGCCCCCAGATTGATGGTCTTATAAAAAGTTTATTTTATGTATTAGGTATTAGAATTTAGTTTTGTATTGATTTTATGTGACTATGATACCACTAAAATAAATATAAATACTTTTTTAATCAAGTGTATTATTCATCCAAACCCTTCTTTCCCTTCGTGATTTTTTTTAGACGTGCCAATTTTATTTTAAACATGGCATTTGGTAAACAAATAGCGAATGTATTGGCAACTACTCCTTATATTGCGTCGTAGCTAGGAATTTAAAGTGTCGAAAAAATTGTAAAAAACCTTTTTTGGAAAAATGGCCTTTTTTGGGAAAAATTGAACTTTATCTTTTGGAAAATATACACATTTAAAACAAGTAATAATCAACAACTTAACATTATTTAAATGAAAAAAAATATCCTTTATTACCAAAAAAAATTAAAACTAAATATATGGTCCGCGCGTTATAACTTTAATTCAAGTTTAATTTAACACGTGTTTGACAAAGTGTCGCGTGCTTATTCAATATTTACTTTTAAATTGACTTGCATTTTGTTCGTATTGCCATTTGAATAAAATGAAGAAAAAATGCAAAAGTCGATTTTTCTGAAAATTCCCAATTTTTCCGTTTTTTTTCCGCCGGTTCAATTTTTCAGAAAATTATAAAACCCTACTCGTACAATTAAAAAAAGCATAACTATCCTGTAAAAAAAGTATGTCAGATGTGGGGTTCGAACCCACGCTCCCTTTCGAGAACCAGAGCTTAAATCTGGCGCCTTAGACCGCTCGGCCAATCTGACTGTTGTAAATTTTATCCTAGATGTTGTATATGTATCCAATTTATTACCTAATGTGGTTCAACTTACGGTAATCGATAATTTATTTTAAATCAAATACTCTGCCAATCTATTAATAAATAAAACAGAGGAACAAAATGGCTATGATAATTTTTCGTTAACTCAAAAATTTGATTGAATTTTGAACACACTGTTCTAGATTTCTGCCGTGCTTAATGAAAACGCCTTAACCAACAATTTTGCGATTTTTGTTTTACGGCATTTTCTACTAGAACAATTCATCCTGCGTCTATCCCCGGTAATCACAAAAACCGTATATATATAGATACGGTTTTTTGAGTACCGGGGATAGACGCAGGATGAATTGTTCTAGTAGAAAATGCCGTAAAACAAAAATCGCAAAATTGTTGGTTACGGCGTTTTCATTAAGCGCGGCAGATTTGATTAATGAAAAAAATCGTTACGAGGGAGGATCAATAAGTACCCTTGTTTAAAAACAGATGCGATATAATGACGTCAGCATTACCAACTTTGAATTGCAAAGTTACTGCCATCAAATTTGCTTTTTTAAGCCTTAATTCTGATGTGTTATAACATTGAGTAAAGAACATCTTACTCAATGGTTATAATATATAAAATATATCAATCATTTGCGTATTGTTTCCACCGTGGGTCGTAAAGTCTTTACCAACTATTCCATAGAACAATACGCACACCACAAGAGACAAAACCCAAATCTTTTAAATATTTCTTTCTGCGAAATTATAATTATATTATAACTTTTATTTAAATAATTGCAATATATTTTTTTCAAATAATAAATTACCTATATAGGAAAATAGATAATAAAAATAAATAATTGGTCTTTTAAGATTTATTTAATAATTATTGGAAGTAAACTTAAATTAAAAAATAAATAACAAGAAAATAAAAAGATAAAGTAAATAAAACACAAAATGATATAAAATTAATGATTTATTTCCGTGTCCCTGTTGACTTCCGGGACACGCGGTACGTTTACCAAATTATCTTTTAATACACATTTTATATACTTTTTGTGTTGAATGACGTTCCGAGTTCAAAATAATTTAAAAACGTTTAGTCGAGCTGTTCAAACTGTGGAGACCACGAACAAAATCAACGGTGTTGTTGGATGATTTTTAACTTTTGATGATGAGTATAACGCGAGGTTACAGGTTGTTTTGAATGAATGCTTATTGGTGATGTGAGATGAAGTTCATTTAACGATGAATCGCTTATGCGGCTTCGCCTTCTTCTTCTTGGGCGGCGGTGAGGAGGGTGATCAAGGCGCCGGTGTCGATTCTGCCGTTGTCATCGATTTCCATCGCGTCGAAAGCGTCGTCAACTTCCTTGGCGGTGAACTTGTCTCCCCAGGTCATAAGGGCGTGACGGAATCTGAAGTTAACAGGAAAAATATAAAAGTGATCAAACATTTCTTTCAAGCAAACAGTTAAGCTACCCTGAGATTATAGACCCCAGTTTCTCATAAATAAAACTTCAGTGCTAGCTTTTCCAAGTTACAAAATGTAGACAGTTTAACAGGAGGAACAGTTAATTTAGAATAAGGAAGGTACTTTAAACCTATCCTTGGATTATAGACCCAAAAATCCTTTAAATAACAAAGTTTTTTGCTATATTTTATAATAAAAACAAAATAATGAATGGTTAAGCAAGGTGAGTAATTGATTTAATATAGGGACAATACATTTAACCTACCCTGAGATTATAGACCCCAGTTTCCTATAAATAAAACTTCAGTGCTAGCTTTTTCCAAATTTGACTCCAAGTTACAAAATTTAGACAGTTTGACAAGAGGAGCAGTTAATTTAGAATTAAGAAGCTACATTTAACCCACTCTGAGATTATAGACCCAAATATCCTTTAAATAACAAAGTATATTGCTATATTTTATAATAAAAACAAAATTAAAAGATGGTGAGTAATTGATTTAATAAAAAGACAATACATTGAACCTACCCTGAGATTATAGACCCAAGTTTCCCACAAATAATACTTCAGTGCTAGCTTTTCCAAATTTGACACCAAGTTAGAAAATTTAGACAGTTTGACAAGAGGAACAGTTAATTTAGAATTAAGAAGCTACATTTAACCCACCCTGAGATTATAGACCTAAATATCCTTTAAATAACAAAGTATATTGCTATATTTTATAATAAAAACAAAATAATTGATGGTTTAGCAGGGTGAGTAATTGATTTGATGAAAAGACCATTCATTGAACCTACCCTGAGATTATAGACACAAGTTTCCCATAAATAATACTTCAGTGCTAGCTTTTTCCAAATTTGACACCAAATTACATAATTTAGAGAGTTTAGCAGGAGGAGCAGTTAATTTGGGATTAAGACATCACATTTAAGCTACCCTTGGATTATAGACCCCAACATCCTTCAAATAACAATGTTTATAGCTATATTTTATAATAAAAACAAAACTATAGAAAATTTGGTAAGATGAGAAACTGATTTAGTATAAAGATGATATATTTGAAACACCCTGAGATTATAGACCCCAGTTTTCTATAATCAATAGCTTTTCCAAATTGCTTACCTTTCGCTTTCGATGGTACCATTTTCATCAAAGGATTTGAAGGCGGCGATGACGACCTCATCGTCGTCGGTACCTCCGGAGTCGGCCATGCGGGTGCCGAAGAGACCCAACAGCTGCGTGAAGTTGATGGGTCCGGAGGCCTCGTTGACCATCTCGTCGAGCTCCTTCTCGTTGGAGAGCTTGCCGACGTCGTCGAAGGTCGCCCTCAAGTCGGACTTGGAGATGATGCCGTCCTTGTCGTGGTCCATGAGCTGGAAGGCTTCCTTGAACTCGGCAACTTGAGCCTGGGAGAACATGGAGAAGACATTGGAAGCGGAGCGCTTGGCTTTCTTCGATGAGCTCTTGGAGGAGCTTCTGGTCGGGGCTGGCGCCGCTGCTGGGGCGTCTTCACCTCCTTCTTCCTTCTTCTTCTTCTTGACCTTCTTTTCTTTGTCCGCCTGTAAACAACAACAGTGTAATATTTATGTCCCAGATAGCACAGAGACATCTTAAAGATATCTTAAAGATGTCGGACTCGGACGTTTATGACATCCCTAAGACGTCCAGTTTACAAAACACACCGTCTTTAAGATGTCCTTTCAACGGCATTATTAAGTCGTTGCTAAACGTTGTTAAAACGTCGTTAAGATGTTAAAGACTACCTATTGAAAAAGTCTTGGTTATGCATTGCTACATCGCCAAAACGTTTTTAAGGTATTAAGTAAGTCTACGCTGTGGTAGCTAATAATGATTTTAATACAAATGGATATTATTAATTGCAGAAAAAATAACCAATCTACAAGAATGTCAGATATATATTCATCATCGTTGTCAAAACTTAAAATCCTACATTAATGTTGTTTCTATTAAACCAAAATAAGATGGTACCTAATTATATATATATATATATATATAGATATATCTTGCTTGTCAAAATTCACTATTTTATCAAAAAATTAAAAAAGCTAAGCTCAATTGAGCGAAGCACAAAAAGGCACTTCTTGGCCGAATGGCATACAACATTTTATCTTCAAAGCACTTTACATAGGTCAATTTAATTCAACATCAAAGCGGCCTAACCTTACTTTTTTAGAATCTCATTTATTTATTAGCTAAAGATTACATTAAATGTACAATAATTATTATTGCTTTTACCAGTTAACTGGTTTAATTTATTTATAATAAGCACTAATTTCTTAGAAAAGGATTAATTTGTCAAAACAATACCCCTAGCGAGAAAAAATCGAACTAATTATCTCCCTCATAAAATTTTTTATCTGCCCAGGCCATAACAAGGTATTTCTTTATCGAATGTTGACAACAATAAAGTTTAAATTATAGACCGCGTGGAGATAAAAGAGTTTTATTGAAACTTATTTATAGAAAGTATTTAACCCAATTATGTTTGTCTAATTTAAGAAAATTCTATTTAAGTATCATTCTCAAAATATCTCGAATTTCAATTCATAGTAGGTCGCCAGATTATTTTTGGAACTATGCCAAATCCAGCCAAGCTCTGGCCAAATATTAAAAATAGAATAGGTTGTAGTCAAATTTTGATCCGCCCAAAATAAACTATTAAATTATTACCAAACATCTTACTTTGAATTAATGTTATGTGTATAGAAAACTTGATTTACTTTAAATTTTTCGTCTTAAATCATTATCAACAAAATAGAAATGCAAAATGTACACTAAACTACTCTTTAAAAATGAATTATTCAAAAATGACTAGTTACTATATTATGGTTAACCATGGGGTACCATGGTATCACCAACATTTAACAGACAATTCTTATGTAAAATTGTCCCCTGAACCCGAAAATACCGTCAAAAATTATAAAAGTGGAATAGTTTCTGAGATATAGTCGATTCCATATTATATGAAAAATTGACTATATCTTAAAAATGGAAAATGCAAATTGACTGCTAAATGTTCGGGATACAAATTGCTATTGACGAGGATTATTAGTGGCTGCTTTTTCGCTGACAATTAGTCTTTTTTAACTAATTCATTTTTAGGGAGTATCCATACAGTTTTGCAACTAAACTTAAGTATTAAAGATAAGTTATCCTTTCTAAATTTTTTCACAATTCAACACTTTCATTTCATTTTGAGCACTTTCACGGGCACTTTTCACAAAGATTTTTTTGTTTGGTACGCACATATCCATTATGTGTATTTAGGTAGGTTTTTACTTACCATTTTGTCGTATGATGTCAATCTCCAATAAACACCCTCGACTGACTTTTGTAATGCGGTTCTCCGTCTTAAATAAGTTCGTTGCTTCGTACTGAGACGACGCGTGGAGACGCTGGGCGTCGTTTGATACGGCGCACACCTTATATAGGTTCCACCAGGAATAGAAGGCCTCTCTGAGTTTTGCACTGAAATACTATTCTCTTGTATAATAATAACATTTCAATAAACATGGTATTGATTTTTATTAAGTATACTTACTTATAATAATAATAATAACAATAATAATAATATTATTTAATATTGAAAAAACATTTAATAAATTGGCAGATATAATTCACAATATGAATTATATTATGAATCCCATGTTTTTGGGTGTCATCTAACACTGAGTCTAAAAACAATTTTGGAAAAAAAAACATTTTAATGACATAAGAAAATATTCATAACTCGCTAATTAGTAGAGATACAACAATATGAAAGACATATTTTTGAAATTTTAGGCTTTACAAAAATTGTATTTTAAGAGTTGTTTGCAAAAACATCCATTTAAATAATAAGAGGTCAATAATAGAATTTTTTTTTTTGAATTTTACAAGTTGTTAATGTCTCTTTTTATGTTACTTATTATATTAATTATTTGTTTAAAAACAATTTTGTCCTTAAATCCTGCCTAAATAATAGGTACTTTTTTACATAATAAAAATTCCAATTCCAACTCGCTTATTAATAGACATGTCACATGCTTGCAGGGAATTTTACAGTCTACGAAAAAAATAGTAAAAGTTTAAATAGTATATTATAGTAGCGAAGCTTGCGAGCGAGTGTTTAATAAAAATGAGTGTCTAGAGAAGTTTATAAACGAGTTGCATACTATACTTTATCTACGACGAACACAAAACAGAATTTAAAGCCAATTTTATTTGTTAAAATGTTGACATCTGTCAACTGTCACCCAATTTATAATAAAGCTAACTTCAGCCCGTGACGTAAAATGTCGAAAAGCCACTGTTGTTAACTTCAGCCCGTCAATAAAACGCCATAAAGTCACAGCTCGTCAATGTAGGAGTAGATAAAAATAATTATCATTTGGGTAGGGTTATACGATAAAGATTTTTTTCCCAGAATTCTTTTTAGACTGGAAATAAATACCCAATTAATTATGAAGTAAATACAAGGAAAACGTATTACTCTCTAAAAATGAATTAATCAAAAATGACTGGTTACTATATCATGGTTAACCATGGGATACCATGGTATCACCAACATTTAACAGCCATATAGTCAATTCCATATTATATAGAAAATTGGCTATATCTCAAAATTTACATGGAAGATACAAATTGCTATTGACGATAATTATTAGTGGCTGCTTTTTCGCTATGACAATTATTCATTTTTGACTAATTCATTTTTAGAGAGTAGAATTATGAAATAAATAATGCATTTCTAATCATTTTATTACTGTTGAGAATCTAGGTTCTGTATCCAATTTTAAAAATAGCTTATTCTCGTCGCAAGCCAAATGGAGTAGGTAGGAATCCACTGTATTCACATTTACTCATTAAACTATTTTTAGTGGTCAATAACCTATAAAAAATAGATTTTTTTGATATAATTATTAGTAAATATAAAACAGATTGAATTTAATTAATAGTAAAGTCAAAATTTGCTTGGTATTTTTTAATCTTCTTTTTAAAAATTCCCACATCTATTTTCGTCTCACAAAACTATTTTTACCTGCTCTCATGACTACTTATATTATTAACGCATCTTCTCGTTTCGCATTGTGATTTCAATTGAAAACAGAAATATTTGTGGATGCTTGTAGGGACCCTCCCCTAAGATACCCCAAGAGTAGTAATTATGACACGAGTTGCCCAATTTTTAACTGTAACCCAGGTAGCTTGAGTATAGAAATATAATTCATGTTTTTACAAGTTGATGCAAGTATAGTATATAGTGTATAGTATGCAGTGGATTACAGTTAGGAAAACTTTATTATTCATTCTTTATAAACAGTTTTATAAACAACCTTCGAAATTTTATTCTTTTAAAGTGCTTAATTATTGTGAAAAAAGGATTTTATCATTATGAAATCTACAGGATGACTACGAATTAACAAATTGCTAATTGCTATTGCACAAGAACCATAATAGTACCTATAACTAACTTTAGCCCGTGACTAAAGAATATTATTAAAATCGAACAATATAACTTATGAAAAAAAACGTTTTATTCAAAGGGAGGGTTGAAATAACAAAATAAAAAAATCGCAAAATTCTTCAAATCGTTGATTTTACACAAAAACAGACCACACCTGGTAAGTTCAGTACTGGCTATTGTTAACCTTGTCTTTCATTTGAAGCGGTTCCTCAATGACTAAGTCGCAGAGGTAAAAACCAGAGACCGGACAACTATGCAAAAAAAATATCAACCTACATCCGCATTAAAAACTTGCATATCAACAAAAATGGGCGACGGTTGATTTTCTCGACACTCCGGTCTCTCAGGTAGACCGCATTAGCGAATTCCCGCTTTCTATCGAAGAGTAGTATTTCTTCGACTGCATTAAGAAGTGGACAAAGTCTGCAAGAAATCGAGTGCCCTGAATGCATTAAAAAGAAAACAGAAAGTTCCACCATGTGACATACGAATTGAATTTATATTTTATTTAATTGTGCACCTATACCAAATAGAAAATGATCTTGTACAAGAGTGTTCTAGTTTTTGCGTTTTTGTTATTCGGTAAGTTCGGAACATATTGTCATTTGTTTTGCGGAAGTATTTTATTTATTCCTTACACGTATGGGTTTAAACTGTAAATGTTTATTGTTTATAATATCCACCATAATAAACATATTATGTATATATTGGAGATATCAACAGTACATCAAAAAGGGAAACTTAGTTTAGTTTTAAATAAATTAATTTTAATTAAAGTTAGATTTTATAGCAGTATTTTAACAGACCTCTGCTTTTGCAGAAGTTCTGCACACTTTTTCACATTATTTCACAATATTTGTATTTTGTAATATAGTCTTTATATTCTAAAATGTAGTATTTTAACGGACCTCTGCTTCTGCAGAAGTTCTGCACACTTTTTCACATTATTTCACAATATTTGTATTTTGTAAAATAGTCGTTATATTCTAAAATGTATATATGAATATATTTTTTTAATGTAACGAAGTACTTAGTGTGTGACCTAGCAACTTACGTAATAATTAATTATAATTCCCATATTAAATTTTAATAAGTAAAAGACAGCTGCTTTTATATCTCTAAAATAATAAGAGAATTTGCCCAACGTTCCATGTTTATATTGCAATTATCAACACGACACTTAAGTGCAATTAAAAACTCCTTATAATAATATATTTATACCTGCTCACACGACTGTTGCCAAGGAAACCGTTAATTTAAATGACATCTGTTCCAGATATACACGTAACTACCTCGATAGAGCTAAAAAGTTATTTTTCCGATGAGGGTCTACACGGAACCATAACATTCACCAAAGAGATAAACTCCATTGTGATCACCACGGACTTGAATCCGACTTTGCAGTACCCTGAGCAAGTATGGTCGTGGAACGTTGCGGAATTACCCGTAGATTACAGCCTTGTGGAGGGGAGATGCGATCCAGAAAACCTCGGGAAATCCACAGTGAACATGGACGAGGTTTTTGGTTACTTGATTTTGCCGGATAATCAGACAGCAGAGTTCGTCACAGAAGACATTCAAATCAACGGTCTATACGGTAAATCTTTGGTTTTGGAGAATAAGGAGACCGGACGAACCATATGTGCTTCAATCACCATGGTGGATAAGACTCAGGAGAAAATAGCCTTCGCAAAATTCACAACGCCTGTGTTTGGTAATGTTTACTTCCGGTGGTACTCAACCAAAGACAACCACAGCGACATGCTGTTATCAACCGATTTGTACCACGTAAGATCAAAAGAAAAGTACGAGAGAAGACTAACATTCACAGAACACTCCTGGAAAATTTACGTGACAGACATCCTGGAAAACGACGATGATCGATCTGAAAGTAACTGTAACTTCCTTCAACTAGTCTTTGATCCTTCGAACGCAGAGAAAGGTAAAGCGTTGGGTGATATCGACTCGAGGCTTGGTAAAGTCAAAATTTCCACAAACTACAACAGAAACAAATTCAAGAATGTTTACAGCGACAAGGAACTTATTTTGCTTCCCAGCGATCTAAATGGCCCCCAAAGAAGATTGTACTTGGTGGTATTCGAGAAGAAACACCCCGATGTATTTCTAGCCTGCGCCAAAATTCGCTACAACCACCCCATACACTCCAAGTAAGTTTCTAGATTAAACCTCTTACATACTCATCAATACCATATTTTAGAGTCATCATCCAATCAGGTGGTATCAAAGGGGACATAAAGATGACCCAGCACAGCAAATTCGAGCCAACGTTCCTCAACTTCAACTTGTCCACCACGAGAGGTGACATAGAAACGAAGTTGGTGTACAGTGTGACGGTGGCGGGTTACAAGATACACGAGCTGCCCACAAAACCGGCCAAAACCGTAGGACAAAACGAAAATTCTTGCCTCACAACAAAGAACCTCTATAATCCCAAAAATACCGATGTAAACAATACGCCACCCAACGGTAACAATAAAGATTAAACAGGTAGTATTTACTGTTATTATGTTTTGTTTTCGTAGGTTTCGGTACTCAGGATCAATACTCAATAGGGGATCTTTCTGGTAAACTATTGAACAGAAATAATGCTACGTTATCGTTTGCTGGAAGTCAAGAGTTAACTGGTTCGTACTGGGATGTTTATCTACCTCTGCAAGGGCCGCATTCTGTTGTGCACAGATCCTTGGTTATCTACAAGTAAGGCGTCAATTTAACTAACACAAAAACAAACTACATTATTATTCTAGAAACACCCAGTATCCAAATTCGGCCATCCTCACTGAACCGTGGATATGCGGGGGAATCCATTTGTACGAGTCAAATTTCGAATACCAAAAACCAATGTTCACAGCTCAAGTTCTCTTCAGATATCCCACCGTGGGTAGGATGGTTTTAAGGCAGGTTAAGGATGAACCTTGGTCTGACACCACAATCATGATGGAATACTTGGTGCATGCCGATGGAGCCCAGTTAAATAACACCGCTGAACATAGATGGGCTATTACCGAAAACCCACCTGGGAAGGATTTTTACAATTGGACCGCGAGGTGTGTCAGTGCTGGGCCAATATTTAACCCCTATAATGTAAGATGTTTATTGCCACTTAACTTGGACTAAAACATTTTGTTTTAGATCGACTTCAATAATAAATCTGCAGAAGATTTGGAAAGATGCACTTTAAACCAAGTTGGACTGTGTCGCTTGGGAGACCTCTCCCAAAGACACGGACCTTTGAAAATTTCCGGAAGAATTGTGGATAGTGACAGAATATCCAGAAAATTCTGGACAGATCCGTTCCTACCTCTAACAGGACCATACTCTGTGATTGGAAAGTCCCTTGTTATATTTGATGACCACGGTCCCAAAGCTAGAGGAGAAAGACTTGCATGTTCAATGTAAGAAGATGTAAAACACAATCAACAAAACAATATACGTTATATACAATTTTTAGCATTGGCGGTGTGTATAGAAGAAAGGCTGTGGTGAGAGATTGGTTTCCCAATGGATACGAGTTATCAGTGAAAGGGAAAATAGAATTCTACCAACAAACTGAGTATGACATAACAAATGTGGAAGTTGGGCTTGAAGGTTTAAAGGATTACAGCGGTTACCACATTCATGTGGTAAGTTTTTGTATTTCTTCTCCAAAATGTTTCTAATTCAACATACTTATTATAATATAGGTTCCTGTTGAAGAAATTCTGGAATTCCCCTGTGAAGAAACAACTCTATACAATCATTGGAACCCCTTGAATGTGGATGCAGCTTCATCGCCAAGAAGTTACCTTGGTACGCCGGACCAATACGAAATGGGCGATTTAAGTGGGAAATTCGGTTCTCTGGATAACCAAACGATCTACAAAACCCATTACAATGACAGTATGTTGCCTCTATTTGGACCTAGAAGTATACTGGGCAGATCTGTTGTCATCCACAAAAAGGTAAATGTTAAATGATTATTATAAATTAATATATTTCGATTTTATTAGGATACTAGTAGAGCTGCTTGTTCCACCATTGAGAGAGGTTATAGTCCTTCCGAAGCAAGAGAGTTAAGAGGTATTTCCTCCTTCCATCATCCACAGGGATATGCTTATGGTTACATGAAAATGGTATTATATTAAACTTGATGTTTTTACAGTAAAAATTAATATTTTTTTCCAGAGGCAACTTATATATAACGACGGAAGCAGCAGTGATACTACAATCGAGGTCAAGTTGAGATATCCTGGGAAGAACGATAGAAATGTGGTATGTGATCATTAAGAAACGCATGGATTGAGTGGTTATGTTTTTATTTTGTTTAAGACGAGGAACCACAATTGGGCCATATACGTCAATCCAGTGGGCGTGGATGCAGCTGTGAAAACCACGGCGACTAGATGCGTTGCTGGTGGGTATGTTTGGAACCCTTTCTATACTCAACTGGCAGATCCACTAAATGTGAGTGTTTTGTAATTAATTTTGTTATTGTGAATAGACACATTATTTCTCTATTTAGCATGACCTCTACCGACAAGAATGTGGTCCGGAAAACCCATTGAGATGTCACGTGGGCGACCTTTCGGCCCGGCTGGGAACCATAGACATAGGTCTGAAAAGAAAAGTCTTCACTGACTCCAACTTTCCCCTGGAAGGTTCCGTCACTGCCATTGGTAGATCCATAGTGATCCTAGGGCCGAATCAAGGTGGCGAGCGGTACGCATGCGCGAACATAGAGCCTGACTACGACATCATTAAATATGCGAACATAGAAAAACCTCCAAGATTTGTGGTGTGAGTTTTAAGAGTTTTTTTATCCCAGTGCATAA
Source organism: Brassicogethes aeneus (assembly GCA_921294245.1). Classification (NCBI taxonomy): domain Eukaryota; kingdom Metazoa; phylum Arthropoda; class Insecta; order Coleoptera; family Nitidulidae; genus Brassicogethes; species Brassicogethes aeneus. Next base: position 61,048,214 of record OV121135.1, read on the forward strand.
CTAATTATTTCTCTATATAGAGCTCAATTTATTGAAGACGTGCGTGACATTATGGGAATCCCCGAGTGGTTTTTGACAGTTGATACGAGAAAAACCAAAACGCTGCATCAAGACGCCTGCGTGCAGCTTTTGTTGCACTTTAAGGGTCCCATTGCCACTAGATTGGAACAAGATTTCGGCAAACTTATGTCGACGGGAAAGCTGGAGTCTCCTAGTCTATACATTCCAGGGCATTACAATGAAAAACGGAAAGTTAAAATTGCATACAAGCAATGCGGGGTTAGAGACCCCAATGAAAAATCAAGTAAGCTGGTGAACATTGAATTTTATATTTTTTATGTTTAATTTTTTTTTTTGTAGAACGAAAGAAGAAGGGATTCTTCTTTGGACTGACATCTAGTGGTATAATGATATCGCCAAGTGTTTATACAATCGTTTTAATAATGTTAAGTTATTTATTGTTTTAATTTATAATTTGTATATATGAATGTAATATAGTAAAGTTAATATTTAATTACAAGTTTAATTTATTTTCACTGATCACTTGCATTTGAATTAACGGTTTTGTTTTAACAATTATCTCTATAGAAAATATATGTCAAAAAAACAAATACAAATTTTGACAATGGGACAAAAAAACACCAAAAATATACGAAAGTATAAAACCTATCCTCCGTGACTGTTACTCTTTCTAGGTTAACCTATATGTTTTCAAATATCTGAGGTAGGTAGTAAAAGCATACTAAAAATATCAATTCACTAAGTAAATTAAACACATCCAAAGCAATCGAATCAAATATAAAATATTATTAAAAATTAAAAGAAATAATTTTTATAACCATTTATGTAGGTGTTACAAAAATTGATTCTATCCTCCGTGAATCTGTTTTTGCTTTAAATTTTATGGCGCTTTAATCATTTTAAATAAGCAAAAACCTCTGTTTGCGACATTATTGATGCATGTTTATTAATTTGCTATTTAAAAACCTATCCACCGTGAAGTGTAATATCTCAGTAAGTAGATTTTTTTTATAAATATTTTATGTATTTTTAAAAAATATTAAGGTGTCAAAAGATACAATAACTTATTTCAAATATACAAAGGGATGTTTAAAAAAAACATAAGAAATCCTATCCTCCGTGAATCTATAAACATTTTCACTTGGGGGACATCTATAACCCCGTCATCATTTTTATTTCATGTAAAAAATTAGAAAAAAATATATGAAAATTAAAATAAAAAAATAAAATATGTGAAATTATGTTAATTTTTTTATACATAAAAGCCAGATTTTGTTTTTTTATTTCAAAATAGGTACTAAGCTTTTACTTTCAATTTTAAGGATTTTGAATTTAGGTTAGGGTTTATCTAGTTTTTTTTTTGTTTATTAGTTTTGATAAATAAATTGGAACATGAATTTATTAAAACTTACTACAGTGGTAAAAAATAAAATTTTATTTTACAATTTTTTTTTTTATTTTTGATGGCTAAAATAGAACTTCTAATACCTACCTTCTGACCTAAATTACGCAGATATCTCTTACTTACTCGGTTTGTTACCATAACAACGGCTGTTAGATACGGATTATTTCATCTTATAAATGTTAATTTTTATATTAGGACACTGTTAATCCTTGAAGTTTTTATCATCAAGAAACAATGATGTCACCACCGGTAATTCACAATATTTTTTTCTCAAATAAACCGTGTAAATTACAGTTAATTACAATAATGCCCATCCACCCCCTCCCACACACAACACACACACAAACAGTTAAACAAAAACCTATAAAACAAAGAACGAATATAAAATAATTTAGTTAAACGTAAGACACCATGACAATGAGGTTCATATTTTTGTTGTGCATTTTAATCGTACAAGTTTTCTTTGCGAAAGCTTTCACAAAAGAAGGTTTGTTTTATTTTTTATTTTAATTTGTGATAAATAGTTTTTATAAGTTTTCTATATTTTAGATTGTGATAAGCCATTGCAAACAGTAAGATGCGATGTGGGAATCAACAGATATCACTGGAATAATGTCAAAAAAGTTTGTGAAAAGGAAATGTTTTGGGGTTGCAGAGCAACTCCAAACAACTTCAGAACTTTGGAAGAATGTTTAACAGTGGCCAAACCAATATGCACTCAATAACAAGTCTATATTATTTGCTATAAATAAATAAAAGTAATTTTAAGTTGATTTATTGTTTAATTTCTTCAATGCGTATTTGGAAGATAACTTACCGGCATGGAAAAAAGTACATTTCTATTTTTAATGTTACCACATAACATTTATATAGTTTGTACAGGTTTATTATTAAGATATATAAATTTATGACTTTTTTATCGGTAATTCACATTATTTTCCGCAAATTCGTATTATAAACACCAAACAAAAGCCTATAAAACAAGAAATATTTTCAATAATCATTTAGTTGAAAATAAAAAAGTTACAATGAAGTTTGTATTTTTGTTTTGCTTTTTAATAAACCAAATTTTAGTTGCCAAAGCTTTCTCAGAACAAGGTTGGTGTTATTTTATATCCTTATTTAATATTATATATTTTTAATAGGTACCTTATTTTAGATTGTGAAAGACCATTGCAAACAAAGTCTTGCAAATTAGGAAGCATTAGGTATCATTGGAACCATCATAAGCAAGAATGTGAAAAGGATATGTTTTTTGGTTGCGGTGAAACCCCAAACAACTTTAAAACTTTGGAAGAATGTTTAACAGTGGCCAAACCAATATGCACACAATAAAACCATATAAAAATGTTTTAAAAATAAAAATGAGGCATAGTTTTTTTGTTAGTTTAAATTTGGATTGGGTAAAAATTTGATTCATCGATCTTGAATTAATTTAAAAATGTTACATGTTAGTTGAAGTTTTAAGTAACGATTCAAAGAATTTATTAAATCATTTTGATAACCCAAGATATCACGTTTCATATAACATTTTATCAATTTTTGGAAAATGAATTTATACAGAGTTGTCACTCTGTATAAATTATAAAAATCCTTATTTCTTAATAATAAAGGTTTAAACAATCAATAATTTTAAAAACAATTTAAAAAAATATACATATAAAAATATTAAATTATAATATAATTTTAGACAATGTTAGAGAGTTTTTAAACAACGTGTTTATTTTCAAAAATATGAGTAATTCACACTGTATCTTTTGGATTTTCTGTGTAATTTATTTTTTAAGTAACTAAGTATTTACATTTAAAGCATATAAATATTAAAAAAAAAATTATTGATAACTTTTTGAACCAGGCCGTTTATATATATATACATATATTCATATGTTTTTAGAATGTGCACAGGTTAATTTTTGTAAGCACAAATCATCATTTCAAAGGTAATTTAATATTGCAAATAAAATGAAAATTTTCATTATATTTTGTATGGTGGTAGTGTGTCAAGTTAGTTGTACTGATTTACAATATGGCTCTTGTCATCGAGCTGAACTCCAATATAACCGTGACATAAAGGACGATTTCACATTTATGAAGACTATTGAAGAAATAGTAAGTATTATAGTTATTTAAGGTGTCGCCAAAATGCCATACTAACGCTTAAACCGTATATACCGTATTTTCATTTTTGGTGTACCCAGCCGAAATTTAAAACGTAAATGATGCAGGAAATCTCTCTCAATGCGTTCTGATGCATACTGGTGAAAATACGGTATACAAACCGTATATCTTATAAGAAAACTGTTTACCTATATTATAATAATGTATATTTGAAATTTGCTTAGCACTCATACTGTACTTGTGACCCTCGACAAGTAATAAAATGTGTGACAGTAGAGGACAATTGGACAGATGGAACCAACGGAATGGCCAGTATCATCAGTGGAGGACCTGATTATAATTGCGTAACCGTCAAATTTCAATCTCAATTTGGTAGGGGCTACAATTTTAATCTAAAAGTTTACGTTAAACCCTAATATTAAATTATAATTGTATACAAAAAGTCTTCATGACATGCATTCATATTAATTTTTAAGAGTTTTAACAGGTATCAATAGTAAATGTTAAATTTGGAAGATTGGCTTTTCTTTTCATTTTTCTACATATATATTTCCCAGCAAACCAAATATCATTTTTTTATTTCACAAAATAGTGATAGTTCTAATGCTCTACTCTCTAAAAAATGAATTAGTCAAAAATGACTTTTTTAATAGTTTATTAGTGGCTGCTTTTTCACTTGTACCATGGGTTACCATGAAATACCATGGTATCCCAAAATTTAACAGCCAATTCTTATGTAAAATTGTCCCCTGAAAAGTTAAAAAAGTATATCAGTTTTTGAGATATAGTCTATTTTCCCTTTAATATGGAATTGACTATATCTCAAAAACTGCTCCCCTTTCATAATTTTTGACGGTATATTCGGATTCAGGGGACAATTTTACATAAGAATTGGCTGTTAAATTTTGGGATACCATGGTTTTCCATGGTTAACCATGGTACAAGTGAAAAACAGCCACTAATTACTATTAAATTAGTCATTTTTGACTAATTCATTTTTAGAGAGTAGCAGAAGTTTTAAAATATTTTTTTTTGAAAATTTTGTAAAATTTCAAAATGTAAAAAATTGACAAATATTTAAAATTTTACAAAATAAATAGTGCAAAATGTCTTTCTGAAGGAATCCTAAAAAAAATCGCAGGTTCTGTGAATTTTCGGAAAGTTGGCAACATGGCAAAAAATATTTGTTTTAATCCCAGACTCTATGAATTTTTGGAAAGTTGGCAACATGGCAAAAAATATTTGTTTTAATCCCAGATTCTATGAATTTTTGGAAATTTGGCAACGTCGCATTTTCCAAGATTCTATGAATTTTTGGAAAATTGTCAACGTCGCATTTTCCCAGATTCTATGATTTTTTGGAAAATTGGCAACGTCGCATTTTGTTATCGAGCTTTATACAAAATCTTAAGCCCAAGGCAGGTTCTGGGAATTTTCAGAAAGTTGGCAACATGGCAAAACATATTTTTTTAAATCCCAGATTCTATGAATTTTTGGAAATTTGGCAACGTCGCATTTTCCCAGATTCTATGAATTTTTGTAAAATTGGCAACGTCGCATTTTGTTATCGAGCTTTATACAAAATCCTAAGCCCACGGCAGGTTCTGGGAATTTTCGGAAAGTTGGCAACATGGCAAAACATATTTTTTTTAATCCCAGATTCTATGAATTTTGGAAAATTGGCAACGTCGCATTTTGTTATCGAGCTTAATACAAAAACCCAAGCCCAAGGCCCTTAACGCCAAAAATTTTGTCATAATCATGTTTTAAAATATTAGAAAATTTTGGTGTATTTTTTTATAAAATATAAAATTTTGTCAATTTCAAAATTTTTACGAAAGTTTTAAAATAAATAGTGCAAAATTTTGAAAATTTGGCAACAGAAAAAAATCCAAAAAAAACAGTTTTTTTGTAAATATGGCAACGTTGCAAAAATTTCCCATCTTATGAGAATTTTTGAAAATCTGGCAGCACCGGAATATGAGAATTTGAAAAGGATATGCTTTGGCCAAACCAATAGGCACACAATAAACAATGTAAACATTTATTTCCAATACTTAAATATAACTCGCATTTTTTTTATTTTTTACATATCGGTGAGGCAATTTCTCTGCACTTGCTTAGGCTATAAAAAAAGTTTCTTGAGGGTTCACATCCACTGTAATACGTACTAATACAATCATTTGCACCAATGTCCCACTTATATACTTGACTTTGCACAACACACCTCCAAAAACTTGTCGCTACATCTTTGCCACAATCTTAAAATTATATTAAATAGTAGGTATATTTTTATATTAACATTTTTACCTACCTTCTATGTCAAAAGCTTTGCCACAACATATTAAGCAAAACAATATTAGAAACATCGACATGTTTATTTAACAACTAAATAATGGCAAAATAATAACGTAACCAAAGTTGATCTTTTGACTTTAATAGGTTTTAAAAATACTTAAATTTGATATCAAGGTTTTATTTTGTTGATGTTTAGCAAAAATATTGTTAATCTGGATATTTTGCAAAAGTTTTTAAGTTCATTTATCTCTAAAAAATATTAATTTTTGAGATGTGACTCATATAACCTTTTTTGTAGAAGGCTAAATTTAGTACAACAATTAACAGTAAAAAACTGACTATATTTCAGATTTGTTTATTCGGTGCATATTGGTATGGCCACTGTCCTACATTCTTCCAAAGTTTTGAATTGTCCGCAACCCCACCACAGCTGCAATTTGCACTCATTTGTGACACTATACCAATAGTACGTTCTGTTTCCTAGATTGCACCAGCGAATTTTTTTAAATGGATTATCACAATCTACAAAAAATACAAGTATTAAACTATTTTAAATAAAAATAAAATAAACCTTCTTCTGTAAAAGATTTCGCAAAGAAAACATGTATGATGAAAATGCACCACAAACATATGAACATCATTGTTACTGTGTTTTACGTTCTATTAAATTATTTCTTTATTTATAGGTTTTTGTGTAATTGTTATCCACAATGTTTATTCAAGAAAAAACAGTATTTATTAACGATAAAAAGTTTAAATGCAATACAAAATGTATTTAAAATATATTTATTTAAACAAAAATAAAGATTTAACACAAATACAGAATCATATATTATACAATACATTTTTATTGTGTTTGTTGTTAAATTTATAAAATCACTTAATTTTTCTTTGGTCTATAACCGAAAATTTTAGATCCCACCCGCACATATGTACTACCCAATTCAATCTAAAAACAAATCGTTAGTTTGTTAAATAATTATTTCAAAATAATCCTCACAGCTTGTTCAAAATCGTCCGACATGCCCATGGATAGGTTGACACTTTTCCAATCTAACTCCAGATTACTACAAACATCATCCCTGCAACTTTTCAGCTTAAGAAAATCGGGATTGGGGCCATCCTCGGGGTTATAGCCGTACTTTCCAATCGTCATCAGGCCATGAAGTTGCAAATTTTTGCAATCGCTTAGAATAAACTTCACCAAATTGCCAACTTCCTTGGGTTCAATTCCATTTTTTTCTACGGCAAATGTAGGCAACTGGTGTTACACATGTTTGTAGGTTTTGTTGCCTAATATCATAGTATGCTAAGATTATGATTGTTGCCAACTGCATATGCTTTTAAAAATAAATTCAGCTTGTATTACTGTCACCTACATTATAAGTAAAAAAATTGTTTAAAGAAGACTAAATATAAAATGATATCCCTAATCACACAAATGTTACATATTAATCTTCCCCAAACATATTTTACATCTGACAACATTGCTATCTGAAAACGTAATAGTGATGTCATACCTAATTGCTTGATATTCTTTTTTACCCTTTCAAAATTACAAAAAAAAAATTTTGTTTTTTAGAATTAAATTTTCCATATATCTTATTGAGTAAATATATACTTAATTATTATTAATTTTATCAACAATTACACAACACATTATAAACCTTTTTTTTGTATACCTTGTTCTCCACTGGTATTAACTTGGACAAATATTTTCAACTTGGAGTCTGGAGGGCCAAAATTGGGCCAACTTTTGTTCAAATTGGTGGCCAATTTTTGCGAATCAACCGTCTCAATCATGTGGATATTTTTCAAGGCCAAAACTTTGTTGATTTTGTTTGATTGCAAATGACCAATGAAATGCCATTTGATGTCCTTGCATTTTTCCAGAATGTCGGGGTTATTTGCTTTTTCAACCAGTTCGTTCACGTAATTTTCCCCGAAATGCCTTTGCCCCTCTTCGTAGGCCTCTATAATGCAACTGGCGGGTTTTGTTTTGCTTACAGCAACTAAAGTCGGCTTAATACATTGCAACTCCTGTAAAATTAAATTAACAAGGGGGGTAAACTTTAAGTTTGTTACTTACGGGTTTTCTGCGTTGGCTAGCTTCCTCTAGTTTGCTCAAAACCACTCTCAAACCCTGTTTTATATCAAACTCCGACATTATCTTCAACATAACCTTAAATTTATAGTCCTATTTGTACTGAATCAATATTACTTAATTTCTGCAATTTAAACCAGTGGTTCTTAAGATTGCTTTAAAATTGCACCAATAGGTGTCGCTATCATTGCTTTTCACACTTAAGCCTCTTCTCCATAGATGGCAATAGTGTTGCAAAACGTATGCGGTATTACTAATTAATTACTTAATTGGTTAATAAATTGTATTCATTTGCATAAACGTCAAATACAATATTTTTATATAATTTTTTTTAAGTTAGATGAATTGACTTCTAATTTAAACAAAATAGGTCATTATTAATGAGTTAATTATTATTAAATGCCATCAATCATTCATTTATTATTAACTAAATCAAAATATGTATAGTATCTAATGCAGTCTATTTGGTCTATAAAATAGAATGTAACGATTATTTAACCAATAAATTATGTTAATAACGAATTATTAATCTAATAGGTTTAATTTGATTATAATAATCGGTTAAATAGCGAACAAATCATTAGTTTAATGATATGACTGCCAGTTGCATAATATTTTTAAAAGTCGCTTATGAATGCTTATTAATTTGTATTGCAATTGTTAATAATAATAGACGCGTTGATGAGTGTTTATATTTTTTTATAAATATCAAATAATAAATTAAAAATGTCAAATATAATATTTACTGTCATTATTGCTTTTGAAGCATCCTAAATAAATGTTGTGAACAGTAATAAATTAAAACTAGGCACCCTTGTAAGTATAATTATTTAAAAAAAAGTATATAATGACACAGGCCAATAAATATTACGCACACATTTTTAATTAACCTACTTCTTTAATCTCACGCAATTTTTTCGATACTGGATTGTCAATAATCATAATTTAAGTAGGTACAATCGCCAATTAATAATTAACCAGTTTTATGGGCAATAAATATTACCTTAATTAAAATTAACACAGGTAAATTAATATCTTACATAAAAAGTAATGTGTATAATTACCATATTTATTATTTAATTATTAATTAATTCAATTTTTGAAAGAAATTGTGCCGGTCAAAAATGAGAATATTTAAGTTTCAAGTTGATAGTAAGTTAGCCGGGACGGAAGTGACGTCACAGCTTAACACCGTGCCAATTTATTGAAAATGTGATTGGATAATTAAAAACTGCCCTTCCATGCATTTAATAAAATGGCAAAGAGGCATGAATTAAAAATGGTAAGACAAATTCGCACAGTGGGAAACAATTTAAAAATGAAAAAATAGGGAAAAAATTGGCACAATGGGATAAATAAAAAAATCATTTTACAGGATTTTCAAAATTTTAAGAAATTTAAGTTTTCAATGATATCAAACATTCAAGATAAGACCTTTTTAAAATCATTTTAGTTTCTAAAAAAAAAAAAATTGCATAAATTTAAATATAATTTATTTCTCGGAAACGGCTTTAACAATTTGGATGAAATTTTGTATTTGGATATTTTTATGGTTGTCGATTACGAATTTGACATTCATTTTTTCAAAAACAAAATAGCGGATCCAATATGGCGGCCATTTTTCCGGAAAATGTTCTGATTTCGCTCAAATTTGGCAACATGTGTTTTGAAGGTCGCTGATTACAAATTTGATATTTATTTTTCCAAAAACAAAATGGCGGATCCAATATGGCGGATATTTTTCAAAAAAATGTTTTGATTTTGTTCAAATTTTGTGAGAGGTTGTTTTTAAGGTCACTAATTACAAATTTTAAATTTCCAAAAACAAAATGGCGGATCCAATATGGCGGGTATTTTTGCAAAAAAAAATTCTGATATCGCTCAAATTTGGCAGGATTTTGTTTTTAAGGTCGCTGATTACAAATTTTAAATACATTTTTTCTAAAAGAAAAAATATTTCGATATCTAATGATTTGTATTCTTAGACGCGGTATTATTAACATTGTATTATTAATTTAATATCTACAAATATTGTAAAAAAAATTCTAATTGTATCATATGGGTGCACCCAATCATGATTCTACAAAAGTTGGGCAAGTTTTGACTACATTTTGTTTATATAGTTTTCGGAGAAAATTAAACAGTATTTTGTTATGAGAACATAGATAATATAATAAATATACTGTTCCAGACCGGGCCAGTTACTTTTTCAAACAGTTTCTGAAATATCTGTGTCTTCTAAATTTGAATGCATAAATACATAATTTATTGGAAAATATAAGATTTATTGCAACTTTGGGCATATTATACATTAAATATCTTAAAATCAAATAATACCACACATCAGCTGATGGCGGCGGGTGGATTTTGGGTATACCGACATCTCAATTATTAGATATGGGACCCACACCAAATTTACATGAGTTTATAATGACATTAAATAAACAAGTTCTGCGCAAGCAGAATTTAAATTGAAGTTTGCGAAAAAAAGATAACCGAAACATCGAACATGGAACTGACGACACGGTACTGATGAATGGGATACAAATTTAAGATTATAATTCGGAATTAAGTATTTTACTGATATTTTTTATTAGTGGATGCTACTTATTAACAAATCACATATAGCCTTATATAAATTACAATGAAATATATATACGTAAGAACATAACTACTCACCACAGTACTGAAATTTTGACTTGAACTATACGTGCATTCACCACAACTTCGCCGCTTGCATTGTTTTCAAGATGACTGTCGTGCAAAGGGCGGGCTCTGTAGGTAATTTTTTACCAACACTTGAGTTAAAACGAAGACTTGGCGTTTAAACTTCAATATTTCGCAGGAATTTTGAATTTTAACATTGGACACAGAACTGACGGGTAAAAGTGAGTACAAAGATTATCAATTTTTAAAAAATTGCTATTATTTGAATCTATGATAAAATATAAAAAATACGTTGTTTAATGTTTTATAGTTTGTAGTGAAATTGAAAAATTTAAGGTAAAGTGAATATATTTTATGAATATTTATTTACAAAAAATATTATAATACCTACTCTATTGGCTGATGACATCAAGTTGTCCAACTTTTGTAGAATCAACCATATATTTATTAAAATATTTATGGATCGAAAGTTCACTGTAATTTATTTATTTTTAACACTTAACACTTAAGTTTTTTGCATTTTAGCATGCAAATTTGCAGCAAAACATTAAAAAAATGGTTGCACCTCCTTAAAGGTAGACGTACCTATATTCCCCTCAACTGTTAATTACCACAAATCATACGTTTTACAGCTGCCATATATGGATTTTTCTTTTAATGCCCGTGTAATACGCCTGGCGAAATTTTAATGGAAGCAATTTTTAAAATTCGCAAATTGCCTCGGTCATTTTGGTGAAACGTAAATGATACGCCGAGTGTAATTCGTAATTACATTTATTAACATATTTAAACACCTTGTTTTACATAATTTGAATTTGCAGCCGCTTTAAGCCTTTTTGTCTCCAAAATTTATTTACAACGAGGAGCATTCATGAGTTTTTGAATAATAAGTAATTGGGCCTTAGAAAACTAAATTACCTTCGAGCTCTTACTTCAATTTAAGATTTTACCATCAAATCTTGATAAAGAACCAAATATTAACCAGACTTTATGTTAATCCATGGATTTTGCAAAATAAACCTTTGAAATCAACAAAATTTATTTCTTTGTGGAAAACCACAATTTGAAACAAAACAAAGAAAATCACTTACACATTGAATAACAATCTTACAATAACAATCCACTTAGACCAAATAAATATAATAAACTAATTTCAATGATCTCTACCGGTTTTGGCAGCAACTAAATTGAGGTAGTCCATCGTACCACAATAAAAATGCTGGGAGCCTGGCTGGGCCCCAACACCGAACCAGAGAAATAAAATCGTGTTACAAGATTGATGGGCATTTTAAACGTGTCCGACCATGCGTGAAGAGTCATCTGTTGTTAACAATTATAGGCAACTTAGCGATACAATGCACCCCTTACCCTATAATAGGGTGGATAATACACTACCATTATGCTGTTATATTGTATGGTTTGGAATTAATCGCTTGTGAAATATAAATTTATTTGATGGTTAATGGGCGCATTTTATTTGATTTCTGTAATAATACACTTTGAACATCAATTATCTTGTTGAAGTTTGTTCTGTGGGCAAAAACTTGACATGTTACTTTCTGGTGATATCCCTTTTATTTTTTTAAACAGTTGTACATTTTTTTATATTAGCATAATTTTTAGTGCCTTTTAATAATACATTAATCCGGATTTATAAATTATAAGAAAAAAATTATATACGGCTATATAAGATCTAAATTTTGTATAAAAATGTTTTCAGGACTTAGCTGAGATTTTGTTTTTTTACATTCTATATAAAAAATTATATACAGTTCACCTGAGATCCTGTTTTATAAATTTTATACAAAAATTTATATTCGGCTTTAGACAAAGATGTAGGCACACCTTATTCTATTTTATAAATTTTATAGAAAAATGTATTTACGGCTCATTGAGACTGTTAAATAAATTAATAAATTCTTTAAAAAAATTATATTCGGCATTATAAAAAAATGTAGACTCACCTGATATCCTATTTTATAGAAAAATGTTTGTACTGCTCAGCTGAGAGTCTGTTTTTATAAATTCTATATAAAAAATTATATTCGGCTCACCTTAGATCCTGTTTTTATAAAAATTAATTCAAACATTTATATACGGCTCTCACCTGAGATCCTGTTCTTATTAATTGTATACAAAAATTTGTATACGGCTTAGCTGAGGTCCTGTTTTTATAAATTTTTGAATCTCAGGTGAGATCCTGTTTTTTTATATTTTATAGAAAAATGTATGAACAGCTCAGCTGAGACTTTTTTTATAAATTCCATATAAAAATTTATATTCGGCTCACCTAAGATTCTGTTTTTATAAATCCCACGTTAAAATTTATACTCGGCTTTATACAAAAATGTAAGCTCACCTGAGATCCTATTTTATAAATTTTATAGAAAAATGTATGTACGGCTCAGCTGAGACTATGTTTTTATAAATTCTATTTAAAAAATTATATTCGGCTGTATAAAAAAATGTAGGCTCACCTATTTTTATAATTTTTTGGATCTCCGCTGAGATTTTGTTTTTATAAATTGTATACAAAATTTATATACGGCTTTCCTGAGATCCTGTTTTTATAAATTCTATACAAAAATGTTTATACGGCTAACCTGCCATGCTGTTTTTATAAATTTTTTACAAAGATTTATTTACCTAAGCCCCTGATTTTATGAATTTTCTAAAACAAATTATATACGGCTCATCGGAGATCAAGATAATAAAAAATTTAAAAGCTAAAAATTGTAAATTTATTTGATCCAATTTAAATAGCAGTTTATTTAAATCGAGCTGGATAATTAAGCAATCACAAAGCAATTGAAATCCAAAATACTGGACAATTAATATGGGGCACTCGAGGGAATGCGTCCTCAATTAAATCAAACAACTTTCATAGGTGCAAAATGACCGCAATCTCATTGTGCCCGAACGCGACGTATGTGTATCCCTGTATTTCATCCAAACACCCCAAGGAGCCACCCATTAACCAGGACAAGCAAAAATGCGCCAAACGCAAGGTATGCATACGGATAAGTTTCCCTATGGGGTGTAGCATACGAGCATAACAAAAGAACGCTGCTTGACAATGCCCGTGACAATTGACAGCCCTAAACTCATTACTGTAACAAAAGAGCATCATTGCCTGCATAAAAACCTCGTTATAACTTAATAACGACGATGATCCCACAGGAAACTTCCCATTTAGCAGCGCAGTTGTAGTTTAATTTTTGCCGAAGGGGTCGCGCTCCAATTTGTCCTCAAAACGGACACGCTCGATGAGTTTACGATCTTTTACTGCCTAGGTCTTCGGGATGAATTTTTGCATGCATTACAAGCCATACAAAGTATTAAATCATCCCCTTGTAACGATATAATTAGCTATTTTGCACAAATTGTCAAGCTTAAATAAAGAGCGATTTCTTGGTACAATTTCTCACCGTAATATCCATAATGACTAAATTCACATAAATCATCAAGTTCAATTAACCAAACCCACAGAATAAACCTCTTACAAAAGAATCATAAAATAGACAAACTCATAGAAAAAGAATAAACAAAATATTGCGTAAATAAGCACAGATTTGTTCTTTAAACAGTTCAGAATTTTATAACCAAAACAAACCTAAAGAAGGAATCTGTATTTATTTTATTGGTTACTGTGATGAATATGTTTATTTTAGAATAGAAATATAATTTCGATTAAATCGATTTATTATAAGAAAAATAATACCATTTATTATTGAATTTTGAAAAACGTGTGAAGTATAATTTATCTAAAATTCCGCAACAGTGTTGCCACAACACCTGCTTATTTCCTTGGATGTAGGCGTGCCTGCCTCGCGTATGCTAATACGAGAGAAGGAGACAACTATGATATCGCATTGTAATAGAACGAGACAACAAGGCTAACGCCAATCGCGAGTCTAAATTAGTTCAGGCATGCTTCTGAGCCAATCATCTAGCTATAAATATTAGTTTAAATTGCGGTCGTTTCAAATTCAAATAATTTAAATGTTGCTGGGTATTCCCCGTATAAAATCAATCAATTTTATTGACTATTTCACAATTCATGTAATCCAAATATTAAAAATTTATAGTATATTATAGAAAGTAAAATATTTAAATTATACTTAATTTTTTAATTCTCTATTCAAGAGATTTTGTATTTGTTTTCAAGACAACTATACTTTTAGTACATAAAATATATCTGAAAAGGCAACATATTGAACTAATTATTTTTCCAAAAAAAAAAGATAAAATTAGACCTCACACAAGTTCACTTCTGTTTACGGCTCTCTTATCATTTATTTAAAGTGGTTGAAGTGTTTTAACACGTTCAAGGTACTTAAAATTTATCGTTGCGGTGTACCTAGAAGATGAGCAGATGTTTCCTGGTTTTTCTAAAAAACTGTCGGCAGCTTTACAAAAAACCCTCGAAATCGCGTTAAAACATGGAATGATTTATCTTGGCGAAAATTCTTTTAATTTTCACGCCCACACTGTGAAAATTCTTTCGATATCGCTTACGGCTCCAATTTATCGATCTTGATTGCGGGCTTGAGTCGCCTTTACGAAATAATAAATTTGTACAATTAAGCTGTCACTAAAGGTGCTGAAATAGAATACGTAAACCGTCCATTAATATTAATCTCTTCAATTATAAGTAAACTCGAGGATAGAATTTATGTGGATTGGTGAAAACAATTCGATCCAATTATAATTAATAAATGATTGGCGATAGGAAGCTTATTTACCTACACAGTAAAAAAATATTTTAGTGTTTTCCCAGGTGAGTTTTAGAGTGAAATCACACTATTTTCAATCCTAAAATATATTTTTTCTACTCCCACCTTTAAAACGCACTTTATCGTACATGTTTCCATGACACTAAGTGACCTTTTAAAAACACATTGACAAGTTGTGGCTTTATGGCGCTTTAGTCACGGGCTGAAGTTAGCAACAGGTTTTTAGTCACGGGCTGAAGTTAGTTTTAAGTTAGTTGACAGTTGTCAAATGTCATACAATCGTTAAAATAAATTGCCTTTCTTGAAAAATAATACTAAATGTGAAAATTATTTTATTATCTCATTACAAAAATACAAAAGTTATAAATAGTTTCTCAACGTCAATATTTTAAAAGTTTATATGAACATTGTACTGACCTTTTAATTTCTCCGGCAGTAAACTATAACTTAAATTCGGGCACGGACTCCACTGTAAAGTGCTCATAAAACATTTTCTTTACTTTCACTGTGAAAAACTGTCAATTTTCAAGAAATACATTTCGATTTATAACCTTTATGATTGTGTTTATAAAATGTAAAAATATGACATTTGACAGTTTCCCCTGTTGTTTCATAGATGGCGCTCTATACAAATTTTTGATTTAAATCATTTTAAGATAACAATAAGTATTTGTCGTAGAAAAAGTATAGTATGCACCTCGTTTATAAACTTTTCTATACACTCATTAATTTAAGAACTCGCTCGCAAGCTCGCTCGTGCCTAAATTAAATTCGTGTATAAAATGGCGTTTATCAAACTTGATACATAATATACTAATTTTTCAAGCGTACAATATTTTTTATATCATAACACTTCAAAGTCTATATAAAAAGACATGAATATTAATATTAGTTCAAAAGTCAAATTATTACCAAAATAAAGCTAAAATGTCATCGTGTTATTTTTTTTTGCAATAAATAATATTATAATTTTTATTGCTAGAATTTGGGCTGTTTCTGATAAAACGTCCCAATTATAAAATTCCATGATGCAATCATAATATCATGTTACACAAATACGCAATAATTACCTAAATTAAGATTAACATTAGTAAATATTTACTGATAAATTAAATATGTATTCACTAATTACGTTAATTTATATTAATAACATTAATTGTATCATGAATTCAATGCGATAGTAAATATTTTAATTAATCAATGTTAGGTCATCGGCTATAATACTTAGGCATAATTAATAATAAATAAATAAATTATATTTATATCAAAATGAAATTTTGTTACTTACCAGGAAGTAGCGATAACTTTTAGATAACCCATATTAGTTAATTCACGAGAAATCCATTATTAATAAGGTTTCATTAACAACATTTTAGTTATCTTGTTTTTATGAATTAAAAATTATATTTACACAGTAAAAAAAAGCTTCACACTAGGCTTCACTATAGAACACTATAGTATAGCTTGACCAGGTCCACTTTATTAAAGTTCAAATTTTCACCTTAAATTCACCTTAAATTTAGTGTGAATTTTAAAATTTGTACACCAATATTGTGTAAGATCACGGAAAGAAATTTTGAATAAAATTAATCCACTAAGGTAGTATTACAATCAAATTTTTGATCAATATAGCGCTAATCCAAAATTAGACTAATATCAATAATTCATTCGATTTAACTATTAACTATCAAACCCTGATAAATAGCAGCAAATAAGTTTTATAAATCACCACAATATTTAGAATAATTATAGTGAAAATTAAATTAAATTTGCCTACGATTTTCTAGAATCCACATAATTTTTGGGTCAATTTAGTCTATTTTTTTAATAGTAGTTATAAAAAATTTTGCAAAATTAAGAATAATTAGGATAAAGTTTATCAGATAATTTTATTGATTTGTGCAAAATTTATCTAAATAGTTAGTAAAAAATATATTGAATTTATCAAAAATTGTATTATTTTAATCAATTCAATATTTGATTATTGACTGGAATATTGATCTTCGTAATAAGCAGTGATAGTGGGGTAGGTAAAGTATATATACTAAATTTTGTGTTTAATAAATATTCATTTATTTTAGCTTACAAACTTTCATAAAAAATAACTCAATAAAATAATAATCTATAGATTATTAAACGATAATAATGTCTATCTTAGTATGTTAATTTTAATTTGATGATATTAATCATTTGCGAAATGTACATATTTATCATAAAAAACTTAAATTTGTCAGTTTTTGGATTTTGGATAAATTTTGTCTTTTCTTAAATTAATAAATGGATTTGATTTACTTTATCATAACATTTCTTTCCGTGTGGAATTCCACTAAAAACTTTTTTGTGATTTTAAGCCATTTTACCAAGCTTATAAGGGATCCAATACTTCTAAGAATAGGTATCTGAAAAAACTTACAACATATTAAATTCTATAAGCAAGCTCTGAAAACCTTAAAACTGTATATTAATACCATGGCATTGTCGATTTGGTGGCAAAAAGCCGCTTGCAGAACAATGAATGATTCAAGCGAGTTCGATTATTCAGCCGAGCCCGCGATCCATCAGACCTAAAGACGTGTACTTTCGTGAGAAAAGCGATGTTTCTGTCTGTTTTGTGACGAATTCTGCCATCGAAACGTTGGGCTCAACTATAGTTATACACGCGTTGTTTTTTGTAAATGCCCACTGGAAACAGCATCTCTCTTTTGTCTCTTGATCCGTATCTGATGTGGACCCACTTTTATTACAAAATTGTGAATGTAATGAAGAACCTTACCAGTCTAATAAACTGAATGATGAGGGTTTACGTGATTTGAATTTTAAGGATTTTATCGTCGTGTTTTACAACATGTTTAAAAAAATCCTAAAAACTTGTGTTTAGTAGTTTTAAATTACAACAAATTTTGTCAATTTCGAATTGTTTTTTTGTTACTTTATCCTGTTTTTTAACACTATGATTTGTAAAACCAGTTTACACTTTATTTCCAATTCAGGATCATGTAACTAATTACAGCTTAAAGAACCTAATTAGGGTTTGTTTTTGTGAGCTTATAAGTTTTAATGGCGTAGTAATGAATTCATTAAAATTCAAAATGGTTTAATCACAAAAACAAGTTGCGAATAGCTCATAAAACTTTTTTTTGGTATTTAATCTATGTGAAGAAATTATATAATTTTTTTTTAATAAAAAAATAAAAAAAAATTATTGGCCCATGGGGGGATCGAACCCGCGACCTTCGCGTTATTAGCACGACGCTCTAACCAACTGAGCTAATGGGCCGATGTTAACTTTTATTAAAATTGTCATTGTTAAATTGATAATTTGGTTTTGTGTGCTTGGATTTATAATTTTTAGATGTTTAGCTTTATTTCTGTACGAAGTTTAACAATAATTTGACTTTTGAATATAAAGTTTTTCTATATATAGACCTACTAAAACACGGGTCATTTAAACTTTAAATCAAAATTTATTATTTCTATTTATCCAATCCTATCTTTCTCTTCGGTTTATAAACTTAGTTGGGATGTTAAAAAAATAAATAAATTTAAAATTTTAAAAAATCAAAAAAAAAAAAATCAAAAAACTTGCCAATTAAAATCACGTTTGGAAATTTGGCAACATAGCAAAAAATAACCTTTGGAAAACAGTTTAATAATATTACCTACTTAGATAATGTTTTTAACTTTCTTTAACTTTTTTTTACCATCTGTCTGTCAGTCAATTTTTTGATAGTTTTATTGAGCAAAATATTTTAATTTTAAAAGTAACAAGTAAATCGAGACGGTAGAACTTAATTTTTTAACCCCCTAGGGGGTTAAAAAAGCTTGGCCTTGAAATTCCAAAAAAAGTTCCTTTTTAAAAAACCTCTATAGAGGTTATCCAAATAAAAAGAATAATTAAATATTGGACAGAAGCATTGTTTATTTATATTAAATATATTTTTATTCCTGACACATAGTTTTACTAAAGTAAATTTATCGTTATTATTTCGACTATTTAGAGGTAATAAACAATATATGAGTACATTAGATGCAAAACTGGGTATTTGTTTTTTCCTGTCGGATGCAATTTGCTATTGACCAATCACGTACCTGGAAATCTCCAACGCAACTAATTTTAACAGCGAAATATTTTGGTAATATTACGATGTTATTAAAAAATTAACATAAATATATTTAATTTAGGTATTAACATTATTTTATGTAATGCAAATATAACCTAAAAGAAGTATTTCTACATAATATTGGCAACATTGCTTTATCTGAAACGGATAATCTGACAACCATGTACATAAAAACGTGGTGCGCACCAAAATCCATCCTGGTGCGCATTAAACAGCTGTCATGACAACGTTTTTATTAAAAAGTTGTGTTATTGTTATTTATAGTTATAGTTCAGCATATTTCAGGTAAGTGGAAGTAGGTTTACTACAATTTAATATATTGAAGAGGGTCTTAATTAGATGATTTTTAATTTTAATAATTTTACATAGGTATTAAAAAAAGATTGTAATCTTATATAAATATATATTTTAAATTTGTTTTTTTATAAGGCATTGCAATTTTAAAAGCATTATTTTATTATCTCAATACGAAAATACAAAAGTACCTACCTATTAAATAGTTTCTCAACGCCAATATTTGAAAAGTTTATATGAACATTGTACTGACCTTTTAATTTCGCCGGCAGTAAACTATAACTTAAATTCGGGCACGGACTTCACTGTAAAGTCCTCATAAAACATTTCTTTTACTTTCATTGTGAAAAACTGTAAATTTTGAAGATAAATTTCGATTTATAACCTTTATAATTGTGTTTATAAAATGTAAAAATGTGTCATTTAACAGATTCCCCTGTTGTTTCATAGATGGCGCTCTATACAAATTTTTGTTTTAAATCATTTTAAGATAATAATAAGTATTTGTCGTAGAAAAAGTATAGTATGCACCTCGTTTATAAACTTTTCTATACACTCATTAACTTAAGCACTCGCTTGCAAGCTCGCTCGTGCCTAAATTAAATTCGTGTACCTATAAAATGGCGTTTATCAAACTTGAAACATAATATACTATTATAACGTACCTATAATGTATTAATTATTTACTAAACTACCTACCTAATTTTAAAAGATTTTTTTTTACTTTTTTAAATAAAAATGATGCAAAAGCACGTCCATACAATTTTTGCATTTTTTTTTCAAAAATGATCTTATGAGCGGTTTTTCATGTTTTTCTTTAAATCACTTATCCTGCAAATACAGAGTTGTGCATCTAATGTACTCATATTCACTAGTAATAAAAAGTATTAGCTACACAGTTTATTTGTCCCATGTTTTCTGTGTAGGAATGCACTGTCAAAATTTCAGGTCCAGTGATTTAGTATACCTATGTAGATGAGTCTTAAAACCTATACAAATTATTGCAACTTTGAAAAAAATACATTTTGTAGTAGTTTATAAACATAATTTTTTGTTTATTTGACAATATTGAATTGTCTCTGTTGTAAAGTTTCAAATTTATTCACATCGGCCCATTAGCTCAGTTGGTTAGAGCGTCGTGCTAATAACGCGAAGGTCGCGGGTTCGATCCCCCCATGGGCCAATAATTTTTTTTTATTTTTAATTTAAAAAAAAAATTATATAATTTCTTCACAAATAGATTAAATACTAAAAAAAAGTTTTATGAAAACTATAAAACATTATTGAAAACTTGTTTTTTGTGTAAATTAAAAAAATCACGAAAATTGTAATTTACCTTTTACAATGTGGAAAACCACTTTCCTTTTTAAAGGAAAAAAGTCAATATCAATAGATAGGCTCCCAATTCGGTCCCGCATATAAATAACCGTCTCATTTTACAATCTTTCGGGATATCAGCGCTGTAAAAACAAATTGAAAACGGCATTAAAATCGTATGGATTTATTTTAAAGGCATAAAATCCGCCCTCTGGGCGTCGTTCCACTTGATAGAAATAGGAAACTTGATCTTTCGCTTTGCGAAAAAAAAAACCTACGGCCGATTGAAAATAATTGTCGCCGGTGTTTTGTTTCGCCTTCTGTTGTTTCGACAACACCAAAATCGCTCCCGGGCCGATCGTTTTACCGATGCATTCAATTTATACCGTTCGATTTGCGCAACTACTGTTTTGGGAGGAATAAAATAAGAAAAGTGTGCTTTCCAAATTTTTGCTTTAAATTTAACACGCCGAAATTTAAGTGGGCGTTGCTACCAGGGCTACTCACAAAATATGGCTTCACGGAGGTTAGGATTTAATATGTTTTTTTAAACATCCTTTTGTATATTTGAAATAAGTTATTGTATCTTTTGACACCTTAATATTTTTTAAAAATACAATTGTACATACACAAAATATTTCTAAAAAAAATCTAACTGACCTTCAGGAATCACATGCATCTATAATGTCGTAAACAGAAATTTAAAATGATTAAAGCGCCATCCGTTGCATAAAATTTAAAGAAAAAACAGATTCACGGAGGATAGAATCAATTTTTGTGACACCATTTCGTGAGATTCACCCTTATGTGAATTTATTGTGTCACTTGGATTAAAATACATTAAAATAATTCATTTAAATATCATAAATCATTTGAGCTCACCTGGTATACCTATAGAGATCTTTCACTAACAAAATAAAATTTTGGGGGGGGGGGATTCGGTCCAAGTGGCCCGGGGGGCTTCTTATGACAATATCGCCGCTGCTATGGTTTTGTTTAGTTTATCGTTCTTGTTTATGGCGACATATTGCTTGGCGCAAAAGTTTACTGTCGGGGTGTGAGATTTTATGCGATATTGGATTCTATATCAAAACATTAAACGCACTTTGTTTGGGGTTATACAAGAAATATTGCCATGGGACGGATAACTATAAAATATAATAAAATATCGAGCAAACTTATATCTACATAGTTTATGAAATATATATATTAAATATTACAGGGTAACACCTTTGGGGGATATTTCGTAAGATTTGCCCATATATTTACATACCAATCAAACAATTAAGCATTTTATTTGTTACTGAGTATACAAAGGTGTTACCCCGTAATATTTAATATAACTAAATGAGTTTGACCTACAGTTTTATTGTGTTTTGATCTTTTATAATTAAGTAGATATTAATTATTTTTTACAATGTTTTAAAAGTCTAAAACCTATCCTCCGTGACTGTTACTCTTTCTAGGTTAACCTATATGTTTTTAAATATCTAAGGTAGTAAAAGCATACTAAAAATATCAGTTACTAAGTAAATTAAACACATCCAAAGCAATCGAATCAAATATAAAATATTATTATAAATTTAAAGAAATAATTTTTTTAACCATTTATGTAGGTGTTACAAGATTTGATTCTATCCTTCGTGAATCTAGTTTTGCTTTAAATTTTATGCAACGGATGGCGCTTTAATCATTTTAAATAAGCAAAAACCTTTGTTTAAGACATTATAGATGCATTAATTTGCTATTTAAAAACCTATCCACCGTGAAGTGTAATATCTCAGTAAGTAGATTTTTATAAATATTTTATGTATGTACAATTGTATTTTTAAAAAATGTTAAGGTGTCAAAAGATACAATAACTTATTTCAAATATACAAAGGGATGTTTAAAAAAATATACAAAATACTAACCTCCGTGAAGCTCTAATATTCAAAATGTTATGTTATGTTATTACTAGACCTGGTGGCTTCCCAAAAACCCCATTCTACCAAAAATAAAAAATAATAATTTACACTTGGGGGACATCTCAATATAACATAACAATATAAAAATTATTATGGGTTTATATTTTTTATGACAAAAGGAGGAAGTGACATTATCTTTGATTTACAACCTACAACAATTAAATTGATATTAACTAACACAAAAAATGCACTGTAATCTTTCGGATATCATTTGTAGATTAAATTACTTCCAATAAAATTCAAATTATATCTTAAATTATAATGAAAGATGTATGTGAGTAATCTTATCTTTAATTATGTTTTACAAATGGTACAGAAATCAATTTTATCTTATTTATAGCCCTTTCCTTATCTTGTCTTCGATGTAGAAAACCCGTGTTAACATTTATTATTTATGTAACAATAATGTTTCTTTGTTTATGGCCATTAAGATAAAAAATATTGTTGTACAGCTAGGGCGACATATTTAGTCAATATTAGGGGATAGGATTTCCCCACGGAGAAAACTTCTCCAATGAGGGGGGACCGCAGCATTTATGATAATCTGCCACCATGTTTACCCACTCCAGTCTCCTATCGATTATAAGGGGTTGCTAGGAGACCACGTTGCCGGGTTACGACATCGCACAGCATCGCGATCATCACATCAAATGCCGATGATGAAAGATAATTAGAAGGGTGCGTGCGTCGCAAATTAATTCGGATATAATGTCATTTTATTGCGTGGTTAAGAAAATTTACTTGTCATTTTATTACCTACATTACTCTCTAAAAATGAAATAGTCAAAATTCTACTATTTGAATTAGTACCAGCACTTTTTACTATAGTATAGTAGAAATGTATAGTAAATTTTAGATAGTAAAAAAAATATAGTAAAATTTACTTACACAAATTTTTAGGGTAACAATATTATATATTCATCAATACAATATTATTTACTATTTTTTATTATACAATTTTAGTAAAGATTACAACAACAATATTACTAAATCAAAAATGTATAATATATATTTTAATTTTTAATATGTTCGTATAATAAATTGATTTTACTATCTACAAACAGTGCCGGTTTAACAGGGGTTTTTTGGGGACTATAGCACCGGGCGGTAAATATCTTTGGGGCGGTACCGCATACCGCCCATAATTTAAAAAAAAATACTTAATCGTTAGAATTTAGAAAAAAAAATATTGCGACACTGCGTCGGCGGATACATCGGATACAAATGTGAAAAATGTTGTTAGAGTTAAAGCAGCTTCTCCATCAGAAAAACTTGATTTTTTGGAAACGGAATAATTTGAACTTTTTGGATAGACGTTTTGCAAAGGGTTAATGAAACCAATAAAGCAGTCCAAAAACAAAATATGGATTTAAGCACAAATGCTCATCTTTTGTCATTTTTAGTTGAGAACTTTGAGTTTTATACGAAAATAAATTAATATCTTCATTTCTGAATATTTATAATTGTCTGCGAATTTTTTTTTATAATGGTTTCAAATGCAAGTGGTGAACGATCTTTTTCTGCTCTTAAAAGGGTAAAGAACTACCTAAGAAATACAATTCCCCAAGAAAGATTTAACTCCTTAGCAATTCTGTCCATTTATCAAGACCTGCTAGATTAAATAAATGTAAAGTGTTATAAAACAATTTGCTACTATAAAGACTTGAAAACAACCTTTTAATTATTAGTATTAGGATTTCTCAATATTTATTTAAACCAAAGAATAATGTTTTATTTATTTATAACTTTTGATTAGTTTTTCTTAGTACTTAGTATTGTTTATATAAACCAAAGAATGTTTTATTTTTTAGTTAGTGCTTTTGATTAGTTTTTATAATTTGTTTATAAAGGCTCATTTTATATTTTATAGGATACTAAGTTTACTGTTAGATACCAGCCTAACCAACCTAATCTTCCACTTGACGTGGGAAAGTAAGACTTAAAAATTTAAAAATGTTTTTAAAAAAGTAATATTTTAAAGCATTGGGCGTTGTGTTTTTGCCAGAACCGGGCGGCGAACTAACTTAAACCGGCACTGTCTACAAATAGTAATATTTACTATATGATTTAATCAAATATAAGGTGTACATCTAATATTATAATATATTACACATTAATAAAAAATAAAGTAAAAATAAAGATACTTTTATGTTTAAGGTAAATAAAAAATATATTTAAATATAATATACAATATAGTAACTCATGACATTTTAAACATTCAATTTTCTTAGTTTCTTCAATAAACTTTCTTGACCCATTACTGGTAATACTTATAAGAAAGAATTGAACCTACTTGGTTGCATAGTATGTACCGATTGCGGCAAAGGCCACGTCGCGACGCGTCGTTAGACGGTGTGGATCACGTGATGTTCTTACATCTCGCCTCTGTTGGCTTACCAACCATGTTATATAAGCTCAGGTATTTCTTTGTTTTGGGTGTGTTCCACCACTACAAGTTGCTCGACAGTGTCGTGTCGACAATGATGATACCCAATATAGGTCAAAACACCTGTCTGTCGGTATTTGAAGTTGATGGAACGCACTCAAAACAAAAAACTTTGGCGAGGTGTAGGTTTAATTCTTTCTCATAACATTTTTGTATATTAAAAAGTACAATAAATATGTTACAATTTTTAATTGTTAACATATAAAAATATTCGATTTTAAAATATTTTATATTTAAAATGGCAACATAATATTTTAAAATTTACTATACTTATTAGTAATAGAAAAAATCTTATTATAATAAGAATTAAAAACAAAATTGGTTGATAATAATAATATTTTACCTTGAGGTTTAACATAAGTGGATATGTAAAAATTACTAAATATGCATAGTATCTGGCGATATACAAGATAGTTGTCCCAAATAGTAATATAAATTATAGTAAAGGGTATTATAATTATGGTAATCAGCATTATACTTTTCTCTCCGTGTAATAAAATAGGTAGTTGTTTTCACTTTTAAATAGTTATTTTTTACTACGTAAATAGTTAAAGTTTGACTAATTTAAGATTAGTCACCATCTTTGACTATTTCTGAGAGTTAAAAGTAACTCATTTCTTTAATCGTTTGCGGCCAACAACAAAGTATTATTTAAATTAAATGCATACACCTATAGGTGTTTGTTTGTTTTTATGGGCCATTTAACCATGGAGCTTATAAGCTCCATGGTTAAATGGCCCATAAAAACAAACAAAGATGCAAAAAGTTTAGCTCACAACAGCAACTTTAAAATATTATGAACAATATTTATTGACAAATAAAATTGATTTTTATAAGAGCGGTTGATAGCCGAATGGGTTATGACAACAGCTTGACAAGTTTGACAAGTGACAGAGTTCAATCCCCGGCTGGGTCAATACTTTTTTTAAATTTAAATCTACTAATTTGGCTATTTCATTCAGTAGAATTTGACTAATTATTAGTGACTGCTTTTTCGCTATGACAATTAGTCAAATATGACTTATAATTAGTTACTTTTGACTAATTCATTTTAAGAGAGTAGATTTCAAAAAAAACAGTCTGTCTTAGCATTTAATGATGTCGTGTAGTTCTTATCTGTAATTGTAGTGAATTCTTCTCGAAATTCAATTGCATCGGCTGCCGAAGGCTTGAGACTTGACCGCGAGCGTCTTTATTTAAATTTTCGGTTTTGTGTGATGCTAACAAGTGTAAACTTGTAAGTACAAGGCGAAGTGAAGAGATTTTGGTCGTTTTGTTTTTGACGCCGCCATTTTGTCTTGGGGAATGCGTCTGGTCTTTGCTTGAGTAACAAACGAGCGCAAGTCACACCGTCAAAGCTCAAAGCGGCCAGATTTCTGTCAATCTGCGAGAAAAGCGACACATAAATTTGCGTCGGCGAGAAACAGGATGAAAAAGAATTTATTTGAGTTGGTACTCGGTCGAGGACGCTACCTAGTGCAAAGTATACTTATATATATATACATTAGGGTGATTCATTTCCGCAAAGTTTTTGTTTTTTTTCGGTGCTCAAGCAAAATATTAATCTGCATATAGGAAAAAACATTCTCACCAAGTTTGAGCTCTTAATATTAATTTTAAGCACTTACTATTTAAATTTAAAGTTTTACCGTTTAAAATGCATGTAAAAAATATATATTTTTTTTCAAATTTCTAATGCTTACCCACCTTTGACAATATTGCAAATCGGTTTAATACACCTTATGGGGAATTTCACGCTCTTTAAAATTGCTTTTGAGTTTTTTTTTGTAACTCGGATTGGTTCACCAGTATACTAGTAGTATACTAGTAGGAGTCGTCAAAGGACAGTTTTTGAAAAAAATCGTTTTTTTTTTATTTTTTCGAGCAAATCGCCAAAAGTAGTGAGAAAAAAGGGCTGATTCATAAAGTGAGAAATCAATAATTTTAAAAAACTTCTTAGTGTAGGGAAATATAATGATAATAAATAGAAAAAATCAATCTAAATAACATTATGAGTTGGTAATTATCAATTTCTTACGTTTTCAGTTATAAAAATGGCTGTAAATTCATTAAATATTGGTTGGATAACTTTTTTTTATGATTCAGCCCTTTTTTCTCCCTACTTTTTGCGGTTTGTTAGAAAAAATGAACCAATGCGAGTTACAAAAAAAAACTCAAAAGCAATTTTAAAGAGCGTGAAATTCCCCATAAGGTGTATTAAACCGATTTGCAATATTGTCAAAGATGGGTAAGCATTAGAAATTTGAAAAAAAAAATATATTTTTTACATGCATTTTAAACGGTAAATCTTTAAATTTAAATAGTAAGTACTTAAAATTTATATTAGGAGCTCAAACTTGTTGAGAATTTTTTTTTCTATATGCAGATTAATATTTTGCTTGAGCACCGAAGAAAACAAAAACTTTGCGGAAATGAATCACCCTAATATACATATACAGTAGTGGCCATAATTAGAGCAACCACTGTAAAAAAAATCTAACTCCAAAACGCCTTTATTAATCTTTATGAAATTTTGGATATAAATACTTCAACTTATATCTTAGTTTACGTGTTTGAGGGTTTTTTGAGAAAATATTTTTAAAGCCCATTTTTTTAAAATTAAAAAAAACGTTTTAAAAATAACTTTTAGGGAATTTTTTTTCAAGTATTTTGTTAGTATACTCTATACTATACTAAAAGGACCACTTTTCAGCAAAATAATCAAAAAGGGGGCATTTTGACCGACTTTGAAGCGATGTATCTTCGTTACTGTTCATTTGATTTGTACAAAATTTTTAAAATATACTAACAAAAATACGGTCTTTAACAGCATATTTTTATTTACTTGAAAAAAAATTTCCCTAAAAGTTATTTTTCAAACGTTTTTTTAATATTAAAAAAATATTTTCTCAAAAAACCCTCAAACACGTAAACTGAAATATAAGTTGAAGTATTTTTATCCAAAATTTCTTAAAGATTAATAAAGGCGTTTTGGAGTTAGATTTTTTTTAAAGTGGTTGCTCTAATTAGGGCCACTACTGTATGTATCCAAAAATATAGTTACATACTTTATAATTTGAATAGGGACAAGACCTATGTTTCTTAATCTAAATCAGAAACTATCTTTACATAATTTTTTTTAAATTACTTGAGGGGTTTAAGAACCAAAAATATTTCTTCGGAAGATGAATGAAGAAACCTTTTTTTAGCGCAAAAAAATGGGATTTTAACAAGAAAACTGCATCTCCTAATTGAAAAGCTTAGGAACTTTCTAAGAAAGAAAATTTGTCTTGTTACGAAAGCCTATACTATTGACCTAACCACATTTTATTTTGATTTTAGAGAAAATATCTCTTGGTCTAATAGTATGTATTGCTTTATTCAAAACCTTCTGATCTTCACTGAAACTACCAGCGTTGTTAGTATTTAAGCTTAAATTCCCCTCACCACATAGGCCTTTTGATTTTAAGAGATTTTTTATTTGATTTCAATACTTCTTCCACCAAGAACTTTTTTCTTTAAGCAATAAATACTCTTTTTATGCTAAAACATTGTTTCTCGCCGCTTATAATTTTTTATCAAGTTAGTTGAGTACTCTAGTCTAAGGGCCCCTTTTTTTAGTTATTTTTCTGCTTAATTTATTTGTAACAACTGTGTTAAAAACCAAGGTTTTTAAAAGGGATTTAATAAAACCAAAATATGGGGGTGTCACTGTGACGCTGTCACGCCAACAAATTTATTTCAACAATTTGAATAAACTTCTATTGGTCAAGGTGCCGGCAGCGTTTGTTTTTACGCGATCTTTGCTTGTTTTTCAGATTCGTCCCGCTTGTTTCGAAGCTCTTTTGTTTTTGGTAGTGTCATCAATTGTTTTACGCAGGTGTCTTGATATGTATCTAATTTATAGTTGCCACGGTTGGGGCTATAACTCACCGTTGTCATAATAGTGTGCCCGGGTATTTTTTTTTTCCTACTTTGGTCGACGATTTCTATCTGGCACTTTTTCGACATAAAAATCTCGAATAATGAGCTCGAAGCAGCTATTACAGTAGCCTTAACAATGGTCCTTTAAACGTCATCCATTATAAACTACCAACCTCTTTAGTGTTTTTATACTTTCAGAGTAGACGAGCATAAAAAAATGATGCACCGTTACAAACAAGTCTTTCTCGGAAACAATCATTATCTGCTTTTGTAGAAACAGAATTTCTTTAAAATAGTTAAACACTATTATTATTATTATTATTATTATTATGATTTAATAGGATCTTTTTTATTTACTTATGTGAGAAAAATATTTTTTTAAGGGTGATTCTACAAAAGTTGGGCAACTTTTGACCTTATTTTGTTTATATAGTTTTCGGAGAAACTTAAACAGTATTTTGTTATGAGAACATAGATAATATAATAAATATACTGTTCCAGACTGGGCCAGTCACTTTTTCAAACAGTTTCTGAAATATCTGTGTTTTCTAAATTTGAATGCAAGGGAAGTGACGAGTATACCAGGGTACTAATTAAATACATAATTTATTGGACAATATAAGATTTATTGCAACTTTGAGCATATTATACATTAAATATCTTAAAATCAAATAATACCACACATCAGTGGCGGCTGGTGGATTTTGGGTATACCATCTCAATTATTAATTATGGGACCCACACCAAATTTATATGAGTTTATAATGACATTAAATAAACAAGTTCTGCACAAGCAGAATTTAAATTGAAGTTTGCGAAAAAAAGATAACCGAAACATCGAACATGGAACTGACGACACGGTACTGATGAATGGGATACAAATTTGAGATTTTAATTCGGAATTAAGTATTTTACTGATATTTTTTATTAGTGGATGCTACTTATCAACAAATCACATATAGCCTTATATAAATTACAATGAAATATATATACGTAAGAAAATAACTACTCACCACAGTACTGAAATTTTGACTGAAACTATACGTGCATTCACCACAACTTCGCCGCTTGCATTGTTTTCAAGATGACTGTCGTGCAAAGGGCGGGCTCTGTAGGTAATTTTTTTACCAACACTTGAGTTAAAACGAGGACTTGACGTTTAAACTTCAATATTTTGCAGGAATTTTGAATTTTAACATTGGACACAGAACTGACGGGTAAAAGTGAGTACAAAGATTATCATTTTTTTAAAAATTGCTATTATTGGAATCTATGATAAAATATGAAAAATACATTATTTAATGTTTTATAGTTTGTAGTGAAATTGAAAAATTTAAGATAAATTGAATATATTTTAAAATAAAATCACTCAAATATTTGATTCAGGAGTTGTGACACGGCAAGGTGTTTTGAATATTTATTATGTTTTTCTACAAACGTGCTTTTGAAAAAATACATTAAAATTGGGTGGACAAGTTAAAAAACCTGGATCTTTTGTAATATACTAAAATATTTACAAAAAATTTTAAAATACCTACTCTATTGACTGATGACATCAAGTTGTCCAACTTTTGTAGAATCACCCTTAAATCAAAAGTTTTAGAAATTATATTAAAACAAAACAAAATGTATATATTGTTGACATAAACTTAAATTTTACTTTCAATTAATATTTTGAGAAAAAAAAAGGTTTAAAGGTAATAAATGTTTGAAATTTTAATTTAATAATTTTAATTTGTTAGAACAACATTTATATTTTAACTCCATTGAATGTGCAAAAACTGCTGATTAAACCATTTTTTCTTTCAGTGTAGAATCTCTGATATGGCTAACACCTGGCCACAGACAGTCTTTTGTTTGTTTTTCTTATGTAAGTTGGTAATGAGTGCCAAATTGCCCGCGAAAATAATGTTATCAGCGGCCGGGAAAAATTCCCGAGCAGGAATTTTGTAAAAATGCAACATAACAGCGGAATCCTAAATACCCGACATTTATAATTCCTAAAACCGCCTGAATACAATAGCGAAAATAAAAAACAAAAACCGTCAAGTCGGCAAAAAGGAGCGAAATTTCGAATTCCGGCGGCATTTGTTTGCTTGTGGAAGCGATGCTCACTTTTTTTCGATGTCGTCTGTTTTGTATCAATCAAAACAGTTTCGCATCGGGTTTTGTTCGGACGTCTTTTGTTTTGTCAACGTAACTCGTTTGTTTTACAACAAAGAAATCACGAGAGCCGCTGTTCTGACGTTAATTAGCTGTCTAATGGGCATTTGTTAGATTTTTCCATGTTTTTAGCTGCGCTACTCATAATTTTAAATGATGGCAAAAACACCAAGATCTTTATTTTATCAACGTTTTCACACATTCGTTATTTGATTGGGATGCCTGAGTCAATTTTGGTTATTTATTTCCCCTTTTTTCTTTATGCTAGTTCAATTATCACAAGATATACAAATTTCAACTGATATTGTGATAAGAAATTTTTATGCTATGATTCTAACACCAGGATACTGAGAATTTTTTAATATTTCGTCAAAAAACTAACAAACAAAAAGTGTCAGTTGTAAAAGTAATGTAGGGTAAACCACATAGTTATTGGACACTTAAGATATATTATTTATTTAAAATTTATATGTGCCGTTGTTTTAAATATTTTAGTTTTTTTCTTAAAAATATAATAGTTTGTTTGTTCAAACTTTATTTACGTTTACTTAAAAATAAGAATATTTGAATTTTTAATAATAGTTTTATAAAAACATGCAAAAAAGTATAGTAATTGGACATTTTATATAGTAATTGGACACATGGACCATAGTTATTGGACATACAATTTTTATATAAACATTACAACTTTACATAAATTGTTAAATATTTAAAAAAAAAAAATTGCTGTTTTAGGTAATTTTTTTATTTCGTTTTGTAAATATCATATAATTTATATATTTCTTTCTCGGATTCCTCATCCCTTTTCTGGATTCTGAAGGTAACTACTAATTCCTTGGTCTGACTTCAGAAATATTTTGTTGCAAATATCATTAAGTTTGTGAAGCATTTATAATGTTTAGGCCGGAACAGGATGATTTATATATATCTAATATTTTTTCGGGTGGTATGTTAAAAGTATTTTCCGAATTTATTAATTTTGTTGCCATTAGTTTTTTATGTTCTCTATCATGCTGTATTTAAATCACTGTTATTCTGCAAGATGTCCTGTAACGAAGAAATAACTATATTATTATTAATTATATTATTAAGTATACTTACTTTCTAAAAATACATAAGTCAAAAATGTCATAGCGAAAAAGCAGTCACTAATAATAATTATTCTCTTCAACAACAATTTGTATCCAGGACATTTAGCAGTCAATACCTATGAAATATTATTCGCTGAATCCGAAAATGTCGTTAAAAGTTATAAAAGTTATAACAGCTGTTTTTGAAATATAATCAATTTTACATATAATATTAAACTGACTATATCTCAAAAACTGTTTAACTTATATATTTTATAGTCCGGGATACATATGTCCAATAATAGAAATTTACATTTTTTACCAACCAGTAATTGTCAATTGTCAGAGAGATTGACATTAACATTACTTTATAAATAAAAAATAAAAGACAATCCAATGCACACTTCTGATATTACAAATAAAAAGATAAACATATTTTTGCATTTTTTTGTAATATCTCTGTAAATATTTATTTTAGATATAAAGAATGCTACATCATTTCAATAGAAAACATTTTTAAATTTTTGTGTCAAATGATGTAAAAATAGTATGGTAGTTTTATTTGAAATAACAAAGTTATTGGTATTTAAATGACAAAAAATCAACTTAAACACCAGACACCATGTATAAAATATAATACCCGTTTTCGGTATTTTACCGTTGCGTGGAGACTTTTAATACTTAATGCATAAGGCTGTTTGAATTTATTTGTGTTTAATTTTTCTGAATTAACATTGCTAAAAACGTATCTTTAAAACATGACAAAAAACAGACTTCCAGTTTCAGTGATAAAAATTCTCGATATTAACCGACCCCCCAAAAAGGTTTGATCGATTTTGTAAATGTATTATAAACTATATTTTTTAAACCATTTAAAACGAATCCTCCCAAACAATGTTAAAATTTCTTATCGTCATTCGTCATCGTATTCTGTTTCAAATATTGTGATCCAAAAAACGTTGAGTGTATTTTAGAAGCAGATAATATTGTTGTAAAACAGGGGTGAACTTTCAACCTGTGTGGCCCAAATTATCTTCAATGGTCATAAGAGTTTCTTCTATAGTCGATAAAGTTTCGATAATTTATTTCACAATTCAAAATTATTATAATTAATTGGTGTAGCTTAGGTTACATGCTTATCGCCTTTCAAATTAAATTATGTATGATAAAGAGAGTTAATTTGTTTGTTGAAAAAAAATAATATTTAGTATAATATTTTCCATTTCAATTACATATAGTTAATTAGTTAATATTCGAAATCATGAAACTCATTTTTTCAAATAAAACAAAATATAATTTTAGACTTTAGTAAGCAATTTCTTCCTATTTACCAAACAAAATTTTTAATCATATCACCGGCTAAGTGCTCGGCAATTTGATTAAAATAAACCTCTTAAGACTGGCGATGACAATCGATAAAATAGATAGCTGTAAATATGATACAAGCTGAGTGAAGCATCCCTAAATTTAGCATGGCATTTGACACGCGCTGCACATGTAATGATAGTTTTATGACTAAAAGCCTTGATTTATTAATTTACACACATGCCTTTTAAAATGAGAATTATATATATACAGGGTGGTTGGTTAAAACAGAAGCAAAGAATTGATTGCAGAAATAAGGTAAACAATAATAAAACATTATTATTATTTTATACACATTTAACACTAGATAAGCTCTGGCAGTGCACATTAGAATGCACCAAGCTGTTTAGTTGTGGTTTATAATTATTAACTAAAGGTAAGTCAATTTCAAAGCATTATTACTCATCATGGTTTATAATGTCAAAAATTGCATTTTGTTTTGGTTCATAAGGTCGAAAATCGCGTTTTGTTTATTGTACAGACAAATTTTAAGTACAGTTCTTACAATAGCTCAGTTTAATGTATATAATAAGTATGATGCCAAGTTTAATAAAAATTTAGCCAAAATCAGCAGATGGCATTTTATGACGACAACTTTAGCACTGAATTGCAAAGAGGACCTTCAAAGTTTTATTTTGAGATTATCACTGCAAAATTTTGGTATATAATTATATAGAAGAATTTCGCGAATCGATAGAAATTTTAGTCACAAAATGGGTAAAATCTATGTGGTGAGGGGAATTTAAGCTTAAATACTAACAACGCTGGTGATTTCAGTGAAGATCAGAAGCTTTTGAATAAAGCAATACAATCTAAAATCAAAATAAAATGTGGGTTCGTCAATAGAATATGCTTTTGTAGCAAGACAAATTTTCTTTCTTAGAAAGTTTTTCAATTAAGAGATGCAGTTTTCTTGTTAAAATCCCATTTTTTTGCTCTAAAAACGCTTTCTTCATTCAAAAGAGAAATATCTTCAAAAAATATATTTTTGGTTATATACAGGGTGTTATGTAATTAATGTTATATATTAAAATACTGAATACCTTTTGACATAAGGAATAAAGGAAAAATATTTAAAAAAACATTTTTCCAAAGATAAAGAAAAAATATGCATTAGAAGTTTTTTATATTTTTTGTGATACTTCACTGGTTACACACTTGTTTATCTCTGCACACCTGTATTTTGTGAGTACATAGATACCAACCAACAAAGTAGCTATGCGTTGCCAGATGTAAAAAATTGTTACTAAAAATTTTTCTTGGAAAAAATAAATAAAAACTCAATACTTAAATACAAAAGTTTTATGCCCTTAAAGCTCTAATACCCTTCTGTATTTATTTACTGATCCAGCTATTAGCTTAAGCAATGATTAGAAAATTTAGTACCTTTGAAATTTGAAATCCATAACCACAAAATTAATTTTTTCATCAGTTTTTTTCTCTGTTTACTCAGATGAAATTGGGACCAGTTTATAGGTTAAACTTTAAACATTTAATTTGTGTAAATAAATCCAAAAGCACTTCCCTTTGTTAGGATATTTACAATTTGAAAACATAACCTAAAATTTAAAAGAAATGCACTAGATTCTGTCAAAAAAGTTGGCAGATTTTGTTTGAATTTACCTTCAGTAAAAAAATGAAATAACCAACAATTAATAAAAACGCCAAATTGACAATTTGTATTGTTAATTTTGTCATTTTTGTAATTAAGCTAAATTTAAACAATGTTTGTCAACTTTTTTGAGAGATTTTGGAAACACTGTTACCAATTATAACATAATAAATCCACCAGATTAACCTAAAGTCCCTAGTCGATCAGTGGCGTACTTTTTGGTAGGATAAAGGTTATTATAAATTATTTTTAGACTTAGGAATTTAGAAAAAAAAGTTTCAGGTGCTTCTTTATGGACCCTAAGAAACAACCCATTTTAATATATAACATTAATTACATAACACCCTGTATAAAGTTATGTGAACATAAAATTTGGTTAATATTTTTTTACTATAAAATTGTAATTAAAAAATGATGGTAATTAGGTATTTTATTACCCCCAAAATTCTTTTAATAAAGCCATTTAAAACCCTACCAAATTATCTTAGAATTAATTAAATACCTCAAAAAAAAAACAACCAAAATTTATGTGAACAATAAAAACAGCATGTAAAATAATGATCGCGACCGAAAAAATTTCGATGCTATGTAATACTAGAATTTGATTAAATTTAAAGCCAGTAATTAGAGATTAATAAATTAAAGCAGCGTTTGGATTGTAAAACAAATGAAACGCAACTGGGCCCATTAAACAAGTAAACATCTTGATAAAAGCCAAGATACCACGCAGGACCGTAACCGAACAAAAGTAGCCCTTAGAATGAAATTGTATATTTATATATTATTCTATAGAATTGTTCCATTGTACAATTGTAGATTCTTATTATACATACATCTCAGCAGATTAATTATATGAAATATGATTATATGTGGTCGCAATATAGATCCTTGTGGTACCTCAACATAGAGAGTTTAATTTTATTTTATTAGGTATTGTGTACGAAATTTTACTTAAATTAAAAGAAGCATTTAAAATCTAACTCAATTTTGAAAGACTTTGTCCATTACGTATCTGCTTGGAAGGTAAGATGGACAGTGTACGTTGGGCATAAACATTAATTTTAGTCTTAACAGCTCGGCTGGAACAGATATCAGATTACGCGTGGTTCCGAGAAAAAACGTCACCATTTAACTTAAACGTCTGATTAAGTGGTCACTAGATCAGGAATTCGGTTCGTTTTTAGTATTTTCTCTTAATTTGAGGTTTTATTAGAGATATCTCGGCATTTTTTAACCGCAAAGACATAATAAAGCAATATAAACTAGAGGAATTTTGGATTATATTCGCCTCCAGATTTTATCTAGCTTTTTAAACATTCTGAAATTCTTTGAATTCTTATGCTAAATAGACTTATCTTAAAATTTATTTTCGCAATTACCCAACAGTTTTGTTTTTCTTTATATTCAGCATTAAGGAAGATGTTTGCTTTTAACAATATCGTTATTTATATACACATATATATATATATTTTTTCTTAATCAATAATTTTTAATTTTTTGGTATCTCAATTATAATAATATAATAAATAAAACATTGTACTATAACATTAATTTTCAATAAAAACATTATATTTTTTAACTTAAATGGGATATTAATTTTAACTTTGGCCGCAGTTGCAACAAAAACTTGGACTTGTCCGGTTTTGAAACTATCCATATAGTTTAACTAATTTTATCCAAAAATAAAGGACTACAAAATAAGTGTTATTATGAATCATTTACCTTAATTTTTATTATGGTGTGAGATTTTTTTGTTAATTTTCAAAAATATTTGGTTTCTGAATCCAAATTTTTCATCCAAAAGGCTACATCCTTTTTAATTTTTTATATAAGACTATAAATATTTATTTTTTAAATATTCACCTTTTTTAACTTTTTGTTGTTTCATAAACAATTTAAATAAAATATGAAGAATTTTAATATTAACCATTTTTATAACTTCATTTTTATTTTGGATATGAATCATTTACCTTAATTCTTATAATCTTGTGGGATTTTTTTGTTATTTATAAAGGGTTTTGGGTCGCTGAATCCAAATTTTCTAACCAAAAAGCTACATCCATTTTAATTTTTTTAATATTGTTTTGAAAGCCCATCAATATGTTTTTTTAATATTTACTTTTTCCAATTTTTGTTGTTTTAAAAATATAAATTTTTATAAGATACGAGTACATACATAGTATATATTTTTTCTTAATCAATAATTTTTAACTTTTTTGGTATCTCTATTATAATAATATAATAAATAAAATATTATAGGTATTACATTAATTTTCAATAAAGACATTATATTTTGTAACTTAAATAGGATATTAATTTTAACTTTAGCCGTACTTGCAACCAAACCTTGGACTTGTCCGTTTTTGAAACTAAACATATAGTTAAACTAATTTTATCTAAAAATAAAGGACTACAAAATAAGTGTTATTATTAATCATTTACCTTAATTTATATTATGGTTTGAGATTTGTCGGTTAATTTTCAAAAATATTTGGTTTCTGAATCCAAATTGTTCATCCAAAAGGCTACATCCTTTTTAATTTTTTATATAAGACTATACATATTTATTTTTTATATATTCACCTTTTTTTAAACTTTTTGTTGTTTCATGAACAATTTAAATAAAATATGAAGAATTTTAATGTTAACCATTTTTATAACCTCATTTTTATTTTTGATGTGAATCATTTACCTTAATTCTTATAATGGTGTGGGATTTTTTTGTTACTTTTAAAGGTTTTTGGGTCGCTAAATCCGAATTTTCTAACCAAAAAACCACATCCTTTTTAATTTTTGATATATTTTCTTGAAAGCCCATCATGTGTATTTTTTAACTTTTTGTTGTTTCAAAAACAATTTTATTAAAATATAATTTTTTTGAATGGTACCTAACCAGATCATTTTTATTTTGACTGTGAATCATTTACCTTTATTTTTGTAATAGTGTAGGATTTTTTTGTTAATTTAAAAAAAAATTGGATGGCTGAACCCAAATTTTCTCCCCAATAAGCTACATCCTTTTTAATCTTTGATATATTTAATTGGAAGCCTATTATTGTGTATTTTTTAACTTAATACTAAACATTTTATGGATCTGATTTTTAGATAATTACCATTTTAGATGTGAATTATAAAACTTTCCACATCATTTTTAGTTCTAGGGATATGTCCGGTTCTGAAAGCAATGATGTACATAGATACTATAGAAACTTAGGTATATTTGCTCTTTTAGAATAATAATTTGTAAATTGTAAATCTGGATTATATCAATCAATAATCCAAAAATAACTAAACACAAACATAAACTTTAATAGAAATCCCATTAAATAAATAATTGGTGTTATATTTTTATGTGGTGGAAATGTTTTGATAATATTAATAAATGTAAACATCATAATAACGAAAATAAACGTTTGGAAATGCATTAAAGTCTGACGTTAATCTTCAGATTAATGGCTAGGGTTTCGAATTATTTACAATTTTGAAGTAAACGCGGGAAATATATTTAATATATCGCTAATGCTTTTAGTTAACAGTGTTTATTTTACGCTGACGGCTAAAATTAACTTGATGGGGAAAATTAATGGAAAACAGTGGCGTTTAGAAATTTTTTTCTTTGAGGAATATAAAAATTTATTTTTCTAGTCATTAGACACATTTTAGTAAAACTGAGTGATTAAGATCTAGATTTATGAAAACGAACTTTTTACGCTTATTTAAGTGGACGCCACTGGGGAAATGAACATAAGTCGATTAAAATTTCGAAACCAAAATTTAAATTAACTCCTAAATTTAGCGGGATTATTAAAGAGCGCTTTCCACTTAGAGCAAAGTGTTTCAATTTCCATCCATAAACAGAGGGTGAGCTTGTACATCCGAGTCTAATCCAATCTCGGGGGGGCTGGACCGCCCCCCACCTACGCCTCTGCCATCGGTAGCCCCCGCCTTCTGCGGCCAATTTACACGCATTAAATGTTTATAATCCTTTCACTTTTGGCCAATCGCTGAGAAGCTATTAACGGGCTGATTGCTTGGTTGTCACGAAATTGCAGTCCTATTGAAATTACTATTATTGAGTTTCTTACAATGTTATGCCCTGTTATACGGATATATCCGTTACCATAACTACCTACCTACACGATCTTTAAAATAGTTTGTTAATAATTTAAACGTTAACCGTCAGCATCAAATTGCTTCTGACAGATGAAATTTTTCTATTTGTTAGCTGTTATATTTTTATTTAAACATCTATATATAGATATCTATAGATATCCTTAAGGAGAAAAACATTTTCAATATAGGGTTTATTTTTTCAATATTGACTATTTTTATTTTTTCATAAACAATTTTAATAAATCATAAAAAATTTTAATGCTAACCATTTTTATTTTGGATATGAATCATTTACCCTAATTCTTATAATGGTGAGGGATTTTTTTGTTAATTTTAAAAGTTTTTGGGTCGCTGAATCCGAATTTTCTAACCAAAAAACCACATCCTTTTTAATTTTTGATATATTTTCTTGGAAGCCTATTAATGTGTATTTTTTAATATTTACTGTTGTTTTTAAAATTTTTGTTGTTTCATAAACTATTTTTATAAAACTATAAAACAATATAAACTAGAAGAACTTTGGATTATATTCGCCTCCAGATTTAATGTAGCTATTTTATATTGTACATTCTGAAATTCTTTAAATTCTTATGCTAAATAGACTTATCTTAAAATTTATTTTCGCAATTACCCAACAGTTTTGTTTATGTTTATATTTAACATTAGGGAAGATGTTTGCTTTTAACAATATCGTTATTTATATACATATATATACATATTTTTTTCTTAATCAATAATTTTTTGGCATCTCTATTATAATAATATAATAAATAAAATATTGTAGGTATTACTTAATTTTCAATAATAACATTATATTTTGTATAACTTAAATAGGATATTAATTTTAACTTTGGCCGCAGTTGCAACAAAAACTTGGACTTGTCCGGTTTTGAAACTATACATATAGTTAAACTAATTTTATCTAAAAATAAAAGACTACAAAATAAGTTTTGTTATGAATCATTTACCTTAATTTTTATTATGGTGTGAGATTTTTTTGTTAATTTTCAAAAATTTTTGCTTTCTGAATTCAAATTTTTCATCCAAAAGGTTACATCCTTTTTAATTTTTTATATAAGACTATAAATATTTATTTTTTAAATATTCACCTTTTTTTAACTTTTTGTTGTTTCATGAACAAGTAAATAAAATATAAAGAATTTTAATTTTAACCATTTTTATAACCTCATTTTTATTTTGGATATGAATCATTTACCTTAATTCTTATAATGGTGTGGGATTTTTTTGTTACTTTTAAAGGTTTTTGGGTCGCTGAATCCGAATTTTCTAACCAAAAAACCACATCCTTTTTAATTTTTGATATATTTTCTTGAAAGCCCATCAATGTGTATTTTTTAATATTCACTTTTTCTAGCTCAAAAACTTCAAAAACAATTTTATAAAAATATAATTTTTTTTAATGATAACCATTTATAAGATCATTTTTATTTTGACTATGAATCATTTACCTTAATTTTCGTTATGGTGTGGGATTTTTTTGTTAATTTAAAAAAAATTTGGATGGCTGAACCCAAATTTTCTCCCCAATAAGCTACATCCTTTTTAATGAGTATTTTTTAACATTTTCTGTTGTTTTAAAACTTTTTGTTGTTTCATAAACTATTTTATAAAACTTAACTCTAACCATTTATAGATCTGATTTTGAGATAATTTCCATTTTAGTTGTGAATCTTTTACCCTAATTTTCGTTATGTAAACTTTTTTTTGTAAAATTTCAAGGTTTTTTAGTCGCTGAATCCGAATTTTCCACCCAAAATTCCACATCATTTTAAGTTCTGGAGATAAATAATTATTACCTACTTCAACCTCACCTTAACAAAAGTAATCTGGGAAATTTGTCTACGCCATCAATTTGCATTCAAATCTCGCGCTAGATTTGCGATCATGCCGCTCATAAACCACTGGATGTGGAAAGGAAATCTCGCAACAATTTCACCAGATTTAGCACCAGATCGATCGTCATTTGGGACTAAGGGGAGCATTTTAAAAAGCTGAATGCGTACTTTGCGCTTCTCCAAGGTTCCCCAAACAGGCCCCGCGAGACCTCCAATAAAATCATAGCTTTTCGTGTCTGATGTTTTTAGATTCCGCGACGTGCTCATTTTAGTAAACGGCAAACTTTCTCGGGTTACAACGATAAAAAATTCGCCATTAGATTTAATAGCTGGAAATTTAGTTTTCTTTTAATATTTTATTTTTTCAACTCTACACGGAAAAAAAAGTTTTTTAAATGTAAGGATAGCTTTATTCTCAAATATTTACTTGATTTAAGTATAATTTGCTTAAATGTTAAGAAAGACTTTAAATTAAATAATCTTATTCTTAATTTAAGATTAACAATCGATTAGACCAAATTTTGGAAAATTCCCTCTATTCTGTAAAGATATAAAACTATACTGGATATAAATATAATTATATTTATTCTAAGATTAGTAAATATTGGTACGACTGGCCTATTCCTAAAAAAACTTAAATAGGATATTAATTTTAACTTTGGCCGCAGTTGCAACAAAAACTTGGACTTGTCCGGTTTTGAAACTATACATATAGTTAAACCACAGAGGTCTGTGAGTTAAACTAATTTTATCTAAAAATAAAGGACTACAAAATATGTGTTATTATGAATCATTTACCTTAATTTTTATTATGGTGTGAGATTTTTTGGTTAATTTTCAAAAATGTTTGGTTTTTGAATTCAAATTTTTCATCCAAAAGGCTACACCTTTTTTAATTTTTTATATAAGACTATAAATATTTATTTTTTAAATATTAACTTTTTGTTGTTTCATAAACAATTTAAATAAATTATGAAGAATTTTAATGCTAACTATTTTTATTTTGGATATGAATCATTTACCTTAATTCTTATAATGGTGTGGGATTTTTTTGTTACTTTAAAAGGTTTTTGGGTCGCTGAATCCGAATTTTCTAAGCAAGAAGCCACATCCTTTTTAATTTTTGATATATTTTCTTGGAAGCCTATCAATGTAAATTTTTTTAATATTTACTGTTGTTTTTAAATTTTTTGTTGTTTCATAAACTATTTTTATAAAACTTAACTCTAACCATTTATAGATCTGATTTTGAGATGATAAATCTTTAATATAGAATAGCTTTTTTCCGTTTATTAAAAATGCATTACTGCCACATGAAAAAATAGGGGGAATAAAGCGATGAACTAACTGATTGACTTCATAACAATCGTTCAATTTGTCGGGCGGAGCAAAACCAAAACGACATGCTGCCTTATTGGTCTTTGGGGATGGGGGATTCACCGATAACAAGGGTAACAAATTAATGGGATGTGAGCCACTTATACACAACTTACTTTATTATTTTTGGTGTTATTTTACGATTAGGGTGAAGAACAATTTGCCAACCCCACGCCTCTCTCAGTGCAACTGTCAAGGGAGTTCATAATTAAAAACCGGAATCTACACCTACACAGATTCAAATGTTTGTTAATTTGTAATTATAACAGGCATTTTGTAGATTTAAACATAATTCTTGTAATTTTATTTTTACAAACCTTTTACAAAAGTTTCAAATTTTGATGCTCAGGCGTTAGCAATTATTCATCATCTAAGCAGAATCACACGCACCATTAACAACTAATTTAGGTCAGAAGTTGTGTTTTTCGTATTACTAGCCAGTGGGATATTAATCCAAGTGTGGTCTTAAAGAAACTCTAGATGACACAGTATCGAGTTACGTGTAAGGGTGAGACCAGAATTGATTTATATGGTTGTATTTATTTTTTGACACGCAAAATTATCA
Source organism: Brassicogethes aeneus (assembly GCA_921294245.1). Lineage (NCBI taxonomy): Eukaryota > Metazoa > Arthropoda > Insecta > Coleoptera > Nitidulidae > Brassicogethes > Brassicogethes aeneus. The sequence continues at coordinate 61,091,753 of OV121135.1, forward strand.
AGATACGTGACAATTTTAAACTGAAATGTTTTATGGGAATTAAAAGGTTTTAGAAACGTTATACGACAATCTTAATACCTTTTCCAGACAGTCACATTTGGCACTAATGAACTAAGCAAGATATACATTGAATGAATTGAATATGGCATAGCCAATTTAATAATTAATATGCTATTATTATTTTGTAATCTGTTTATTGTATATGGTAAACTGTTTGATAAACTAATCGAAAATTGTAATTAAATTTGCTTCCACACTATCACATACGGTATTACCTCCATTCGGGATTACGTTAGTTTGCTTTACGCAAATTACTTTGGATTGATTTCAGCCTTAACGTGGAAAATTTTGCCGACCTTAGCTATTTAGTTGCATCATAAATTTAAGCAATAAAATATGATATTGGATTTTTATTTTGTTGTGGGATTGTGCCATAAATAAATCCAATACTTTTGAATAAAGAGTCGATCAAGTTATTTTATATAGAAGTCAATTTCCATTGACAAATAATAAATGCAGAAGCTATAGGAAATGGGAAACTACATATATAGAGAAATATATTTCCCCAGGGTTAGTGTTTGCCTTTACTGACTGTTTTTTTTTATTCAAATCATTTGTATGCCGTCGTACGCAACTATAACTCAATGTGGATATATTTGACGTTTTTTATTTATTTGCCAAATTATATCGACAAAAACAAGCGATAATAAAAGAATATTGGAGATGTAAAATAAATATTTTTAAACCTTAATATTTTTCAAAAAAATTCCACACCTTGACAAAAACTAAAAGGGATGTAGCTATTTAGGTAGAAAATTCGGATTCAGCAGCCCAAAACCCCTAAAAAATAACAAAAAAATTCCACACCATAGCAAAAATTAAGGTAAATGATTCATAAATCCATCACGTTTCATTAAAATCGTTTATAAAACAAAAAAAGCTAAAAATAGTGAATATTTAAAAATTAAATATTTACCACCTTATATCAAAAATTAAAGAGGATCTGGCATTTTGGGTTGAAAATTCGTATTCAGCGACCCAAAATCCTTAAAAAATACCAAAAATATTTCACACCATAGAAAAAATTAAGGTAAATGATTCATAGTTAAATAAAAATAATTAGAACATTTAAAATAATTTGCATAAAAATCCTTCAGGTCTCATTAAAATTGTTTATGAAACACAAAAAAGATAAAAAAAAGATGAATATATAAAAATAAATATTTACCAGCTTAAATCAAAAATTAAAATGGATGTGGCATTTTGGATAGAAACTTCGGATACAGACCCTTAAAAGCATTAAAAAATTACAAAAAAATTCCACACCATAACAAAAGTTAAGGTAAATGATTCACAACTAACACAATTAAATCGTTTAAAATTAATAGCATTAAAATCCTTTAAGTTTTATTAAAACTGTTTATGAAACAACAAAAAGGTAAAAATAGTAAATATTTAATAAATAAACATTTACAACCTTATATAAAAAATTAAAAAGGATGTAGGATTTTGGGTGGAAAATTTGGATTCAGCGACCTAAAAACATTAAAAGATAACAACAAAAATTAACACCATAACAAAAATTAAGGTAAATGATTCATATACTTATAACCGACAAGATTGTCTTTTGCGTTTGCAGTTTGGTATTTTTCTACACGACTTATAAACTGAAAATTCGCTTATCAGAAAAATCTGAAATGTTATTAATGCAGTTACCGGTTATAAAATAAATCAAGAAATTACCGAGATAATCAAGGCATTAATCGCTTTCGAATAAATTCTAATGATTATACATCTTTTTAATTTTTAATGTGTATATTCTCGAGAGCAACAGGTTTTATTGATATTATCAGTGAATCAGAAGTCAGTATGTGTTTTTATTTATTAATTTGATGTATTTTATTATTTCCACTCGGTAAATGGCAGACAAAGGATAAGATAAAAGGTACTTCAACCCACAAGCCTGTTTCATTGGATTGCAGGGCGCCATTTGTGCTGAATTCTCCCACGAACGTGATAAGGATAATTGCTGCCATTGGTGGATTATCCCTGACAAAAGAAGTGCGTTTAGAATTAATTTTTATGTTAATAAGTCAAGACTTAATTGAGTTGTTTAAAGTTGAATTTGGTGAAAAATATGTTCCTCATTAAAATATTTTCATGTTTAATTGTATATAAAGTATTTTTATGGTTCTGATATGAACAAATTAAAAAGTTTTAGGATTCCCAGGCAATTCATTATTTTTTTTATTAGCATCATTTTTAAAAATATGTAAACATTTGAAATAAGTTATTGGATCTTTTGACACCTTAATATTTTTTAAAAATACAATTGTACATACAGGTTTTTAAATAGCAAATTAATGAACTTAAACTTTTGAATTATAAAACAGCAACACTCTCATCTGCATATAACTGACCTTCAGAAATCACATGCATCTATAATGTCGTAAACAGAGGTTTTTGCTTATTTAAAATGCTTAAAGGGCCATCCGTTGCATATAATTTAAAGCAAAATCTGATTCACGGAGAATAGAATCAATTTCTTTTAGTATGCTTTTACTACCTCAGATATTTGAAAACATATAGGTTAACCTAGAAAGAGTAACGTTCACGGAGGATAGGTTTTAGACTTTTAAAACATTGTAAAAAATACACCCGTTTGTGATTTTTAATCTTGTTTTAACTGTTGTTATATTCTTCGAATTTGATAGACAGATTATAATGTGGTAATTTCAGGAATCCTGAAATAAATGTCACTTGTTGGGTCTAGCGTTAAATATGAATTCGTTTATTTTTATTGTCTTGTAGCCATTTGAACTGTTTAGGTATTTTAGGTAGAAAGAATGACATTAAAAATGAAGCATGCCCAGAAAACTGTAACGAAACTTGTAATATTACTTTATTATACCATAATAATTTTTATTCCAAGAATATCTTGAAGGATGATAAAAATCAGTTAAAGAAGCTCACATTCCTGAATTATTAATAATTGTTGGTACATATTCACTAAACTGGAATAACATGACAATAACAATAAAATTATTGCGCAAAACAAAGAAGAGTTTGTCACTTGAAGATCATTATTTTGTTTTCGTGTGAAAAATACACAGCAAACGAGTTACAAATGTCGCAAATAAGTAGCAACAGTAATTTTTATTTTTATTACAATCACCAAAATAATGCTGCCCTTGTTGGGAATAGATTCAATTGCTCATCATTTTCGGAGAAATCTAATAAAATTTATGTTTCACTTTTTATCTAGGTTTTTATTTTATTGTCATAAAAATTTATTCCGTTATTTTTTACGTACATATGCGTAAATTTAGAAGTTTCTTTTTATTGTAATTTATTACCTTTATAGAAGTATAGTTTACCTTAAAAGAACACAAACGTGGCTGTCAATATTATTTAGGAAATAGATAACTATTTTGTAGTAAATAAAATTAATAATCATGATTTATTATTATATGGGCATAAAATTTACTGCCCAATAGAAAAACGCCGTTAATAAGTACCTAATTAATGCAAATAGAAGGGTTTTCTTTAAATTTTATTGATGTTGAACTTTAATGTCTCCATGAATTATTCAACCAGGTATTAAAAACAAATAAAAATAGGTATTAACTGATTATGGCAAGCGCTATAAAAAGCTGCGGGAACTGATGTTTTATTTTACGAATCTTTATTACCATTTGTCACACTTTAATTAGATAAAATTTATGGTTTTCTTTAAAAACATTGAAAAAAATACTGCTAGGCGTGAGAAAAAAAATGATTTTAATGATTCTATTAGGAAATGTCACAAGAATGTATTTACTTAATAGATTTTAAAACCTACACTGAAAAAAATAATCTCTTAAAAGAATGAAGAAACCGTTTTTAAGCGCAAAAAATGGGATTTTCCAAGAAATTAACATGAATTGTGAAATAGTAAAAAAATTGATTGATTTTATACGTGGAATACCCAGCAACATTTAAATTATTTGAATTTGAAACGACCGTAATTTAAACTAATATTTATAGCTAGATGATTGGCTTAGAAGCATGCCTGAACTAATTTAGACTCACGATTGGCGTTAACCTTGTTGTCTCGTTCTATTACAATGCGATATCATAGTTGTCTCCTTCTCTCGTATTGGCATACGCGAGGCAGGCACGCCTACATCCAAGGAAATGAGCAGGTGTTGTGGCAACACTGTTGCGGAATTTTAGATAAATTATACTTCACACGTTTTTCAAAATTCAATACTAAATGGTATTATTTTTCTTATAATAAATGGATTTAATCGAAATTATATTTCTATTATAAAATAAACATATTTTAACACTATCGCCATGTTGTAGCCATAACAGTAACCAATAAAATAAATACAGATTCCTTCTTTAGGCTTGTTTTGGTTATAAAATTCTGAACTGTTTAAAGAGCAAATCTGTGGTTATTTACGCAATATTTTGTTTATTCTTTTTCTATGAGTTTGTCTATTTTATGATTCTTTTGTAAGTGGTTTATTCTGGGTTTAGTTAATTGAACTTGGTGATTTATGTGAATTTAGTCATTATGACCAGATTTTGTTAGAAAATTGACATGCTATTGGGATAATTTTGATGTATCTTGAATGAATTGCGTAAATATAAATAATTTGTATAGCTTTTGAACAAAACACTTTGCACTTGGTTGAAAGAAGAAACATTTTTAATTATTTTTATAGAAGCAATTTATGCAATTTTCTTTGCATTCAAAACAATTTATAAATTCATTAGTCAAACATCGAAAATCGTAAGTAAATTGATTTGACGAACGTCAGACTAATGACCGTATTTCATTATCTTAGTTTGTTTTGCAATTGTTTGCGTAATTTTTACTTTTGCGTTTCATGTTCTCACAGTGATCTGAATAGACAAAATGTATTTCCGACAAAAGGTCTTATGACATGAGTTCTTTATGCAATTTTATCTATTTTGCAAAAATTCTATAAAAAAAATTAATTTTATACCTTAAATTTATTTTGGTCGAATTTTACTTTAGATAGTTGGTATGACAGTCATTGGTTTGACAGTTTATGTCAAAATCGATTCGCCATGCCGTCCTTAATTTACTTATATACAATAAGCGGCTGTTAATGTTAAAGAAGAAAAAAAGATTTTCTTTGGTGTTAAACAAAATTTATTGCCAGAAAAGTCTCATAAGTACTAGAAAAATAACCAATATGCAAAATATTATGCTGTTTAAAGTATAGTCAACCTATAAAATCAAAATTTTGGTTAGGATAAAGTATCTCATTACAGAACCGAAAGCGGCATTATAATGAAGTCATTATTACCGCAAAATAGATAAATTCGATTTTTAAAACTTCCACTGATTGATTCAGCCATCGATCCATATCTTCCCCGCGACTGGCATAAAATTATGACGTCCAATTATTTATAATTAGACGCATTCAACCTTTCCCTCACAAAAGATCTCTCCATTACGAACAATTTGTAAAACACTGCATAACGAATTAATTATCAAGACCGTTAAATAACCACAAGTATTAATATGCGGCCACGTTAAAGTGATTCTTTAATTGATTGGGCCAATTAAAATTCTAAAGCTGATTAAGTGGTTTCATTCATTAAAATTGTTCGCTAAAGGATCACATTTTTCACAAAGTATTCTTTATCAATTAAAGTTATTTAAAACCATTATCAGTTTATTATAAATTTTGTTTAAAAGTTACAACTACTTATGGTAACTATAAATTATATTAAGATTATATAAGAGTTTAACAAGGTTTTATGAAATCGCAATTTAGTTTACTAGTTTTATAATGGTCATATAAGGTTACTGTAAACTCTAGGTATATAATTGTTTCTACAAACATTTTATATAACCTTTAGTAACCGTTACCAGTAGGTTTATAAAGGAGTTTTATAAAGTTTTCGCTTACCTGTTTTATAAAACTATTTTCTTTAATTTTTTTTAAATAAAAGGTTGATCCATTGAGTAACCATTGAGTAAAAAATCTTAGATTTAAATTATATACCATAATATTCCTGTTATCTCTAGTTATAAAACTTGGGTTTTATAGTGTTACTAAAATAGGTAACGATAAAATTCATAAACTCCCCAAATAAGCTCTTTAAGGGGTATATAAGAGTGATATAAACATTTATGTAACCAAATTAAGAAATTTAGGTTATATAATTTGGATGATATAACATTTATAAAAACAAAAATGTTTAATAATTGCGCAAGAACGGCCAAAATAGACATAAAATCGTTTAATTAGGCATTTTACGTTTAGACAAAAAAAACGATAAACAATAAAATATCAAATAAAATAAAATGACCAAGCGTAAAAAATTTAATGTCTTTTTTATTATACACAAACATAAAATCTAGGCATTAATGATGGAAATATTTAAATGATGTAAGGAAAGTGTCTGAGAGACGCTAATTAAAAAAATATTAAACCGGCTATGTCGAAAAATAATGAAGATTTTATTAAATTGTCAAGTTAACTTGTTTTAAAACAGATGTTCGGACATTTGTACCTGTTTCAAAAAATTCCAAAAATTCGTTCTTCGTAAGCGAGGCAGACAGACTTAATTTACATAAACTTATACTTGCTGACTATCAAAACTAACTATCCTCACTTTATTAGTATTAAATTAATACTATAATATTAATACGATTAATACTATTAATCGACGCGTCGCGACGTTTTGTCTCAAATGTTTTTTTGGGTAATATTAAAAAAAAATCTTAAATCTTGATTTCAGAATTCCAAAAAAAATTTCTTCGGTGTTAATGCGCGGGCTTTTATAGCCCAATAAAACGGCCAGAACATATTTTATGTTAATTATGATAATCTCATGTATAAGTCCACCTAATTATATAAATAATTGTGGATAATTAATTATTTTTAATATGTTTATTATGGCGATATACTCTTGAACAGCTTCATTAGTTTCAACATGCCAGAAAGCTTTGAATTGTACTCTCTACTCCACACCTCAGTCCCACCACGTGACCACGTACGGAACGCAGTCTTTTGAAAATTTGGCATTTAAGGCTTTTCAGGTTATGTATCTGTCAAAGTATAGTCAACGAAAGAAATAATATTATGTTTAGGCGTTAAAAATGTATAAATCTTTATAACATTACAATAACAATGGATGGTTTAAGAATTTAAGAATATAAATACTGCATTTAATGAAATTCTAAAGTGTATGGTGCCAAATAAGTAATATTTTTGTGCATTTGGTCCAAATATCTGGTTTTCTCCATAAAATAATTTTAACTAAACAGCATTTATTAAAACAAATCTAGCTTCTCTATTATGGAATAAGAATATCTGTTTTAAAGGAAGGTTAATATATTATAACAAAAATATCATCTAATTTTGTAATTTTAGGGTTAGAAAAATTTATTTTGACCAAAATAAATAAGTATTTTTGATTATTTAAAAGACTGTATAATATGGTATTTAAAAATGTGGTAGTTTTTCTTTTCCAGCTTAAAGTGTACCTACATAAAGTTTTGTCAATACAAATAGTTAAAAAGCTTCGACTGAACTTGATCTACATCGAAAAATCATTATAACTTTAAAAATTTTAATAAACCACATGTCATGGGAGTATTAAATATTTTCACATTGCAAGTTTCTCTAAAAATTGTTTGTTTTCTTATAATCTAACTTAAAGTAGGTATGCCGAGAGGTATGCACAAGTTTTGACATCAGAAGCTTCAATTTTTTTTAACCATATGAGACATTCTTTTACAAATCGTACACCTATTTTGACATCAGGGTTTGGATTCGCATGAAAATTTTTTTACCGCTTCTATTCAGTAAATAAGCAAATACGTGTATCAGGTTTTCTGTAAAAAAATTGTTTTTTCAGAGATATGTTGATATAAAGTTTTTATGAATTGCGATAAAACGATAAATTCTCTTCTACATAAAACCCATTATCTCCGGTTCTACTGATCGGATCGATTTTGTTTTTTTTTTGTTTTAAACCTTATTGAATAGGCTTTTCAAATAAATAAATTAAAATTTTTTTTTTTTTTTGGTATAGGGAGTTAATAACAGATTAATTTTTTAAACTAGTTTTTCATGTTTGCCCCCTCTATAAAATAAAAGGAAAAAAATACTATTTTATGCGCTTTTTCTTTATCTACAAAATACATTTTTCAGAACAGTGGAGACTCTTTTGGATCGGAAGATATTAAACATTTTCGAGCGCGTGTCAGGACTGTCAAGCGCGTAATATTCAAACGTATTAGTGCATGTGGCGGGTGACGTGATATTTTGTATAAGAGTGCCATGATTCGACATCTTTTAATTGGTGACTTATTTGTGCAAATTTCAATTCTGCCAGTTAATAAATTTACTCATTAATTGGAGTTTGTATTATTTAAAATTTAATTTATTTAAAATTATTGAAAACCTTTAAAATCAGAATTAATTTACAAAAAGCGCTGGTATTTTTTTAAAACGATGTATGAGTTTACACTATCCTAAATAGTGATGCCGCGAGACGAGACGAGACGAGAAAAGTCCTTCTCTCGTCTCGTGCAGCGAGAGAAAATGGGTCTCTCGTCTCGTCGAGAATACTCTTTTCTCGCTCGAGAGTGCCTTTCTCTCGTCTCGTCTCGTTTCTCGTGGTAAAAGTACCTATGTATGAATACAAAAATTATTTGCAATTAAATACGTATTCGTTTATATTTTTTCTACACGGAGAGAAAAGTATAATACTGATTACCATAATTATAATACCCTTTACTATATTATATATTACTATTTGGGACAACTATCTTGTATATTGCCAGTTACTATGCATATTTAGTAATTTTTAAATATCCATGTATATTAAACCTTAAGGTTATTATTCTCAACCAATTTTGTTTTTAATTCTTATTATAATTAGATAGTAAATTTTAAAAATAAATATAATAGATACGTAACCCATAACAAACTAAATAGTGTATTTTATTATTTTGTATAATACATTTAATTAAATCATATAGTAAATATTACTATTTGTAGATAGTAAAATCAATTTACTATACGAATATATTTAAAATTAAAATACGTATTATACATTTTTGATCTAATAATATTGGTGTTGTAATCTTTACTAAAATTGTATAATAAAAAATACTATTTCGTATTACAATCTTTATATTTTACTGACGAATATTTAATATTGTTAAACTAAACATTTTTTAAAGTAAATTTTAATATATTTTTTTAACTATCTAAAATTTACTATACATTTCTCTCCGTGTATATAAATTTAAACTGGAAATAAAAAAAAATTGTGCCAAGACCACACTGATAAAGTAAGACTTTTTACGCCGAAAATGTCGCACATTTGAATCAAATGGTTGGATCTATGTGGAGTAGTTACATCTATAGATGTAACTGTAACACTGAGAAAAAAGTTTATTGCTCCCAAATAAAAAAAATATTTTTATATATATTTATATTTATCGTTATTATTTCGACTATTTAGAGGTAATAAACAATATATTCACTATTAATAAAAGGATTAACTACACAGTTTATTTGTCCCATTTTTTTTCTCAGTGTAGTATATAGGCGCAGTAGTTTTCAGATGGATGGATCAAATCATCCATCCATCTGAAAACTACTGCGTCTATATGATGTAACTACTCCACATAGATCCAACCATCTTGTACCTACTGCGCATGTCCGTCATTTTAAATCCGCAATTTTGTTTTTTGAATGGATATCAAATTCTTAATCAGGGGCCCCATAAATATCTAAATACTAAATTTTACCCAAACCATTAAAGCCGAACGACAAATTTTCGTCATATTGGATCAGCCATTTTATTTTTTGAAGAAATGGATATCAAATTTGTAATCAGCCCCTCAAAAACCACATGTTGTTGATAAGTTCATTGAATAAGCAATGCTTATTAAGCATACGGGTTGTTTAATAGTATAAGGAGTGCCATAAATTTTAAAAATTAATATTATTTTATAAGTAATTTTTTTCTTGGTTAACCTTAAGTTGTGTTATAAAATAATAAAACGTTATACAGGAACAAATTTTGTTTATTATGAAATGCGAATAATGTTCTCATTGGTCCAAATAAATATCGCAAAATTAAAATTTTTATGTAAAAAAATTGTTTACTTATTACCGGAATAATCGAGAGAACGAGAGAGATCGAGAGAAACGAGAAATTCTAGAGCGAGAGAGGGCATTCTCTCGTCTCGTCTCGAGCCTTTTTTCGAGAGAAAATCTCCCTCTCGTCTCGTCGAGACGAGACGAGACGAGAGGCGAGAATCTCTCGTATCGGCGGCATCACTAATCCTAAATGTGTTAGCGTTTCGAAGATGTCTGATTAGGGGGTGTCCATTAATTACGTGAGTCAATTTTAGCGATTTTTTGACCCCCTCCCCCTTTGCTGAGATGTCGTGAGATTTGGCTCAACCCCCTCCCCCTAATCTCACGTGAGATTTTAAAAAATGCTTATTTTTAATGTTTATACGTTAAACTGCTTGATTCTGTTGGATTTATTAAAAAAACATACTTTGTTAAAAATTACGTGATATTTGCCGAGACCCCCCCTCTCCCTTACGTGAGAATTGATGAGATTTGGCTTGACCCCCTCCCTCCCCTAAACTCCTCACGTAATTAATGGATGCCCCCTTACGGCTTGTACTGGTCACGCGCTCGAAAATATTTAATATCTTCCGATCCAAAAAAGTCTCAATTTTTCTGAAAAATTCATTTTGTAGAGTAATAAATAGTGCATAGAACAGTATTTTTTTAATTTTTTTTCATAGAGGGGGCAAACACAAAAAATCTGTTTATACAAAAAAAAATATTTTTTTCATATAATAAACAAAACACAAACTTTTTAAATATTTATCTAAAAAGACTATGTAATATGGTTTAAAATAAAAAAAAAATGAAATCGATCCGATCAGTAGAACCGGAGATAATGAATTTTAACTTAAAATTCATTATATAAAATTTTTAAGTACAAAAGAATTCAGCATTTTTTCAAATTTTATCAAAAGTTTAAATCAATATATCTTTGGAAAAATAAATTTTCTGCAAAAATTCCGATATAGGGGTCGGCTAAATTTATGAAAAGATGCTGTAAAAAAAAATTAAGTCATTTTAAAAATTTGAAAAAATATGTTTTCTGTAATCCGTACGATATGTAAAAGAATGTCTCATATTCAACAATTTTTAGTATACCTATTTTTATTTATGACCATATTAACACACTCTTCCAAATAATCCACTTATTTATTTTGGTCAAAATAGATTTTTCTAACCTTAAAATACAAAATTAGATGATATTTTTTGTTTTAATACATTAACCTACCTTTGATACAGATATTCTTATTTCATAATAGAGAAGTTGGATTTTTTTTAATAAATGCTGTTTAGTTAAAACTATTTAATGGAGAAATGTAGACCCAATGCACAAAAATATCACTTATATTGCACCTTACACTTTGGAATTTCATTAAATGCAGTATTTATATTCCTAAATTCTTAAACCAACCATTGTTATTGTGATACTATAAATATTTATTAACTTCTAACGCTTAAACATAAGCAGTAACCCTATAAATATTCTTTCTCTCATTTACTATACTTTGACAGATACATAAAAAGCAGCCACTAACTATTAAATTAGTCATTTTTGATTCATTTTTAGAGAGTAGATCATAGGTATTATAATAGTGCCATTTTTTTAATACAAAATCATTAAAATTTTTATAAGTAAAGTAGAAATTTTGGGCCGCCACTGGTTTCCCCAAAGGATAACACCCTGTATGTTAAGCTTATAAGAGAGATTTATAATTCCATTTATAACAGCGCAGTATTTTTTTGGCGCCCATCCAAATCATCCCTTTACAAAATTACCCCCCATAATATCAAGTTTTTCGCATAACGTTGAGGACGTAGCTCGTTACTTCTGGCAACGCCATAAATCCGGCGAGCAAAAACTCCCCTCACAGTCTAAGTCTTCGTTAAACACATCGTTACCGATCCCTTTGTTAATCTGCGTTAAGCGGTAGCTTAGAATGTGACGGTGCGGCGTGTTGGGTTGCAAGGGTTGAAAACGTTCTATCGCCGTAGAGGGTGAATGTTTACTGGCGATTCGCCCCCAAGGAAATAAGATCCGGTAGCCATTTTCCAGTGGGTTGCTATTATTTAAGTAATTGTTCTAGGCTATTAGCCCCAAGATAATCCGTTTAGTGGAATCTAGTTTGGAAGCCTTTATTAGCCCCTATCGCTGAATTATTTTCTCGGGGAATTTATACAAGCGGAGAATTATAACCATTACGGATTTAATTGCAAATTGCCTTAATTTATCTATTATTTCAACAGGGTTTGCCAAAATATTTTTTGTTGTTTTCCAAATTTATTTTCTATAAAATAGTACATTATTTTATAAAATATCAGCGTGAATATATTATTGTTTTGAAACCTTAATATTTTTAAAAATAAAATTGTACTATGCTCCACACCTCAAAGTCCCACCACGTGACCACGTACGGAACGCAGTCTTTTGAAAATTTGGCATTTAATGCTTTTCAGGTTATGTATCTGTCAAAGTATAGTCAACGAAAGAAATAATATTTATAGTGTTACCGCTTATATTTAAGCGTTAAAAGTTAATAAATCTTTATAGTATCACAATAACAATGGTTGGTTTAAGAATTTAGGAATATAAATACTGCATTTAATGAAATTCCAAAATAGTTTTAACTAAACAGCATTTATTAAAAAAAAATCTAACTTCTCTATTATGAATTAAGAATATCTGTATCAAAGGTAGGTTAATGTATTCGAACAAAAAATATCATCTAATTTTATATTTTAAGGTTAGAAAAATCTATTTTGACCAAAATAAATAAGTGGATTATTTGGAAGAGTCATGAATAAATATAGGTATACTAAATAATTGTTGAATATAGTTCAAATTAAATTGAAGCTTTTATACTTCTAACAACAAAACTTGTGCATACCTCTCGGCATACTTACTTTAAGTTAGATTATAAGAAAACAAACAATTTTTAGAGAAACTTGCAATGTGAAAATATTTAATACTCCCATGATATGTGATTTATTAAAATTTAAAGTTATAATGATTTTTTGATGTAGATCAAATTCAGTCAAAGCTTTTTAACTATTTGTATTGGAAAAACTTTATGTAGGTACACTTTAAGCTGGATAAGAAAAACTACCACATTTTTAAATACCATATTATACAGTCTTTTAAATAATCCAAAATACTTATTTATTTTGGTCAAAATAAATTTTTCTAACCTTAAAATTACAAAATTAGATGATATTTTTGTTATAATATATTAACCTACCTTTAATACAGATATTCTTATTCCATAATAGAGAAGCTAGATTTTTTTAAATAAATGCAGTTTAGTTAAAATTATTTTATGGAGAAAACCAGATATTTGGACCAAATGCACAAAAATATTACTTATTTGGCACCATACATTTTAGAATTTCATTAAATGCAGTATTTATATTCTTAAATTCTTAAACCATCCATTGTTATTATAATGTTATAAAGATTTATACATTTTTAACGCCTAAACATAATATTATTTTTTTCGTTGACTATACTTTGACAGATACATAACTTGAAAAGCCTTAAATGCTAAATTTAAAAAAATCTACTTTCTGAGATATTACACTTCACAGTGGATAGGTTTTTAAATAGCAAATTAATGAACTTAAACTTTTGAATTATAAAACAGCAACACTCTCATCTGCATATAAATTCTAACTGACCTTCAGGAATGTGAATGTGATTCCTGAAGGTCAGTTAGAATTTATATATAATGTCGTAAACGGAGGTTTTTGCTTATTTAAAATGAAAGCAAAAACAGATTCACGGAGGATAGAATCAGTTTTTGTAACACCCATATAAATGGTTATAAAAATTATTTCGTTTAATTTTTAATAATATTTTATATTTGATTCGATTGCTTTGGATGTGTTTAATTTACTTAGTGAACTGATATTTTTAGTATGCTTTTACTACCTCAGATATTTGAAAACATATAGGTTAACCTAGAAAGAGTAACAGTCACGGAGGATAGGTTTTAGACTTTTAAAACATTGTAAAAATAATTAATTGCGGTTAAAAATCTGGAACCTGAGCTGTAATATCTACTTAATTATGAAAGATCAAAACACAATAAAAGTGTAGGTCAAAGTTTTATTAAATAACACCCAATTATGTTATTTTTAATGAAAAAACCCAAATACATGATTTCAGTAAAATAATCCTTGTATTTGTAGAATTTCTGATTTTCGAAGTAAAAGCCAATGTGGTTTATCCATTGTGGCGCTATCCCAAGCCCCTTGGGTCCATAGATTTATGACAGGGCGTTCCGTTGAAGATATTTTAACATAATTTTAATAGGCAGAAAACCGAGTCTATAATAGATGTAAGCAGGTCGTAATATATGAGCCTTTTAATGGTCTTATAATAAACATCTATTTGGAAGTTTTCACTAAAATGCTTATTAGTTCCAGGCCACTTTAGGGCTTTTTTAGGAACGATTAGTGGGATTTTTTTATTATTTATTACTCTTCGGTTACGGTTGTTAGTAATATTGTTGGTAAATGCTTCCAACCCATTGTAAAAACAACCATAATTATAAGGCTTGGTAATTATTAAAGTTTTTGTTTTAAATTATTATTAATTACTGTATTCATCACATGGGAACAACAAATATTTGGTCAACTAATTACTTTTTAAAATACTTAACAAGATCATTTATTTAACTTGTAAAAATTCATTTAACACGATTAACATAAAGTACTGAAATAAAGCCTCTCCAGGGTATTAGTAATCCATTTATTTCCATTGATTTACGACCATTTTACAACGAAAAATCTTGGCCATTGGGCCATTGTACTTACCTTTTACCCCTCAAGGTAAATGTACGTTTAAATACGGTTTGGTCGGTTAAATTTTAAATTAATATTGATTTGTATGAAATAAATTCTATTAGTTCTTATAGATATACTGAGTATCACAAACTATCAAGAAAGAAAAACTGCTTCTCAAGTTAAGAATCTCAACGGTAAAAAACAAAAAACGCGTATTATATAGATGACGCTGTATACAATTATAACTATCTCAGTCGGTAATAATATAGAACTACTTTATTTTGGGTCCAATAACTATGTGGTTTACCCTAAATAATTTTAACATTTAATTGTAAAAAATCTCAAGATAATTAATAAACAATTTGAACTTAAAACTTAAAACGACTAAAATTAATTTAGGTGCAGTTACACCCACAAATCACAAACATAAATGCTTCGAAACTCACACCCAACAATAAAATATTAACCGCAACTATAAAGTAGCAATCTCTTAAAATTTCACACAGTTGTCGAAGGTGCGACTTGGAAAGGTAATGATGATGACATTATTGTTGATGTACACCAAACAATAGACTCGATCTCATTCACGATCTAGATGGGTCTATAACCTGAACCGTGGGGTGCTTCTTTTTAAAATTTGCGACGAAGCTTCTCAGAAGCTGAAGATTGCTGAACGTATTGGTACACCTACTGACTTTTTACGAACGTAAATTATACACCAAGCTGTTTATGGATATTGATTATTTTGATGCTAAGCAAGTATACTTGCTAAATATATTTATACAGCTCAGCTTCCAGATTTTTAATCGCACTTAATAATTTTTACAATGTTTTAAAAGTCTAAATCCTATCCTCCGTGACTGTTACTCTTTCTAGGTTAACCTATTATACGTTTTCAAATATCTGAGGTAGTACAAGCATACTAAAAATACCAGTTCACTAAGTAAATTAAACACATCCAAAGCAATCGAATCAAATTTGAAATATTACTAAAAATTAAAAGAAATAATTTTTATAACCATTTATGTGGGTGTTACAAAAATTGATTCTATCCTCCGTGAATCTGTTTTTTCTTTAAATTTTATACAACGGATGGCGCTTTAATCATTTTAAATAAGCAAAAACTCCTGTTTACGACATTATAGATGCATGTGATTCCTGAAGGTCTGTTAGAATTTATATGCAGATGAGAGTGTTGCTGTTTTATAATTAAAAAGTTTAAGTTCATTAATTTGCTATTTAAAAACCTATCCACCGTGAACTGTAATATCTCAGTAAGTAGATTTCTATATAAATATTTTGTGTGTGAAACAACCAAAAAATAATCATTTTTAACATATTCATTCAATTACAAAAACTGGTTATAAAATTAAGTTATATTTTAATGGGGAACTTAAGCCTTATCAAAATTCTTCCACACCTCTGCAGGTATGTTGTTAAAGATCGAAAAACAAAAGCACAAAACCAAAACAGTGAATTTCTGAATATTTGTTCGAAAACAGGCTTTAATCAAAACAAGATCTTAATATTGGCTGTTAATTAAGAGATTACATTGATCAAAGACGCTTTCTATTTGACATCTGCACAGTTCGGTAAGATATTCTACCTGAGTTTTTAAAGCTTGTGAAGATTACACGCAAACTACACGATATCTTGTTAAAAGAATGGGATTAATTTAGAGAACATCTGCTTGGTGTTTAAAAGGAAAATAATATACCTGATACCCCATAAAATTGTAGACTCGGTCTTTTTTATTGGTCTTTAAGCTAATTAATTTGTAGCAATTAGTGGTCAGCCCTGAACAACACAATGCTCAGCTAACCTAACCACCAACATTACAGATTACGATGCGGTGCACCGCAAGGTTCTATATTGGGACCTAGTAATTAGTTGGTATGCGTAATTGACTCTCTAAAAATTAATTAGTCAAAAATAACTAATTTATTAGTTATTAGTAGCTGATTTTCACTTGTACCATGGTAATTCTTATGTAAAATTGTCCTCTGAATCCGAAAACACCATCAAAAATTATGAAAGTGAAGCAGTTTTTAAGGTATAGTCAATTCCATATTAAATAAAAAATTGACTTTATCTCAAAAACGGTTCAACTTTTTTCAACTTTTGACGACATTTTCGGATTCAGGGGACAATTTTACATAAGAATAACCATGGTACAAGTGAAAAAGCAGCCACTAATAACTATTAAATTAATCATTTTTAGATAGGACATTCTTTGAACTGTGTTTGTTGAAAACTTAAACATAAATAGACCTGTAGCTACTTAATGTATTAAATATTGTACTCAAGACTATGTTTAATAATTACTTAAGATTTGGGTGGGTGTAAAGGTAGAAAAAGGATGCCGTTAATAGGATTTATGTATTATTAGTTATGGGATGAGTTACGGTCTTAAATCCGTAATTAGTTAAAGTTAAATTCGTTCCGTTTAAAATCCGTGCTAATGGCTACCAAAATCTAAATGCATGAAAGCGACAGGCGCATAATTTATTGAAACGTTTATTACAACAAACAAGTTGATATATTCCAAATATATTCATCGGCGCAAAATAAATACCTGCTTTATTTTTACCATTTTCACTGGGCCCGAAACACCTATAGAGTTTGAAAATTTATTTAATGAGGTAAAAAAACAATATTTCAACCGGCCGTATTGGCTTCGGATAATTTATCGTTCCCATGCACTATGGGATGCAAAATACAAATGATACCGACTGTTTCGGTATTTTGGTCCTCATCAGTGCTGGGTAACTTTGTGTGTCTACAGGCACTGATGAGGACCAAACAGGCTGTCTGGTAAGCACTCTACTAGAAAACCATGTTGACATGGTCTTAAGCAAATTTATCCTGTCCATGTTTGAAAACTAAAAAAAACATCTCCAAATTTGATGATAAGTGTAGAACGAGATTTAATCCAAAATTTTAAAAATGTTGAAAATTACATCTTCACAATTTTCAAGATAGTATTGAAATAAAAAAATCAACATAAGGGGTGACTGTTGTATTAAAAGATGTGATCCCATAGTGTGCTTGTTGAAGAAAAAAGATGGAATTAGGTGGCGATGGAAAAGAGATAAACACCCATTGGAATGCGAATGATTCATGAACGGCGAAAGCCCATGTTCGGATCCAATTCGTTCTTGTTTTTTCTCCTTTACTCTTCTTCTTCTTCTTCTTCTTCTTCACCACCACAGTCTTCATTTCCCCTCGTTTGTGTTGTTCTGTTTCGACACGTACAAATGAACGTTACACTTCTACGATACGATGGGTTCCCTTGTTTATGGAGCAGCTTTTAGCCCGGGTTTACTTTCCGCACCCTTCCCATACCCAGGTCAACTTACTTTATTGCTAGAGATATGCAGGGATTGATTTTAGGTATCCACAAGATTTATTGGTGGTTTTTAATTAATTTATTCCAAAGAGTTGTTTCATTGCCCAAAATCATTCACTACTTTCTAGTGCAATCAGTACCATGAGCATTATGGGTAACTGGATCTTCTATACAAAGGTGTCTTCTACGATACATAAGAACTGGGCAGATTTTCTCAGCGTTTAATTAATTAAAGCACCGACATCACCATAGTGGAATATTACGATTACCAAGCGTCATTGCTGCCAACCAAACGGATTTATTGCCGAAGATTCTTCGGGTGGGTGGGTGAAACAAAGCAAACACCACTTTCGAGTTATTTGAATCATGATAGCCATAGAAATGTGTTAATATTTCATATCCACGCGTTGTCAGATTTTGTCTTTCGAACAAGTTAATTCTAAATTAGCTTGTTACTGAAATGTTACATCGTTGGTAAAAAATATTATTAACCCATAGGTCTACAAGGATGTATTTAAGTGCTTGGACATGGCCGATAGTAATCTGATTCTTGGCATAGGTATCCCATTGCCATTGTACTTTCTATACTTAGTATCAATTCATTCGCATAACTGCATGTTTTATTATGACATCACAGTTTAGTATGTGTGTAGTGGGGTTCTCGGAACGCGCTGAACTATCCGCAAGAACCGTGTAAAACTGTAGGAGTTCCAATTGATATGCCATTCGATTGCCGGATATTAAAACAAAATTACAAGGAACTATTAAAAGCGCTATACGTTAAGAGCTCATTGAAATTCACAAATGGAGAGTATGGTCGTACTCGAGCCAGAGGAATCATTTTTCCCAGCAGTTAAAGTCATTTTCCGGATATGGAACACAGATTGAATATCAATTTTCTCTTGCACTTTTGAAATTCAAAATTTGGTATTCCTAATCGTATTAAGACTACTTAGCAGGGTCAGCAGCAGGATTATTCAAATGAGATCGTTACCTCAGCTTAACAACTACATTATAACTGAATACCGAAGACTTGCCCATATCTATTGTCGAATTTATTGAATCGTTTGTATTTGTAATGCCTGCTTAACATAATTTAATAAAAGTAATGGGTTTACTAGAAACGGTAGGGATTTATTCGGAAATGACATTGATAAATCAAAACAAATGGACGGCTTATTATCTCCTTTTAAAACCGCTTAGTTCTTCTTTATACGTATACGTATAATGGTCTTATGAGTATTAATTTGTCGGTGGAAAATATTAGTTGTAGTAACCGTCTGTAATATACAGGATTTATAATCATTAAGACATTCTTTGTATTTAGTGCTTATGGAAGAATCCACGTAAGAATATATCTTTGCTTCATTTTAGTGAGGTACTACACTGTTTAAAATATCTGTGGTGTGAAGAGTAATCTTAAAATGGTGTCAAAATGCAACACCATGAATTATGGTTGAAAATGTTTTATGCACCAAACACCAAAACGGTGTTTATCTAAAAATATTTGAGAAGTGCACCTATACACAGAAAAAAGGAATAGTTCATAGTTGGTGGAACGCACTAAAAACATTATCTCTAGCGAGTTGAAGGTTCAATTTTCTGGAATAATACCACTGGTAATGCGTCAAGGAACTTTCTGTTTCCATTTTTTCCTTTTTTTCTGTGTAGTATGATTTAATTTGATCAAAAACACATTATATTTATCACTGAAAAGGAGTTCAATTTACACCAGGTAAAATTTATTTTAATACTGTGAGAAAGTTAAATTTTCCATTTTAGTATTTGAATTTACACTGGACCAACGAACCATATTTAACACCATTTTGGTTTGTATCGATATAGACCATGTATGGTGTTAAAATGGTCATGAAATTTTGAACAGTGTAGTACTAGTACTCATTCCACCTTAAAAGATATGTACAAAAGTTGATTTAGTAATTTATTGTGTACAAATATCTGAGTAATTGAAGACAAAAATCATTGGGACAGCAAACGCATCAAGCCCACTCGATATATCATTCTGTTTCAAAGTAAAAAGAAAAGAAACATCGAAAATATTTTCTGTAATTGACAAGAGGCACATTAGTATGTAAACAGGCTTTTCAACCTGTGGCCAGAGGTATATAATGGAATGCTGCGTCTAAAATACACTCGACGTACGTCACCAATCCAACAAATGAAGAATCAGTAGCGACTCGTTGAAATTTTTTTTTATTTATATAGGGCTCTCGGACATTTGGTACCATACTTATAAAATGATCATTACATCAGTGGCAAAATAGCCTCGCAATCCCAAACATGTCTCGTGAAACCTATTTGTAACTAACTTATTTTTAAATAGATTTCGAGTGTTTTCTTCATTCTTCCAGGTAAATCGTTCGACAGCAGACCGTCAGACGTCATGCGGTCAAGCTGAATGGCGAGCAATTTTTGACAATACGTCAAAACGACTTCATTTAACAGATATTCCGAGAAGTCGTAGCGAACAAATATCGACACTCGAAGGAACAAAACAACCGCCTATCGAGAGGTAATAAGCATGTAGTTAACAAATAAAGATCAATGCGGCTGAGTGAAGATCAAATGGGAAAATAAGTAGCTGTTCAGTTATTCTCACAGCTGACTTTGTCACTTTTTTCTATGGTTTTATGCATTTTTTTTTCAGACACAATGAGCCAGATAAGTGTGCCTATTTAGTTTTCGAAAGTAACCAAGAAATAAATAGCTACATAACGCCACAATGAACACATTCAGAGAGGTTTAGAGCAATATAAAAACGTTTGGGCGTGGTAAATACACTTTATAGAATAATTATAATGGAAATGGTTGTTACGGAGTACAATGGAAACTTAATTGAATGCTTATTGTACTTTTAATGTGCTCCGAGCTACAATTTCTTCTTCTTAAGGACTCCAGCAAATTTGCTTCGTGTCATGTAACATTTATTTGATGAAATAATATTGTGTTTTGATCTTTCATAATTAAGTAGGTAGGTTCCAGATTTTTAACCGCAATTAATTATGTTTTACAATGTTTTAAAAGCCTAAAACCTATCTTCCGTGAATGTTACTCTTTCTAGGTACAATAGACACAATAACTTATTTCAAATATACAAAGGAATGTTAAAAAAACATAAGAAATCCTAACCTCCGTGAAGCTCTAATATTCAAAATGTATAATTTCTTAAAATTCTTGCATTAGTGCAAAACCACTTATCTTACGTTATTACTAGACCTGGTGGCTTCCCAAAAACTAGACTAACAGTGAAACAACCAAAAATAAAAAATAATCATTTTCACTCAATATATTCACCCAAATATCATTAAACTATGAGTTCCTGGAAAAAGTCCTTTTTATTTTGCTCCAAGATCACGTAGGTACTTATCATTTTTATTTATCACCATTGTAACACGTTAATAAAGTGTTAAAAGTACCAAAAAATTATTCCGGATGTAGATTTTACGCTATGATACATAAGAATTTTTCAATTTGTGATTCAACCCTCGTTTACATATTGTTTCAAATAATCGTCTGGCCTTGAAAGGTAAAGCTTTTTTTAATATTGGAAAAAGATTTTGTGATAAAAACGAGTTGAGGTTGTACATACATAATAAGTCAAAGAACCAAGCAATTATAACGAGATTAAATCTTGTGAAAATCTTTTGGAATCCTCAAAAACCCTTCTAAGAACTTAAGTTAATTATACAATTGTATTTTTCCACTTCACCTTAACTAGATAGACACATGGACGAATGGGTGAAATCAATCAGAAAAAGTTTCTAAATGGATTATAGAGACCAAATTTTCTGGGTGGTCTAAAATGCGTCAAATTCACAAATAAAACTTAGCACCTGGATTAATACTTCTTTTCACAAAGCGGAAAATTAAATTTGGAGTTGGACAAGCATAATAATTAATCTTTGAGGACCCATTTTAAGTCAAGTGGGATTTTAGAATTTCGAATTGGTTTTGTAAATATTTATTTAACCACTTGAAACGGAGTTCACGCTTGATTTTACCGATTTGTATGAAATAAATGGTATTTATAAACCTTTAGAAGGCCCTTAACTTCACACAAATGCTTTGTAAAGGGCATTAAACCAAATGGATCCAATCAGATTTATTTTGTTTCGAGAATAAGACCATTCAGTTGTCTTGTCATGTCCGATGGCGCATCTTCTTCTTCTTCTAGCCAATCAATGAAATCGTTTACATACTAAATGTGCCTTCTAGACGTTTGATTAACTATACTTCAAATGTTTAATATTCGTGGTATCGCCTTTAGACGATGAAGTAGAAAAAATGTTTTTTTCCATGTCAAACTTAAATACCTTTCTGAAGAAGCTACAGGTTGAAAAAATTGACTTACCCACCTTTACACAGTCACAGGGGTCTATATTGACAAAAAAGCTTGAAGATGGTCTTAGCAAGTTTCATCTTGGGCTAGATGAATGCAGTTGGCAGCTCATGAGCTGACTTAAGCAAATCTCCTCGCCTATAAGGTCATTATCTTGAAAATAATAATAAAAATGGACGTATCGTTAAACATAAAACGTTACAAATTACAGTGAGGCACCTAGCGGACATGAATAAGTCATGAGAATCGCGGAATGCACCTCGCACGCATACTAACGTCTACAGGAAAGATTCTTCATAACGTGATTCGGCCGTAAACAACCGGCGAGGGTGGTTAATTTATTGTTATTGGCACCATTGTTAACTATTTTCATCCGTGGAATACTTATCAGGACCTCACAGGAGACTCTAATTAACATCTTAATCCTCGAGCTACTTAACTTACGTTTGTTAGACTTCAAGACCAAAACTTCAAGGGTCTTGACACTAACTAATTTCTCAAGAGGTTCATAATGGTGTAAAGGTGCAGATGCATCTTACGCGTCATTAAAATCGAATGTATTTTCAATTTGGAACAGTTAGCGCCTTCCCGAACATAATAAAGAACCAATTGGACATAGAAACCCGGCAACAATACGTTGCTGTTAAATCAATTCAATAAGTTTACAAACCATAAAATATCGGCAAACAATTGTTGCGACGATTTTAGATTGGTCACGAAGCGAGCAATATATCTTCTCACTTACCTGATACAGTCAGCGTGCCACAAAGGGTGACAAAAGAGCAAAGGAACAAACGAAAACGATACACCGGGCCCGCTGTGCGTCAAAATTCTATTTGCAAAATAAATATTATTCTTTAATTATCTTGATGCGCTGTTAGAAGTTACTTATTTGCCGATAATTTTCTCATAACTTTCGCCAATAACGGTTATCAAAATATCAAGGGCACTTTTTATTACTTTGGCGATATTATTGTTTGCTTTTTTCCCAATATGGACCTCAACCAAACAGCTGGAAGCAAGATTTAAGAAAATAGAAAGGTGTAAGTATTCCAATGTTTTAATAAAGACAAAATTTTAGAGTTTCATCAAAAACCATAAATTACTCGCTTGTCAAATTCATCGCAGTTACAATGCAATATCAAACACTTTGGTATGTAAAAGCAAGGACAAAGAAGTTGGCACTTGAACCCGCTGGGAATGGTGACAATGCTCCAAAGGTTCCAATATCAATTATAATACATCTGAATTTGTCAAAATTCGAAGAGAATACAACATAATACTTCATCAAAAAGTTACTTCTTGGTATTTTAATGGGGTTCTTTCGTTGAAGGGACGGCTTCTCCAGGAATTCAGTTTTAGATATTAGATTTGTTAATTTCTGATAAACAACATCAGCAACAAAAGGTATGATATTTTTAATGTGTCATTTTACCAAGTAAAACTAATTCATAGAAAGGAGCTTTCTTAGCGAGTATCTAATCAACCGGCAAAACATGTACATATCAAAATTATACTTCCTTAATTATTTATTTACATGAACGGATGAAGAAATAAAAAAGGTATTAATTGCAGGTTTCTTCATAACTGTCATATTATTCATAGTGGTGGCTCGTCAACTAAAAAAAAACAAAACAAAGAATATCAATCAGTTTCTTCTTATAAAAGCGTTTCAATTGTTGAGAGAATAATGTCATGAACAAAAAAACAGAAATGGGTGAATTAAAAGTCTAAAACCTATCATCCGTGACTGTTTCAAATATCTGAGGTAGTAAAAGCATACTAAAAATATCAGTTCATTAAGTAAATTAAACACATCCAAAGCAATCGAATCAAATATATATATATATTTTATAAAATATTATTAAAAATTAAAAGAAATAATTTTTATAACCATTTATGTAGGTGTTACAAAAATTGATTCTATCCTCCGTGAATCTGTTTTTGCTTTAAATTTTATGCAACGGATTGCGCTTTAAACATTTTAAATAAGCAAAAACCTTTGTTTACGACATTACAGATGCATGTGATTCCTGAAGGTCAGTTAGAATTTATATGCAGATTAGAGTGTTGCTGTTTTATAATTCAAAAGTTTAAGTTCATTAATTTGCTATTTAAAAACCCATCCACCATCAAGTGTAATATCTCAGTAAGTAGATTTTTTTATAAATATTTACAATTCTATTTTTTTTAAATACATATTAAGGTGTCAAAAGATACAATAACTTATTTCAAATATACAAAGGGATGTTTAAAAAAAAACATACGAAATCCTAACCTCCGTGAAGCTCTAATATTCAAAATGTATGATTTCTTAAAATTCTTGCATTAGTGCAGAATCACTTATGTTATGTTATTACTAGACCTGGTGGCTTCCCAAAAATCCCATTCTAGACTAACAGTGAAACAACCAAAAATAAAAAATAATCATTTTCACTTGGGGGACATCTCTCAATATACATAAATTAAAGAAAACTTAATTTTGGTGAAGTGGTGAAATGAAGTGAGAGAGGCAGTACCAAACATAAAATTTAATAAACGCAGGATGTTATAAGTATAAGGAATCGCAAGGATTTACGAGCAAGTCAAATAGATAATCATCTTATTAGGGCTATAACCGGAAAAGTATTAACCGATAATTTGGCGTTTCGTACGTCACGTATTTTTTCCCGTGCCATGCAATCAGGCTAATGATTGCAGGGCAGAGCGCGAGCACAAAATGGTTTCATTGAATTTGGCGCATTTGCAAGCGTCGATTAACGGTTATAAAAACGGCAGTGGATTGAATTAAGGAGAAAGGGCATTAGCATGAAAATTGCGGGGTGCTTTTCGCAGAATAAGAAGTATTTATGTTTCGTAATGATAGGCTGCCCACGGTCTGATATATTGGACAGGTTAACTTTCTTGTTTATGTCCAACACCGAGCGCACCATTGTTAGCACAACACTTTACAGGCCCCTGGCCACGATTTCATCTCTCGCTCATTAATAATTACCGGTCAAATTGATATTTATATTTTGCCGGACTACCCTTGCCTTATCTTCCACCTCCATCTTAATAACAATTATAAATCTCGTTCCAAAGCCAAGTTCTGTCTCCTCTTCTTTATTTACTGCGACCATATGTTTCACTTTCCAAGCATTAAACACCATCAATTCCAAATTAAACTGATAAATTAACCTGCTCTTGCTGCAATATAAATTGATAATTTGCACCGTGCCTTTACTTGTACAAAAACAACTGAACAACATCGTAAATATCCAACATGCTCAATTATGCTTCCAAGGTTTTGTTTTACCAACACAATAAAAGAAAACAAAATAAATTTGACATGATGTTACCATAGTTTTAACATTGATTAAAAATTTACACACACGATAACTTAAAATCAAGTACAGTTGAAACAAGATGATTGACCTAATATTTTCAAGCCTAAAACTAACATTAAACTAAATATTAATCTTTCTTCAAACAAGCAGATCTTAGTCTTGCCTGTTAAAGACAAAATTTTGCAAAATTCCCTCTATTCTGTTCTTAACGATATAAAACTATACTGGATATAAATGGGTCGTTTTCAAGAAACACCCGCTTTCAGGAAAATGAAGATCAAAATATTTTTTTTGCTTAAATTGACTTTTGGTTGGATTTTTATAAATGTTTAGAGTTTTGTTTACTTACATTTAAGACAGGCAGTGCACTTTTTAATTTTTTTACGTTTTTTTCAGAAAAATGTGTTTAGCTAGCTTTATATATCCCCACTGTGTTACCAATTTGAAATCGAAAATTTAATTCAATAAAAAAAGTTGTTATAAAAATAATTTGAAATAAAATGTACTTAGTTCACAAACTTTTGACTCCAATTTTTTATTTTATTTTTTTATTAAAAAATTTATGCTTTTTTTTAAATAAGTTACTTTTTAAAAGAAACCATTTCGATTCTTTGTTAAAAAACAATACCATTAATATTTTCTTTTAGTCACTGTATTAGTAAATTAAACTCTAATTTATAAACACGTATTACCAAGTGATAGTGTATAAAAATCATTTTAAGTATTTTTTTTAACAAAAACTAAAAACAGTAACGAAAAAGACATTTGTATCACAACGGATAGGGGTACACAAAGGACTTAATCAGATAACGTAAAAAAGAAACTATATAGGGTGGTACGATTTTAGAGTAATGCATAAACAAAATCCCTTGTAGTGGTGCTCACTTGCAGAATAACAACTTAGATTTCTAAATTGTAGACACCCTTTTTCTTTGACTATAAGCTGGTGAAGGTCCCTTTTAGTACTTGTATATTGCGTGGAATTTTCCCTTGGATGTAATCTATATCATGAGTTGTAATTACAAATAATTTTAAATTGGTTAATCTTAAACTACTTTTAATAAAAGCGACGGTAAATATCCACTTTGTTGTCGAAAAATTCTATTGCGTTACCCTAAATTCCATTGCGTTACCATAAGGTAACATAGTGGACTCGGTAACGCAGTGGACATAGTTTTGTAAAACCATATTTAAAAAATAATAATAACACATTAATTACTCTCAATGAGCTTTAGTGCCCTTAAATAAACATAAACATGAAAAATAGTATTTTTTCTTACCTTATTTTTATTATTTTTTTGAGTAACTTAGCGGACAAACAATTATTACATTCGCGTTACCCGCACCTGTTTCAACCGATATCTTCTTCCTGATTGAATAAATAAATTCAGCTGGGTAATGTGTACGTCCGAATATCATTTGTTGTACCAAAAAAGTTGCCATATATATGTTTTTTTTAATATTCTATCGGTAACGCGACGGACGTAACGCAACGGAAAAAATGTCTGGGACATGAGTCAAATTTAAAAAAAGTAGATTAAAATTAATTATTTTATATATAAATTGTTTACTGTATTGACTAAGGATGTTATGGATTGCTATAAAGCAACACAAAGTTCTGGTTATTCAATATTAAAAAAAAAAACATGTATGTAAGTTTTATAACGCTAATGGGACATGCAAAAATGTGTGTTTCACAAGTTTCAAAATTAAAAAAAATTTATTCTGAAATAACTAAACAAAAATTTTCTGAAAGAGCAAGCCCATCTTCCTTTATTCAATCGTCGTGATTTATTTGAAATAAATAACGAACCTTTTTTCTTTCGTAGGTGATGAAACTGGTTACAATAGAATATTATAGGAGATATTTAAATGCAAATGAGCAAGCTTAAAACTTGTTATTTATGATTTGGGGAAGTTTAAAGTGTTGTTGTTAATATGGACGTGTTAGAATTTACCTTGTGTCTTATAGGTATAACACTAAATATTTTCACCTGTACGTGTCTAAACTAAACATTTGGGTTATTTCAGAAACATAATTTAATGAAGATCGTTTCGAAGCCTTGCGTGATTTGTGGAGGCACCCATAAATAAATCCACGTGTTTTAAAGGATAATAAAGACGATGGGATTTTTATTTGTCTGTTAATATGATTTGTGGTTTCAAAATAGGAAATGATCATTATTTATTTAGAATTTAAATTAGGAATATTTTGTTGGGTATAAATATAAAAAAATTAAAAACAGCATTTACGACTTGTATAATACAAACACAATGAAGCTGTTAAATTTCGAGCAAAAAAAGCTCGTCACGCAGAAGACTATTATGCTTATATGTTTTAATTCGATTGAAATGGAAGTTTATAGGCGATTTAATTTTAATTTTATTGGGCATTCGACAGCCATCATAAAAATATAATTTAAATTGAAGTCTGCTTCCAGTGGCTGAACGGATTGGCTAGACGCACTTGCGTAGGCGAGCACGCATGTTGGTATTTGATACAGACGCTTTAGTTTACTATAAAACATTTTTATTAGTCTTGTAAATTTATTAAAACTGTTTTACAATATGGTATTTAGAAATAGCAGTAAGAGCAAAAAAGATCATTTTTTTGTGGTACTTTTTTATAGTATTTTGATTATATTATATTATATTTTATATATAATAATATCATTGAGTACTCAAGACTAATAAAAATGTTTTATAGTAAACTAAAGCGTCTATAACTATATTATAACTATATTATAACTATTTTATAACTATATTATAACTGAAAAAATAATCCCTTGAAAAAAATTAAAATCACTTTGATTCAAAAAAAAATTTGTAAACCTGGGTAATTTGCAATTGAGGTTATGCATCTGTCGATAAAACAGGGCGCCATAACCATAACTTTTAATCGAACATCATTTAGAGGTTAACTAAGAAAACTCGTAAGTTTGATTATCTCTAATTTGATCAAGGATGGCTTAGCGTATTAGTGGTAATTATTTTCATTGGTTGGTTTTGTTTATTTGATAGCGTTGTCCAACTTTTACACTTAAGTAATTTAATTAACTGACCACTTACAGTTCATGGAAGAAGCTAAGATAATATAAATGTACTTAAAGAGCTGCCAATAAAAATATCTTGTTAAATTTTGTGCATTTAATATACCTTTTCGAGGACTTAATTAACTTTAGTGAGTATTAAATTTTTAATAGCCTTCTATAAATATTATATAATGATTTATTAAATGAAATTCAACTAAAATGTATTTATATCTTGCAAGTGTCGATATATGGAAAATTTTTAATTTTATATTTCTTTGTTAGCATTTAATTTAAAACAAATATTCACTACAACACTAATAAACTAACATAAATATGATTTAAAATAAAAATTGTATTACATATTTTTTCTACTCCCACCTTTAAAACGCCCTTTATCGTACATGTTTCCATGACACTAAGTGACCTTTTAAATAGACAAGTTGTGGCTTTATGGCGCTTTAGTCACGGTCTGAATTTAGCAAGAGGTTTTTAGTCACGGGCTGAGGTTAGTTTTAAGTTAGTTGACAGTTGTCAAATGTCATACAATCGTTAAAATAAAGTGCCATTCTTGTAAAATAAAACTAAATGTGAAAATTATTTTATTATCTCAATACAAAAATACAAAAGTATTAAATAGTTTCTCAACGCCAATATTTGAAAAGTTTATATGAACATTGTACTGACCTTTTAAATTTCACTGGCAGTAAACTATAACTTAAATTCGGGCACGGACTCCGCTGTAAAGTTCTCATAAAACATTTTCTTTACTTTCACTGTGAAAAACTGTCAATTTTCAAGAAATACATTTAGATTTATAAACTTTATAATCTGTTTTATAAAATTTGATATTTGACGGTGACACACAGATTCCCCTATTGTTTCATAGATGGCGCTCTATAAAATGTTTTGATTTAAATCATTTTAAGATAATATTAAGTATTTGTCGTAAAAAAAGTATAGTATGCACCTCGTTTATAAACTTTTCTATGCACTCATTAAATTAAATTAGTGTATAAAATGGCGTTTATCAAACTTGATACATAATATACTATTTTATGCTAAAATATTGTTTCTTGTCGATAATAATTTTTTATCAAGAGACTTGCCTACTTTAGTTTTTAGTGCATTAAAATAATTTTCATTATCATCATTATCCTGTCATTTTCATGGTATTTCAGGTGTTTTTAATTAACATGCGAAACAGAATGGCGCTTATCCATCTTTCAATGCAATTAACGGAAGACGCCAAATACGAAATCGAAATTCAAAATTATATTTGTTTAAGGCCTAATACAACTGGTTAGTTAGACTGTGAAGGAGCAGGCAGCTAATAAATAAGGCTCGAGCACGTTCTGAGAATATTTTTTGAATTATTATGGTAATGTTAAAGGCGTACACTGTTTGAAAATGTAAATTGACCGAGAGGGATAGATGCAATTGGTGTAAGTGGGAAAGTAAGAGACGGAAAGTCAGTTTATTACCTGCATCCTCAAACCCAACCAATTATGCAGTGTCCTTTTTGACAGGTTTAATGTTAATAGACATAAGAATACCTTGTTAATATGTAATAGGCTTTGTCCAACGTGAAGTTTGTTAAATGAAATATTTAGAGGCTTTATTTACTGAAACTTATTCAGGTTATTAATTACTTATTTTACGGATTTACTTTATGCGCCATAACTCTTCCTTGATCACGTTTTCAACACTTTAGGTTTAACGGCGCGAACGTATTTTACATTTAGATCGGACTTTTTAAATTATCATCACGAGCCAACTTAGAGATTTATTTACCATCCTTTTAAAATGTTCATTAATCTTTATAACATAAGTAAATGATTTTTAATTTCATTTATATTGTATTTTGTCTATTGAGCCAGTGCACAGAAAAAAGCTATTCTATATTAAAGATCCAGGGTAAAATTATTCTTATTTCAAGAAAACCTATCATATTATTTTAAATGCAAGCACCCTTAAAAAAAATACAGGGTGTTATGTAATTAATGTTATATATTAAAATATTGAATACCTTTTGACATAATGAATAAAGGAAAAATATTAAAAAAAACATGTTTCCAAAGATAAAGAAAAAATATGCATTAGAAGTTTTTTATATTTTTTGTGATACGCCACTGGTTACACACTTGTTTATCTCTGCACACCTGTATTTTGTGAGTACATGGATACCAACCAACAAAGTAGCTATGCGTTGCCAGATGTAAAAAATTGTTACTAAAAATTTTTCTTGCAAAAAATAAATAAAAACTCAATAAATACAAAAGTTTTATGCCCTTAAAGCTCTAATACCCTTCTGTATTTATTTACTGATCCAGCTATTAGCTTAAGCAATGATTAGAAAATTTATTACCTTTGAAATTTGAAATACATAACCACAAAATTATTTTTTTCATCAGTTTTTTTCTCTGTTTACTCAGATGAAATTGGGACCAGTTCACAGGTTAAACTTTAAACATTTAATTTGTGTAAATAAATCCAAAAGCACTTCCCTTAGTTAAGATATTTACAATTTGAAAACATAACCTAAAATTTAAAAGAAATGCACTAGATTCTGTCATAAAAGTTGGCAGATTTTGTTTGAATTTACCTTCAGTACAAAAATGAAATAACCAACAATTAATAAAAACGCAAAATTGACAATTTAAATTGTTAATTTTGTCATTTTTGTAATTAGGCTAAATTTAAACAATGTTTGTCAACTTTTTTGAGAGATTTTGGAAACACTGTTTACCAACCATAACATAATAAATCCACCAGATTAACCTATAGGTTTATAAAGTTCCTAGTCGATCAGTGGCGTACTTTTTGGTAGGATAAAGGTTATTACAAATTATTTTTAGACTTTGTAATTTAGAAAAAAAAGTTTCAGGTGCTTCTTTATGGACCCTAAGGAACAACCCATTTTAATATATAACATTAATTACATAACACCCTGTATACTTAAATCAAGTAAATTTTTAAGAATTAAGATATTCTTACATTTAGAAATTATTTTTTTCTGTTTAGTTAGAATGCTTTATTGAACAGAAACTTTGTGTATTGAGATTCTAATGAAAATTGTATTTGGTGACAAAAACAAAAAGCCTCGCAAAAAGCCTTGTTAAAAGACGTTTTAATTTAAATTTGAACAGTGTTAATGGCCACAATTAAAAACCAATATTTCCATTATAAACAATCAAAAAAGCAATTACGAGGTCTTCAATTAACGCTTCATTCTTAAATTCGTCAATGGCCAATTAAACCTCTAGGTATCGCAAGCATCGATCTTTTCTTCGGCCACAAATCAAATTAATTAACTTCCAATCGACTCGAAGAGAGAGAGAAAAAAAGAAAATGAAAAAACCGCCAGACGAGAAACAAATAAGAAACCGTAATGAAGGCAAATTGTATTTGAGAGATGCCGTTTAACCATTGACTATTCTTGTAGACACCGGGTTAAACGTGTTTTAGACCTTTCGGGAACCTAATTAAGGTTCTTAATTGCCTACTTGGAGCTTTGTTTTTCTTGTCATCAAGTGTTTTAATTAGTTTTCTTATTTTGTTCCAATTTTCAGAGCCCAAAATTAAACAAAATTTTTGTGGAAAACCAGGGTTTGTACATATTTTAACAAAGGAAAATATTTTACCGAAAGTTTTGTAAAGGTAATATGCAATGGGTGAATCTCACGAAATGTGTGATTTGATATTTCATAATTAAGTAGATATTACAGCTCAGGTTCCAGATTTTTAACCGCAATTAATTATTTTTTACAATGTTTTAAAAGTCTAAAACCTATCCTCCGTGACTGTTACTCTTTCTGGGTTAACCTATATGTTTTCAAATATCTGAGGTAGTAAAAGCATACTAAAAATATCAGTTCACTAAGTAAATTAAACACATCCAAAGCAATCGAATCAAATATAAAATATTATTAAAAATTAAAAGAAATAATTTTTATAACCATTTATGTAGGTGTTCCAAAAATTGATTCTATCCTCCGTAAATCATTTTTTGCTTTAAATTTTATGCAACGGATGGCGCTTTAATAATTTTAAATAAGCAAAAACCTCTGTTTACGACATTATATATCTATAGATGCATGTGATTCCTGAAGGTCAGTTAGAATTTATATTCAGATGAGAGTGTTGCTGTTTTATAATTCAAAAGTTCAAGTTCATTAATTTGCTATTTAAAAATCTATCTACCGTGAAGTGTAATATCTCAGGGAGTAGATTTTTTTTTAAATATTTTATGTATGTACAATTGTATTTTTTAAAAATATTAAGGTGTTAAAAGATACAATAACTTATTTCAAATATACAAAGGGATGTTTTAAAAAAAAACATACGAAATCCTAACCCCCGTGAAGCTCTAATATTCAAAATGCATGATTTCTTCAAATTCTTGCATTAATGCAGAACCACAAGTTATTCAAAGTCTAAGTTAAACTTATATCATAATTGCATGTTTTACTTCAATTTTAGGCAAATTCATTAGTTAGTTTTTATCAAAATTACCATGTTCAATAAGCCTTTTAAATTAATTCCACTGAAACACCTACTATTTTTGGAAAAAAATAATTAAAATTCTTTTTGATTAATTAAAATCCTTTTTAATGAATTATTTCCAAAAATAGTAGGTGTTTCAGTGGAATTAATTTAAAAGGCTTATTGAACATATAGTAATTTATAGTAATAGTAATAGTAATTTTGGTTTTTTGAATGATTTTTTTTTATATTTGATAAAAACTAACTAATGAATTTGCCTAAAATTGAAGTAAAAAATGCAATTATGACAAATTTAACTTGAATACTAATAATAACTTGAATAACTTTTGAACTCGTTGGTTTATCGAAAAATGATAGGAGACATTTTTTGTAGAGCGTTCAATTTCCCACATATCGCGCATAAAAATCTGTTAATTAGTTTGTGAGCTGGAAAATTATAAAGAAACAAAACAAAATTTCCCATGTTATTTAAATGGGAAATAGAAATTCTCGATGCGCGACCTCTAAATATTAAAATTAAGAGCTCCGGTTTTCATAGGTGTCTTTTTTTGGTAAGAAATTTTAAGAAAAAATAATAGTTGATTTTTTTGAACCAGCCTAGTGTAGAGGGTTATAATTGGAAATTGTTTTTGTACATATACAGGGTGTTACGTAATTAATGTTATATATTAAAATACTGAATACCTTTTGACATAAGGAATAAAGGAAAAATATTTTAAAAAGCATTTTTCCAAAGATAAAGAAAAAATATGCATTAGAAGTTTTTTATATTTTTTGTGATACGCCACTGGTTACACACTTGTTTATCTCTGCACACCTACCAACCAACAAAGTAACTATGCGTTGCCAGATGTAAAAAATTGTTACTAAAAATGTTTCTTGGAAAAAATAAATAAAAACTCAATAAATACAAAAGTTTTATGCCCTTAAAGCTCTAATACCCTTCTGTATTTATTTACTGATCCAGCTATTAGCTTAAGCAATGATTAGAAAATTTAGTACCTTTGAAATTTGAAATTCACAACCACAAAATTAATTTTTTTATCAGTTTTTTTCTCTGTTTACTCAGATGAAATTGGGACCAGTTCACAGGTTAAACTTTAAACATTTAATTTGTGTAAATAAATCCAAAAGCACTTCCCTTAGTTAAGATATTTACAATTTGAAAACATAACCTAAAATTTAAAAGAAATGCACTAGATTCTGTCATAAAAGTTGGCAGATTTTGTTTGAATTTACCTTCAGTACAAAAATGAAATAACCAACAATTAATAAAAACGCCAAATTGACAATTTGCATTGTTAATTTTGTCATTTTTGTAATTAAGCTAAATTTAAACAATGTTTGTCAACTTTTTTGAGAGATTTTGGAAACTGTTGTTACCAACCATAACATAATAAATCCACCAAATTAACCTAAAGTTCCTGGTCGATCAGTGGCGTACTTTTTGGTAGAATTAAGGTTATTGTAAATTATTTTTAGACTTTGGAATTTAGAAAAAAAAAGTTTCAGGTGCTTCTTTATGGACCCTAAGGAACAACCCATTTTAATATATAACATTAATTACATAACACCCTGTACATAACTTTACATAGGGAATTAATATCTGGCTGCTGCAATGGCTGGTGTGGTGTTCATAAAGACATCAAACCCTCCTTGGTCGGTTTGAAATCACGCGAGGAGGCTTTGGCTGCTCGGAGCCCTGAAAGGAAAAAATTCCTGAGCCAGCGGCCAGCTAGCAGCAGTCAGACGGTCCCGTGAGAGATGTATTATGTAGATCCGCAACAGGGGGCCAAACCATGAATAAATAAACGCGTGAATTTTACACAATTAACAAGTAAAATAAACAAAAAAACGCTATTAATTTCCCGGCAAACAACCAATCAAGAAGGCATTTGACAGGCGCGATCGTGCGTTTTTTTCTTCGCCAGACGTTCTTGATTGATGTGGTAACTGATTGTTGGGCTTATTAACTTGTTAAACAAGCGAGCGTCACAAAAAATGAACATCGTCGATTCATCATTGTTGCTGGTTAACAAATGAAGGCTCATCTATTGTTGATTAACAATCGGCTACTTAACTTCGATTCAATAATCCTCATTGCTGCTCATTACTTTAATTACTCACTTATTTATTCACCATTCCAACTCTTAATTAGCCATAATGACTTTTAATTGAAACTCCAACTCCAACCCTCTTCATAACCAAGAGTCTTGGTCCAAGACTAATCCGAAAATACTCTGGAGTACCTTTACTGATATTTAAATATTTTTTGTAAACCTTTTTTTTTAGTCAATCTTCTAGTTTTCAACGATGCCAATATTTAGGCTTGAACTCCCCTTACTACGAAGGTCCTTGATTTTAATTGTTAAATGCATGTTTCAATAATTAAAATCAAAAGGCCTATGTGTTGAGGGGAATTTAAGCTTAAATACTAACAACGCTGGTAGTATCAGTGAAGATCAGAACTTTTTGAATAAAGCAATACATACTATTGGACCAATAAGAGATATTTGCTCTAAAATCAAAATAAAATGTGGTTAGGTCAATAGTATATGGGTGATTCTACAAAAATTGGGAAACTTTTGACCTCATTTTGTTTATATAGTTTTCCAATAAATAGTGTTATTCTGAATGAAGAAATAAATATTGCATACAGTCTCTGTAAATATAAATTGTACCTATTTAATACAATAAATACACATTTTAGTAATGATTAACGTAAAAAGTGTAAACATTTCAATTCAGTAAAAATAAGTCGTCTAATTCGTATATTTTGTTGTTTAAAATGCAGTTGTCGGCGTTTTTTAGAGAACTCTAACATAAAAATGGTTTATTTTAAGGTTATGTGCAAAAATTATTTTTTACTAATTTCTTAAAAATGTCCAAACTTAAATATGAATTATATTAGGTAAAGTTATCATTAGTTAATTCTGCACCAACAAATGTACTTACCGAATTGGATCCTTTGGCAAAACATAAAAATGCAACGATTTAGTTCTTGAATTTTATTTACAATTAAAAACACAATAATTCACCATGATACCTTTGATATTATTTAATAATTAACAAGAAAATTATTAATAATAAATATTACTGTCAATTTGACAGTTTCAGAGTATTTAATTAAGGACCACAAATGTGGAACACCCTGTATATAGGATTATGAACATTTTAAAATAATAATACTTAATTTAATTAATATATTAAGAAATTAAAAATATCAATTTGCACTTATTTGTAACTTTGATAAATGGTAAGTAAATTTTATTATTTTGTATCGATAAAATTAAATTCGATTATGATTACTTTAAAACTTTGTTTATTGCTTTAATAATATAAACGTCATTTAAACAATAAAAATAGGCATGGCAAATTAAATCGCAATTAAAACAAATGTTGTTTTAAAATAATGGAAAATTTAAAATGAATAATGTAAAATCAATTTAATAAATAAATATATAAAATTACTGATAAACTACAATAATACCAAATAACGCGTAAATACAAAATAAAATTAATTTTTAACAGGCTTATTGTGATTGTTATTTTTATAGATTAAAAGGGTTATGACGATACGGAAAAAACATTTTAATTAAATTTATTTCATTTTATTTTATTATAAAAGTTTAATTTTACTACTTAGTTTATTTCAGTGATATTATGCTTAAAAAATGTCGATTATAAAACAGCAATAAAGTAATACTGATAAAATTTTAATAGTAGGTAGTAAGTATATAAAATAAAAACCACATAATCTCTTAAAAAAAATGAAAATAACTTTGATTCTAAATCAGAAACTATCTTTACATATATTTTTTTTTTAATTACTTGAGGGAAGAGATTTATCTATTTGTTTAAGAGAAAAACATAATAAATATTCTAAACATCAGTACCTTGGCGTGTCACAACTCCTGAATCAAATATTTGAGTGATTTTATTTTAAAATATATTCAATTTATCTTAAATTTTTCAATTTCACTACAAACTATAAAACATTAAATATTGTTTTCTTCATATTTTATCATAGATTCGAATAATAGCAATTTTTAAAAAATTGTACTCACTTTTACCTGTCAGTTCTATGTCCAACGTTAAAATTCAAAATTCCTGCGAAATATTGAAGTTTAAAAGTCAAGTCCTCGTTTTAACTCAAGTGTTGGTAAAAAATTACCTACAGAGCCCGCCCTTTGCACGACATTCATCTTAAAAACAATGCAAGAGGCGAAGTTGTGGTGAATGCACGTATAGTTCCAGTCAAAATTTCAGTACTGTTGTGAGTAGTTATTTTCTTACGTACACGGAGAGAAAAGTTTTGCCAAAATAACTATCCAAAGTATTGTTAAATGACGTATCGTGAATTTAGTCAACTGTTTTATTAAACTGAGGATCTGTATAGCTAATTTAGCCATACAAATCCTCAGTTTAATAAAACAGTTGACTAAATTCACGATACGTCATTTAACAATACTTTGGATAGTTATTTTAGCAAAATTTTCCTCTCCGTGTATATATATTTCATTGTAATTTATATAAGGCTATATGTGATTTGTTGATAAGTAGCATCCACTAATAAAAAATATCAGTAAAATACTTAATTCCGAATTATAATCTCAAATTGGGATACAATTCATCAGTACCGTGTCGTCAGTTCCACGTTCGATGTATCGGTTATCTTTTTTTCGCAAACTTCAATTTAAATTCTGCTTGCGCAGAACTTGTTTATTTAATGTCATTATAAACTCATATAAATGTGTATACCCAAAATCTACCAGCCGCCACTGATGTGTGGTATTATTTGATTTGATTTCAAGATATTTAATGTATAATATGCTCAAAGTTGTGATAAATCTTATATTTTCCAATAAATTTTGTATTTAATTAGTACCCTCGTATACTCGTCACTTCCCTTGCATTCAAATTTAGAAAACACAGATATTTCAGAAACTGTTTGAAAAAGTGACTGGCCCGGTCTGGAACAGTATATTTACTATATTATCTATGTTCTTATAACAAAATACTGTATAATTTTCTCCGAAAACTATATAAACAAAATGAGGTCAAAAGTTGCCCAACTTTTGTAGAATCACCCTAATATCAAGCACATACACGAAAGGTAACAGTGTGACTGATCCATTAATAAAAAAGGAAAATTAAAAGATGACGTGTGCAGGACAGGCGAATGTATGGGCTGTGTATAAATATTTTGTTGTAATGGTGTGTGATGAGCCGATATCGGAGGCTCGTTAAAACGTTCCGGATTGAAATGGGTCGTAAAGAATCAAGATGGAGGCAAACAAGAGCGGACGTATTTTACAATATCTACAGCACTTCTGTTGGGCCCGGGCTGAGTTACAACTGCACGGGACTCGAAAAATAAACACTGCTGCAACATTATAAAATAATATCCGTTTAATATTTAAGAGAACCAGTTCGCTCGGCCCGTAACGTTAAATCATTGTCGAGAATTAAACATCGCGTTATTTATACGCTAAAATGCCTTCGACCAACAGCTGCTTAATTGCTAAAATACAATGTGTTTGTAAACGCGCACTTAATTTATTTTAGTGTTAATTAGCGGTTTTTTATTAAACACCCCTAGGCCCCTCAAAATCAACCAATTATACACCATCCTGCACCTCCTATTTATTTATACCACTCCTTATTTACATATTGTATTGTATTACATTTACATAAATTGCAGAAAATTAAAATTCCACTTTTTACAAGGTGCTTTACAATTGGTTAAACAAAAGTTTAAATAAGAAAAGGATACATGTTTTTTTTGCAAGATACAGGATGTGATACTAAATATTATACATTTTATATATGATTTTCTTTGTTTTAAAGGTACAATTATCTGTATGAAGCGTAATTTTGTCCATCCCATCTATTTTTGAAAAATCAGGAGTAGCTTTTTTAAATATAGAAAGTAGATAGCATAGATAAAATGTATAGCGAATTAGAAGACTTTTACCTTTCCAAAGAAGAAGACCATTAATAAAATAGTATATAGCAAAAAAAATCATTTTGGAAGTTACAGTAGTTATTTTAATGTTGATTAATTTAAAAAAAATTAGTACTTTGATATTTTATATTTTATCTATGATTTTCTTTGTTTTAAAGATACAATTATCAGAGTTAAGCCTAAATTTTGTCTTTGCCATCTATTTTTGAAATATCAGTAGTAGCTTCTTCCAAATATATAAAGTAGATAGCATAGATAAAATGTACAGCGAATTAAAAGACCTTTACCTTTCCAATGAAGAAGACCAATAATAAAATAGTAGACCATCAATAAAATAGTATATAGTTTTAAAAAAATCATTTTGGGAGTTACGGTAGTAATTTTAATGTTGATAAATTAAAAAAAATTAAGTACTTTTATATTTTATTTATGATTATTTTGTTTTAAAGGTACAATTATCAGAATTAAGCGTAAATTTTGTCTTTGCCATATATTTTTGAAATATCAGTAGTAGCTCCTTCCAAATATATAAAGAAGATAGCATGGATAAAATGTATAGTCTATTAAAAGGATTTAAATTTCCAAATAGGAAGATCAAGCATACATTTTGTGTATGCTATCTATTTTTATAAAGTCCCTCTTCTATGGTTGCTGCCCAACCCCCCATGACAACCATAAACAACAAAATACTGTCAATTTATTTTTAAATATTAAAAAACCGTTCATATTTTCATCATTTTGAATTGGCCTCTTTGAAGTTAGCCTTTCTGAGTATTACATCGTCAAACCTGATAACTGAAAGTTCAAATGTAGATAGATATAGCAGGTTTGAAGAAAAGTGGAAATTATCTTTGCAATATCCCACTACAGCTGGCACAAGGAAAATATGGATGATGGGCATCAAATGATAATCGACATACTGAACATCTCAAGGCGGTACGCTGTCAACCAAGACTTGGAGCTATTGGAGTATATTGACAAGGAGGTGACAAAATCTGACCTGTGACTGTGTTGTGTTATTATTTATATATCCTGGATCAACGTCTATCAATTCTTCGTAATTTTTCCACATACACTTCATCTGGAACATCCTTGGATGCCAAGTATTCTTCATCCGAACGTCGCACCTTGGGGCAGATCGTGGTATAAGATGTTATATTGCGATCTGGCCCAAGGAAAGACATTCGGATGAAGAATGCTAGGCAACCAAGGATGTTCCAGATGAAGTTTATTTATGTATAATTACGAAAAAATGAAAGGCATTTTTCCAGGATATACATATAAATAATAACACAACACCCGAAGACAGGGTCAGTCAGTCTTTGTTCGAAAATATAATCATAATCAAGTGAATAATAAAGTTGAATTTACAAGTGTCCTAGTGTTTTTGATTTTAAATAATATTAAAATATTCAAGACTACATCGTATTTTAATAATAAATTCAACGACGACTTCTGTATTGTCTATTATAGTAAGCAATATATTGCTTCATAAAGAATCAAATGTAAACGGCGTTTAAAGAAGATGGCTCCGTACTTTATCATTTAAATGTGTTTTGAATAAATATAGGAATTGATTGATTGTGCCTGAATATAATTCGTCGGGCAACATTGCTTGCATGCTGAGAATTACTTATCATTTATTTTGATTGTTTCGCACCAAGAAGTATCGCTAGTAGCGCCACCACTCGGTTGCTATCATCCTAACAAAAGTAAAACTTAATAATCAGCTGTCAAACGCTTAGGTTACAAACGAGTGTTTTTGACAATAAAGCCGGAAAATGTTAAAAAATATCGAAAAAAACCGTGGCTCCATTTGTTGTGTTGTTAGGTGTATTTTGAGAGGAAATCCTGGGTTGAGTTGGGTTGGGTAATTATGGGACCGACACCAAATTTATATCTGTTTATAATGAAATTTAATTAACAAGTTCTGCGCGAGCAGACTTTAAATTAAAGTTTGCGAAAAAAAGATAACCGAAACATCGAACATGGAACTGACGACACGGTACTGATGAATGGGATA
The DNA here is from genome assembly GCA_921294245.1 of Brassicogethes aeneus. Classification (NCBI taxonomy): domain Eukaryota; kingdom Metazoa; phylum Arthropoda; class Insecta; order Coleoptera; family Nitidulidae; genus Brassicogethes; species Brassicogethes aeneus. The sequence goes on from OV121135.1 coordinate 61,133,235, forward strand.
CAAATTTGAGATTATAATTCAGAATTAAGTATTTTACTGATACTTTTTATTAGTGGATGCTACTTATCACCAAATCACATATAGCCTTACATAAATTACAATGAAATATATATACGTAAGAAAATAACTACTCACCACAGTTCTGAAATTTTGACTGGAACTATACGTGCATTCACCACAACTTCGCCGCTTGCATTGTTTTCAAGATGACTGTCGTGCAAAGGGCGGGCTCTGTATATAATTTGTTACCAACACTTGAGTTAAAACGAGGACTTGACGTTTAAACTTCAATATTTCGCAGGAATTTTGAATTTTAACATTGGACACAAAACTGACGGGTAAAAGTGAAAATACTGTATGAATCACAACAACAAAAAATAAAAGTACCAAGATTCATGGTAACAGGAAAATCATGAATAAAATATCTACGATTCGCTAATAAGGCCACTATTACCTCGGGTGTTAATTATCTATATTTTATTAGGCAGAAAGTGTAGACCGCTTAGGGCATATCTATGTTTATTGCTGAATTGATTCGATCCTGGTGCATATTTGCATTAATTCCATGAAAATATCGATCGACTTGTAATATCACTTCGTTTACGTTCAATTAACGTCGTAATTTTCAATATTTACCCACTTAATACCATAGACCGGCTATTTCTTCAACACCCGAGAAATATTCTTTACGATCATCGTCTCTATCCACGGAAACGAGCCAACTCTGTTCTTAACAAACCAATAGTTTACGTGCTTAATTGCAATTAATACCTACTCGGATACTTGTTGCTAATTATGGTTTGTCTTAATTCTATATCGATTACAATTATGTTATGTCTTAATCAACTAATACTAATGGCTAATAATTGCTTTGTTCCGATTAGCATTATGAACACATACATCGAAGATTGAATCTTAAAATGTTTTCAGGTGGTGTATCGTAGACTTGTTTTTTAGATCACCCCAAAGAAAAAAATCAAGTTGCGTTAAGTCTGAAGTTCTTGGTGGAAGAAGTATAGTTCTCTTGAAAACAAATACAAAATCTGTTGAATGCTTCATCTTTCAACCAAGTGCGAAGTGTTTTTGTTCAAAAGCTATGAAAAATATTTATATTTACGCAATTAAAATTATGTAAAGATAGCTTCTGATTTAGATTAAGAAACATAGCTCTTGCACTGTTTAAAATATCTGTGGTGTGAAGAGTAATCTTAAAATGGTGTCAAAATCCAACACCAAGTAGTGTTAATATAACACCATGAATTATGGTTGAAAATGTTTTATACAGCAAACACCAAAACGGTGTTTATCTAAAAATATTTGAGAAGTGCACCTACACAGAAAAAAAGAAATAGTTCATTTAACTATATTAATTTAGTTGACCCATAAGTATTTATTTAAATCAACTGTGGGAAGGTTAATATACCTAAACAAAGATTAGTTTGACGGTACTAAACCAGATAGTTATTTTATTTTTTTAAATTGGTTAAATTAACCCAGAAAACTTTAGTGAAACCAACCCGCTGTATGGTTCAGTTTACTAAATATGTTGTTTGTAAAATAAGAGTTACTTCAACCTAAAGCACTCTGTTAAAACGATTAAACAATTTGCCGTGCATTCCTTGTTGCATAGTGTGTACCGATCGCGGCAAAGGCGGTGTGGATCACGTGATGTTCTTAAATCTCGCCTCTGTTGACTTACATGAAGAGTATATAAGGTGAGGTAGTCCTTTGCTTTGATGTGACACTACAAGTTGTTCGATACTAAAGAGACCTTAAATAGGTGGAAACAGCTGTCAATATTTTAAGTATTTTAAGTTGGTGGAACGCACTGAAAACATTATCTCTAGCGAGTTGAAGATTCAATTTTACCACTGGTATATACTTGTAATGCGTCAAGGAACTTCCTGTTTCTTTATTTTCCTTTTTTTCTGTGTAGTATGATTTAATTTAACCAAAAACACATTATATTTAACACAATTTACACCAGGTAAAATTTATTTTAATACTGTGTGAGTTAAATTTACACTATTTTAGTATTTAAATTTACACTGGACCAACGAACCATATTTAACACCATTTTGGTTTGTACCGATATAGACCATGTATGGTGTTAATTTGGTGTTAAAATGGTAATGAAATTTTGAACAGTGTTTGAATCAAAGTGATTTTCGTTTCTTTTAAGAGATTATTTTTTTTAGTGTAGACTAATGCCACACATATTTTGAGTAATTTCACGGTCGATCAGGAAACTGAGCCCAGTCAATTAACTTCGAAATCTTGTAGACGACTCGTCTACGAAGTGACGCGAATCGAGCCGAATGATTTACGCCGATCTCACGGCATCGAGTTGCGAATGTTTATTGCGTTTTAATTGGTTGTTTTGATGTTGTGACATGCTCACTGACGGTTAGTGTGTTGGCAGTCGGACCAAATGCAACATTGCGAAATTAAATTATTAGTGTTTATTACTTTCGAATTGTAAATATTTATCAATGTCGATACGCATCGAATTATTTCGGACGTGATCGCCCAATAATAATACGATTACTTTTCCATCTCGTAGCACTCTTTTGCAAGTCACGATTTTTATTTGTTTTTCACACGCCACAATATTTATCTCTATTAATTATATCTCTCTGCCGTTGTGGGATGATTTTCATGCCACCTCGCACAGAGGTTTAAAATTGACCAATCCCAGTGATGGTTCAAATTTTAGCTTGGGCTTGCTCTAATTTATATCACATGACTGAAGATGTGGTGGATGGCATTCTTTGTTGCAAGTTCTAGATGGTGATTCTACAAAAGTTGGGCAACTTTTGACCTCATTTCGTATATATAGTTTTCGAATAAAATTAAACAGTATTTTGTTAAGAGAACATAGATAATATAATAAATATACTGTTCCAGACCGGGCCAGTCACTTTTTCAAACAGTTTCTTAAATATCTGTGTTTTCTAAATTTGAATGCAAGGGAAGTGACGAGTATACCAGGGTACTAATTAAATACATAATTTATTGGAAAATATAAGATTTATTGCAACTTTGAGCATATTATACATTAAATATCTTAAAATCAAATAATACCACACATCAGTGGCGGCTGGTGGATTCTGGGTATACCGATATCTCAATTATTAGATATAGGATCCACACCAAATTTATATGAGTTTATTATGACATTAAATAAACAAGTTCTGCGCAAGCAGAATTTAAATTGAAGTTTGCGAAAAAAAGATAACCGACACGGTACTGATGAAAGGGATACCAATTTGAGATTATAATTCCGAATTAAGTATTTTACTGATATTTTTTATTAGTAGATGCTACTTATCAACAAATCACATATACAATAAAATATACATACGTAAGAAAATAACTACTCACCACAGTACTGAAATTTTGACTGGAACTATACGTGCATTCACCACAACTTCGCCGCTTGCATTGTTTTCAAGATGACTGCCGTGCAAAGGGCGGGCTCTGTAGGTAATTTTTTACCAACACTTGAGTTAAAACGAGGACTTGACGTTTAAACTTCAATATTTCGCAGGAATTTTGAATTTTAACATTGGACACAGAACTGACGGGTTAAAGTGAGTACAAAGATTATCAATTTTTTAAAAATCGCTATTATTCGAATCTATGATAAAATATGAAAAATGCATTATTTAATGTTTTATTGTTTGTAGTGAAATTGAAAAATTTAAGATAAATTGAATATATTTTAACACGCCAAGGTACTGATGTTTTGAATATTTATTATGTTTTCTACAAACGCGCTTTTGAAAAAATACATTAAAATATGGTGAACAAGTTAAAAAAAACCTGTTTTTCTTTTAAATTTAAAAAAAATAGTGTACGTTGAACTTCTTGTATTTGGATCACTGTGCATAAGAATTAAACAATTTATTATTAGTGCTTTCAGCGCCTATCTACAGGCCATCGACGGTTCGCGTTAATTTTATATCATCATTTATTTATTAGTATGGGACGTGGGGCATATTATTAATTTTTTTTATCGAGATAACAATCGATTAACGTTTGGAAAACAAATATCACGTCTCGATTGAAACTTGACGTACTAATTTTATTATTATAATGGGGGATTGTAGATGGGATGTACAGTTTTCTCGCATTTGGTGTTGTGAAATTTTTAGTTGTTGCTTTCTAATCAACAAGCAAAATTGCAGCTCCAATTTGTGCTGAAACACTGTATAAGGAAAAATAAAATTAATCACTGGGTATGGATATGGCTGAATGAGTGGTCGTTAAGTTCTATTCCTTGAAAATATCAAGCAATGTTCTTGTTAAGTGTCTGATTACATTTGATACCTTAACTGTGTTATTATGTACAAATTAATTATTCTGAACTCTCTTAAAATGAATTAGTCAAAAATATCTAATTACACTCACAGGCAAAATAATCGATCCACACAAATTTTCGATGAATTTTAATCGCAAATAACTTTTTTATTTGGTGTCGGATTTAAACGAATATTAAAGAATATTGTAGATAAATTAATTATTCTGAACTCTCTTAAAATGAATTAGTCAAAAATATCTAATTACACTCACAGGCAAAATAATCGATCCACACAAATTTTCGATGAATTTTAATCGCAAATAACTTTTTTATTTGGTGTCGGATTTAAACGAATATTAAAGAATATTGTAGATAAATTAATGGACAATCGCTCACGTTTTAAAAAATTACTAAAAAATAGACGTACGTTTATAATATATAGGTTTAAACAAAAAGATGTTTTTTACCATAAGTTTAAGACACTCTGTAGAGTGGCAAAACCGTATATTGTTCTAAATTAAGTTTTATTTATCAAGTCACATCTATTCTTAACAGTTTTGTTTTTGGTTCACCTCGATATAATTATTTTGGTGAAAAATATGGATGTTTTAAGAAAACATTGCAATTTCAAATATTTTTCAACAATTAAGGTTGCTATGGTCCATCCATAGGCTATGAAGAATAACAGTGACAATTTTGTTGAATCATCCCATACTTGGACATGTCATACACGGCTTTCGAAAGCTATCAAATTGTTTTTTGCAAATTAATGTTTAAATTTTGAGGTGTCTTCTTACTTTAAAAAATGGAAATGTCTCCGAATGATGTTGCCAGAGCCATTAATTTAATCCAGGATGGACGGTCACAGTATTACGTGGCAAGTGTTTTAAACGTCACAATAAGTAAAGTACAAAGGGCAACATCAGTCGGAGACATTTTTAAAAGTAAGAAGACACCTCAAAATTAACACATTAATTTACAAAAAACAATTTGATATCTTTTGAAAGCTGTATATGACATGTCCAAGTATGGGATGATTCAACAAAACTGTCACTGTCATCCTCCATAGGCTATGGATGGACCATAGCAACCTTAGTTTTTCATTCAGGAAAAATATTGGAAATTGCAATGTTTTTTTAAAAAAACCCATATTTTTTACAAAAATAAATATATGAAGGTGAACCAAAAACAAAACGGTTAAAAATACCACTCTACAGAGTGTCTTAAACTTATGGTAAAAAACATATTTTTGTTTAAACCTGTATATTATAAACGTACGTGTATTTTTTAGTAATTTTTAAAATGTGAGCGATTCTCCATTATTGTATCTACAATATTCTTTAATATTTGTTTAAATCCGAAATCAAATAAAAAAGTGATTTGCCATTGAAATTCATCGAAAATTTGTGTGGATCGATTATTTTGCCTGTGAGTGTATTTGTACACATATCAGAATATACAATGGAAGAATTTGGAAAATTAATTTTCATCGTTCGGGCGCCTCCACATGCCACTTCGTAGGTGTACAGATTAATAGAGGAGATAAGGTGTAAGTCTCTTTACCCCTCGCAGGGGTACCTTTCTGGTGGGTGAAATATCGCACCCCGGCACGAGATTTACGCGTCAGATTGGCCAGCACACTCGATGAACTTGTCACGGAGAGTTTTTACCCTACCTGTGCGATACCCTGGGAAATTATAATGAGACACATTAAATATGAAGGTTATTTGTTTTAAGTTTATTTAACAATGAAAATTATTCACCCCTTTATCTTGATAAATATAACTATATATAGAGTGATATAAAGTGCCTTTTTTCCACAAAAAAATCCTGTAGAAACTTGGTAAATTTATTGAGAAACATTTTCGCTAATGTATAAGGTAACTTCAAAATTCAAACACCCAGAATATTGTTTATGTTGGATTTGAAATTTTGATTTTTCTGAAAATAAGTCATCATAACATGAAGTATTTGCTTGAATCCAGTTTTCAAGGATAATAAATCTTTCCCAATTAAAAGAATACTTTCGAATGCCATAAAAAATACTCGTCCATAATAATAATGAAGCGAAATGAAAATTAATGATGATTTATAACATATCCAAAGTGGTTATTAATTAATTCCTACATACCCTGGTATAAATATTTAAATACGAACATATAATTTGAATAATTACAAGCATTATGACAGAAAAATTTATTGTTTCCTTGTATTTCATCATTAATTAGTGAACTAATTATTTTTATCGATAAATTGGATTCATTTGTTGCTAAGTCTGAGATCCATATTATATAACACTTCCATTTCAGAGTTTCAGAAGATGAAATTTTCCTCCTTTTCAGCATTAAGTGCGTTACTGAACTTTTTTCCTTTTCTTTCAGCTGTATCTTTCTATTCTTCTTTGCTACTGCTACTTAAAGTCTTCTCTTTGATTTTGAAGATTCAACAATGCTATCAATCACTATACATCATATAAGACAATATCGCACATGGACTGCAGTATAAATGAAGATAAATTTCCCCTTTCATTTCGTCGTTTTGTGGTTTAATCTGAAGGATTTGTGTTAAGCGGGTAACAAGTAACAATTCATAGGAACAATATTGTTCCGCCTTAGCGTTTCTTCGAAGAGGAAACGTTATAACAAGCAGCAACAGACAAAGTCGAGTACATTGTTCACCCACGCACCAACATTCTCTTCTAGAGCCTCTGTGGTGATTTTAACAAGCAATATTCCACCTCAACTGAAGATACGAGGTCCATCGAGATATGACGCTGAGGAAAGTTGAAGCAAGGCATCACTTTTAGAGAGTTCCTCGTATGTTGTTCGTCTTTATTTTTAATTCTCCTGCCACGGTACTGATGAAGATGTCTACTGAGCAGGTTACATAGCGACAGCTGTTTAAATCGCAGCAGGCGTTCGTTACGTTGGGCGCCCGCTGGGCACCGTCGCTTCCCCCTCCCCACCGACGGTACCAGGGGTACCAACCGGCCGAAGGCATGCGCGAAAGAAGGCTTCAAGGGTAATTAGCGCGAAGGATGCTAATTGCCAGGATTTATGGCTATCGTTTTGAACAAGTTGGTTTTATGGAAAAATAAAAAATGGATGAGTTTTTAAAAACGTCTCGTAACATCAAAATAATTTCAACTCAATTAGGAGGTGGCTTTAAGCCAATTATAACCCGATTGAAAGCATCATGCTTAACATACCTATTCTGACTGAAACTTAATTATTCTTGTGCTGGATATTTATCAAAAAGGGACATCTGTTTATTATTCGATTCTAATTATTATAGTTTTTTTAACTTGGGCTTAAATACGGTGAATTGTTAAGGAATGCATAAATATTTCGATGAATTTCATTCGGAAATAACTTTTTTATTTGATGTCGGATTTAAACGAATATTAAAGAATATTGTAGATACATTAATGGAGAATCGCTCACATTTTAAAAATTACTAAAAAATACACGTACGTTTATAATATACAGGTTTAAACAAAAATATGTTTTTTACCATAAGTTTAAGACACTCTGTAGATTGGAAAAACCGTATATTGTTCTAATTAAGTTTTATTTATCAAGTCACATCTTTTGGAAAATATGGATTTTTTAAAATAACATTGCAATTTCCAATATTTTCCTGTATGAAGAACTAAGGTTGCTATGGTCCATCCATAGCCTACGGAGGATGACAGTGACAGTTTTGTTGAAAATTGCAATGTTTTAAAAAAAAATCCAATTTTCCACAAAAATAAATATATCAAGGTGAACCAAAAACAAAACTGTTAAAAATAGAGGTGACTTGATAATTAAAACTTAATTTAGAACAATATACGGATTTGCCACTCTACAGAGTGTCTTAAACTTATGGTAAAAAACATCTTTTTGTTTAAACCTGTATATTATAAACGTACGTCTATTTTTTAGTAACTTTTTAAAATGTGAGCGATTGTCCATTAATTTATCTACAATATTCTTTAATATTCGTTTAAATCCGACATCAAATAAACAAGTTATTTGCGATTGAAATTCATCGAAAATTTGTGTGGATCGATTATTTTGCCTGTGAGTGAAGTATTTGTTTGCAACATGGAAAAATTATGAAATAAATTCATTAAAAAATTTGTCTTTTTTCGTCAATTTCAAAATAATGTGAGAAGTTTTGTCATTAAAAATTTTATGAAAAATATAAAATAATGTTAGAGAGTTTAGTGTTAAATTTTAATTGCTTAATGTTAATGCTTTAAAAAATTTGAATTAGTCATATAACCAGCATACAACAATTTTAATAGTTTGCGAAATGTGCGAAATATAAAATAATTATTTTTTATTGTTCTTGAAACAATTATTTTTTCTTGAAGTAATTAAAATTACCTCCAATTAGTAATTGGCAATTACTCATGTGCAAAGTGTTTTTCTTCAAAAGCTATGAAAATTATTTATATTCACGAAATTCATTCAAGATATATTACAATTATCCCATTAGCATGTCAATTTTCTAACAAAATCTTGTAGCTTCTGATACACGTGTTTAGCAGTGTTGCCAACTCAGTAGATTTTCTACTAGATCTGGTGGGAAACAATAAAAAAATCCACCATGGTGGATTTTCTAGTAGATTTAGTATAAATTAGTTGTTTTTCAATATAACGATTTTTTTAAGTTTAATTGTCAAAAGTTTAAGAATATTAATTACAAAAAGTCACTAGATTTTTAGAGTCCCTATAAAGTTTAAACATGGATTCTTTTGACTTAATCTGATTATTTTTAAATATATAATAATATTTATTATTATTTATAGAAGGTATATTTATTTTATTTTGTGTTGTTTCTTTTTCAAATAAATTGTGCTCTTATAGTTTATCAAAAAATAAACCCCCCCTGACACTATCTAATTTCTGGCTAATTTAGGCTTTTGGTAGAACTACTTCATCTCATGTTGGCAACACTGGTGTTTAGTACGTTTTGTATCATTGCAACTTGCAATTCGCCATTTTCTAGGGGCAGTGATATAATATTATAATTCTATTACCTATAGGTATATCTAATAAACATTTTGCATTATACTTTCACAGTGGAGTTGGAATCATTAAAACTTTTTTTAAATAAATGAAATTTAATTAATTTGTTTCATATTTTTAAGGTAAGGTATTAATTAAAATATGTAGTAAAACATTTATGTTAAATTATATTTAGGTATGTTAGTTTATTGGTGTTGGTATAAAAAACGTTTGTTGATATCAAACAATAAATGTCTTATTTTATTTAAATATTTTTTTTCTAAACCTCTTTTTCAGTTAAGACAAATTTTCTTTCTTGGAAAATTCCTTATAAAAATATTTATTATTTATATTTAGATTATTTATTAGTTTTATTGTTTGTGTTATACTTAGAAATATATACGGAACGACGTATTAAGTTACTACATTGTCTTTTAGTGGTCAACAGGCACCAATCCGTGAACAATAAATAAGACAGCACCAACATATTAAAAGCCCATAGAAAAACGTGTAGGTTTCGTTAATTTCAAAATAAAAATAATTAATAGAGCGATAAAGTGTTGTACTTTATGTGAATTGGATTGCTGGATAAATGTCATTAGCATAATTCTAAGGTTGTAAACTGACTGAAATAAGAATTTGTTTCATAAATTTCAGATGTAATGATTTTTCGAATTTTACTGACGTTAAAGTGCTTGGAGTGGTCTTCTCATGTTGTTTGCCAATTTATGGTAATGCACTTTTTTTTATTTAAAAGCCTATAGCAAACACGATTGTTTTTAACATGTTAACCTACACAAATTTACTAATTTTTTGTTATATTACATAGATCGAAATCACTTTAGGCAACTATAATTACTTCAAAGTTCAAACGTATGTATACATAAAAATGTATATGGGTGATTCCAGAAAAGTTGGGCAACTTTTGACCTCATTTTGTTTATATAGTTTTCGGAGAAAATTAAACAGTATTTTGTTATGAGAACATAGATAATATAATAAATATACTGTTCCAGACCGGGCCAGTCACTTTTTCAAACAGTTTCTGAAATATCTGTGTTTTCTAAATTTGAATGCAAGGGAAGTGACGAGTATACCAGGGTACTAATTAAATACATAATTTATTGGAAAATATAAGATTTATTGCAACTTTGAGCATATTATACATTAAATATCTTAAAATCAAATTATACCACACATCAGTGGCGGCTGGTGGATTTTGGGTATACCGATATCTCAATTAATAATTATGGGACCCACACCAAATTTATATGAGTTTATAATGACATTAAATAAACAAGTTCTGCGCAAGCAGAATTTAAATTGAAGTTTGCGATAAAAAGATAACCGAAACATCGAACATGGAACTGACGACACGGTACTGATGAATGGGATACAAATTTGAGATTATAATTCGGAATTAAGTATTTTACTGATATTTTTTATTAGTGGATGCTACTTATCAACAAATCACATATAGCCTTATATAAATTACAATGAAATATATATACGTAAGAAAATAAGTACTTACCACAGTACTGAAATTTTGACGTGCATTCACCACAACTTCGCCGCTTGCATTGTTTTCAAGATTACTGTCGTGCAAAGGGCGGGCTTTGTAGGTAATTTTTTACCAACACTTGAGTTAAAACGAGGACTTGACGTTTCAACTTCAATATTTCGCAGGAATTTTGAATTTTAACATTGGACACAGAACTGACGGGTAAAAGTGAATACAAAGATTATCAATTTTTAAAAAATTGCTATTATTCGAATCTTTGATAAAATATGAAAAATACATTATTTAATGTTTATAGTTTGTAGTGAAATTGAAAAATTTAAGATAAATTGAATATATTTCAAAATAAAATCACTGAAATATTTGATTCAGGAGTTGTGACACGCCAAGGTACATAAAAATGTATATGCATTTTTAATTAATTACTGAAAATAATGATTGTAGATAAAAGAAACACTTAAAGCAGAATTCATAAATAAAATCACGAAGATTAGAATTTCAATTGTTCTTGAAATGCGTTCAATTTTCTTATCGGAGTTTTTAATTGCCTTTTAGGAATAATGGTCTAGCCAATGCAAAATCCGCCCACATAAATTTATTTTAATATATTGTTCCGATTACCAATTTCATTTTTGTATAAATAAATTAACGATCAATCGGTATTTGATACCCCCAATTATTCAGCCTCCACGAAGTCCAGACTTAACTATTATAGAGATATTAATTATTAATTTTTTTATTATTATATCATAATATTATACTATATGCAACATTGTAAGTAATGTTTAGTGTTTATTTGCATTACTTAAATATTGAACTGTAAATTTTGTATTGTTGCTTAATAGTTGAGAATGTTCCAAGCTTTGACTCGTAAGTAATTTATATTGTACCTGGAAAGTTATAGGACGGTAAATAAATTGTGCCAGGGAAAATAATAGAGACATATATAAGCGAGAAAACACAAATGTGTATTTGGATAAGTTGAATGGAAGTGTCATAATAAACATCTTTATAAATTAGTAATGGAATGAGGCCTTTATACGCCATAACACTCAGTAGATGTTAAATGTATTCATAAAATACATCAAGGCACTGGCCTACGTGCTTACCCACATATATCAAAAATATTTATGCCTTTTTTATTGATGTAAAATTTCGATTAAATCCAAATTAAATATTTTAATGCCATGACACACCCAGTTTGTTCCAAGACGCCGTTAAACCTACATTATCACATCCAACCTATCCGCAGGGTGCCCAACGAAATATTACCATAAATATCAAAATCGATATTGACCACAAAATTTATTTAAATCTGAGTTTTTTACCAAATTTGGCAATTTTAACATGTCTCTTAAAAGAAATGAAAATCACTTTGATTCAAAAGAGGTATGTTTCTTAATCTTAATCAGAAACTATATTTACATAATTTTTTTTTTTTTTAATTACTTAAATTCTCCTCACCACATGGGCCTTTTGATTTTAATTAATGAAATTTGGGTCATTTTCAAGAAACACCCGCTTTCAGGAAAATGAAGATCAAAATATTTTTTTTGCTTAAATTGACTTTTGGTTGGATTTTTATAAATGTTTGTTTACTTACATTTAAGACAGGCAGTGCACTTTTTATTTTTTTTACGTTTTTTTTCAGAAAAATGTGTTTAGCTAGCTTTATATATCTCCACTGTGTTACCAATTTGAAATCCAAAATAAATAAAATAAGTTGTTATAAAAATAAATTGAAATAAAATGTACTTAGTTCACAAACTTTCGACTCCATTTTTTTATTTTATTTTTTATTAAAAATTGTATGCTTTTTTTTAAATATGTATGATCGTTAAGTTACTTTTTAAAAGAAACCATTCCGATTCTTTGTTAAAAAAACAGTACCATTGATATTTTCTTTTAGTCACTGTATTAGTGAATTAAACTCTAATTTATAAACACGTATTACCAAGTGATAGTGTATAAAAATCATTTTAAGTATATTTTTAACAAAAACTAAAAAAAGTAACGAAATAGACATTGGTGTCACAACGGACAGGGGTACACAAAGGACTTATCAGATAACGTAAAAAAAACTATATAGGGTGGTACGATTTTAGAGTAATGCATAAACAAAATCCCTCATAATGGTGCTCACTTGCTGAATATCAACTTAGATTTCTAAATTGTAGACACCCTTTTTCTTTGACTATAAGCTGGTGAAGGTCCCTTTTAGTACTTTTATATTGCGTGAAATTTTTCCTTGGATGTAATCTATATCATGAGTTGTAATTACAAATAATTTTAAATTGGTTAATCATAAACTACTTTTAATAAAAGCGACGGTAAATATCCACTTTGTTGTCGAAAAATTCTATTGCGTTACCCTAAATTCCATTGCCTTACCATAAGGTAACATAGTGGACTCGGTAACGCAGTGGACAAAGTTTTGTAAAACCATTTTTAAAAAATAATAATAAGACATTATAGTCATTAATTACTCTCAATGAGCTTTAGTGCCCTAAAAATAGTATTTTTTCTTACCCTATTTTTATTATTTTTTTGAGTAACTTAGCGGACAAACAGTTATTACATTCGCGTTACCCGCACCTGTTTCAACTGATATCTTCTTCCTGATTGAATAAATAAATTCAGCTGAGTAATGTGTACGTCCGAACATCATTTGTTGATCACTTGAGTACCAAAAAAGTTGCCATATATAAGTTTTTTTTAATATTCTATCGGTAACGCGACGGACGTAACGCAACGGAAAAAATGTCTGGGACATGAGTCAAATTTAAAAAAAGTAGATTAAAATTAATTATTTTATATATAAATTGTTTACTGTATTAACTAAGGATGTTATGGATTGCTATAAAGCAACACAAAGTTCTGGTTATTCAATATTAAAAAAAAAACATGTATGTAAGTTTTATAAAACGCTAATTGGACATGCAAAAATGTGTGTTTCACAAGTTTCAAAATTAAAAAAAAAATATTCTGAAATAACTAAACAAAAATTTTCTGAAAAAGTTTACCAAATACTCTTTTATGCTAAAATATTGTTTCTTGCCGCTAATAATTTTTTATTTAGAGGTACAACTGTGTGGCTATAACGATAATCAAAAACATAACTTAACACCAAATATTAGTTTCTTGAAAGCAATAAAGAGAGAAAATTATTTGTCTTTGGGCTTAATTTCATTTTAAAAGGATCAGTCTGCATAAATAAGGCCTCAGACCCAAATGAATTCAAAATCAATTGGTAAAAGATGCTAATTCGTAAAAATGAGCCTGTTTCACGGTGTATGATGGTAGTGTTATAACATTAAAATATATGAATTTAAGTGAGGGATTTTGTCAAATTTAAATACATTATCATATTTTATGCTTCATTAGATTAGGTTTAAAAAATAATAGCTTCTATTCAAAATAAATAAAGTAGTTTTAGCAATGCATTAAAACTTCAAAAGCTAAAGGATTTCTATTCTATTGGTCTTATAATATAAATGAAAACAAATATTTCTACATTATTTATTCTACTGCTGGTTGACATATTCTGAATGATATTTCCTGAAGAGAACAGCTTCTGTACTAGCCAAATTTGCTTGTTTATATACTTTTTATAAACCAAACGATTTTACCAAAAAATCTTCTACAAAATTTTCAACTTGATCAAACAATTCCTCTCCTTTCGTTGGTTTTCTTTCATTAGGAACTGCCATGATCGTAACGCAGTAATTTTGTGGTTCTTGAGGTTTCACATGCTTATTTTTTGTCATCTTTGACTTGACTTTAGGCAACGGGGTTGTAGTTAATTGAGTGGTGGTGGATGAAGTTATAGGTACACTGGTTGTTGAATTTGGAATTGTTGTGGTTGGTGTTGTAGATTGTGTAATATTTGTAGTGGGGCTCGGGTATGTAGTCATTAAATCAATCGTTGTTGTTGGTGTTGTATTGGTTGTGGTAGTTATTGGTATTGCATCAGTTGTAGTTGGATATTCTGTAGCATTATCAACAACGCTTCTGGACGGCCTGCTTGAATTAAAATTCTCGACAATGATGGTGTTATTCACGTAAGTCACAGTGCCATTTATTTTCGCGGTGGATATACAGGGAATGCTTACCGTGGTAGCATTCTGAGGATTGTTCTTGCATCTTGGATCTTTAGAATTTACGCAAGGTATCGTGCTTGTAACACAGTTGGTATCTTTTTCGTCTTTGCAAGGTACTGTGGCGGATATACTGGCCACACACATTATAACTCCTTGTTCCGTACATAAGGATCTTGTGTTAGCTGGGCAAATGCTTCCACTATCACCAACACAACCTACCACAGTGTTTGGTTCTATGATCCGTTCCCTTTCTATGATTCTTTCGTTGTTGTTGTGGTAATAGTGGTGGACGGTATAGTGGTCATACCTTGGCCTGTATCCATCATAGGAGTTATGGAAATAGTAATACGTCGGGTTTCTTACTCTACCTAAGGTATATCCCAAATAGAAGCCTAAACTTGTGCTTCCGGTATCCGAGTTGTGGTAGTGATAACTCGGGTATCCGTAGCTCCAACTTGGTGATGGACTATGCACGATGTTGTTATTATTGATTATAACGTTGCTTCCAGCATTATGACTGGGCGGATAGTGGCCTGGATAGGCTGGTGGGGGATATCCGTGACCTGGATATGCTGGTGGAGGGTATCCGTGACCTGGATAGGCTGGTGGAGGATATCCGTGACCCGGATATGCAGGCGGATATGATGGAGGTCCTTGGAATGTTCCTTGAGTGTAACTTGGTTTAGGAGGGCCTTGTGCTTTAATAAATCGTAGTTATTACAAAATTTCTAAAGATTGTAAATATCTTACGTGCACTTCCCAAGGTTGGTTTTTTCTGAGATGTTAAAATGCTGCCGTGAGTTTTGCCCGAATTGTCTAAAATTAATTTTTCAGTTTTCTATAAGAACAACGCGTTTGTACTCACGTAAAGGTTTAGAATTTAGTGGAGGTCCTTTTGGTGCTGGCTTTGCATTTGACGATGGAGATGGATAAGATGGGTAAGAAGGTCTTAAGCCAGGTTTAGATACCGATGGGCCTGCCGGGTGCCATCCTACGTTGGGTCCAGCAGGTTTTGCTGATGGACGAGCGGGAGAAGGAAGAGAGGGGTAAGGATGGGAAGGGCGGGAAGGAGGAGAGTAAGAAGGGCGGGAAGGAGAAGAGTAAGAAGGAGAAGAGTAAGAAGGGCGGGAAGGAGAAGAGAAAGAAGGGTAGGAAGGGCGGGAAGGAGAAGAGTAAGAAGGGAGGGAAGGAGAAGGGTGGGAAGGAAAAGAGTAAGAAGGCCGGGAAGGGGAGGGGTGGGAAGGAGAAGAGTAAGAAGGGCGGGAGGGGGAATGATAAGAAGGGCGGGAAGGAGAAGGTCGAGAATAAGATGATGAGGAATGCCTTGAACCTAAAACATAACCTTTTGTTTGTTTGCGTTTCTCTTATTTAGGAAAATAAGCAAGTTTTGTATCTTTAACTTTATTTTTAATGATTTTTTTAAATTTGACTCAAATGTATTAAGCTTAAAGTTTGTATAAAGCTGATTCAAATAAATTATAACTCAAATAGAGAATATTGGAATTTGTATTTATTGTTTATGTAGTATATTTTTAAAGATTAGCGTATTAAATTTATTTAACTAAACTTAAACTTACCTCCACCAGATCTTCTGGAATCACAAACCCCCAATATATACAACAACACCACACAAAAATATAAAGATTTTTTTCTCATTTTAATAAACCGTCATTAATAAACTCTTATTGAGAGTATACTTCGGACTAAAATTTTTCTGATATTTTTTGATAAATATTTCAAGTCACAGGTCAAGGTAAGGTTTTATTTTAGTAGCAATTTTATCGTTATTAAGTCATTGGCGCCAAGAATTTATCTAATAATTTCGGGACTAAAATGTTATAAAGTCACAGCTTGTCAATGTGTATTTAAAAGGTCACTTAGGGTCATGAAACTGGGGCAAAAAATAATACATTACACAAATTCCGTCAATAGTATAACTTTTCAAAATTTTAAAAGCCCTTCCACTTATTAAGAGGCCTCCGATCCATTTATAAAACCGTTGACATTTTTTTAGTATTTTCAAAATAATTAAATTTGTATGACAGCGTAAGTATAATAATTTAAAAAATCTTTTTTAAGATAGGTATATGTTGAAAATTCAAAGGGTTCTTGCTGTTTTTTTCACAAGACTTATAAAAACAATAAGGTCTTTTAATTATTAGGCCAATTAAATTTGATAAGTACAATGATGTGTTAAATATTTTAATGATTTATTATTGAACATTACGATACCTGCATCGACTGGATATCTAAATATTTTAAGATTTTGTAAAAACACTTAATTTTTCCAATACCTTAATTTCGACATTATTTTAAAACTTATACTATTATTTTGCCAATTTAAAAAATATTTAGAGTACCTACAGCCAAATTTTTTGCTTATAAACCAAACGATTTTACCAAAAAATTGTCTACAAAATGTTCAACTTCATCAAACAATACCTCTCCTTTCGTTGGTTTTCTTTCATCAGGAACTGCCATAATCGTAACGCAGTAATTTTGTGGTTCTTCAGTGGATAAAATTTTGGGGACACTGGTTGTTGAATTTGGAATTGTTGTTGTTGGTGTTGTAGATTGTGTAATATTTGTTGTTGAGCTCGGGTATGTAGTCATTAAATCAATTGTTGTCGGTGGTGTTGTAGTTTGTATAATATTTGTTGTGGAGCTCGGGTATGTAGTCATTAAATCAATAAATGTTGTCGCTGGTGTTGTAGTCATTAAATCAATTATTGTTGTAGCTGGTGTTGTAGTTTGTGTAAAATGTGTTGTGGTGCTCGGGTATGTAGTCATTAAATCAACTGTTGTAGTTTGTGTAATATTTGTTGTGGAACTCGGGTATGTAGTTATTGGTATTGCATCAGTTGTAGTTGGATAATCTGTAACATTATCAAGAACACTCCTGGCAGGCCTGCTTGCAAGAAAACTCTCGACAATGATGGTGTTATCCACGTAAGTCACAGTGCCATATATTTTCGCGGTGGATATACAGGGAATGCTTACTGTGGTAAACTTCTGAGGATTGCCCTTGCATTTTGGATCTTCAGAATTTACGCAAGGTATCGTGCTTGTAACACAGTTGGTATCTTTTTCGTCTTTGCAAGGTACTGTGGCGGATATAAGGGCCACACACATTATAACTCCTTGATCTGTGCACAAGGATCTTGTGTTAGCTGGGCAAATGCTTCCACTATCACCAACACATCCTACCACAGTGTTTGGTTCTATGATTCGTTCTCTTCCTATGATTGTTTCGTTGTTGTTGTGGTAATAATGGTGGACAGTATAGTGGTCATACCTTGGCCTGTATCCATCATAGGAGTTGTGGGAATAGTAATACGTTGGGTTTTTCACTCTACCTAAGGTATATCCTAAATAGAAACCTAAACTTGTGCTTCCAGTATCCGCTCTTTGGTAGTGATAACTCGGGTATCCAATCCAATTATTATTTATATCCTTTCTTCCAGTATTACTTGGCGGATAGTGACCTGGATAAGCTGGTGGAGCATGTCCTGGATAATAAGTTTGTTGTGAAAATGGTGGATTTCCTTGGAATGTTCCTTGAGTGTAACTTAATTTAGGAGGTCCTTGTGCTTTAATAAATTGTAGTTAATACAAAACTTTTAAAGATTTTAATTATTCTTACGTGCATTTCCTGAGGTTGTTTTTTTCTGAGACGTTAAAATGCTGCCATGAGTTTTGCCCGAATTTTCTAAAATTATTTTTTTAGTTTTCCAAAAGATTAACATAGTTTTACTTACTTAAAGGTTTAGATTTTACTGGAGATCCTTTTGGTGCTGGCTTCGCATTTGGTCTTAAAGCAGGTTTAGAGACCGATGAGCCTGCAGGTTGCGATCCTACGTTTGGTCCTTCAGGTTTTGCTGATGATCGTGTGGGAGAAGGAGAAGGGTGGGAGGAAGCTGATGGAGGTCCTCGGAATTTTCCTTGATCGTAACTTGGTTTAGGAGGACCTTGTGCTTAAATAAATTGTAGTTAATACAAAACTTCTAAAGATTTTAATTATTCTTACTAGAATTTCCTAAGGTTGTGTTTTTCTGAGATGTTGGAATCCTGTCATGAGTTTTGCCCGAATTCACTAAAAATAACTTTTAAGTTTTCCAAAAGAACAACATGTTTTTACTTACGCAAAGGTTTAGATTCTACTGGAAGTCCTTTTGGTGCTGGCTTCGCTTTTGGCGAAGGAGATGGATAAGATGGGTAAGAAGGTCTTAAGCCAGGTTTAGATACAGATGGGCCTGCAGGGTGCCATCCTACGTTGGGTCCTGCAGATTTTGCTGATGGGCGAGCAGGAGAAGGAAGAAGGGAGGGGGAAGGATGCGAAGAGTGGGATGAAGAAGAGTTAGAAGGGCGAGAGGAAGCTGGTGAAGCAGGTCCCGGATAATAAGTTTGTTGTGGATATGGTTGCGGTCCTCGGAATGTCCCTTGTGCTTTAATAAATTGTAGTTAATACAAAACTTCTAAAGATTTTAATTATTCTTACTCGAATTTCCTAAGGTTGTGTTTTTCTGAGATGTTGGAATCCTGTCATGAGTTTTGCCCGAATTCTCTAAAAATAACTTTTAAGTTTTCCAAAAGAACAACATGTTTTTACTTACGCAAAGGTTTAGATTCTACTGGAAGTCCTTTTGGTGCTGGCTTCGCATTTGGCGAAGGAGTTGGATAAGATGGGTAAGAAGATCTTAAGCCAGGTTTAGAGACCGATGGGCTTGCAGGTTGCCATCCTACGTTGGGTCCTGCAGATTTTGCTGATGGGCGAGCGGGAGAAGGATGCGAAGAGTGGGATGAAGAAGAGTTAGAAGGGCCAGAGGAAGCTGGTGGAGCATAATAAGTTTGTTGTGGATATGGTTGCGGTCCTCGGAATGTCCCTTGTGCTTTAATAAATTGTAGTTAATACAAAACTTCTAAAGATTTTAATTATTCTTACTCGAATTTCCTAAGGTTGTGTTTTTCTGAGATGTTGGAATCCTGTCATGAGTTTTGCCCGAATTCTCTAAAAATAACTTTTAAGTTTTCCAAAAGAACAACATGTTTTTACTTACGCAAAGGTTTAGATTCTACTGGAAGTCCTTTTGGTGCTGGCTTCGCATTTGGCGAAGGAGTTGGATAAGATGGGTAAGAAGATCTTAAGCCAGGTTTAGAGACCGATGGGCTTGCAGGTTGCCATCCTACGTTGGGTCCTGCAGATTTTGCTGATGGGCGAGCGGGAGAAGGATGCGAAGAGTGGGATGAAGAAGAGTTAGAAGGGCCAGAGGAAGCTGGTGGAGCATAATAAGTTTGTTGTGGATATGGTTGCGGTCCTCGGAATGTCCCTTGTGCTTTAATAAATTGTAGTTAATACAAAACTTCTAAAGATTTTAATTATTCTTACTCGAATTTCCTAAGGTTGTGTTTTTCTGAGATGTTGGAATCCTGTCATGAGTTTTGCCCGAATTCTCTAAAAATAACTTTTAAGTTTTCCAAAAGAACAACATGTTTTTACTCACGCAAAGGTTTAGATTCTACTGGAAGTCCTTTTGGTGCTGGCTTCGCATTTGGCGAAGGAGTTGGATAAGATGGGTAAGAAGATCTTAAGCCAGGTTTAGAGACCGATGGGCTTGCAGGTTGCCATCCTACGTTGGGTCCTGCAGATTTTGCTGATGGGCGAGCGGGAGAAGGATGCGAAGAGTGGGATGAAGAAGAGTTAGAAGGGCCAGAGGAAGCTGGTGGAGCATAATAAGTTTGTTGTGGATATGGTGAAGGTCCTCGGAAGGTTCCTTGTGCTTTAATAAATTGTAGTTAATACAAAACTTCTAAAGATTTTAATTATTCTTACTCGAATTTCCTAAGGTTGTGTTTTTCTGAGATGTTGGAATCCTGTCATGAGTTTTGCCCGAATTCTCTAAAAATAATTTTTTAGTTTTCCAAAAGAACAACATGTTTTTACTTACTTAAAGGTTTAGATTGGACTGACTTTGCATTTGGCGATAAAGATTGACTTTTCTTCGTTGGGTTCCATCCTTTGTCAGCTTTAGGAGACCCTGAAGTTTTTTGTTTGGCCAAAGATGATTTTGAAACCTTGGAATGGTGAATCTGTTTTGCTGATGGTAAGAAGATCGGAATGGAGAGTATGGAGTTAATACAAAATATCTAAAGATTATAATTATTCTTACTTGAATTTCCTAAGCTTGTTTTTTTCTGAGATGTTTTGCCCGAATTCTCTAAAATTAATTTTTAGTTTTCCAAAAGAACAACATGTTTTTACTTACTTCTAGGTTTAGATTTTCCTTGATTACTTTTTGGTGTTTGCTTTGCATTTAGTAAGTCAGGTGTAGAGTACGGTAGGCCTGCTGGACTTTGCTTTGGTGTTTTCCGCTCAATGTTTACTTTGGTAGACTTTCCTGTGGGCAAAAATGATTTTAAAGGGCCAATCTGTTCTGCCGATGGACAAGGGACAAAAAGAGAATTGGATGATGAGAATATTGGAGTTTGTATTTAATGTTTTTTTTCATACCATTTAACTAAACTAAAAACTTACCCGATCTCCTGGAATCACAAACCCCCAATATAAACAACACCACACAAAAATACAAAAAAAAGTTTCTCATTTTAACAAACCGTCATTAATACACTCCTATTGGGAGTATACTTCGGACTAACTAAAATTTTTCTGAAATTTTTTGATAAAATTTTGATAAATATTTCTTAAGTCACAGGTGATTTTGAAACCTTGGAATGGTGAATCTGTTTTGCTGATGGTAAGAAGTTCGGGATGGAGAGTATGGGGTTAATACAAAATATCTAAAGATTATAATTATTCTTACTTGAATTTCCTAAGCTTGTTTTTTTCTGAGATGTTTTGCCCGAATTCTCTAAAATTAATTTTTAGTTTTCCAAAAGAACAACATGTTTTTACTTACTTCTAGGTTTAGATTTTCCTTGATTACTTTTTGGTGTTTGCTTTGCATTTAGTAAGTCAGGTGTAGAGTACGGTAGGCCTGCTGGACTTTGCTTTGGTGTTTTCCGCTCAATGTTTACTTTGGTAGACTTTCCTGTGGGCAAAAATGATTTTAAAGGGCCAATCTGTTCTGCCGATGGACAAGGGACAAAAAGAGAATTGGATGATGAGAATATTGGAGTTTGTATTTAATGTTTTTTTTCATACCATTTAACTAAACTAAAAACTTACCCGATCTCCTGGAATCACAAACCCCCAATATAAACAACACCACACAAAAATACAAAAAAAAGTTTCTCATTTTAACAAACCGTCATTAATACACTCCTATTGGGAGTATACTTCGGACTAACTAAAATTTTTCTGAAATTTTTTGATAAAATTTTGATAAATATTTCTTAAGTCACAGGTGATTTTGAAACCTTGGAATGGTGAATCTGTTTTGCTGATGGTAAGAAGTTCGGGATGGAGAGTATGGGGTTAATACAAAATATCTAAAGATTATAATTATTCTTACTTGAATTTCCTAAGCTTGTTTTTTTCTGAGATGTTTTGCCCGAATTCTCTAAAATTAATTTTTAGTTTTCCAAAAGAACAACATGTTTTTACTTACTTCTAGGTTTAGATTTTCCTTGATTACTTTTTGGTGTTTGCTTTGCATTTAGTAAGTCAGGTGTAGAGTACGGTAGGCCTGCTGGACTTTGCTTTGGTGTTTTCCGCTCAATGTTTACTTTGGTAGACTTTCCTGTGGGCAAAAATGATTTTAAAGGGCCAATCTGTTCTGCCGATGGACAAGGGACAAAAAGAGAATTGGATGATGAGAATATTGGAGTTTGTATTTAATGTTTTTTTTCATACCATTTAACTAAACTAAAAACTTACCCGATCTCCTGGAATCACAAACCCCCAATATAAACAACACCACACAAAAATACAAAAAAAAGTTTCTCATTTTAACAAACCGTCATTAATACACTCCTATTGGGAGTATACTTCGGACTAACTAAAATTTTTCTGAAATTTTTTGATAAAATTTTGATAAATATTTCTTAAGTCACAGGTGATTTTGAAACCTTGGAATGGTGAATCTGTTTTGCTGATGGTAAGAAGTTCGGGATGGAGAGTATGGGGTTAATACAAAATATCTAAAGATTATAATTATTCTTACTTGAATTTCCTAAGCTTGTTTTTTTCTGAGATGTTTTGCCCGAATTCTCTAAAATTAATTTTTAGTTTTCCAAAAGAACAACATGTTTTTACTTACTTCTAGGTTTAGATTTTCCTTGATTACTTTTTGGTGTTTGCTTTGCATTTAGTAAGTCAGGTGTAGAGTACGGTAGGCCTGCTGGACTTTGCTTTGGTGTTTTCCGCTCAATGTTTACTTTGGTAGACTTTCCTGTGGGCAAAAATGATTTTAAAGGGCCAATCTGTTCTGCCGATGGACAAGGGACAAAAAGAGAATTGGATGATGAGAATATTGGAGTTTGTATTTAATGTTTTTTTTCATACCATTTAACTAAACTAAAAACTTACCCGATCTCCTGGAATCACAAACCCCCAATATAAACAACACCACACAAAAATACAAAAAAAAGTTTCTCATTTTAACAAACCGTCATTAATACACTCCTATTGGGAGTATACTTCGGACTAACTAAAATTTTTCTGAAATTTTTTGATAAAATTTTGATAAATATTTCTTAAGTCACAGGTGATTTTGAAACCTTGGAATGGTGAATCTGTTTTGCTGATGGTAAGAAGTTCGGGATGGAGAGTATGGGGTTAATACAAAATATCTAAAGATTATAATTATTCTTACTTGAATTTCCTAAGCTTGTTTTTTTCTGAGATGTTTTGCCCGAATTCTCTAAAATTAATTTTTAGTTTTCCAAAAGAACAACATGTTTTTACTTACTTCTAGGTTTAGATTTTCCTTGATTACTTTTTGGTGTTTGCTTTGCATTTAGTAAGTCAGGTGTAGAGTACGGTAGGCCTGCTGGACTTTGCTTTGGTGTTTTCCGCTCAATGTTTACTTTGGTAGACTTTCCTGTGGGCAAAGATGATTTTAAAGGGCCAATCTGTTCTGCCGATGGACAAGGGACAAAAAGAGAATTGGATGATGAGAATATTGGAGTTTGTATTTAATGTTTTTTTTCATACCATTTAACTAAATTAAAAACTTACCCGATCTCCTGGAATCACAAACCCCCAATATAAACAACACCACACAAAAATACAAAAAAAAGTTTCTCATTTTAACAAACCGTCATTAATAAACTCCTATTGGGAGTATACTTCGGACTAACTAAAATTTTTCTGAAATTTTTTGATAAAATTTTGATAAATATTTCTTAAGTCACAGGTCAAGGTAAGGTATTATTTTAATAGCAATTTTATCGTTATTAAGTCATTGGCGACAAGAATTTATCTAATAATTTTGGGACTAAAAAGTTATAAAGTCACAGCTTGAAAATGTGTATTTAAAATGGAAAATATTTACTTAGAAGGTCTGGAAACAATTAAATTTGATAAAAACAATGATGTTTTTAAATATTTTTTTTATTTATTATTAAACATTACAATACATGCATTAACTAGGTAACATTGAATGTACAGCCAAATTTTTTGTTTATAAACTAAGCACTTTTACCAAAAACTGTTCTACAAAATTTTCAATTTGATCAAAGAATATTTCTCCCTTTCATGGTTGTCTTTCACCAGGAACTGCCAGAATCGTTACACAATAATTTTGTGGTTTTTCAGTTTTAGGGGCACTGGTTGTTGAATTTGGATATTTTTCAGAATTATCAAGATTTGCATGAAAACTCTTCACAATGATAGTGTTATTCACGTTATTCGCAGTGCCATTTATTTTCGCGGTGGATATACAGGGAATGCTTACTGTGGTAAACTTCTGAGGATTGCCCTTGCATCTTGGATCTTCAGAATTTACGCAAGGTATCGTGCTTGTAACACAGTTGGTATCTTTTTCGTCTTTGTAAGGTACTGTGGCGGATATACTGGCCACACACATTATAACTCCTTGATCTGTGCACAAGGATCTTGTATTGGCTGGGCAAATGCTTCCACTATCACCAACACATCCTACCACAGTGTTGGGCTCTATAATTCGTTCTCTTCCTATGATTGTTTCGTTGTTGTTGTGGTAATAATGGTGGACAGTATAGTGGTCATACCTTGGCCTGTATCCATCATAGGAGTTGTGGGAATAGTAATACGTTGGGTTTTTTACTCTACCTAAGGTATATCCTAAATAGAAACCTAAACTTGTGCTTCCAGTATCCGCTCTTTGGTAGTGATAACTCGGGTATCCAATCCAATTATTATTTATAACCTGTCTTCCAGTATTACTTGGCGGATAGTGACCTGGATAAGCTGGTGGAGCATGTCCTGGATAATAAGTTTGTTGTGGATATGGATTTCCTCGGAATGTT
This sequence comes from Brassicogethes aeneus, assembly GCA_921294245.1. Classification (NCBI taxonomy): domain Eukaryota; kingdom Metazoa; phylum Arthropoda; class Insecta; order Coleoptera; family Nitidulidae; genus Brassicogethes; species Brassicogethes aeneus. The sequence continues at coordinate 61,158,561 of OV121135.1, forward strand.
CCTTGAGTGTAACTTGATTTAGGAGGACCTTGTGCTTTAATAAATTGTAGTTAATACAAAACTTTTAAAGATTTTAATTATTCTTACGTGCATTTCCTGAGGTTGTTTTTTTCTGAGACGTTAAAATGCTGCCATGAGTTTTGCCCGAATTTTCTAAAATTATTTTTTTAGTTTTCCAAAAGAACAACATGTTTTTACTTACTTAAAGGTTTAGATTGGACTGGCTTTGCATTTGGCGATAAAGATGAACTTTTCTTCGTTGTGTTCCATCCTTTGTGAGCTTTGGGAGACCTGGCAGGTTTTGGTTTGGCCAAAGATGATTTTGAAACCTTGGGATGGTGAATCTGTTTTGCTGATGGTAAGAAGATCGGAATGGAGAGTATGGAGTTAATACAAAATATCTAAAGATTATAATTATTCTTACTTGAATTTCCTAAGCTTGTTTTTTTCTGAGATGTTAAAATGCTGCCATGGGTTTTACCCGAATTCCCTAAAATTTATTTTTAGTTTTCTAAAAGAACAACATATTTTTACTTACGTAAAGGTTAGATTTTACTTAAATATTTGCATTTGGTAGGCCTACTGGACTTTTCTTTGGTGTTTTACCCTCTTTGTTAACGTTGTTCCTAGCAGACTTTTCTGTGTAAAGAGAATTAGATGAATACTTCGGTAAACTAGGAGAAATATTAGGAAGTGGGAGAATATATTCTGTGGATCTTGTACTTGTTTTTACATTTTTAAGACGATTTATTGTTTGTGTGTTGTTAAATGGGAAAACAAATTTGTCCCTTATTTGGGTACCTTTTTGTTATTTTGATTTTTGTACAATTTTTATAATAAATAAAAAAATTAATTTTTTTTTTAATTTTGAAACTTGTGAAACACACATTTTCGCATGCCCCATTAGCGTTTTATAAAACTTACATACATGTTTTTTTTTAAATATTGAATAACCAGAACTTTGTGTTGCTTTATAGCACTCCATAACATCCTTAGTTAATACAGTAAACAATTTATATATAAAATAATTAATTTTAATTTACTTTTTTTAAAATTTGACTCATGTCCCAGACATTTTTTCCGTTGCGTTACGTCCGTCGCGTTACCGATAGAATATTAAAAAAAACATATATATGGCCACTTTTTTGGTACTCACGTGATCAACAAATGATGTTCGGACGTACACATTACCCAGCTGAATTTATTTATTCAATCAGGAAGAAGATATCGGTTGAAACAGGTGCGGGTAACGCGAATGTAATAATTGTTTGTCCGCTAAGTTACTCAAAAAAATAATAAAAATAAGGTAAGAAAAAATACTATGTTTCATGTTTATCTTTATTTTAGAGCACTAAAGCTCATTGAGAGTAATTAATGATTATAATGTCTTATTATTATTTTTTAAATATGGTTTTACAAAATTTTGTCCACTGCGTTACCGAGTCCACTATGTTACCTTATGGTAACGCAATGGAATTTTTCGATTCGATTTACCGTCGCTTTTATTAAAAGTAGTGTATGATTAACCAATTTAAAATTATTTGTAATTACAACTCATGACAGTGGCGGCTCGTGGGTGTACAGGAGGGTGAGGCTACATAAGGTTAATTTTGTCTAAATACGAATAATTTTCCACGTCACCCGGGAGGTATTATTCTCCGACGCGTTGACCTTTTTTAAAATGGAGCCGATAGCACTACTAAACCAAAAAATAAACTCTAAAAAACAAAACAAACAAAATATCACATCAAAGACTAGTTTTAATCTTAAACTTAAAAAATAGTCTTAAAAAAGTTAAAAATAAATAAATTAATCAAAAAATAAAAATAAAACTAAAAAGTCGACCCCTACCTAAGTATTAAATTAATTAATTTTGTCTAAATACGAATAATTTTCCACGTCACCCGGGAGGTATTATTCTCCGACGCGTTGACCTTTTTTAAAATGGAGCCGATAGCACTACTAAACCAAAAAATAAACTCTAAAAAACAAAACAAACAAAATATCACATCAAAGACTAGTTTTAATCTTAAACTTAAAAAATAGTCTTAAAAAAGTTAAAAATAAATAAATTAATCAAAAAATAAAAATAAAACTAAAAAGTCGACCCCTACCTAAGTATTAAAAAATATAAAATACTATACGTCTATCTTTTAAGATTGAAAATTTATCTATTATTTGGTCGTAAAATTGTTGGTCTGCAGTGAGATTTAAAAGTAATTCTAAATTTTCAAACCGCGTCTCTAATTGAAGAATTATGCAATCTATTATTTCAAAATATAAAATTTGCTTAATAAAAACTGCTAAATCTACCTTAGTGTGTTCCCTACAATAATTAAATAAGAAATTTTACTAATCGAGACAAAAACTATAAAAGATCAGCCAAAAGTTTTAAATAATTTAATCTGAATCAAAACAATAACGTGCTCTACAAGCGCTAAGAGAAGACTGGCAACCTTCTTTGTCACTAGCGGATGGCGACAGTCGGTCATTATTAAGTTGACAGTGTTGCCGGTTTAATCAAAATAGAAGATACGTCAAGTTAAAACTAATTAGTAGGTTAACCTACAAAACGACAAAATGGTAAATAATTCAATCAAATCATAAAAGTATGATTTGTACTAAAAATTTGTTATTTACGTTAGAAATAATTCAAAAATCGTTGAGTAATTAATTTTATTTTATTATAGGTTAATATACCAAACTAACCCAAACTTAACAACCCAACCCAACCGACCCCGCCCCATTGGGCCCCTCCCGCCCCATTGTCACAATCCAGCCTGCCCTTAGATATATTATACCTCAACTGCTCAATGGGGCGGGAGGGGCCCAATGGGGCGGGGTCGGTTGGGTTGGGTTGTTAAGTTTAGGTTGGTTTGGTATGGCACAATGCAGTGTACCTGAGGAATACTTGCTACATTTAGCCTCTAGTCCAATTATTACTTGATTAAACCGGCAACACTGTCAACTTAATAATGACCGACTGTCGCCATCCGCTAGTTTCTTTGTCTCCGCTGGCATCCCACCATAAACGGACCACCAATCAGAACAAACCAAGCTAACTTAATTTCGCCTCATGTACGGTGTTTATTCGCGAACTTACGGCGATATTTTTGTTGGTGAGTCATTTTCGCTTTCAAGACGTAAATGGGAGCTTCCGAGGCTGTGCAAATTTCGCCTCTGTCCAAGCCAAGATACATACAAACGACAAAACACCAAAGGAAATGGAATATCTAAAAAAACTAAGTGATGAATTGAATCAACGCACGGATAGTGGTGAACCAAACTTAAAAATTAAATATATAAAAGGAGTTCCAAAAATTGTAACGGAGCACCCAAACGAATAAATACTTTTAAACTATACAATTGGCTACTTTTGTACACAAACATTGCGTCACTACCGGCTAAATTTGATGAATTTTGTGCAGTAATAAATAATTTAAACCCTGCTATCTGTTGTTTAACTGAAACATGGCTTCAAACTAATACACCAAGTCATCTATTTAACCTCAACAATTACCTAATTTACAGAAGTGATCGACTCACTAGGGGAGGTGGAGTATGCATATATTTACACAAAGAAGCCTTTAAAGATTTCCAAATAAAACAATGCAATATATCCTGTCCAAATATCAAAAAGGGCGATAAGTTGGATGCCAATAATTATATACCCGTAAGTTTAGTTGTTATTGCTGCAAAAGTCATGGAATCAATAATTGTTGAAAAACTGACATCTTTTTTGTTGGAAAAAAGAGTACTACCGGACTGTCAACACGGTTTTCTTCCAAAACGTTCTACCATAACGAACTTGTTACATTGTGTAAATGACTGGACCCTCAATAAAGACAAAAACAGTCCGACCGACATAATCTACTTGGATTTCTCGAAAGCGTTTGACAGAGTTCCCCATACTAGATTAGCTTTCAAATTAGAACACATGGGTATTACAGGAAAACTACATGCTTGGATTTGCAGCTTTCTAAGAAACCGCAGATTTTGTGTTAAAATTGGTGAAGAGGTGTCTGATTTCCTTCCTGTTATTAGTGGTGTACCCCAAGGGTCAGTTTTGGGCCCGATACTTTTTCTCCTGTACACGGCGGACCTATCACCCATGTTAAAATCAAAATGTTCTTTTTTCGCTGACGACGCAAAGTTGTATGGAAACCCAACTACCAGCCAGGATATCCTACAAAATGACTTAATACAAATTGAGCACTGGTGCAACAACTGGCAACTACCACTTAATATCGACAAGTGTGTTATTATGCATATAGGGAAAACAAATCCAAAGCTGACTTACCACATAAACCACAATGCTTTAAAAACAGTGGAATCTCACCTTGATTTAGGAGTATGGATAAGCAGCGATTTAACATGGTCTAAACACATTGAATCCTCCTGCAGAAAAGCAAACGCACTAATAAGTATGATACACAAAATTTTCACTAAACCTAACCCACAAACTGCATGCCAAATCTATAAAACATATATACGACCAATAATAGAATATGCAGGGCCTGTCTGGTTTCCGATTCTTCAGCGTGATAAAAACTTATTGGAATCCATACAACGAAAATCCACAAGGCTCCCATACGGATTCAACAGACCTTCGTATGAAGAAAGGATGCGCGTAATGGGGTTAACGTCATTTGAAGAGAGAAGGCTGCGAGGAGATCTTATTATAATTTGGCGAATAATCCACAATCAGTTCGGAATTGACTTAACAACTTTACTTGACTTTAATCTTGACAATCGGCTTCGTGGACACAGGTTCAAGTTATCTAAAGAACGTTTCTGTACGAAGACAAGGGAAACATTTGTTACTAATCGTGTGTTTGAACACTGGAACAGTTTACCTAATGAAACAGTGTGTACTAAAACTGTGAATCAATTTAAGAACAGTTATGATAGGTTTAGGTATTAGTTTTTATACCTTAATTAATTTACTTTTCTTTTTATTTCCTCTTTTTTGTAAATATCATTCTATTATAAATTGTATTCCTGCACTGAGAGAACGAAATATTTGTTAATAACGAGGCACGTTAACTATTAACATATCGTTGAGTTGGATATGGCGAAAGAAATATTAATTTGGGTCTAAGAACTGGTTAAGTTGAATTAAAGAAGCTCATAACGTATTAGCAAATGTAGATATATTAACTGTTAATATATCGAAATTTCATTTTGTAAAAAACTACGGCAACGTCACATGCTTGCGCATATTGCATTTAAAATTATGTTGACAAATGTTAAAACGTTTTATTCGAATTTAGGTATATTAACTGTTAATATATCACAGTTCTAAGACAACTTTACCCTTTATTTGTCTGAAACACCATTACTGGACGATATTATAATAATTAGTATATAATTTGTTCACGATTAAGAAATTTTTTAATAGTTAACATATATTTTAAAAAAATCGCAACTGTTTTGATTTCTTAATAATAAATATTTCGTTTTCTCAGTGTGTATGCATTTAAAATTTGAGTTTATAGGATTTTATCCTCTACTCTGTAAGTGATAATAATAATAATAATACAACAAGCGACCCTCAACGATGCACGTTACGTTAACTCGACGCGCTTTGCGCCTGGATTTTTATTTACGCTTAATATTATTGATTGGTTTTTTACTTTTTATTGGGTAGAACTGTTGTAAAAATACACTTGTAATAGGCAAAAATATAAATACAAAAAGTCGTTCGTTCCTTCATTTTAAGGGTGAGGCGCGGCCTCAGAGGCCTACCCTGACGAGCCGCCACTGACTCATGATATAGATTACATCCAAGAAAAAATTCCACGCAATATAAAAGTACAGCTTGATAAAAATTAATTAATTTAGAAAGACCAACGTTTTATTTTAGTTTGCATTTATTCTAGAAATTTATCTACTTCTATTTTGATTGAATTTTATTAAAATTCGTTGACCAGTTCCATATAAATCAAAAAAGCAAATGTTAATTGGACACATTATTTCATCTCAGTGCAAATAAAGTAATGACCGTGTTACAGGTTAGCAGGCAAAATTTTTCGAGCGAAATAGTCAATTATACCAGTTAACACCATGTATAATTAAAAGATACAATCTGCCATATAAAATTCATGAGAACTCGGTTGTGGAGAGTCGCGAGTTACTTTAAGTGTAATTACCATTGGACCGGATTATTAAGTTCAACAAAACAATTTAGCATTTTAACACAAATAATTCGTTTTTATCTCACTGGCCGAATGCAGTTCAACAAACTGAACCCATTTTAGGTTATGTATGTACATTGGACAATATCTCACTCGTGGTTTTATATCACATGATTAAAGATGTGGTGGATGGCAGTTTGCGTTAATTTAATTTAAGAATTTTTTGATTCAAATGTTATAATTCCTGGCGATACAATATCGACTTTTGCTACTATAGCAATTATTTTTACTAAGTTTCATCGTGAGTAGTGAAAGTTTACCTAACCAATTCTATCTATTATTTTAATCACTTTTTCAGCGTTTAAATGTTATTGGGGCAAATTAGTTAAATACAAAACACTCAAATCAGAAGAAAGTATATTTATCATGATATATAAGTCCTTTTGAATTGAAATAATGTGGGTCATTTTTAAGAAACCCCCGGCCCTAAGGGCCGGTTTATCAATGTCCGGTTAAAGTTGCAGTTAGTTATCTGGTAGATAGTTTCCATGGATACCATTGTTCTCACAACGATCGATATGGAATTTAACTGTCAGATAGACTAACTGGGACTTAACCAGAGATTGATAAACCGGCCCTTAGTTCACCAATTTTTTATTTTATTTTTTATTAAAAATTGTATGCTTTTTTTTTAAATATGTATGTTCGTTAAGTTACTTTTTAAAAGAAACCATTCCGATTCTTTGTTAAAAAAACAATAGAGACCATTAATATTTTCTTTTAGTCACTGTATTAGTGAATTAAACTCTAATTTATAAACACGTATTACCAAGTGATAGTGTATTAAAATCATTTTAAGTATTTTTTTAACAAAAACTAAAAAAAGTAACGAAATAGATATTGGTATCACCACGGACAGGGGTACACAAAGGATCAGATAACGTAAAAAAGAAACTATATAGGGTGGTACGATTTTAGAGTAATGCATAAACAAAATCCCTCATAGTGGTGCTCACTTGCAGAATAACAACTTAGATTTCTAAATTGTAGACACCCTTTTTCTTTGACTATAAGCTGGTGAAGGTCCCTTTTAGTACTTTTATATTGCGTGGAATTTTTCCTTGGATGTAATCTATATCATGAGTTGTAATTACAAATAATTTTAAATTGGTTAATCATATACTACTTTTAATAAAAGCGACGGTAAATATCCACTTTGTTGTCGAAAAATTCTATTGCGTTACCCTAAATTCCACTGCGTTACCATAAGGTAACATAGTGGACTCGGTAACGCAGTGGACAAAGTTTTGTAAAACCATATTTAAAAAATAATAATAAGACATTACAGTCATTAATTACTCTCAATGAGCTTTAGTGCCCTAAAATAAACATAAACATGAAAAATAGTATTTTTTATTACCTTATTTTTATTATTTTTTTTTGACTAACTTAGCGGACAAACAATTATTACATTCGCGTTACCCGCACCTGTTTCAACCGATATCTTCTTCCTGATTGATTAAATAAATTCAGCTGGGTAATGTGTACGTCCAAACATCATTTGTTGATCACGTGAGTACCAAAAAAGTTGCCATATATATGTTTTTTTTAATATTCTATCGGTAACGCGACGGACGTAACGCAACGGAAAAAATGTCTGGGACATGAGTCAAATTTAAAAAAAGTAGATTAAAATTAATTATTTTATATATAAATTGTTTACTGTACATGTACATAACACTACCCATCCACCTTAAGACTTATAACTAATAAACAAACTAGTATTGTGATTAATTAAAATAATTGAGTAAATATTTTTATTGTATAAATGTGGCATTAATGGTTCAAATAAATTATCGTCTGGAGTGGATATGTAATTAATATGTCATATAATTAAATTCTTCGTGGGACAGTAAGCAGTAGGCATCTCGTGGAAGAGTCAAGGTATCTACCAGGATGGGTTAAAAAATTGTCATTAAGATTAAGTTTTACAGGTGTATTAACGTGTGTTCATTAAGTTAAAACTTAAACCTGTCTAGGATTATGTTTGTAGTTAATCATTTTATAGTGGGTGTGCAGTTTTTTAATGGGGGAAATAAGTAAAATCCATTGTAGATTATAGTCAAGTCAAGAGCATTGTGTTTTGTAAATGTGTGGTACAGCGTTAAAAAACAAGTCATTAAACAAGCCAGGATTAGGTTACAAATAGAACTATCTCGGAACAGGCCGAAAACATGAAATCTCCAAATTTATAACCTCGAGATATCTTTTAGGGACAAGACACAGGTAACCTGATATGCAATACCGCGTCCATCTGTTTTCCTCTCTCACAAGATTGGAAATAACTGTTTGGGTTTTTATCTGTTTTGGATTCGAAACTAATTGAAAGATTTCTTTTAATATTTACCCCGTAATATTTAATAAAACTAAATAAGTTTGACCTACACTTTTATTGTGTTTTCATTTCATATTACAGCTCAGGTTCCACATTTTTAACCGCAATTAATTATTTTTTACAATGTTTTAAAAGTCTAAAACCTATCCTCCGTGACTGTTACTCTTTCTAGGTTAACCTACATATATGTTTTCAAATATCTGAGGTAGTAAAAGCATACTAAAAATTAAAAGAAATAATTTTTATTACCATTTATGTAGGTGTTAAAAAAATTGATCCTATCCTCCGTGAATCTGTTTTGCTTTAAATTTTATGCAACGGATGGCGCTTTAATCATTTTAAATAAGCAAAAACCTCTGTTTACGACATTATAGATGCATGTGATTCCTGAAGGTCAGTTAGAATTTATATGCAGTTGAGAGTGTTGCTGTTTTATAATGCAAAAGTTGAAGTTCATTAATTTGCTTTTTACTGCAAAGTGTAATATCTCAGTAAGTAGATTTTTTTATAAATATTTTATCTATTTTAAAAAAACATACGCAATCCTAACCTCCGTGAAGCTATCTTCCGTGAAGCTATAATATTCAAAATGTATGATATATCTTGAATAAACTATTGTTAAATCTGAATTTGATAAGTCAGGCAATGGGAAAGATTAAGTCTATGGGAGGATGCAAATAAATAAAAACGAATCAAAAGATTGTTGAGATGCATGAACAAAATAGTGAGCATTTTAATTGTTATGGATCAGTAATTAAACAAATAAATTACTAAACGGTCTCTTAGACCGTTATTAATGATCGCACAACAGTTGCTGGCTTTACGAACGTGGTTATTATGTAATTATCAGTTTGTTTTAATCTTGGGTTAAGCAAACCTTTCAGGATAGGCAACAAATTACTCTCCTGTTCACTCCTCCTTCGCTTTGACTCGTTCTAACCTACCTCCGACTGTCTGACTGATTTTTTTTTACCGGCTAATTCCCCACAAGCAACTCTAAACAAATAGACTATTCTCCTCCACTTTCTTCATCTGATGCTTTCCGAGAAATATCCCACCGACATCATACCTTAATGGACTAATAAGTAAAATTGATTGTTGAAACCAAATGGTAGATCGGGGACCTCCATTCCTATGACATTATAATGGGACATATGTGGGAAGAAGATAGTTTAGCAAAAAGTCCAAATACGTTTGTTCTGTCATATATTTGTCAAAGAAGATCCAATTTTCCACCATTCTTTGAAAAGAAATATTAAAAATTTAAAATGGTACTCGATTTCGATTTCTATTGATTATTCCTTATATCACTCAACGCCTAAATGCTTATATAGTTACGTTAGTGTGTGTTTTTTATCAAAGGGTTCATGCTGAATTATTGTGTTTTTAATTGTAAATAAAATTCAACAACTAAATCGGCATTTTCATGTTTTGTTAAAGAATCCAATTCGGTAGGTACATTTGTTGGTGCAGAATTAACTAATGATATAATTTATATTTAATTTTGGACATTTTTAAGAAATAAGTAAAAAATAATTTTTGCACAAACATAACCTTAAAATTTTTCGAACATTTTCCGGCTTTATTTTCAAAAACACTTGTTTGTAACCTAAGCATTTGACAGCTGATTATTAAAAGTTGCACTTTTGTTACGATGATAACAGTATCGGCTGTTCTTTAGCGTATAATTTTGAAATTTGAAACTTATGTCATTATAAACTCATATAAATTTGGTGTGGATCCCACATCTAATAACTGAGATATCGGTATACCCCAAATCCACCAGCCGCCACTGGTATAAATCTCTTTTAATTATAATTATTTGACAACTGCCCAATGAAGATATTCTCATTATTTTGTTTCCAACGACGAGACGTCAGAAATAATTTTATCAATCTTATTTACCACAGGAAATTAGGTAACCTAATATGTCTAATTAATTATGTCTGGAGCAAAGACATTGTCCTTTTTAAGACTCGATTGCCATTCCCATTTTTCACTATTAACATAATCAAATTATGGCTACGAACCTCCGTTTATTTTATACAGTGTGTATCTGCCAAATTAAATAAATTCGATTATACATAAATGAAGGGATTTCAAAGAAACCCTATATATTATTCAATTTTTGGATTTTTCAGAAAATTGTAGACATATTATATGTACAATGTCTTATACATATCTTCAACTGTTTTGGATATATTAAAAAATTATCATATATCAAATAATATAGATGTTGTGTTTTGTAGTTGCGTACGCAAGCTCGCTTATTTAAATCATGTTTTAAAACTTTACACTGATTTTATCGTGTTTGGCCGTGTTCCATCATAATAAGAAACGTCAAAATTCCTCTTGTTGTCCCAAGATGATATCTCGTTATCCATGGCGAGAGACAGTCTAAGTGTCGCCCCCTGGTGAGAGATTTTTCAACCGTTATAAACAGGGCCCCATGCCACCAAAAGCTCGAGAACCTAACTGAAAGGAGTCGTACCCAGTATTCAGAGAAGGTAAACGCCTTTTTAAATGACGAAAGGTACATAAGAAGATCATGTACCATATTTGGCGGTTCAGTCCAAACCTACTAGATAAATAGGCTTCAGATACACACTAAATATTTTTTGAGATTCTAAAAATAAATCGTTATAATAATTTAAGAAGAAATGTTATCGAACATTCGCACGTAGTTTGTGTCAATTGTCAGAAACAAACGACTGTGGATTTATCTGATCAAAACAATTGCAAGTTGAGACATCCTTACTAATTCTGCGGTTTGAATCAAATTATATTCTGCTTTAAAAGACACGTGGAGTGGGTAAAAATTGGAAAATATTATCCATGGTAATATGAGGCGCCGTTTGTGTCAAAATTAAAAGTGCAAATTAAACTTATTTTGCTTTATAAAAATTAATTAAACGCATTATTTTTTTTATCAAATTATTTCTTTATCAACTCATTTTTTTATGAAATTATTTTTTAATCAAATTATTTTTTTATCAGCTTATTTTTTTATAAAATTATTTTTTCAACAAAGTATTTTTTTATGAAATTATTTTTTTATCAACTTATTTTTTATTAAAATATTTTTTTATCAAATTAATTTTTTACCAAATTATTTTTTTATCAACTTATTTTTTTTAACTTATTTTTTTATCAACTTATTTCTTGTCAACCTATTTTTTTATCAATTAATTTTTTATTAACTTATTTTTTATCAACTTATTTTTTATCAATTAATTTTTTATTAACTTATTTTTTTATGAAATTATTTTTTTATTAACTTATTCTTTTATCAACTTATTTTTTTTTAACTTATTTTTTTATCAACTAATTTTTTATCAACCTATTTTTTTATCAACTTATTTTTTTATCAACTTATTTTTTTTATAAAACTTTTATTTATTAACTTACTTTTTTATCAACTCTTTTTTTTATGAAATTATTTTTTTATCAACTTATTCTTTTATCAAATTATTTTTTATCAACTTATTTTTTTATGAAATTATTTTTTATCAACTTATTCTTATTCTTATTCTTTTATCAACTTATTTTTTATGAAATTATTTTTTTATTAACTTATTTTTTTATGAAATTATTTTTTTATCAACTAATTTTTTTATGAAATTATTTTTTTATCATCTTATTTTTTAGTTATTATTAAATCTAAAAAAATGTTTATTAAAATTAGGAACTACTTATTCAATTAGTTAACAGTTTACAGTTGGTTGTAAACTTAACATAAAGTGATGTGGACCTGGATTAACATAAAATCTGGTTAATATTTGGGGGGTCTGGCGTTTTACCAGTCCTATTGTTACGCCACTGCTTAACCTACAAAGCCGACTTGTTAAAACAACGACTTCATGAATTTTAAATAAAAATCAACTCCAGCGCCGCGTTTATTGCATTAACTTACATTTTTTCAGGTTGTTAGAATCCTGTTTCCTGCTCGTTTTTTTCTACCTCTCTCGAGATCGGTGAGCTTACAATTGTGGGTTTGTTAAATACAACAACAATTTGTTCAAATAAACCGTACAAGGTATACTAAGGATAACGTTAATGAATGAAATGTTGAATATATGTATCAGATGATGTTACAGATTACAAGATACCAAATGCTGTGGACGTTTTAAAAAGGAAATTTGTACGGAGCTGGTTTTTGATGTCCACTTATCGGTAATGGGTACTAAAAGATGTTTTTTTTTCGGCAGAATTTTATCCTCCAAAACCGAAAACAACATTTTTACATCACATTATCAGATAAACTATTCGTTTTTATTTCTGAACTTGTTTCATATTTAATATATATATATATATACAAATACAATATATAAAACCTATCCACCGTGAAGTTTAATATCTCAGTAAGTAGATTTTTTTATAAATATTTAATGACTTATTTCAAATATACAAAGGGATATTTAAAAAAACATACGAAATCCTAACCTCCGTGAAGCTTTAATATTCAAAATGTATGATTTCTTAAGCTGTTGAAGTTCTCAGAAAACAATAAGAAAGAAATCATGTGGATCTGCATAAATTTGTTGAAGGAAGATGCAGTAAAGTTGAGTTCAGCATGGTCAGCAATTGCTTTTTGTGGCCATATCCGCCGTTACAAGAATTCTGTTAAGGAAAGGAGAGTTAAAGTGTAATCGTCTCGATCGGTGGCTTTTGACGAATGCGCTGCCATTGTTTCTTTATATCCACTTTCACGGTAAACTACAAATTTACGTCCGATATGAATAAGTTGTTGTTGGGACAAGTTATAATCTGTAAGCCGGCGGAGAACAACGCCAAACGGCCGATAGCATCGGCTCTCGCTGCATATACTCAGTGACATTTACAATGGCCATCTCTTATACGCCCGTTCGCATTAAAAATTACACAGATTTAACGTAACAAATGGGCACATGAGCCCGATTAATATGAGCGCGTACCAACGGATAGAGACGTCACGGTACACGAATACAATTTAATCATACCTCTGAAATATGACACCGTATTTAACAGAGACTAACTCTCAAGACTTAAAGCGCTGTCCAAGTGACAACAATTCAATATCAATATTTTATACACCTTTGAATTATTACCCCTTTTTACAGACTTTTTTCAAGAAGAAGAAAATCTTGATGTTTTAAGTTAGGTATCTCCACAAATATTACATGAGTTCCCATCCTGAAGAAGGTGCTTCTTCCTTCTTGATTATTGAAGGAAAATGCCATTTGATCCAGTATTCTAAGAATTTCCTTACAGTATTGAACTAGAAGAAGAATCACAGTGTTTCTTGATTTATAAAAATTTCAACAGCTGGCTGTAAAATTTGAACAAACGAGTTCAGTGAAGATCAGAAGGTTTTGAATGAAGCAATACATACTATTGGACCAAGAGATATTTGCTCTGAAATCAAAATAAAATGATGTTAGGTCAATAGTATATGCTTTTGTAACAAGACAAATTTTCTTTCTTAGAAAGTTCCTAAGCTTTTCAATTAAGAGATGCAATTTAAACTAATATTTATAGCTAGATGATTGGCTCAGAAGCATGCCTGAACTAATTTAGACTCACGATTGGCGTTAGCCTTGTTGTCTCGTTCTATTACAATGCGATATCATAGTTGTGGCAACACTGTTGCGGAATTTTAGATAAATTATACTTCACACGTTTTTCAAAATTCAATAATAAATGGTATTATTTTTCTTATAATAAATCGATTTAATCGAAATTATATTTCTATTCTAAAATAAACTTATTTTAACACTATCGCCATCTTGTAGCCATCACAGTAACCAATAAAATAAATACAGATTCCTTCTGTAGGTTTATTTTGGTTATAAAATTCTGAACTGTTTAAAGAACAAATCTGTGGTTATTTACGCAATATTTTGTTTATTCTTTTTCTATGAGTTTGTCTATTTTATGATTCTTTTGTAAGTGGTTTATTCTGTGGGTTTAGTTAATTGAACTTGATGATTTATGTGAATTTAGTCATTATTTTAAGTGATTTTCATTTCTTTTAAGAGAATTTAAAAATATAATTAATATTTCACCGTTGAGTGATGATATCATTGATATAGTTAATTTTTTAGAATTTATATTTTTTTTAGATAATTATTCACCCCAATTTTAGGGGTTATTGTAAGCGTTAAACCAGATGTTAAACCGTTCTTTAATGCTTATTATGGGTAATCAAATTATTAATTTATTATGTGGGCCTTAAAACAGTGAATACGTTCCACCAAGTCCAATTAAAGTCACTTATGTTTTACAAATTACCCTCATAACACTGTTTTTTGTCTAATTTATATTTAGATTTTAATAACAGCTAAAAATATTGCTATAGTGTTTCTTATTTATTAGGCAAAACAGGTACTTACACCTTGTATATTTTGTGTCAAAAAATACAATTCAGTTAGCTAAAAACTAAATTGATGGTAACTGTAATCCATGCATAATAATACAGTGATTAGAAGATGCTATCGAATAGTAAATAAACAATGTAATTAAATTAAAAATCTATTACAATTCTAGCGTGCAAGTGTGAATAAAACAACCATCACTTAATCCTAAAACTCACTCTAGCCGCAATTAGCCACTCCAAACTATTAATTATCGACCTAATTAAGTCCCACTGTTGCGTGGCTTAAGTGAGGATAACCCCACGGGGGGCTGAGCCAAGAGGATCGATAAAAAGGCGGAATTTATATTTTAATTAAGTGTACATGAACGCGCTACAGTATAACGACCGCTTTTAAGCGTCGAGAATGAAGTGTCGAACTTTCTTATATCCTACACAGTAAAATGTGTAATAATTTTGCGAAAAAACAACAAAATATCTTGCTTGACTCATAACGCAACCATGATTACATCCACGTGTAATCTTGGTTGCCTAGATTCCGTATTAATACTAATACTAATCATAATATTTTCTAAATTAAATTTAAATCTCTTGAGCAAACATTGGCTGAAGATGAATCAGCAAGAACTCGCGAAAACAACAAGGCAATTAAAAAGTGTTTTGGAATGATTGATGGTGCTAAAGGCGGTCGCAAAATGGCGATTACAGGCTAGCCCTGCGTGCGTACACACCTGTACAAATTTAAATGCCTATTTGCCAATTCTCGGAATTAATTATCTTGTTGGTTGTTGTTAAACGTTTGTGTAATGGGGTAAGAGAAGCTTCAAGAGCCCAGTGTTCCCTCGTAAATTTCTCATTTGATTTATAAGTGTCAACAAGGTATGCTTGTAATTTTTGTTATTAACACGAAACTTATACCTACACCTATAGTTAATTATTTCTTATTACTTATTTACTCAAGTATTGAGTATACTATACAGGGTGTTATGTAATTAATGTTATATATTAAAATGGGTTGTTCCTTAGGGTCCATAAAGAAGCACCTGAAACTTTTTTTTTCTAAATTCCAAAGTCTAAAAATAATTTATAATAACCTTTATCCTACCAAAAAGTACGCCACTGATCGACTAGGAACTTTAGGTTAATCTGGTGGATTTATTATGTTATGGTTGGTAACAACAGTGTTTCCAAAATCTCTCAAAAAAGTTGACAAACATTGTTTAAATTTAGCTTAATTACAAAAATGACAAAATTAACAATGCAAATTGTCAATTTGGCGTTTTTATTAATTGTTGGTTATTTCATTTTTGTACTGAAGGTAAATTCAAACAAAATCTGCCAACTTTTATGACAGAATCTAGTGCATTTCTGTTAAATTTTAGGTTATGTTTTCAAATTGTAAATATCTTAACTAAGGGAAGTGCTTTTGGATTTACTTACACAAATTAAATGTTTAAAGTTTAACCTGTGAACTGGTCCCAATTTCATCTGAGTAAACAGAGAAAAAAACTGATGAAAAAATTAATTTTGTGGTTATGGATTTCAAATTTCAAAGGTACTAAATTTTCTAATCATTCAGTAAATAAATACAGAAGGGTATTAGAGCTTTAAGGGCATAAAACTTTTGTATTTATTGAGTTTTTATTTATTTTTTGCAAGAAAAATTTTTAGTAACAATTTTTTACATCTGGCAACGCATAGCTACTTTGTTGGTTGGTATCTATGTACTCACAAAATACAGGTGTGCAGAGATAAACAAGTGTGTAACCAGTGGCGTATCACAAAAGATATAAAAAACTTCTAATGCATATTTTTTCTTTATCTTTGGAAAAATGTTTTTTTTAATAATTTTCCTTTATTCCTTATGTCAAAAGGTATTCAGTATTTTAATATATAACATTAATTACATAACACCCTGTAGTATTGATGATATTGTGCCATATTTCGTTATAATTTGATGATTTCAGAATGGTGTGTTATTTTTTTTTGTTTAGGAAATTGATGATTAATAAAGCAACATTTTTTTTGTTATTAGGTCTACAAAAGGGTTTGTAAAGGTTCTAGTAATTCCAGGACTTATAGGAAAATAAGGGTGTAACTAAAAAGTCATTTTTTTAAGTAAAACAGGAGCAATTTCATGCGGTGAAGATAACTTGGAAATGACAATTAGTGTAATGCGTGACTTTATGTCTAGTGCTTATTCGAGAGTGGAAAATATAAACGATTGTAAATTACATTAAAGCTGAGATTTTCTCAACAACTCGAGAGGATTTTATTGCTCATAACCAGATCATAACCGTTGCGTTTGGCATCATTTGTATTCTTGTTTAGCTCTTGACTCAATAAAACACTGAGATTATTATGATAATTTAAAAAAAGGTATAAGATGTGGATTCACCGCTAAGTTTATTTTGTAAAATAGCCATTTGAGAAATAAATTTAATAATTAAAATGTAAATACTAACAACGCTCGTATACTATAGTTTCAGTAAAGATCAAACGCTTTTGAATAAAGCAATACAAACTATTGGACCAACACGGAAGGAAATGTTATGATAAAGTAAATCAAATCCATTTATTAATTTAAGAAAAGACAAAATTTATTAAAAATGAATTAGTTTTATCTAAAATGGAATAAATAATGAAAAAAACTGACAAATTTAAGTTTTTTATGATAAATATGTACATTTCGCAAATGATTAATATCATCAAATTAAAATTAACATTATCGTTTAAGTGCTAAATCGAATACATTTTTTTCTAGGAACAGCAAAGTTAAGATTGGTCACAGAAAAAGTTCTTCTTAAACCAATCAAACATTAAGATTGGCTTTATGTAACGTTAAGCTTAATTTTCAAAGAAAAGATAGATAAGATCAACTCTTGGATTTTATTATTATATTCCTATTTGGATTAATTTTATCAAATAATATTTAAATAAAAACTAAATGGATTTAACTTTATTTTTACTAGTATTAGTAAGTAGTATCAAAAGTTGGATAGAATTAGTTTTATATTTGATTAATGTTAGTATACATTTTATAGGTCTTTTTCTAAAATTCATTAAATGTTTCTAATAATTTCATCTAGTAATTTTTGATAAATTAATATATTTTTTACTAACTATTTAGATAAATTTTGCACGAATCAATCAAATGATCTGATAAATTTTATCCTAATTATTCTTAATTTTGCCAAATTTTTTATTACTAAAAATAGATTAAATTGACCTAAAGTGCTTAATTGAATCCAAGAATTGGTCAATTTAAAAAAATATTATGTGTTTTAGAAAATCGTATACGATTATATACGACTATAGGCGAATTTAATTTAATTTTCACTATAATTATTCTAAATTTTGTAGTGATTTATAAAACTTATTTGCTGATATTTATCACGGTTTGATGCATTTAAACCTAAAAAATAATTCAATCGAATGAACTATTGATATTAGTCTAATTTTGGATTGGCGCTATATTGATCAAAAATTTGATTGTAATATTACCTTACTGGATTAATTGTATTCAAAATTTTTTTCCGTGAAGAGTTATTTGCTCCTTTATAGAAAGTTGCTAAGCTTTTCAATTAAGAGATGCAGTTTTCTTGTTAAAATCCCATTTTTTTGGGCTAAAAAACGTATTCTTTATTCAAAAGAGAAATATCTTTCGAAAAAATATTTTCATTTCTTTTCAGTGTAATAAAAAACAGCAATACAATCCCACATACATGGCATCGGTTGATAAATGACTTTTAATGCACTTTAAAGTATAATTGTTTATTAATTACAGCGATGGCCGAACGTAAAACAGTTGCGAATGAAGGCAAGACTCAGAGGTAGATGTGGGCACATTAATGTTAAAAGCTCGCTTTCACGCCGTTTATCCGAAAGGAATTTATCAATTTGTGAAAAAATTAACACCGCGCTTTGTGTTCACGTTGACTGTTACTAGAGAGTCTACGTTTAGATTCTCATAAATAACGCGCTAACAATCCACCAGTGACAGCTTGTTAAGTTCTAACCACAGGTTAGGTTATAATTAATGGGTTACGTCACGGAGTAATTGTTGAGTCGTCGCTATTATACCCACCTCGGTTCATTCGGACGTTTGTTAACGATATTCGGGTATTTTTGGCCCTCGTGTTCCAGCCTGTTTTTAGCTCAAATTCCAGCAAGAAATACAAGAATTTGTGGAATATTTCATTAAAATTAAATTATCGTCATGACACTAATTAACACATTTTTTAATTTAATTAATATTTTAATAGGTAGCAACTTTCCTTGAATAACCACAAAATTTTATTCATTATACAACATAACTTCATTATGTTTAACTCTATCGAGTTTAAGATCTAAACAGAATCTTTGTATCTTTATATTTGACAAAACAAAACCACAACCGCACCTTTTATTATAATATACCCACAGAGAATCTGTAATTTTAATTCAATTAGCTGTATTAGCATAATCACCTATAATTGCCTGTAATGACCACATACTATCGATTGCAATTGAAAATTGGATACCAATTTGGAAAATTCATTTTTTAATACCTTAGTACAGTTGAAACAAGATGATTGACCTAATATTGTCAAGGCTAAAACTAACATTAAACTAAATATTCATCTTTCTTTAAACAGGCAGATCTTATTCTTGTCTGTTAAATGTTAAGAAATACTTTAAATGAAATAATCTTATTCTTAGATTAGTAAATATTGGTACGACTGGCCTATTCATAAAAATATCCCCCACTCACGAAAGTGCCATTTTGGAAGATTGTTTCTTGTGTCAGTTAATTTTGGTTTGGAATTATGAAACAGTTGCTAAATTAGTGGAATTTGATAGAATTAACCACCAAATGTATGTGTAGGAAATAGGAGTGATATTATTTTGGCCGAAGAATCACATAAATAACAATTATGTATATTTTACCTCTAGATTATAGGTACGAATAAAAATGTTGGTTAAATAGGCCAATATAGCCAAAACAAAATCAACGTGTCTGAAGGTTTGAAAAAATCATTGCAGTATATATTATTGTACATTGTAAAAAAGTTATGTAATAAAGACAATGCTATAGACCAATATATTTTTTTTCAGGTTAAATTAACCAATAATTGTTTCAAATATTGTCTATTCTTTTTTTAACTTTTGCTCGACTTTAAAGGTTAGGATATAATGACCATTTTTATTGTAAAAGATTGGATTATTCTATCTATTTTTCTCTATCAGTCTTGGAAAAAAAGAAATAGCATAATCCACTACCTTTTGAAATAAACATGGTCATTATATCCTAAGCAAAAGTTAAATAAAGAATAGACAATATTTGAAAAAATTATTGCTTACATACAGATACTTTATACTTAATCCAAAAGTAAATATTGTTTCGCCAAGAATTATAACATCTGTATAAAAAAATACTTATTCTTAAATTAAGCTTAGTGTATATGTACATTTTTGTTTAATTTGTTAAAAATGCTTACAGCTTGTGGTATTTATTAATTTATTTTAAACAATGAACAGAGGAATTATTCGGATAAAAAATTTTAAATTAATTCTTTAGCTTGTGGGAAAATCTTAATCGTTATGTTGTAAAACATTTTAATTATGTATGTTTTATTATTCTACGAAAGCCATTTAAAGATGTTCCTCAACACATTTAAATGTTTTTGACCACATTACTTAATTGTGTTTAATTGGAGAGCTCTTTAGTAGATCTCTGCGTCCGCTTCCGCAATTGCAGAAGTTCCGCAATTGCGGAAGTTCCGCATTTTTTTTTGCTTACACCGAATCTGCTTTACGTCGTGAAAAGCGTAGTAAATAAAAATTGACCAAAAATGTGGTATTTACCCTTCCGCATCCACTTCCGCAAAATCTACCAATTGACATCTGTTATGAAAATTTCAGTTACATCATAGACACAAGGTAAAAATAAAACGAGGTATTCTGATAAAATTTCTTTTATATTTCATAATTTACAAGTTTTAAGTACATGATACTCAACATGGTTCGCAATTCTACAATAATATTCTAATATATTTTTTTAATTATTTTCACGGCAAATTGTTCGACGCGAAGCAATTAAAAAAGGTACTTTGGAAAAATGTACATACAGTAAAAAATGCATATCAACAAACAGATATACAACACTCATTACAATATTGTGTAGATATGTTAAAATAATAAAAAAATAATATTTACAAACATCACAGAAAACAATTGTTTAGGAATAAGTACTTGAAAGGATTCAAAAATAAGACGGGACCAATTGTATTTTAGCACATCTACAAATGACGATAATACTTTAATATAATACAAAGGAAAATAAATATTTAAAATTTCGTATAAAGAAATAAATAACCTCGTATTTACACTGGGATCAAGCTATAACAACAGGACTTAATAATTGGCACTAATATACATACAGTTTGGCACGTCTCGAATTGGCACTATCACTTCTCAAATCTCTGTCTGTAACTTCGGATTAAGTCGCGGATTTAATGTACAGGGGGGGGGATATTGCATCGTTTCTACGATTCACTTTCCACATCACTGATGCAGTCGTCCTCCATGTCCATGTCGATGTACTCCCCGTACTGATCCTCCCCGGTCTCCTCCTTCCACTTGTTTATGTGGTGAGCGTTGTTGGAGTTCGGGGTTCCGCTCTTACCACCCTGACTCGTTTTGGCCTCCTCCTCCTGCTGCATCCTTTTGTGCTTCGTCCGTCGGTTCTGAAACCACACCTTAACCTGCAACAAAAAGAGTCCAAGGTTAGTTGAGTGTCAACCGAGTGGCAGGTTGCTCATGAAACAGTGTGAAAGATAAACCTCCTTGGAAGAACAATAAGAACTCTTATAAAAGTATTGTTTATTTTAAATTAACTTTTCTCCTTTCCCTTTCAAAATTTAGCTAGCCGAATCTTCTTTTTTCCCCGTACTGGTACTGGAGATAGCGAAAGGCCATTATACAGAAGAAGAAGAAAAGTCAGTTCTGTGTGTCCGCCAAGTGGCAGGTTGCTGATGAAACAGTGTGAAATAAACCTCCTTGAAAGAACAATAAGAAGAACAGGAAAAGCTACATAGAGGAAATCCATAGCAATATTGTTTAATTTAAATACCTTTTCTTCTTTCTGTTCTTCTTCTTCCTCTTCTTCTTCTTCTTCTGTATAATGGCCTTTCCCTTTCAAAATTTAGCTAGCCGAATCTTCTTTTTTTCCCGAGGTACTGGAGATAGCGAATCGCTATCTCCAGTACCTTCGGGAAAAAAAGAAGATTCGGCTAGCTAAATTTTGAAAGGGAAAGGCCATTATACAGAAGAAGAAGAAGAAGAGGAAGACGATGATGCAGAAGAAGAATAAAAGTTAATTTAAAATAAACAACCAGCATTAGCATATAAATAAACCGCTTATCCCAACTTAAATCGTTATTAGCGATACAAAAAGGACATTTGTCTGCATTGTTTTTGTTTGTTTTGGTGTAGATGGTGGGCGATTGCGTTGAAAAGAAAACGTATAATAATGCGAGTCCTTAAAGGAAGTAATAAATGGCTTCAAAATTAATAATTTAATAACACGTTAGAGTTAAATTATTAATCTGTCATACATTACTTACGTCGAATAGGAGGCCGAGATCCCACTCGCGATACCGGACCATCCCACTTGATTAATCTCGCTATTAATAACGTAAATGAAAATGGTGCTACGCAAGTACGCATATTAATTTCAGACAATGTAAATACATCTCTAATTTTCTTTGTGATGTACCGGATCAACGTATTCATGGCAAACAGATGTAACACCGTCGAAAACAAAAGATGGCGACTGCTATCAAAAGAGAGGGTTGGTACAGCGAATCGCATTTGTTCCCTTTGTGCGTTGCAAGGGGGAAAGCGAGCTTTATTATGATAATAGTCGCGAACGTGTGAAATTGATAGTTGATGGGGTGGTGCGCGCGCAAACTACAACCCCAACTATATACGCTCCCCTGCAAGGTCAATTCAACAGAACAGAAATCAGCAAGAGATCATCGTTCCGATGCAATTTTTTTGTCGCCGCTTGAAAGATGATGGATGGATTGCACCAGTTAGGTAGGGTTGCCAGATTGCCATCGCGAAAATGTCAAAAGCGAAATATTAGTTTAGTTGGGTTCCACAAGATAAGCAATTTTATTGAGAAGCAACAGACAACTAAATGTATGGAACACCAGATATATTTGTACATTTTTGAATAGAGAAATATGAGTTTGTTCCAAAACACTCATATGTGTAGTATTTTTTTTTATTCGTCACTGAAATCTCTAAGGCATGTATATATTCTGCATTTTTAGCATGGAGTTTATTTTGAATACTATTATGTTGATGTCTATTGTATATTTCGAAGTATTTAGTTGTCCGTTACATCTCAATATTTATATAAACTTGTGTCGACTGCGCCATACATTTTTTTACATTTTAAGTAAAAACGGACAATGAATTAAAAATGTTGCTGAGGCTCGGCAAATCATATAAACGTAGCCTTATTAAATAACTTTTTATTGGTTTATACACAGTATCATATCTAGACAACTCACGGTGCAGTATATTACAATTTAGCGTCTGATTGTGAAATGTGTATCACGTCGATTTCTATTTTAAAACACTCCCCGCCCAAGTGCCCCTCCCATTCTATCGGCTGACAGCCAGTCCGGCCCATGCAACGAATAAAAATCCAAACAAAGCCTTTTAATTGATATCACCGGCGACGTTTTAAAATTCGTACGTAATCCCGGCGCTCGTACGCACGCTCGCTGTTTACATTCCATTAAAACGTTCAGATGAAACTTTTAAATCGCACGTTTTCAATTACCAATATAAACACCAATGGCCCGGATAAATGATTAAAATAATATCTAAACCCTTTTTAATCTTCCAGCAAGTTTTATTACGGTTAAGTGTCGCTCACAGCCCAACGCCGTTTCCACTCTTATTAAATAAATACACACCCGTGGGTAGTTAACATGCGAAATAATATTTGGTCCTTCGAACCGGATTTGAGAAAAGTTTATATTAAATTATTTGTTTTTGGGGATGGAATTATAAAAATTGTATTTTTAGGGTTAAACCCGTTTTCCACTCTTATTAAATAAATATACACCCATGGGTAGTTAACATGCGAAATAATATTTGGTCCTTCGAGCCGGATTTGAGAAAAGTTTGTATTGAATTATTTGTTTTTGAGGATGGAATTATAAAAATTGTATTTTTAGGGTTAAACCGGTTTTCCACTCTTATTAAATATACACCCATGGGTAGTTAACATGCGAAATAATATTTGGTCCTTCGAGCCGGATTTGAGAAAAGTTTATATTAAATTATTTGTTTTTGAAGATCGAATTATAAAAATATTATTTCGCATATTAACAATAATAATAATAATTTATTTGCCCAACAGAAAATTATTACATATTTAAAACTCGACAATAAAGCGTAGTGCAGTCTGGGCACACCCACTGCAGCCAACTTCACAACCCATTAAACAAATGACAAACGACATCTACCCCTGTGCAGACAACTTTATTTTGCCTACACGCAAAAATTATCGTCGATGCTATACACGTATATGTATAGCAGCAGTCGCAACAATAAAGCCTTTATTTGAGTTTTGGCCCCGCTTTTTTTTTGCACGGTTCTATCCCGGCGTAGTTCCGGGGCGCTTCCGGCACGAGATATTCATTTGTTCGAAGTTTAGGCTCCATTTGAGACGAAATGGATGATTTTACCCGAGCAAGTCTATTTGTTTCCATTTGTTTGTCGAACTTATATAAACAATCAACGTCAGTTTTATATTAAGTAAGTTGTAATTCCATTCTGGTGGTGGTTGTATTTATAAATGTAGATTATCAGGTTGCGTGTTCACAACATTTTAACTACCTTTCATAATGTGTGTGGAATTCTTTGTAGTTTAGTCGAAAACCATGCTTTTTTATAATGAGTTTATTACTACGTTTTTCAAAAGAATATATGACGTCATAAATTGTATCACTTGGTAGATCGAGACCTCTATTCTTATTGGAAAACATTTCTGCTAATATTTAATTAGCATATTGCTGAAACTAGTTCAAATTTGTTGATACATCTGTCAGTTGAACGTACCAATTTATATGTAAAATATTTTTAACTCCCTCAAAACAATGGCCATTTGCATATGATTACAGTAAACAAACACAGTTCTATTAAGATATTTTCTGGTCTGATTCTATCTAAAATGGATTGTGCATAATTTGTACTAATACATCACACTTTCTAGTATTTAAAATTTCATTGGATGATAAATTTGGAGCGTTGTCTCCTTTCAAGGAAGTACCTATTATCAAATAAATTAGGCGTGCCGTAATATTTCAGGAAGTATCGCGTAAATAGTCGTTTTTAACACTTGGGATCGCCTATAGACGATCGAATTATGCAAATTATTTACCTGAGTTTCCGTGAGTGATAGCGATTGGGCTAATTGTTTCCTTTCAGCTCCGACCACATAATGGTTTTTTTCGAATGCGTGTTCTAACTTCAGCAGTTGAGAAGGACTGAAGGCCGTCCTTATCCTTTTCGGTTTTCTGAAAGGTTGCAGAAGAAATCCGGGAATATCGGGACCTGGAAAAAAATAACCAGGTTAGATCTCTCTTGATAAAAAATTAGAAGTATAGTTCTCTTGAAAACAAATACAAAATCTCTTGAATGTTTCTTCTTTCAACCAAGTGCAAAGTGTTTTTGTTCAAAAGCTCTTCAATTAAGAGATGCAGTTTTATTGTTAATATCCCATTTTTTTGCGCTAAAAACGTTTTCTTCATTCAGAAGAGAAATATCTTCCTTTGTTTTTTGTTTTGGTGTTGGGGAATATTTCGAACATTTGTTCTTCGTTACCAACAAACGTTCTCTGAGTATATGTTGGGTAATTAATTAACCTGTCACTATTGTTACGTTCTGGTAATTGATATCGAAACAAAATGCTATCGTGTTTCATTTTTATTGCACCTCAAAATTAATTTTGCTGACGGTTAATCAGATACGACCGCGAAAAATAATTATTTATCCTTGTTGCTTTTGCTTAATAAAATACCAATAAGCAATTTTAATAATGGTGATAATGCCACATGAATATGTATTCAGGTTTTTAACAGACAAATATGGTTATAAATACGTTTTTATTTTTGGCAACAAGTGTAGATACTTTTATCTTTGAGTGGCCAAAGTAATTAAGATTATAAATTTTGAATTAAATACGCGTAACTAATGACAAATATGAATATTAATTTCAAGTCAACAGTTCATTTATTATAGCACTTAAATATGTTTAAACTCATTACATATTAATATAAGAAATAAACCATAACATCTTTATGTATAGGAAACAAACCAAGACAAAATAAGTTATTAGATCTTAGATGACACAATAGTTAACTACCTCGTGATCCACGAGGCATAAGTTCGTGTTCACACCTAATTGTTGCTAATTAGGCTGAACCCAAGTAAATTCCACACAACTTCCTTGGTATTAGCGGCCGAAATCGGAAAGCCGAGCTCAAAATTAGAATGCGTTGAACTGGCCGATTCCAATTGTTGCGTGATCTCGGACCATTAGTTCCAGCACCAACGATCGACCAGATAAAACCATGGGCAGTTTCGAGGGTAAACCTATACGCACGAAAACAGCTGCGACTCGTCAATCGATGCGCAATTATACACTTCCAAATTAGTTATCTTGATTTTGATGATTTGGAGGACCGTGTAGAAAGTTTGGGGTATATGTTGAGCTCAAAGGAGGAAGAAAGGTTGCATGATGAAGTTGGTGAAGGAATTACAAATGGGAAGCATGATAATTACGGTTTAATGGGTGAATTCTGTGAAGGATTAAAAATAATTTGTTCCGCGTAAAAAGTCTAAATTACCGTGCGCAATCCCCATAATGTTCGTGGTAAATTACGATGGTAGGTAGGTTATAACTAGGGACAATATAACTTCCACGTTAGCAATTATCCGGTAATGCTTTCCGGATATTTTTTCTCGATAATGGTCGGGTTCTCGCAATCGCTATAATCAATAGATATTTCGCGTACCCTGCGGGCCAAACGATCCGTTACGCCCCTGTGCTAAGAAAGCGTTCATGACGTGAGAAGCTGCCTATATGCAATACATCGAGCCTTATTATTACAGTATTACTGCAAATTAAAGTTTGGTTGTACTCCTTTAAGATTACATGCAATTTGGACAGGCTAACTACAACCATTACGGGTTTAACGGATTATACGGCCGAGCAAAAATTGAAACTAATTGAAATATAAATAAATAAAACTATTTGACAGGTTTTTATGTTTTAACACAAAAATATAAACAACGTCTCACTTATTGAATTGTTCTGGTCTCGAGGCTAGACATGCAAAGCAGCTCGCGAAAGAAAAACAACTACAAACAAATAGCTACAAATTGTCCCCGTTTATTCGCATCTTTATTTACATCCTCCTTTGTTGAGCGTATTCACTTGTTCTGCGCAATTTACTGCTTGGAATTCAACCTTCGGGACTTAACTGTATACTTTTTTGGTCCTTCGAGCCGGATTGATTCCCCTTAACGAATATTCTATATAATTTACGGTCTGATGCGTGCGTAACAATCGGAGTTTTTTATAGGGGCGTGAAAACGGGATTAGGTGGCTTTGTGTCGGCCATTATGAAATTAAACAATTCCGAGTCAATCATTCTGCAACTAGGTTGACACTTTTTGCCGGGGACGATAAAAAGTCCTTGTTTCGTAACTGTAGCAGACCTCTTTCATCAATAGCCGGGTAATTGGATTATATGGGGACATCAAAATCTTTCTGTTGTAGTTTTTTTTGTTGCCCCGGCCGTTACCTAATTTAAATTATAATTTGGTTAAGTGACTCTATTTAAGTAGCTGCACAAAGAATGACCCTTGAGACTGAGGGTCTCGTAAACACATAATTGGATAATCAAATCGTAAAAATTATTATTCCTGACTTGACCCCAATCACAAAGTGATTCTCGTTAGTTTTATGGCTTATTTAAATTCTGCAGATGTGCGTATTGTGGCTGAAGAAACTTGCGATTTTTTGCATGCTATATTTATTATTGCTTCGATGAATTTATATCGATGTAAGTTGCAAATTATCGCCCATCAATGGCATTTAATTTTATTACTCAAAGGTGGCCCAACAGTTAATCTAGGAAAAGTTTCACTATTTTTGCATATAAATTACGGACATTTTGCCCGAGGAATATTTAATACCCCATTAAGGCTCATTTAAAGAGTAACAGTAAATATTAGTTGGTCCCTTGAATATCAACGTTCAATTGTTATTAGCGGCACGCGCAGACATTTACAAAAAAATTATGTCTTTGAATTTAATCGAAAATATTAAAAACGTACCATGAAATTTATGATCTCGATGCTTTGAATTTTAAGTATTAAAATTGTATCTACGTAACGTATTTTTTTAACTTAAAATACATTGTACAGTCGCACAGCCAATTCCGAACTGAGCATGCGCATTTTAATTTTAACCGTCAAATTTTAACATTTGATGATTTAAGAATGGTGTTCTTAAAACAGTCCATTTAACAATGAAAGAAAAAATTCAGACGGGGCTGGTTACACGTGGTAATAGGAGGATTGCATTTATATAACAATTAGGCGAGCGTACATATAAGTAGTTTTTAAGAACACCTTAGCTTAATGCGCTGGCCCATAATTACGTATAATTACAGCTTGATATTTTTAAGTTTTGCCGTAAAAAATGATAGGTTACGCGGCGAAGAATTAAAAGCAAACATATTAAATTATCATTAAGAGGTAAAATGTGCACTTATTAAATTCATAAGCAGAGCTAATTTAGTAGAAGGTGCCGTGCCAAGGACAATGCGATATTTAATATCCTCTAACCATAAATTATACAATGTAAAAGACATTACGCTAATTAGTTCCAGATAGCTATTTTAGCTCGCTGTTTTATCGATTGTAATTGACCATAAGAAAGTTTTCTTAGACGAGAATGACAGATTGATAATTTCTGTTGGACACTGTCAACATTATCCTTTATTATCGCAAAAATGTACGATAAAAATTAACAAAAATCTAATTTCAATAGAGTTGCTATTAAAAATAATACCATTAATTCTAACACATTTAAAATGTTTCCCAAGCTATTAAAATGCAAATGAGTTGATTCTGCCTTAAAAAAAATTGATTAAAACCCCATCACGTCGTAAATTAATAAAACAACTGTCCAATTAAGAAGCAATAGAAACTAAGAAATGGGCAAAACAAAGCCTGGAACTGAAGCAAGCTGACAAGCAATTTTAAAATATTATACCCGACCCCAGCCCATTTTTCGGTTAAATGTAATAAAACAAGTTTTGAGTTATAAATTGTCCACCTTGTTATAATCACATGGAAGTCCTAATTAATAACGTACGGTATAAAATACATCTACGGATTATAAAAAAATCAAGGCGTGGACATAAATTATTAATTTTTTTTAGTAATTAGTTGATTTTATATTTAAGTATTTTAATGAATTAATGAATAAGAATATTAAAACGTTATCCCCCTATAATTAACAGAACATAAATTAGTGCTGGATTTTCTTAATTAATAGATTGAAACTGTATCTATTTATGTAATATTAATTAGATGCGTAAGTTATAAAAAAGTCATTTATATCCACATTAAAAACTAAGGGGCCAAAGACGCTACCTTGCGGCACCTCGCGCAATTTGCCTGGAAACAATTAAGTCTATATTTTAGCCGCGATTATCCCATTAAAGTATTAATTCCGAGTCTTAAAGTTATAATAATAGTGGTGTTGCTTCTAGATATAATTACGGCTTCACTCACTAATGTCTAAATAATTACCCGGCAGTTCCAAGGCACCGTACGATTGCCATCTAAGCAACACTCGATAATGAATGCGATCGCTTTTCTTTTGTTCGGTGTTGTTTGGTTCTTTGTTTTGTTTTGTTTGAAGAACACCAAAACAAAACACAAAGTGCTTAAAGAGAATATTTCCAATGTTTGTTTAACATGTCACCAAAGTTTTTCTTTTTCAAGTACCTATGGTGGATTTGACTATTGGTTTCTCTTCATCTTTTATTCACTATCATCTTGAGGATAGTGAATTACAACTAATTTTTGTATAGGTAGGTATATAGGTGTTATGTTATGTTATCCGACGGGAGGTCAATGGTTTTACAAAATGTATAACTTAGAGACTAATGACAAATCGACCCATGCAATGAAGACTATTGTAACTCAGTTTTGATTGTAGACTAGAGTAACTCAACTTAATATAGTTTTCGCCTGTAGGAATGTGGATTATTACACTTACTATACAGGGAAGTTGTTCACTGGTTGCCTATCGTTTCATGTCTGAGTTACTGTAATCTTCCACCAAATAGAGCTTGAAAAAATCTGTTGAAGTCAAAACCCACGTTTTTTGAGTTACTATGGGTCGAAATGATAGTAGTAGCATAGATGAAGTGGATAAAAACTTGACTTACCACCGGGAAACCGATGCGGAAATATCCGTCCGTGCCTGGAGAGTAACCACGGATACAACGGGTAACTGTCTCTGGGTTGCGCGTGCTGAGATAGAGGGTTAGGTTGTCCTGGGAAGCCGTGCTGACCTGAACTCAGAGCCGCCGCCAGGGCCGCCCCTTGGAAGTGGGCGGCTAGGGCGAAGGGGTGCTGGTTGTGGTTGTGCACCATTTCGGGGCCTAGGAACCCGTTTTTCGGCACTAGGTTGGGGTCGTAGGTCGGGCTGGGCCGCACCAGCGTGTGAGCGGGGATTCCAGGCACCATGATGGGACCTTTTGGAGACGGGGTTCTTTGAGGCGAGTGCGAGTACTTTGGAGAGCCGTTCAGTCTATTGTCTGTGTCACTTGAGGGTGAAAGGGGCGCGGAACTTTCCGAGTAGTGTATGGGTGAGTGTTGCGGACTGGCTTGGTTGGCTCCCCCAACTATGGAGTCAATGGAGAAACCGATTTTCGGTTTGGAGGGCACGGCCACGATTGGAGTCGGTGCCAGAGGCATCATCGTTATCTGTCCAAACGACGCGCGGGAGAAATGCTCTACTAACATGTATAGTCCTTTGTTGGCGCACCTTTATAACATCGTCCACACTGATCACACTGTTGAAGCACATCAACACACATCCGACGGATCGAGAACAATCAAGTAGCACTAAACCGACAAAAAGAACGAAACAGCCAAAAAGACTCGTGTGTTACCGCTGAGAAATCTGTTCGGTTAATAAGTGACCTAAGCAGTCGGTTTGAGCACCATCAAGTGGGGGACGTCACCAAATGAACTTGGTCGGGGAGGGGACGCTTCGCAGCGATTGGTCGGCTAAATCTCATCGGCAGACGCCATGATTGGCGCGCGCGTTCAATACAAATGGAACGACGATGAAGGTGGCCGCCCTTACACGACACCTCCCCCATCAATGAAAAAAACCCGTTTAGTCGGATATTACACTTATGGGATAGTTAGTGTTGAAACAAACAGGTTGTCTGGGTGCACGTAAGCGTTTTTCCAAATCAGTTGACACTTGCGTTAATCTTTTTTGTTTTAGAATATAATTGGAACGCCTCAAGTTGTGCGCGCGCAACGATAGAGGCGTGTCCCGCAGCTCTTTAATATCTTTAATTGAGGTGTCAACGGTGACTTTTCACGTTTTTATCGTCGCCTCCTTTATTTTACGGCTGTGGGTCGGACGTAATTACGTTTTTTACGGTCGCAGCGTTTATGGTAAACGTCTGACCTTTGCGGATTGCCAATTGTGTTTGGTGGACGCATTTAAATCAATTATTCCGCAATAAGGCGATTTTATAAATAGATTGAAACGTGCCGTTGGCACCCGAGTGCCAAGGCGCAGATAATGTCACGGCACACTCGAGCCAGCGAAATTTTAAAACGCCAGATAAGTTACAATAAACGATGCCAAGATTAAATCTCCCAATTCAATAATATAATACTGGCGAATAAAATAACATTTGAAATGACGTGACGATTAATTTATTTTCATATTTTGACAGGACAGATAATGCTTTATTTTATTGTTACGCAAATGATTTATTGTC
The DNA here is from genome assembly GCA_921294245.1 of Brassicogethes aeneus. Taxonomy (NCBI): domain Eukaryota; kingdom Metazoa; phylum Arthropoda; class Insecta; order Coleoptera; family Nitidulidae; genus Brassicogethes; species Brassicogethes aeneus. The sequence continues at coordinate 61,190,565 of OV121135.1, forward strand.
GAAATTAAATTATTTAAATTTGTTTTCAGAACGCAGGTAGATTTACCATTGTAATTTTAATGGTTTCCCAAATTAAAACGATTACAGGGTTCATATATCTAATTTAAAAGTCAAATTTCAATAAAAGATATTATTATTTATTTTAATACAATAATACGTGTTAAAATACATATATGGTTTATTGTACACTTTTATTGTGTTTTGATCTTACATAATTAATTATTTTTTACAATGCTTTAAAAGTCTAAAAACTATGCTCCGTGACTATTATTCTTTAGTTAACCTACACTGAACCAAAAAAGCGTAAATACAATAAAAAAGTTCATTGTCTAGATGAAATGCTACATTGATTTTGGTCCAACGAACGATTTTATCAAATCAATGAAACACATTTCATTAATTGATCAAAGAATTTATTAACCAATAAATAATTAATTTTATTAATAAAAATCAATTCATTGAAAAGAAAATGTTAGTTTTGTTTATTCAATGAAATATGTTATTGTTGTAACGAACACTATTTATTTTTTAAATAACTATATTTTGTTAATTCGACAATTGTTAGTTATTAATTATATGTATTTGTTTTATTAGTCTTATCAATATTAGTAATAGTTTGAAAGAATAAAAATTATTATTACAATTAATTTTATTCGTTGATACTGTAATCGTAATCGTTAAATATAGATCAAATGTACAGTGCTTGCAATATCAACTCCGACCGCACTGGAAAGGACGGCTGTTCAATACCCGCGTGAAAAGAACAAGGATAGAACGCCAAATAGAATTTGATTGGCCAGCCGGCAGGCTACGACAACGCATACCCATCGCGCACCTCGCAGCGTGGTTGACACGAGGATATCAGAACGAGAACTGCAGTGGTGCGAGCAAGAGGTAGTAATTTTAGTGAAAAAGATTATTTAATTAAAAAATGTACACGTTAGAACAAAAAGTTCAGATTTTAATCTGGCATTTTGCTGGTAATTCTGAACGAGAAATTCAAAGATTATTTGCGGGAATGTTCGAGGCCAGACCAAACAGAGAAACAATTCGACGAACCGTTAATAATTGCTTGTTCGAACATTTAATTTAATTTTTCAGTTTATTTATTTTTAGAGTTTTATTTTTATTTTTAGTTATTTTTATTTGAGAAATCTTTTTTATTAAGAATACTATTTTTGTTGTTGCCCTAGTTCTCAAGGAAAAAAATCAAAAAATTTTATTTTTAGGATTCGGGTATAAAATATTTAAAAAGAAAATTAAAATGTGCATCTACACTCTTACGCAGTTTGCTTGACACTAAATCATTTAGCAGTGTTGCCACCTATACATTTTTTTTCGTAATAGATGCATGCGTCAAAATGTAATAGATTTGAGATTTAAGGTAATAGACTATTCTGAAGCAAATAGTTTTGATTCTTTGACGTTTTACCGTTGTCATTAGAATTAAATTGAATTTTTACATGATGCTTTATAATCTGTGCATGATGCTTATGCTATTTTAATTATTAATTAAATTTAATTTAATAAAAACTTTATAAACACAAATTTAAGCACACAACAAACGTCAAACACTCAAGCAGTGTTGCCAGACGTACGATAATTTTCCATAGAAAGTATAATCCGTTTTGTACGTACGTACAATGTACGAAATCATATGTAAAATAAAATTAAAATGTACAATAATTTCATGTAAATCAAATTGCACAAGGGAATAAAACTACCCAATATTAACAAAATCTTAAATTTTGGATAAACAATAAGTTTATTTTAATTAACTCTTATTTTTTTAAACAATAAATTTAAAATATATATAATATATAACAAGATTTAAAACACTTATATTTGAAAAACCAAGAAAAATTTAATTCTACAATAGTTTTGATGCGCTGCGACAATAATCTTTTGTGGGCTGTCTGACAAGTTGCCAGTGGCAACAATAGGACCACAATAGAATATTTAAACAAAAAATTCCTACTAGGAAAGAAAAAAGTAATAGATTTACATCGTTTCGTAATAGGGTAATATATTTTCGCTAAAAGTAACAGATCTATTACTAAAGTAATAGGGGTGGCAACACTGTCATTTAGTCTAAATGCAGCCAGACTGAGAGTTGACCTCGCTTACAATTCGCACGCATCCGGCAGCCGGCTCTGGCCAATCAAATTCTATTTGGCGTTCTATCCTTGTTCTTTTCACGCGGGTATTGAACAGCCGTCCTTTCCAGTGTGGTCGGACTTGGATTTGCAAGCACTGTATATATTCATACTCTTAACGAACTATTGTAGCTGATGCAACAAATGACATTTTCAATACAATGAATTTTAATAATTGTTATAATTAATCAGTTTATTAATATAATGAACTTAATTTATCGATACAATAATTCTACTCTCTAAAAATGAATTAGTCAAAAATGACTAATTTAATAGTTATTAGTGGCTGCTTTTTCACTTGTACATGGTTAACCATGGTATCCCAAAATTTAACAGCCAATTCATATGTAAAATTGTCCCCTGAATCCGAAAATACCGGCAAAAATTATGAATGTGGAGCAGTTTTTAATATATAGTCAATTCCATATTAAATGGAAAATTGACTACCAATTGATATGGGATTTTTATAGAAAGGCCATTTCTCCATTATGCGATAAGTATTCCCAAAATTTTTTAAACGATATTTACTGCAGGCCTTCCAAGTGTTATTGAATTGTTCAGAAGTTAAATTATCAAACCATAAGGCTCGGGTTCTAAAAGACAATACTCAACTTCAAATTTTATTCACATATCCACAAAATTAATAAATAAACGAAATATAAAACGTAATTTGAATTAGCTTACCAAATGTTTTGCATTTCGACATGTCTGGAAGACTTTTTTTTTGCTGTTACATCAACAACATGTTTACCAACCACAGACTTAGTTTATAAAAATTGCAAAATTTCCTGTATATTCTTCTTCGCTTGGTGGAACGATAGTACTTACTCCTAAAATATAAAGAGAATATTTTGTGACAATCTTTTTAAGGCGTAATGAGTAAAGATCACTAAACATACCAATTTTTCAGTCGGAAATCTGTCTAGAATTTCTCTTTTCGGTCTATAACTGATTGCTAAGGTAATTGGAACACCTTTAACTTAATAATAATAAATTGCGCTACCAAGTTTGAGGTTAGTGTTCATCTTGAAATTTTAAAAATGTATTTTAATATTCCACAAGCATAGAACCTTTAGGAGTTTCATTTAATATATTAAATAATTATGTAACAATAGTCTGATTTTTTATTAGAAATACAATATGGTGCGAAACGCGGTTCTTGGCACGGTGAAGTGATGCTCTGGAAGCACATGCCGATGAATTCATAATTATTATTAATTTGTGTTTGATTACCTGATGTTTTTGAATTTAAAACATTAATTTCAAGCTCTCTATTTAGAACGTCGTTTGGATCGTTGTTGAGTTGGATATAAAATTTTTTCAGAAAATTATTGTTTACCTAAATGTTTTCTATTGATATGTTTTTAAAACTACTTAAGTTTTAAAAACTTTGACCACAATTAGGTATCTTCAAAACATCTAAATACTGAATTTTTGGTAAGATCTTGATTTCGTTTAAAATGCAATATAGGTAAGTAATTTTAGGAAATTAATTTTATTTGCAAATAAAGCAAAACATCGTGTTTCGACTCTAACTATCCGAAATTTAAATTAGTTTTCCTACGCTTTAGGACAAGACGCTATAAGTGTTTTTTAAACCTGTAAAGCCTAATACTAATAAATCAGTTTATCAAAATTATATTTAAAAACTAAATTATAATTCCTTTTTTTTAAATAAAGCCAGTAACTAAGAAATACACTGTACTAAGAAATATCCTTTCATGCAGTTGATGCCCGCACTATTTTTCAAATGAAGGAAACTAAGCAGAGCTCAAGAATTGTTATGTCCTTATTATTGTCCCAACTTAAACATTTATTAAAACAATTTAATCCCTACGTTGAGACAATATTAATAATTTTTATAATATTTCATTTGTTTGGTTGTACGTTAATATAATTAACATTAACATTAACTGTGAACATTAATTCAATGATTGTTTTATCGTTAGGACAGTACATTTATTCATTTATTCAATGAATGCGTTTGTTAATATAAAGTATGCGTTTCATTAATCCATGCATACTATACATTAATACCGTGATTTTTATAATTAGAACCAAGAACATTATTTCAATGAATGCATTCGTCAATGTAATGTATACTTTTAATCAAGCATTTTATTTGTTCGTGGCGGAAATTAATCGCAAAACATTAACACAATGGACAAATTATCATTTAATACTTTATTACATTATCATAACGAAACAATTTAGTAAAAGTTGTTCATATAAATTAATCAACAAATTCATGTATTTAATGAAATTGTTTACTGGACTGATATATCATCATTTTTTATAAAAAATTTGTAGTCGAAATAAATATTATCCATTGACTAATGTAAAATTAATTACTATTACAATAACTACTAGTTCATCATGTTGATGAACCACGTGATTAGTTAATAAAATACCGTACATAACATTAATTTACATTAATGAAAAAATCGTTGTCCCAATAAAAAATTAGTCAATAAACTGTATTAATTGATATTATGGACTAAATTTTTTTCAGTGTACATATATGTTTTTAAATATCTGAGGTGTAGGTGTTCAAAAATTAATTCTATCCTCCGTGAATCTGTTTTTGCTTTAAATTTTATGCAACGGATGGCGCTTTAATCATTTTAAATAAGCAAAAACCTCTGTTTACGACATTATAGATGGATGTGATTCCTGAAGGTCATTTAGAATTTATATGCAGATGAGGGTGTTGCTGTTTTATAATTCAAAAGTTTAAGTTCATTAATTTGCTATTTAAAAACCTATCCACCGTGAAGTGTAATATCTTAGTAAGTAGATTTTTTTTATAAATATTTTATGTATGTATGTATGTATACATAAAAATTTTAAGAAATTGTTTATTTTTAATATTAGTTTCACGGAAGATAGCTTCACGGAGGTTAGGATTTCGTATGTTTTTTTTCATGATGAAAAAAAAACATACGAAATCTTAACCTCCGTGAAGCTATCTTCCGTGAAACTCTAATATTAAAAATATATAATTTCTTAAATTTTTTGCATTTGTGCAGAACCACTTACTTATGTTAGACTAATAGTGAAACAACCAAAAATAAAAAATAATCATTTTCACTTGGGGGACATCTCAATATGTCAAAATAAAAAAAAAATTGAAGTATCATCATTTGGGAAATAACGGACACCCTAATCTACATACACACATAGGTAGTTATTAAAAGTAAAGATAAATGCAGTCAAATTAGTCAAAATGAGAAATTATCACCAATTACTTTCGAACATTGCTAAAGTAAATTCAAGTTGTAATACATTATTTAAAGAAAGGTTAAATACGTTTGGTAGGTATACCTACACCCATATAATTAAAATATACAGGGAACTCCTTCTTTGCATTTCTTGCGGTCTGATTCATTAACTAAGCATTTATTTCGTTTTGAAAGCTATCATTACAATACCAGAAACCGATTTTTAAGGCTAATTAATAACAGTTACTCTATCGAAGCTTACGAAACAAATATTTCGATACAAGGTGGTGTTTATTTTGAACGGACAGCTAAACACAATTAATTATAATCTTCGTGTTTGAATTAAAAAATACCTGTTGTTATGGTAGATTAAAATGCATGTATTGACATGTTACGCCACTCTTAAAAACAACAATTATTTTTGTCTTAATTCAGCCTTCTTAATAATAATTAGTAATTAATTGGTCACGATATAACTCACTACAGCGAATAGAAAAAAGTTAAAAGGTTACCTACTAAACGCAAGCTAAAAAACATGTTTAAGCTAAAATTAATTTGTTTATAATTATAGGATAGATATACATATAAGTATTATGCTTTAGGCGCAATAGAAACTGATTTTTTTATTTAAATATCCATTCTCCTTAATAATAATTATCAAACGTTTTCTGTTTCAGCCAGCCATCCTAAATTGTTATATAAATTATGGTAATTATGTTAAGATTTAAGATTTTTTATGCCTAATCGTTTAAGTAGCATGCAAGTTAAAAAAGTTATTTTGATTTAATTATAGACGAATTTAAACGTATATATATCAGGACAACTTAAGGCAGTGGCGGCTCGTGCACTAAAAAAATAATGTCTTTTAAATGAAGAAAACGTTTTTAGCGCAAAAAATGGGATTTTAACAAAAAAACTGCATCTCTTAATTGAGAAGACTTGGAATTAACAAGAAAACTGCATCTCTTAATTGAGAAGCCTTGTAACTTTCTAAGAAAGAAAATTTGTCTTGCTACAAAAGTATATATACGAGGTGTGTTCAGAAAATAACGGGAATTGTTAAATTTTGCGGGTTCGGAGGGTCCGGTTGTCATAAAATTTTCTTTATTATGTTGGTATACATGCCCCCGAAGTATTATAAAAACTTTAGCTGTTTTCATTGTTTACTTTGTCTGTGGCAGCCGCTAAGGTTAGACGTGTTTTATGAGCTCGGCGATTTTTCGTTCGTTAAAAGAAATGGATCAAAGAATTTGTATCCAATTTTGCTTAAAAAATTAAATAAATTCTGTGAAATGTTAACAAAGGCCTATAGTGAGTCTGCTATAAGTAAAACAAGAGTTTACAAGTGGTATAAGAGTTTCCAAGATGGCCGTGAAGACGTTGAAGATGACGAACGCCCCGAACGCACAAGCACATTAACAACCGATAAAAACATGGAAAAAGTGGAAGAAATGGTTATAATTTATAAACCATCAGAGAAGTCGCTGATGATGTTGGTATATCGATTGGTTCATCCCATGAAATTTTTTCGAATGTTTTGGGTATGAAATGCGTGGCAGCAAAATTTGTTCTAAAATTGTTAAATTTTTGGCCAAAAACAATACTGTAATGATGCCCCAGCCTCCATATTCGCCAGACATGCCTCTGTCTGACTTTTTCCTATTCCTAAAAATAAAGAGAACCTTAAAGGGCCGTCGTTTTGCAAGCATAGATGACATTAAAAGCACATCGCTGAAAGAACTAAAGGCTATCCCAAAGATCGAGTTTTAGAAGTGTTTCGAGTATTGGAAGAAGAGCTTGCACATGTGCATAATATCCAATGGGGACTATTTTGAAGGCGACAACATTAATGTAGACGAATAAATAAATATTTGTTTCAAAAAACGAAAATTCCCGATATTTTCTGAACACACCTCGTACTCCACAACACAACACAACTACCAGATTTTGTTGTAAAATTGACATGCTATTGAAATAATTGTGATGTATCTTGAATGAATTGCGTAAATATAAATAATTTTCATAGCTTTTAAACAAAAACACTGCACTTGGTTGAAAGAAAAAACATTCAAGAGATTTTGTATTTGTTTTCAAGAGAACTATACTTCTTGCACTAAGAACTTTTTCTTTAAGCAATAAATACCATTAAATGTAAAAATGTAAAATTTTAAATAAACCTTTTCGTCAAAAAACCATTAAAGGAAATGCCAAAACAGAAATTGATATTGACAAGAATGAGTTGAATCTCCTGTAAATCCCTGTAATCCACTTAACCTATTCGAGAATTCCAAAAAGAGCACAATTTCCAAAAACTACCGATCCGATAATCTGCTAATTATATTCATGAAAAGAGCTCTAATGGTGGGTAACCAAAAATTACCGTCCAACAATGGCGGTCTTATCCCATTAGGATTATTGTCATCTGCTATAATTTTCTAATCTCTTGTTATTCCTTTACCTTAAAACTCCTAAACACATTTAAGTTAATTTTTATTTTTTTATTGGTGGTGCTTCTGAAAAACTTACCGGCAGCCTTTGTGCATGGTAATCCTGATTAGGTTTTGTGCGACGCATAGCAAGTGTCAAAATAGGTAGAGAAGATATTAACTTTAATTATGAAAAATTAAAACTGGATTTTGATCAATGCAAATCGCTTTGGTTCGATGTAATCTAGCTCCACTTAATTGGATCATTTGCTAATGAAGTAGTTTGGAATATAAACTATTCAAAGAATGTTCAATGCAACGATTTGCATGACAAATGGATCAAGAATGCTTGAATTAACATGTCTGAGGATCTCTGAAAAACACACAATAAATACAAAAACGCCTCTTATAAATCTTAACTAGCTACTGCTGTTTTGTATTATAATAAATGTAGTGAATACAGTTGTAAATTATTACCCACTAAATTAGTAACGTAAACTGAGGCCCATAAACAACAGCCCATTAAGCAAGATTTATTTTGGTTTCTACAATATTATTAACAAAAAATTAAACAATCAAATCAAATATGATCTGCTCGGTCACTCAATTAGAGAGAATGAAGCCACCTGGCGCGCAGAAGACAGTTGACAATCGCTCATGCTTCTGTTCTCGAAATGACCCGACACGATTTTGTTTTTTCGTCATTGTCTGGCGACCAATGACGATTAGTCATTCAATTTTTAAAATTGCAACGTAATTATCGATTGATTTTTTGAAAGTATTGTGGGAATTGATTCAGATAGATGCGACGTTCCAGGAATCGCACTGAACAAAATAATGTCTTAAAAGAAATGAAAATCACTTTGATTCAAAAGATTTGCGCTTTTGAATAGGGCCAAGCTATGTTTCTTATTCTAAATCTTGATTCTTGAAATCTTGGTTTTGCATCCGTTTTGTATCAGAAAATTGACATGCTATTGGGATAATAATGGGGTAGTTAAATTTTTTCTGACCTATACTTTTTATGGTTTTATTCAAGGTGTTTTGTAATTTTAAACATTTCTGTGAAATCGGAATTGCAATTAAGTTTACCGTTTTCGAGATATTTACAAAAAAAAAATCTCCTAATTACGTCACTAGGCTATTGACAACGCTGCCAGCTTTTTCTATGGTTGCCAGTGTGTTTAGTTTAAGATTCTTACGATAGATGGCTCCACGTTATAATATTTTAGTTTTAAAACCACTTGATCTATAATTTTAGTTGAGAAGAAGAAGAAGAATTGATTTTTTGACGTTTCTTTTTTTCGGGTTATGTTTTTTTTAAATTTAGATTATTGAAAATCAATGTTATTGTTATGTTATTTGTAATTGATATTAGATAAGTAATTTATTAATAACGGACTCCAAAGCAGAGGAATCTTGTGGAATGGTTGGCTACATTGAACATTGGAGCTTTTAAACAAATAAAGTAAGTACCTATATAATCATATTTTGTCGTAAATGCATTTCATTAGTATAATGCCTAGTTCTTTATATTCTTTTAGATATTATATCTTGGACTCTAAAATATCAAACAGTAATATGATACCTCGTAATAAGGAAGATAGGTACTTAATGAATTTGGTGACCATCTTTCACTCAACTGACAGTGACAGTATTTGTACATAACCTCTTCGGGTATTTTCTGACATAACCGAATGAAATCGTTAACAAGACAACTTGACAACAGGGTAATTTTCAACCAATAGAAATCTTAGAATGTTGGACACATGGCGAGGTTTGTGACGTCATAAAAATTTATATTTTTTGTAAATATCTCGAAAACGGTAAACCCAATTGAAATTCTGATTTCACAGAAATGTTTAATATTACAAAACGCCTTGAATAAAACCATAAAAAGTATAGGTCAGAAAAAATTTAACTACCCCATTGTGATGTATCTTGAATGAATTGCGTAAATATAAATAATTTTCATAACTTTTGAACAAAAACACTGTGCACTTGGTTGAAAGAAGAAACATTCAAGAGATTTTGTATTTGTTTTCAAGAGAACTATAGTTTTTATTGTTGCCAACATTCTTTAATTTATTTGTGGCCAGCAAATTCTTGCGATTTAACGCTTTTAGACTATTTTCATAAATGGATCCAAATGATCACAATTCGTCTTGAAAAGCATTGCTCTTGGACCATGGTGCGTCGACTTCAAACCTTTACGGAAACATTTACCAGAGAACCAAGAGGCAGAGGCACCTTGTAGCAAAATTATATGCTGTCAGAGGTGCGTCGCGGTTTCCCCCCCCCCCGCTCCGCTAATTACCGCTAAACACTGTTTAGGCAAGGCTAGGCTGATCTTCGTGCGCCAGCCGAATGTTCTTTCAACTCTACAGAGCCTTGCGGGAACGGATCATTAAATGAAACAGTTTAAAAATGTCGGTATTAATTGAATGTTATATGTGCAAACCACAAGGTACCTCTTAAAGGATTTTCATATTTTCTTAATTTCTGAGCACCTTGTACTATGCTCCACACCTCAAAGTCCCACCACGTGACCACGTACGGAACGCAGTCTTTTAAAAATTTGGCATTTAAGGCTTTTCAGGTTATGTATCTGTCAAAGTGTAGTCAATAAAAGAAATAATATTTATAGTGTTATGTTTAAGCGTTAAAAGTTAATAAACCTTTATAGTATCACAATAACAATGGTTGGTTTAAGAATTTGGGAATATAAATACTGCATTTAATGAAATTCCAAAGTGTAGGGTGCAATTTAAGTGATATTTTTGTGCATTGGGTCTACATTTCTCCATAAAATAGTTTGAACTAAACAGCATTTATTAAAAAAAATCTAACTTCTCTATTATGAAATAAGAATATCTGTATCAAAGGTAGGTTAATGTATTGGAACAAAAAATATCATCTAATTTTGTATTTTAAGGTTAGAAAAATCTATTTTGACCAAAATAAATAAGTGGATTATTTGGAAGGGTGTGTTAATATGGTCCTAAATAAATATAGGTATACTAAATAATTGTTGAATATGGTTCAAATTAAATTGAAGCTTTTATACTTCTAACGACAAAACTTGTGCATACCTCTCGGCATACCTACTTTAAGTTAGATTATAAGAAAACAAACAATTTTTAGAGAAACTTGCAATGGGAAAATATTTAATACTCCCATGACATCTGATTTATTAAAATATTAAAGTTATAATGATTTTTTGATGTAGATCAAATACAGTCGAAGCTTTTTAACTATTTGTATTGACAAAACTTTATGTAGGTACACTTTAAGCTGGATAAGAAAACCTACTACATTTTTAAATACCATATTGTACAGTCGTTTAAATAATCCAAAATACTTATTTATTTTCGTCAAAATAAATTTTTTTAACCTTAAAATTACAAAATTAATGATATTTTTGTTATAATATATTAACCTACCTTTAATACAGATATTCTTATTTCATAATAGATTTTTTTTAATAAATGCTGTTTAGTTAAAATTATTTTATGAAGAAAACCAGATATTTGGACCAAATGCACAAAAATATTACTTATTTGGCACCATACATTTTAGAATTTTATTAAATGCAGTATTTATATTCTTAAACCATCCATTGTTATTGTAATGTTATAAAGATTTATACATTTTTAACGCCTAAACATAATATTATTTCTTTCGTTGACTATACTTTGACAGATACATAACCTGAAAAGCCTTAAATGCCAAATTTTCAAAAGACTGCGTTCCGTACGTGGTCACGTGGTGGGACTTTGAGGTGTGGAGCATAGTACTTTCACAGTGAAGTTGGAATCTTTAAAACTCTTTTTAAATAAATGAAATTTAATTAATTTGTTTAATGTTTTTGAAGGTAAGGTATTAGACCAAGAGATATTTGCTTTAAAAACAAAATAAAATATGGTTAGGTTAGAAATATTTTTGGTTCTTGTACCAAGAAATGGCTTGCTCTTGATTTAAGCTAATATTGTGATATAAAGCCACCAATTAGAAATTCCATTCTCTTGACTTCTAGTATTTTTCTAATACCCGGACAAATAACAGTAATTTAGAGTCTTTAAGAATAAAGCACATGTTTTGTATGGTATTAAAAAGTGGACCTTTTTAAAATACTTAAACGATATTATGGGTTATTTGCTATATAATATAATACCTAATACTTAACCGCTTTCTAAATAATCCATTTACCATAAATTTAAAGGCAATTATTTCGACCTCTACCTCTAAGAAGCAATTTTCGGTTTTTAATAGCTGTATTTTGGGAACTCGATCCCATAAATTACCATATGATTTTTGACCCGATCGAATTAATTTTGTCTACTATGTGGACTTAATTATTCAATTTTCCCTTTTTGTTTGGTACCTGGAAAGTTGAATATTACAGAAGCTTCTCCCAAGCCCAATAATAAGCATCTTCACACCTTACATTGAGATTTAAATCACAAGTCCATAAAAAACTTCACGCAGGGCCAAGGTTCACATTACGTTCGGTTATGTCATTCTTTTGAGTTTCGAGAAATCATCGTGAAAAGATTGCGGGGCCAATTTATGGGCTATCCGTTTTCTACAAGCCCTATCTGTCGTTTGGAATCGAAACAAATTTTCCTGGCGATCTTGCGGCCAGATTAAGGTGGGCGTTCCTAGAAATTCAACCCAGATGCGTTTCAGTCCTTCTACCCCCGTCGTTTAGTGGATGAATTTAAAGGGTGATTTCGGTGTTAATGTGACTTTTTAAACACAGGGGGCATCACGGAACGTCATTATTATTCCCATGAGCCGAAACCTAAAACCTGCCTCTATACTTCTTGGATTTTGACTTACCTACACTGTTATAAGAATCTACATTTTGTTCATTTAAAAGGTTATAGATTATTTAGAATTTAAAAATAAAATAAAAACGAGAACAATGAATTTAATCGGTTAAACTAGGCTCAGTAGTTTTTTGTTTGGTTTTCAAAAAGAAAAATCAAATAAAAAACTTACTGAGCATAGTTTGACATATTAAATTTATATATAAATATAGGTTGAGTGATATACGTCTAGATTATTTCTCGAATTAAAGGAAACTATTTGACAATTCATAAAATCTGACGTATGTGTCAAAATTAATAAATATTTTTTTAAAGAAAATTCCATTAATTTAAGGTATGTAATAAGTAATAATTGATATTTCGTAAACTAGATAACTTATTTTGTATTGTTTTTTAAAAAATGTTTGTTAAAACTTGTAAATAACACCATAAAATCGTAAACAAAAATCCAATATGGAGGCTAAAATTTAATCGCTGTTAAATAGTTCTAGTGATTTAATCGCTAATTTAAACGAAATTTAATCGAAAATTTAAGGCTTTTGATTGGTTCATATTATAATGAGGGAAATAATCATAATTATATATAAGGCATTTAGTATAAGGGAAACTCATAAACCTGAACAAGAGTTGCAAATGAGTTAGCAACTTAGACGCCAGGAGTTTGTGATTACTTAATAGCTTCGTCGGGTTATTACAATTTAACTATACAACTATACTATTATGCAATGGAATGGAGGAAGCATTAGAAAGATCATTAGGGTGGAGATCTGTTTAACACACAAACGAAAATACATTTGTTGATGTAAAGATAATTTATTAAAAACATTTTAAACCACACAGTAAAAAAATGTTTGTTAATTTTAACCAAATATTACCAAGATTGTTAATCCATGGATACCTTTACAAAACTTAAAATTTTACAAAATGTTAACAAATCTGAATAAAATTAAAATTATATAAAAGTTTATGGTTTTTATGAAAAAACTAAAAAATTATACAGCATTCGCCATTTTTTTAAAGCTCTTGTATTTGGGTGAATATATTGTCTCCAAAGTGAAAATGATTATTTTTTATTTTTGCAAACAACCATGGTTGTTTCACTGTTAGTCTAGAATGGGGTTTTTGGGAAGCCACCATGTCTAGTAATAACATAACATAAGTGGTTCTGCACTAATGCAAGAATTTTAAGAAATCATACATTTTGAATATTAGAGCTTCACGGAAGATAGCTTCACGGAGGATAGGATTTCGTATGTTTTTTTAAACATCCCTTTGTATATTTGAAATAAGTTATTGTATCTTTTGACACCTTAATATTTTTGAAAAATATAGCCAATATGGAAAAACTCTTGGCCACATGAAAGTGAAAAAGTTAAAATATTGTTTTTTTGTTAATACTTTGATTATTATTGGATCGATAAAATCTGGACAAAAGTTTATGACATTTTTGTGGTCAGTTGCTAAAATCCAAAGTTATATCTGCTGTTAATCTCTTTATACGGCTTGTATAATATTTCACGGTTAGATCGGACCCTATGATCTGCGTCAAAGACAGAACAGGTAGAAATATGTACAAAACACACATACATCCTTAATAATGGCGCTGTTGGTGGTTATTTATACGTATACTTGGTGAAGTTAAATATCTTTTAAAATTAAGATGTTTTGTGTATTATGTTTCTTTATAATACAATAATGTAGATTTATCATTTTTTATTTACCACTGCCCTCTTTGTTACTTCGAGTAGGCATACATTCCTTCATTTTAATGCGTGTTAGGTTCTGTTTTCTAGTAATTTTTGGGTGCAGTTTCCTAATTGATGGGGGCGATTCATTTCTAAAGGTTGATTGTGGTACCATTTAACTTTAATTTATTTCAATGTTTTCATCTCATGCAAATTTAGTTTAAAATTAACACGCTAAAATTGAGGATAATTTCTTATAATATTTTAATCTAAACTGCTGCAACACGCAAGAATGGTATTAAAACAATATTATATTCAAGCCTTGAGAGACTGCCTTAATTTTGCGATCTTTTGAGATGCATTTAATTTGCTATTTATGATAATGAATATACACAGCAAAAATTATTTATATTTACGCAATTCATTCAAGATTAAATTTCGCGGGTTCGGAGGGTCCGGTTGTCATAAAATTTTCTTTATTTTGTTGGTATACATGCCCCCGAAGTATGATAAAAACTTTAGCTGTTTTCATTGTTTACTTTGTCTGTGGCAGCCGCTAAAGTTAGACGTGTTTTATGAGCTCGGCGATTTTTCGTTCGTTAAAAGAAATGGGTCAAAGAATTTGTATCCAATTTTGCTTAAAAAATGAAATAAATTCTGTGAAATGTTAACAAAGGCCTATAGTGAGTCTGCTATAAGTAAAACAAGAGTTTACAAGTGGTATAAGAGTTTCCAAGATGGCCGTGAAGACGTTGAAGATGACGAACTCCCCGAACGCACAAGCACATTAACAACCGATAAAAACATGGAAAAAGTGGAAGAAATGGTTATAAACCATCAGAGAAGTCGCTGATGATGTTGGTATATCGATTGGCTCATCCCATGAAATTTTTTCGAATGTTTTGGGTATGAAACGCGTGGCAGCAAAATTGAACAAAATTTTTGGCAAAAAACAATACTGTAATGATGCCCCAGCCTCCATATTCGCCAGACATGCCTCTGTCTGACTTTTTCCTATTTCCAAAAATAAAGAGAACCTGAAAGGGCCGTCGTTTTGCAAGCATAGATGACATTAAAAGCGCATCGCTGAAAGAACTAAAGGCTATCCCAAAGATAGAGTTTTAGAAGTGTTTCGAGTATTGGAAGAAGAGCTGGCATAATATCCAATGGGGACTATTTTGAAGGCGACAACATTAATGTAGACGAATAAATAAATATTTGTTTCAAAAAACGAAAATTCCCGATATTTTCTGAACACACCTCGTACTATTGGACAAGGAGATATTTGCTCTAAAATCAAAATAAAATGTGGTTAGATCAATAGTATATGCTTTTGTAGCAAGAAAAATTTTCTTTTTAAATAAGAGATGCACTTTTCTTGTTAAAATTCCATTTTTTGCGCTAAAAAACGTTTTAAAGATCTCTTTTGAATCAAAGTGACTTTAATTTGTTTCAAAAGATTATTTTTTTCAGTGTACCTTTGTTAAAATAATTACAAACAAATAAAAAAGTGTCAAACACAATTCTGAGACAGAAGCGTAAGTCCGTTATCTCGCGATTCCTTTATCAGATGTCTCGATCTTGATCTTTTTATTGGACCAAGCAGAGTTTATTAATGAGGCATCATAGATGCGATGGTATTCGAATAGTGGACCACGTATTATAATTACATAGATTAACCAAAACCGAGAAAACTACCTAACTAATGTACCTTAATATAGGGGTACGGTTAGAATGTGCCGAACGCGTTAAAACACACGAGGCAGACGGTCACAGTCTGAACATCCGATAATAAATCGGAGACTGGTTTCTGATATTTTGAAAATATAATTACGCGTTTTCATTCTGTAATGGAATATGCTGGACCGTGTTATGCAGTATATGAGGCAGGTTGCTATTTGTCGATTTTGAATTTTTTAGTTTTAATTGACCTTTTGTTTGTTAAATTTAACTTCTTGGTTAATTTAGCATTTGTCCATTGCTATAAAAGTTAGGTAGGTAATAACATGTCACAAGCATGGTAACGCGAGAAAATATTACTATAAACTTCAATAATTACAAAACAATAATATTAAACCTATTAGAGGCATGTATTGTAAAAAAATATATGTATATATAAAAAATCACACTTACCAAGTTTTTTCATTGTAAAATTGCACCCAAACGACACCAAGTCTAGTAATAACATAACATAAGTGGTTCTGCACTAATGCAAGAATTTTAAGAAATCATACATTTTGAATATTAGAGCTTCACGGAAGATAGCTTCACGGAGGTTAGGATTTCGTATGTTTTTTAACATCCCTTTGTATATTTGAAATAAGTTATTGTATCTTTTGACACCTTAATATTTTTTAAAAATACAAGTGTACATACATAAAATATTTATAAAAAACCTACTTACTGAGATGTTACACTTCACGGTGGATAGGTTTTTAAATAGCAAATTAATGAACTTAAATGTTTGAATTATAAAACAGCAACACTCTCATCTGCCTATAAATTCTAACTGACCTTCAGGAATCACATGCATCTATAATGTCGTAAACAGAGGTTTTTCTTATTTAAAATGATTAAAGCGCCATCCGTTGAATAAAATTTAAAGCAAAGACAGATTCACGGAGGATAGAATTTACTTGGTGAACTGATATTTTTAGTATGTTTTAACACCTCAGATATTTGAAAACATATAGGTTAACCTAGAAAGAGCAACAGTCACGGAGGATAGGTTTTAGACTTTTAAAACATTGTAAAAAAATCTTCTTTGGTAATTTTATTAAGAACGTTTTGTGATGAGTGTTGGTTGACGCGGTCCGCATCAACATATTCAAACATCACGAATCGAACCTTAACGCTAATGATAGGAATTAGCTCGCCGTTCGATCCACCGCTAATACGTAGTTTAGTTACAAATTCAGCCTGCAGGGGGATAATTTACCAAATTACCCACCATAACACTTCAAAATAAACAAGAAAACAAGCAACAATCACCAGAACATGATCGTGCACTGTTTATTTAAATAAGCGCGGCTCGCTATGCCGTCCCTTCTCCAAGAGCGCGTTATTTATTACTTCAAGTAGCGACCTCGTTAGCGCCCTTCGTAGAGCGTCTCTCATCTCGCCAATCTCAAATAACCGGGCACCAATCGCACTAATAACCACACCGAACGTGATTATCGCTTTTTACCAATTTTCCATAGCTGAAACATGATTTTACCCGACTAAACTTAACACCTAATAAGGATTTTACTTCACCGTTAAACATCATGGGTCATGTGACGTGGAATACCCAGCAACATTTAAATTATTTGAATTTGAAACGCCCGCAATTTAGACTCACGATTGTCGTTAGCCTTGTTGTCTCGTTCTATTACAATGCGATATCATAGTCTCCTTCTCTCGTATTAGCATACGCGAGGCAGGCACGCCTACATCCAAGGAAATAAGCAGGTGTTGTGGCAACACTGTTGCGGAATTTTAGATAAATTATACTTCACACGTTTTTCAAAATTCAATAATAAATGGTATTATTTTTCATATAATAAATCAATTTAATCGAAATTATATTTCTATTCTAAAATAAACATATTTTAACACTATCGCCATCTTGTAGCCATCACAGTAACCAATAAAATAAATACAGATTCCTTCTTTAGGTTTGTTTTGGTTATAAAATTCTGAACTGTTTAAAGAACAAATCTGTGGTTATTTGCGCAATATTTTGTTTATTCTTTTTCTATGAGTTTGTCTATTTTATGATTCTTTTGTAGGTGGTTTATTCTGTGGGTTTAGTTAATTGAACTTGGTGATTTATGTGAATTTAGTCATTATGGATATTACGGTGAGAAATTGTACCGATATTGTTGACCTTCACGTGGTTCTTGCTGAACAATGAAATATTAATTAGACAAAAATGAGGTTTATTTAAAATAAACGTCATTTTTACAATAAAATATATTTCATTGACACAGTAGAGAATTCCTACCCTAATAATTTTTTTCAGTGTGTATCTTCAGGATTTCAAAAATTTTACCTTCATTTCTATCTCATTAAAGAAGGCATTTTTTATGACCCCGGGATATTATGTTTCAAATTAACTAAATTAAATTCGAACAAATTAAATTATTAAAGGAAATGTGATTTTCGAATTCCATAGGTTGGTCCCGTAGTCTAGGAACACGATCGTATCCAATTACAGAATGATTACTGATTTGTAACTATTTCAGAAATGTTTTAACCGCTATAAATTATCAATCTAAGCATACACGTTATTTATTGGCTATTAGTCAAGGTATATGTTGTTTTTTTTAATGTGATTAAAGACAATTTATTGTTTTTTTTTGTATTTAATTATCGGTTATTTAATCAATTATTATGGATTATTTATTTACTTAAGTGGGATGGTTTTATGGGATAATTGCTTTTTTTTATTCTTTATGATAAATGTAAAAGATTTTTGTAATTTAAAATGTATCACTATACGCTAAAGTACACTGTTTAAAATATATATATATAAATAAAATGGTGTCAAAATCCAACACCAAGTGGTGTTAATATAACACCATGAATTATGGTTGAAAATGTTTTATAAAGCAAACACCAAAACGGTGTTTATCTAAAAATATTTGAGAAGTGCACCTACACAGAAAAAAAGGAATAGTTCATTTAACTATATTAATTTATTTAAATCAACTGTGGGAAGGTTAATATAAACAAAGATTAGTTTGACGGTACTTAATCGGATAGTTATTTTATTTGGTTAAATTAACCCAGAAAACTTTAGTGAAACCATCCCGCTGTATGGTTCAGTTTCCTTAATATTTTGTTTGTAATATAAGAGTTACTTCAACCTAAAGCACTCTGTTAAAACGATTAAAACAATTTGCCGTGCATTCCTGGTTGCATAGACTAAGTGTGTACTGATCGCGGCAAAGGCGGTGTGGATCACGTGATGTTCTTAAATCTCGCCTCTGTTGACTTACATGAAGAGTATATAAGCTCAGGTAGTCCTTTGCTTTGGTGTGACACTACAAGTTGTTCGATACTAAAGATGCCTTAAATAGGTGGAAACAGCTGTCAATATTTGAAGTATTTTAAGTTGGTGGAACGCAATAAAAACATTACCTATCTCTAGCGAGTTGAAGGTTCAATTTTCTGGAATAATACCACTGGTAATACGTCAAGGAACTTCCTGTTTCCTTTTTTCTGTGTAGTATGATTTAATTTAACCAAAAACACATTATATTTAACACTGAAAAGGGGTTCAATTTACACCAGGTAAAATTTATTTTAATATACTGTGTGAAAGTTAAATTTACTCCATTTTAGTATTTGAATTTACACTGGACAAACAAACCATATTTAACACCATTTTGGTTTGTTTGGATATAGACCATGTATGGTGTTAATTTGGTGTTAAAATGGTCATGAAATTTTGAACAGTGTAATAAATGATAAATATTTTCTTTTTAATCAATTTTTAATTAAAATTATAACCATACATAGTACAAATTGTTTATTGGGACGACAAAAATCTGGCAAATTGAATTTAAATTTTATAACAAAAACACAGGTTATGTAGAAAACTGAAACTAGTAAATAAGGGCGTTGAGTTTCTGCTCTACTTGATAGGTTCAATTAAAAATCTAATAAACCGAAAGGGTTTTAATTTAGCTTTACAAGTTGAAATGGTGCTAAATTGATGGCTTGGTAACATTATTAAATAATTACGTGGAACGCAGTCTTCTGCACAATCAATTAATAAATTCGTTTATCCAATAATAAAGTACACGCGGATTATAGCAGTTACACGCGTGTACCATTCAATATTTCATTTATTAAATGGTTTTCAATTTTCATTAAATTCCTTATTTATGATTGGATCGTGGAATTAGGTTCTAATTGCTTCTATTTGTCAGCGTATACGAGATGACTTTAATTCGTTCGATTAAGAATTTTAATGGGTAATCATTGTAATCAATAGGGTGTAGTGGCTTGGCTGCTTTAACACACCTACTTAATTGCAAAATTACTTTTAATATGCATTACTTTTGTCAACATAATTTAACCACAATATGCACTTTATTTTGAATATTAAATCATACAGGCACGATGAACATTGAATTATTTTATAACATACAATTTGATATAATTAAACATTATAAAAACAAATGGCCACACTGAAACTATCTTTAATGAATGAAGAAAACGGTTTTAGCGCAAAAAAATGGTATTTTAACAAGAAAACTGCAACTCTTAATTGAAAAGCTTAGGAACTTTCTAAAAAAGAAAATTTTTAAATACACATTGACAAGTTGTGGCTTTGTGGCGCTTTAGTCACGGGCTGAAGTTAGTTTTAAGTTAGTTGACAGTTGTCAAATGTCATGCAATCGTTAAAATAAATTGCCTTTCTTGTAAAATAATACTAAATGTGAAAATTATTTTATTATCTCAATACGAAAATACAAAAGTATTAAATAGTTTCTCAACGCCAATATTTGAAAAGTTTATATGAACATTGTACTGACCTTTTAATTTCGCCGGCAGTAAACTATAACTTAAATTCGGGCACGGACTCCACAGTAAAGTGCTCATAAAACATTTTCTTTACTTTCACTGTGAAAAACTGTCAATTTTCAAGAAATGCATTTCGATTTATAACCTTTATAATTGTGTTTATAAAATATAAAAATTTGACATTTGACGGTGACACAGATTCCCCTATTGTTTCATAGATGGCGCTCTATACAAATTTTTGATTTAAATCATTTTAAGATAATAATAAGTATTTGTCGTAGAAAAAGTATATACTATACTATACTATAGTATGCACTTCGTTTATAAACTTTTCTATACACTCGTTAATTTTTATCAAGAGAGTTGGCTAATTTAGTTTAAGGGCACCTTTTTTAGTGTATGATTGATTGATTGACAACCGCCATAAAATTTTGGTTCCATGATCAATTTAAAAATTAATGGGTCGAAATTAATGAAAGCGAAAATTTGCGCATTTATTAAGTTAGTAACCCGATACGTTTAACCTATTGCAAACCGATCATTTTTAACGGATAAAATCTCCAAAATTAATTAACTGCTGCATTAAATCAAAAATGATTTAGTATGAAGATATGACTATCATAAAAAACTAAATAAATTTGCTTACCATCAAAATGATTAATTAGGTTTAGGTACATTGTTTTGGTATAATAATAATGATTGATAGATTAAAAAAATATTGTTTTGGGTTTTTCATTATTTTTGTCTGCTAATAGTAAATCGCAAAAGCAATTGATTCCTAATTTCTTTTATCGACTGCACATCCTTCAATTTAGCAAAATTATGTAAATTGCATATATGATATAAATGACCACAAATGATGATAAAACAAGGCCTTAACGCTCACTAAAATATTATAATTTGCCTTTGAACGCAGATAAATCAAAATTTATTACCAACCACTAGCGTTCTTCCGCATTTTTACAATGGCAACGGCTATTACGATGTGCCAAAATTGATCAATCATATTTAAGTGATGTTTTAATGGCATTAAAAGTGTAGGTGCATTAAAAGGCGAGGAAATCGTTATTTCGACGGGGAAACGCAAATCTCAGCTTTCGCAAATTATTTTAGACAATATTTATGAGCTCAAATTATAAAGCTTTCATAATTTTATAAGTGAAAATAGTTGATCAAATCCTAACACAGAATTTCATTTTATACAAGTTCGTTTAAAAAAAACAAACCCTTGAACAATTTAAAATTCGTTCAGCGATATTTGAAGAACCATTTGCACATAATTGAGTATAAATTGCTGTAATTTCTTATGACTTCATACGATTTAATGGACATTTAATTCCGAACGCGCCTCGAGAGATAAAAAATTTACCTGTTACCTCTGTTTAGACGCGATTAAAAACGCGATGAACACATGTGAGGATACATTCAGTTGATGTTGTTAAAGTGCAACTCCTGCTAGGGCCTTATTAATAAGAACTCATATAATATACAACATTTTGTTACACTGAAAAAAATAATCACTTTGATTCAAAACATTGAAAGTGGATATTTCTGTTCAAAAATTATGTTCGTGATTAGGGCATTAATTTAAATTTAAAAAATGACATGTAATTGGCATTTTGGCAATGTAAACGTTCGAACGAGTTTGATAATGGCGTTGCCATTAAGGCATCGCAAAGTGGTCCGTTTAAGAATATGAAATGCTGTCTGAAAAAAACGAGGAGCGAAAGAAAATTATTAAGTATAATTTTGCATATTCGAAAACACATTAAACCCAATTACCCGTTAAATATTGCCTATAATGGTATGCAAATAAGGCCGCTGTTATAAAACTCGTAAAAAACTGATTGACATGCGTATTAATTTAAATAATTTAAATATTAAATTATCTCAATTACTTTAATTTTCCCAAGATAATGTAAGTTACTCGCCTTGTTTTCGTGTAGACCAATTTTCTTTTTTACCTCTTATTTGCATAACGCTCAAAAGTATCAAACATCCCGTTTACTCTGTTGGCACCAATTAAACGATAAATGATGCCGTCAGCTATTTTTTATTTTTTATCAAGTGGCTACAATTAAAGTTGAAATATGAGGTGTTGCGTTTGCTATCAACTGCACACCCAATACATACGTAAACACGGTCTATTCTCATTTGCACGCCGCTAAAAGCCTCATATTTGCAAACATCTTTTTGTTTAAACCTGTATATTTTAAACGTACGTCTATTTTTTAGTAATTTTTAAAATGTGAGCGATTCTCCATTAATGTATCTACAATATTCTTTAATATTTGTTTAAATCCGAAATCGAATAAAAAAGTTATTTGCGATTGAAATTCATCGAAAATTTGTGTGGATCGATTATTTTGCCTGTGAGTGTATATTAACGAAATAATTTGTAACCTTTGAAATTAACAAAATGGTTAAAATATTGCCTATTACCTTTACAAAACTTTCGGTAAAACATAAAATAATTATAAACCCTGATTTTCTAAAATTTTACAAAATAAAATTAATTGACAAAAATATTTTGGTAAGACATTCAACATAACCCCATCATCAATTTAACAAATATTTCTTCTTCCCCTTCATTTACAATTACGATTTAAACGAGTCTTTATGCTTGTCAGAACCATTAACCAAACACTAAAAATCCAAAAGGAATACGAAAAAGATACAATCGGTTGGTTAGTATATTGAAAGAGAAAAGAAATGCGTCACATAATATAACCCTAATTAAATTAAAATGCCGCAGTCAAGTTTCTAGATAATTGATTGTCGAAACAAAAGGCTTCCGATACCATCGACAGTTATCCAACTCAAGAACCTATCAATAACACGAAAATGACAAGTTAACAGGGCAGAGCCGACTCACATTAAGACAGTACCCCCATCAAACTAATTTTTACATTAATTTTATTTAAACAAAACTTATTAAGGTTTTATAACACGCGCGCGCGGAATTGTGCGGAGGAATGATGTAGGTATTTAGAAGAAGAAAATATGCAAAAATAAACATTTAATTTGTCAAAACTAAACAACGTCTCGTATACCTAACAAAAAGCTAACATCACGTCAATTTTAAAAGGGTAGATACGTCCTTATGAATCGTCATAAAAGTTGTTCTTATCTGATGACGGTAACTGGCTTATTTGTGTATGACAGGCCTCAAACAAAAACGCAGCAGACACCGTAATAATGTCTTTAACTCTCTCCCTCCTAAGCCGTTTTAAAGGCTTGTTTTCCACTAACTAAATCGTTCTAGGGCTACCTGACTAAGAAACTAGTCAGATAAAGTAATTGGGATGTTTTATTGCGTTGTTTTTTTCTTTAATTTCAAAGGAACTATTATAATTAAGATGATCATCTGAATAGGGGTTATTTATTTGGGTTTAGTATGCTTTTATTACCATACGCAAATTAAGATTATACAGATAAGTTAATACAATATTTCTTGTAAGTTATCTAATGTTTCAATAATAAATTTATAACAATACATTCACTGCCACCTAAGGGTGACAAAATAATACCCTATATTATAGAAAACTGCAAGTTGCATATTCCAGTGGTATTAAAAAGTTAACCGCCAATATTACAGACACCTACTTTAATATAGCGCCATCTATTGCGTGATAGTTGTAGCATCTCTAAGTAAAGGGCGCCATCTATCAAAAATGTCGGTAATTAAAGTGTAAAACACATGTTTTCAAGGATAGATAAAATAAACATTGTTATTTATCCAGCTCATTATAAATAATTATGTAAGTGGCACGCTATGATATGAATTGCGTGCATATACCCAGCACCAATAAAAAGAAATAAAAAATGTATGAATTTTTGGTGGTTATAGAGGAATCCGGTAAACCGGTTTACAGGCCCATTTGTGATTGGGTGAAGGTAGCGAGAGGACGTATTTCTACCTCTGAGCCGATATAAACAAACAAACACTTTATCTATACGACCGCACTCAACTCAAATAATCATGTCTACGTCTCTCAAGTTATTAAGTAGTTTGAAATTATTCGCCAAAAGTCCTCGTGCCATCGACAGAAAATTCAGCGTTTCAAGCAAGAAAAACATGAGGTTGGTGCAGTTCACGTTGAAATCGGGGGGCCCGCAGCAATTGGGGGCACAGATTGCCACAGATGGGGATATTTTTCACTTAAGTTCAATCGACTCCTCCATCCCCAATTCCATGGTCAAATTTTTGGAAGGGGGTGTACCTTTATACGAAAAGGCGAAAAGGTGAGCAGACACATAATACAAATTTATTCCAGGCGCCGACGTCTGGAATTTTTATGAGCTTTCTTTTGAAGGTCGCAATTTAGTTTTTTTAATTTATTTTGTTATTAGTTTGATATATTTCTATTTTAAAATAAAAAATATTATATAAAGGTTCAGGCTAAATTAAATGTAGCTGCATAGGTATTATAAACATTATGATAACTAAAAAGGTAGGTATTAAAAATTGTTTTTTGCAAATATAATACAAAAGTAAAGTAAACAATTGCTAGTTTATTTACGTAACCACTTAAATAATTTAATCTTGAAACCACCAATTACAAATTGTACAATTTGTATAATAATAATACTTTTATACAAACTTAAGTGGTTAGAACTGTACCTAATAGTATTTGACATGCAAGTAGGTATAATAAATAATTTGTACGGAGTAAAAGCAACTTTTGGCATGCTGGTTTTAAATAAAAAGTTGTTTGGTAACCCAGTTTATTATTAATGCATTAGATGGTAGGTATAAAGATATAAATAATAAGATTTAAAATACAAATAAATTTAATAATTAAGTAGGATGTCCAGATTACACACTAAAGCCATTTTTCTAAAGTAGTTTTCAAATTTCAAGTCGCCAATACCAAATTAAGAAAAAATTGTTATTTATGTATTAAGGCAGAAAGTCGTATTTTTTATCACGAATGTGGAAATTATTTGCCGAGGCGAAAGCCGATGCAAATAACCTCGTGAGCGATAAAAAATGACTTTAAATATTATTTGCTGAGCAGCAGGAGACACATATTAAAATGTATAATGGGTTGCATACAATACTCGTATTAAATCGGCAGTAAAGTTCTACTTTACTGCTGATTGTTTACTAGTTTACTGCCGATTTCGGATACAAATATTATTTTTAATTTTTTAAGGGTGGTAGCAGCAGGAAAATCCCTAGTATCACTTAATGAAGTCAATCTTTTGGCACCAGTACTTAAACCAAACAAAGTAGCGTGCGTTGGTCTAAATTACAGTGGTCACTGCGATGAGCAAAATGTCCCATACCCAAAGGAGCCAATGATATTCAGTAAATGGGCTTCCAGCATAGTAGGACCCTATGATAATGTCGTACTACCTTCTATTTCAAGTGTAAGTAAATAAAAAATGATTTTATCTCCACGCGGTCTATAATTTTAACTTTATTGTTGTCAACATTCGATAAAGAAATACCTTGTTATGGCCTAGGCCGATAAAAAATTTTATGAGGCAAGTAATTAGTTCGATTTTTTCTCGCTAGGGGTATTGTTTTGACAAATTCATCCTTTTCTAAGAAATTAAATTACTAAACTGGTTTAATTTATTTATAATAAGCACTAATTTGTTTGTTTTACTGTTAATGTTTAATATTTTTCATTAAATTATTGTAAAATTAAATATGAATAATAAAACAAAAAGTGAGGTTAGGCAACCAAGAAAACGCACGATTCTTTTTCTGCGATTGAAATTATCTTTAAGTTTTAATTTGCTTTAAGTTTTTAGTGAAATTAAATGTTTAACACAGCTTAAACATTTCAAACTACCTAATTTTTTAATAAAAATACAAACAAATTGAAATTAGATACCTACCCATTTATTAAACAATTAATTGAATTCAATGTTATAGCAAAAATCCATTTCTACTTAAATCATGTTGCTAGGTATTGTCAAACTATTACTGCTTCTAAAAGCAATTATAATTATTGTACATTTAATGTAATCTTTAGCTAATAAATAAATGAGATTCTAAAAAAGTGAGGTTAGGCCGCTTTGATGTTGAATTAAATTGACCTATATAAAGTGCCTTTTTGCACAAAAAGCCTTACTTCTTAACCTAATGACATAAATAACTATTATTTGAAAAAGTATAATATCCAAAATAATAATTTACAGATGGTAGATTGGGAAGTGGAATTGGCTGTAATCATAGGCAAAAAAGCCAAAAACATAAGACGCGACCAAGTCAACGATTACATTTTCGGATACACCATTGCGCAAGACATAAGCGCTAGAGATTGGCAAAAATCCAGAAACAACGGACAATTCTTGCTGGGCAAAACAATGGACACCTTTTGCCCATTGGGACCGGTGGTCGTGACCAAAAACAAGGTGGACCCCAACAATTTGAAAATCAAGTCGTGGGTGAACGGTAAACTTAAACAGGACGGAAATACTTCCGAGTTGATTTTTAAAGTCGATTTTCTGGTCTCTTATTTGTCAGAGTAAGTAAATGTTTGTTTATTGTTAAAAAAAAATTATTATACTTATTATTTTTCTAGGATTGTGACTTTATACCCTGGAGACGTTTTACTTACTGGCACCCCTGCTGGAGTGGGGATGCACAGGAATCCCCCAGAGTTTTTGAAAAAAGGGGATGTTCTTGAAAGTGAAATTGAAGGTATTGGAAAACTCAGGAATGTTATTGCATAAGACTTAAAACTTTTATACTTCATTATACACTTTAAACACTTTTAAAATTTAATGCAAAACAACTCCTGGGGTTGGAAAATTTTGTATTGCATATTCGGAATCTATGCATACAACAGATGTGTCAAGAATTGCGAATGAACCGTGGTTTCTAGGTTAGGTTTAATATTCTTCAAAGTATTTAAATCGTTTGAAAATCGAGGTAAAGTACATAAAAGAGGTGCAAATTTCAAGTTTTAAAAATATGTTTATGAACTTTATACTAAAATACCGCTAATGGTTTTATAAAAAGTAAAAAGATTACATATACTGTCAAAGAATTTGGTTAAGTTTGGAATTCACTGGCAAGATGTCATGACATACCATTTATGATATTTATTAGGTGTTATAACATCGTGACGTCACGCTATCGAGAATTTATCGACTATAAAAGTTATTTTTACATTTTTTATATAAGTACATTTTCTTGAAATAAGCCATTGTTAAAGATAGGTATAACTTTGGAATTTAACAAGAATTATTAAACAATATAATTACTTACCTCTTTTTAATTAAAGAATAGAATATGCATTGGTTTCTCTATAAGAATATTAATACGAAATTTATAAACACCCATCTGTTAATTTGAAAATAGTTGCAAACTGTCAAATGTCAAAATAAACAGGCAACCAACCGTAAATTTTCATGATGGCCAACTTTGCATTAAATTTTGCTACTGCTTGTAAATAAATGTGCATTTTTAAATAATTATAATTTTATACACAAATCTGTTAAAATAAAACTTGTTTTCTATATTTATTTTGTTACTTAACACAATAAAAAACCGCATTATATAAACATTTATTTTATTAATTATTTACAACCTACCTAAAAATTAAGCTTCTGGGGGGAAAAATGGTCTTGGTTTTTTAGCCGTATACAAGAATTCCTCCCTATTGTGATACGGGTTATATGGATCTTCTACGTAGTATTTGGGCTTCCTCCAGTAAGGCCCCACCATTTTATCTAAAAGTTTACTTTGCGTGGCATTACAGAACACGTGTTGCCTTAATCTGCGTTTTCTTGCCGATGTTTTCTTCCACAACTTCTTGTTTCTCCCACACTTTGTCCTGATCCATCCGCCCCAGTCTAACCTGTAGAATTTTCTCAGCACCACTTTTACCGACTTCCTTTTGCCTTTTCGCAGCGAAAACTTCGTTACATTTCGTGATATGATGTTATTTGCTATGCTCGACACAGCTGGGTCACACAATAGTGATGGTTTGGGGGTTGTACTGAGCAGCAGGGATGAAAAGTTTCGTGTGTTTTGGGGTTTTAGGTGTCCCACTTTCGCTACATTTTGTAAAATTAGTGTGGGTTTCGGTATTACGGCCGAAAAACCGAATTTTGTAGCAGCTAAAACAAAAATTTAATTATTGGGGTTTTTCAGTTTTACAATGTTGGCAACAAGTGCGCGAGGTATCGATTTTCAATGAGAGGGAGAGGGATAGGTGATGCATATTTTAGTGATTTTTACAGGGTGGCAACTTGAGAAAAGTAATCCAACGTAACCTCAAAACCTTTTTGTAAAACAAAAGTTATACGAGATTTCTTTCAATTTTGTCAAAAATAACGATTACTTTCACTCCATAAAACTATCAACATAAGCCTGAGACTTTAGGAAGCGCAAAACAAATTCCCGTAAGCGAAAACTGTAAAAATACTCACTTCCAAGCAGAACTCTGAACATCACGTCAAAACACCTTGATGACTGCCGAACGTTTTTAAAATTTGCGAGTTTTGTCCAACTTATTTGTAACTGTAACTTAAAATGCTAAGGTTGATTAACAGAGGGGTCCTAGCCAAAAAAGCACCATGGGTAAGTTTTCATCTAAATTTACAATTAAAAGTTAACCTGTCTTTACCATGTTATGTCATCTTGCAATTTTTATATTATTATAGCGATCTTACTTAGCGTCATCGGTTATTAATAAAACTACTATTTAAAATAATTGTCTCATATTTTAAGCCCCAGCAAGGTTTTCTTGAAATTTTCAACTTTGCTTTTTATAGAAACTCCAGGTATATAGAAAGCAATAAACCAATCAGAGAACGGCATTCTCTATCGCACCTAGTGGGCTGTGAAGAATGCCGTTCTCTGATTGGCTTATTGCTTTCTATAAAGATAATTTTCTATAGAAACAGGCTATTAATTTACATTAAATGTTGCATTAATTGAATTTTAATTATTTTTATATATATTCCAAGTGTAAAAAAACATGTTTTTTTCAGAAATCAGAGGAAGAAAATCAGGCAAAACTATACCTCCGATACTTCAGCAATAAACAACCAAAATTAACCAATTCGAAAAGACTATTGAGTGAAATATGCCCCCCTCCACCAAAGCCACCCCCCAAAAAGATGGGGATGATATCAAAACTGATGTTAAGCACTGTATTAGTGGGTGGCGCTACATTGGGGTATGCCAAGTATGATGATAATTTTAGGAATGATTTAGCTGAATATGCCCCTTTCACCGATACTTTAATCAAGTACATTTTCTTCGAACAAAGCCCCTTGGATGCTTTGTCCGAGTCTTATAATTCTTTAAAAGATACTGTTGTGTCTTCTGTTACTTTTTCAGAGACCAAAGATATACCATCTGCTATTCCTAAACCCAAAGAGTATAAAGGTGAGTTAATAAATTATTCTGGGTGTTTTTTAATTTAGGAGTGTAGTCCAATCAGTGTTGCCAGATGGAAATTCTTGTCAACAGTAGGAAAGTAGCCAAAAAAACAGGAGATCACTTTTTTCAACAGGAGATTTAAAAAAATATATTTTTTTATAGAGGAACACAAGTACACGCACAAACCCATATAACACAAATATCCCGGGGACGTCCAATGGATGTCCTCTGAAGGTCCAATGTTCGCATGACGTCCATGGGACGTCCGCTGGACATTTTGTGTGCTGAGAAATATAAAAAAATATAATAACATAAATAATAACATATAAACGCGAATCGTTGATTGTGTACATAAACTGAGTAACAGAATATATAGAACGGTTAGGGATCGTAATTCAAAGGAAGTCGAACGAACCGAACCAAAACGAACGAAAAACCGCGCAAATTTAAATCAATGCTATTCACCGTTCATACGGACCGTCGACGCTGAAATTTGAAATATTAGCCAAACCACAAGGTATGTTCGTAGAAAAGCAGAAAAATAGACACTGAGGTTAAAAACAGTAGATCTCATAGTGAAAACAGTAGAACAGGAGTTCGAGAGTGAAAACAGGAGATCTCCTGTTAAAACAGGAGATCTGGCAACACTGAGTCCAATACAAAAAATTTCTTTAACATTTTACTCAAACGTCATATTTGACAGCTGTCAAAATTTCTAACCTAAAAATTTTGTGATTTTTTAAACAAGTTAATAATAATTTTTTTATTTACTAACAAACTAACTGGGTTTAATGTTTTGCGTCAGCCCCGCCGCCTATAACGCCATCTTTGGAGAAGCCTCAAAAGCAGGAATCAAGTTACACTGAAATCAGGCTCGAAACAAAAGAGAAAGGCAAATCGGAGCCGAATGTGGAAATCGGTACACGCCCCTTTTTCTTACGCTTACTCAGTTTTTAACTGGATTAAGTTATTGAATGCTGAATATTTATTACGATAAGTTTGCACATTTTGAGTCACTACTTTACATCTGACAACAATGCTCTGCATCTGATAACTTATCCAGTTAAAACGAAACATTTCTGTGAACAAAATGACGTCAAAATTAATTTTATAGTTGGCGATGTAAAGCCTGAGGTTAGAGAAGAAGGTATCGAAGATTTGGAGAGAAAAATATGCGAGAGCGCAACGGAAGCTGTAAATGCCTACAACCGCGCTACCTACAATTTAAAGAAATACAATCAAGAAATCGCGTACGTTATCGACGAGGCAGTCGACAAAATCAAACCCGATGTCTGGGATAACATCAAAGAGAAATCAAGGTAAATAAATTATCACTATATCACTAAAAAAAATAGTATGAATATTTCATAATAATTTTATCTACGCATGCGCACTTTTTATATTTCTCTTTGAAGAAAGATTCAAATGGATACAGATGAAAACAAATTTTTACGATAAAATTGAAATTAAAAAAGATGGTAAAAATTAATCCAAAATACTTATATTACACAGTAGACAAAATTTGATTTTTCCCTCCCATGAAAAATTCTTATATAGGTATTTTGAAAATAGATCGCGTCATTTTTTTTTAAGTACAATCTTAAAACATTGTTTAAAAGATTCCATGTCAATTCTTCAACATTTTTCAACAAATCCCATAAGTTATAGGCTATTTTTGGTTGAGGCGCATTTGTCAAATTTTAACGAAAAAAATTACTGAATATAAGATAAATACAAATTAAAATTGTTTTATTAAAAAAAATCAAAAAATTAAAAAAAAAATTATTTAAAAAAATTAGTATTCAAAACATACAATATTTAAGGAAAAAATAGAGAATTCAAAATCTGTACCTATATTTTAAAATAATAAGAATGGCTGTAAAAAAAATTTAAATCACGTGATTTCGTTTTATGGGAGAAAAATCGTGTTATAAAATCAATATTTTTCGCAAAAACTATGAAGTCCTATTTTTTAATTTAAAATTTTATTGTTTTAAAATTTTCCTAACTAAAAATTTTAGGCTTGCATTTATAAATTTAAAATATTTTCTACTATCATTTATTGAAAGACAAAATTTACTAACATTTCACTGTATTAAACAATATTATTATTAATCAATTTTGGCAATAATTTCAAACTATCATTTTTTAATAAAAATATTTTCTACATTAATTTGTTATAAAATTATTTTTAATAAATTGGTAAAGTTAAATTTTTTAGTATTTTCGAGACATTTCTACCAAAATAGTTTTTAAGGTTTAAGTTTTTTTAATCTCAAAACAATTGATGATCAAAAAAATTTTAAATATGAAATACAAATGTAAAAGTTTAAGTTTAAAATAATGGTTTTTAAAAGTTGTAGTTTTAATATTGTAGTTTACAAAATTATTGGTTTAAATTTGTAAAGAGTCATTTAAATGAAAGTCGAAAATTTTTTTATTCAAATTATATTTAAATGTTAGTTTAAAATTTTAAAGTTGTAATTTTTTGATTAAAATGTATCGACTTTTATAATAATTATTTAAATAAGTCTTGAGAAATTAAAATTAATAATTTTTATCCGAAATCGGCAGTAAAGTAAAATAAATCGGCAGTAAAGTAGAACTTTACTGCCGATTTAATACGAGTATTGTATGCAACCCATTATACATTTTAAGATGTGTCTACTACTCCTCAGCTGCAACTAAATAATATTTAAAAAAAAGTACCGTCGTGGAGGTCGATTGGACACTTTCATAAAATGTTTAATAAAAATAATAAGTTAATTTTATTAATTAGATTAAAAATCGCCGCGGCGGGCAAATATATAATAACCGTATACATAGACACTCCTACATTCAATTGACATTTGATTTGATCCTCAAATGATTTAATCATCAATATTAATTATTAGTGATTTCGGATAAAATTTAATATAAAATAACTATTATTTTAACGATTTTAAACTCTTTACAAATTTAAACCGAAAATTTTGTAGAATAAAATATTTAAAGAAAAATTTTTAAAAATCAATATTTTTAAGCTTAAAGTTGTATTTTATATTTAAAATATTTTGTTGACTATCAATTTAACTTTGCAACTTTCTGTTTAAACATCATTAAAGTGCAAAACTTTAATCTTCAAACTATGATCTAATAAACACTAAAACGGCATAAAACGACTTTTTGGATTTGTCACCCTATTCTAGATACAAGCAAGATTGCATCAAGAGTGCCGAAAGCAAAGCCGAAGAGGCTTCGAAAGTCATCAACGAGCTCAAATGCTTGCTATCGAAACCCAGCTACAAAGCTTCGGAAGCCACGAAGGAAATAGTGCGCGCCAACCTGGCCAAGGTTCAGGAAGACATAGCGAACGCGAAAAAAACGTTGGAGAACGAGAAAAAGTTGGGCAGCGTGACGGAGAAGTACTGGGAGAAGGTGGAGGCGGCGAGAAAGCACTTTTCTCACGAGCTCGAAACCCTCTTTCCCACCATCGACTTGGGCAGCAAGCAGGTGCACATCAACCCGGAAGACGTAGATCTTTTCGTCTTGCATACTTACGCCAACGTGCTCTACTATCAGAAAGAGCTGGCCAAGTTGGAGACCGTCATCCACGACAAGGTCCAAAGGGCCGTGGACTCGGTGCGCAAAGGCGGCGGCGAAGTTTTGACAGACGCGCAGGTCTGCGAGGCCATCCAGCAGGAGAAGAGGAAGTTGGCGGTGTGCTTTCAGCAACAGGTAAGTCGGATACGAGGCGTTCAATGGGGTAGTTAAATTTTTTCTGACCTACACTTTTTATGGTTTCATTCAAGGCGTTTTGTAATATTAAACATTTCTGCGAAATCGGAATTTCAATTGAGTTTACCGTTTTCGAGATATTTACGAAAAATATAAATTTTTATGACGTCACAAACCTCGCCATGTGACCAACATTCTAAGATTTCTATTGGTTGAAAATTACCCTGTTGTCAAGTTGTCTTGTTAATGATTTCATTCGGTTATGTCAGAAAATACCCGAAGAGGTTATGTACAAATACTCTAACTGTCAGTTGAGTGAAAGATGGTCACCAAATTCATTAAGTACCTATCTTCCTTATTACGAGGTATCATATTACTGTTTGATATTTTAGAGTCCAAGATATATCTAAAAGAATATAAAGAACTAGGCATTATACTAATGAAATGCATTTACGACAAAATATGATTATAATTATAGGCACTTACTTTATTTGTTTAAAAGCTCCAATGTTCAATGTAACCAACCATTCCACAAGATTCCTTTGCTTTGGAGTCCGTTATTAATAAATCACTTATCTAATATCAATTACAAATAATATTGATTTTCAATAATCTAAATTTAAAAAAAACATAACCCAAAAAAAAGAAACGTCAAAAAATCAATTCTTCTTCTTCTTCTCCTCAACTAAAATTATAGATCAAGTGGTTTTAAAACTAAAATATTATAACGTGGCGCCATCTATCGTAAGAATCTTAAACTAAACACACTGGCAACCATAGAAAAAGCTGGCAACGTTGTCAATAGCCTAGTGACGTAATTAGGAGATTTTTTTTGTAAATATCTCGAAAACGGTAAACTCAATTGAAATTCCGATTTCACGGAAATGTTTAAAATTACAAAACGCCTTGAATAAAACCATAAAAAGTATAGTCAGAAAAAACTTAACTACCCCATTCGAACTCGAGCCCATTCGGTGTTAGGGAAGAGTACTAGGTATCTTTTCCGCTGCAGTGCCTCAAGATGAAGAAGGAGATGGAGTGCGACATGCGCGAGCAGCTCAAGATCCAGTCGCAGGCTTTCAGCGACCACCTGAAGGAGGCTATCGAAGCCAGGGCGGCCGAAATCGAACGGGATCTCTCGAGGGTGTTCGACGAGAAGTTGGAGAACGAAAAGTGCCGATACAAGTACCAGTTGGCCACCATGATTGGCAGACTTCGCGGCCTCGACCACGCCATCAAAGGTAAGTTACATAGTTTTGCTACACCCATCTTTGAAACACTAGTTGTCACTTATCATACAAAAAATAGTTTCCGATTTTAGTATGTTTATGGTGGTGGTAAAAAAAGTATAATTTTGCATGTGTATTAAAGTATTTTCCAGCCAGCTAACACATCATGCTTAATAATTATTTGTTTTATGTGCTTTCAATCATCAAAGTGGATGAAGAATTTGAAGCAGGTATTTAATGTTTTTTTTTACTATACAAATACAAATTGTCCCAAATTGTACTTTATTAATACATAAAACAAGTACTTAACTACTCCTGCATAGCATACCTAAGTACTTATCTTCTCAGTTTACCTCACGACGTGATTTCTTTTAAATTTTGCTCACGGCGTGGAAAACAAATCATTTAGTTGGCTAATTAGAAGTTGTTGCGCCATTTCATTGTGCGCACGTTTGAAAATTAAGGTTAACCTCGATTAATGCGTTCTACGCATGCGCAATTAAGATTTTCAGATCTTAATTAAAGAAATCCAAACTTTGTTATTTGTTTTTTGTAAGTTAGTTATTATAATATTTATGATTAAATAAAAACTTGAGCGAATATTTTTATATAGAAAATCTTATATAATCTCATAACATACATTGTTTAATATATACTGTATGTCCAGGGGTTGGGTAACTGAAAGGAAAACAAAATATTATACATTTCTTAAAAAATGTTATTCTTGATACAATTTGTTGCTGGATTTAAAACCCCCAAAATATGTGACACGTTTCAGAAAAATCAAAATTGCAAATTGCAAGAATGCAATTTTCTGAGAAATGTAGACATACTGTATGATATATTATATGATACAAACTTTTTTCATCAGCTAAAGCTGACAACGACGCCATGGCGAAGCGCGCCCAGGTCTTATGGAGTGCCGCGCAGGCACTTTTAAGGTCTCTGCGTTCCACCTGCGCAGGACAGCCTTGGAAGGACCAATTAAGACCGCTCAACCCCGAAATCAAGGCCATCCAAAAGGCGGCAGGTAATGCTTTCCGAAAAGCGTTAATATTATTTCTGTTGTTGCCTTTTGTCAGTGTTGTCGCCACAATTTCTTGACAGCTATTTCCAAAGAATTGTTCTAGTTATTTCTTTTATTTTTTTTATTGTACAAAGTACTAAGAAAAAAAAATAGATATTTGTGGGAAAAGATAAAAGTGTTAGGGATCATGATCATTTTACTGGACTATTTCGGGGTAATTTTTCACAATTTAAGTGGATACGATAGTCATTTTCTAATTCTTTGAAAATAGATGTGGTAACAACACAGACAAAAGGTAACAACAGAAATAATAGTATGCTAGGGTGTATCGGTGCACCACACAAAACAAACATAACTTTGCAGCCGACAACGACGAGCTGGTGTGCTCGGTGGTGGCCGCCATTCCGAAAGAGGCTACCGAACGCGGCGTGTACCCCGAGGAGGCCATAAGAGAGCGCTTCCTCAAGGTGGAAGAGGTTGCGCGCAAGATGGCGCTGGTGCCCGAAGAGGGCGCCTCCCTCCCCATCCACATCCTCTCCTATCTTCAGTCGGTGCTTCTGGTGAAGGCCGCCAGCCCCATCCCGCAATCCGAACTGGAGGATTGCGAGGTCGACTTCAGCAAGCTGGACACCAACGACATCTTGCAGAGAGCCAGGTACGAACAAGTCCGATACTTGCCCCAAAAGTCTGACATTTGTTTATTAATATCCGATGTTGGTTACTATTATTATTATTTAAATTATTTAGGATATTAACAAACAAATTTCAGACTTTTCTGGCATTTCAAATAGGTTTTAGAACATTTTTAAGAACATTTAAATGCTTACTTCTTTTATAAAAGACGTCGTGAAGAAGTAGGCAATCCATCTTACAGCGGGCGCCATATTGGATTGATTTTATTTCTCTCTTACTTACGCAATTTTTATTTATGTTATAAATTTATCTAATCAACGAACGGACCAAAAAAGAACAGACTTAATTCTGTGGGGGCCTTAACCCTGCCTCAATGATAATTGAATGACCAACTGAGCTGTGGTATTTTAGATACTGGTTGGATCGCGGCGATTTGGAGCAAACGTTAAAATACATGAATTTGCTAAAAGGTGCCCCACGTTCAGTGGCTAGACAGTGGATGAACGAAACTAGAATTTTGCTCGAGACTCAGCAAGCCGCCAACACCCTGATGGCGTATGCTGCCTCTAGCGGTTTAATGTATTTGTAGATAATAAAAACGATGGAAATTAATATTTTACATTTAATTTTGTGATCCTCTTTCATTATGATTTTATGGTACTACAACTATACACTGTTATTTAATTTATTCCAGCCTTTATTTTTAATTATACATCTTTTGTTTGTTTGCGATTCTGGCCATATATCCTATCATCTCAGAATACTGTGTAAATGAATTTTAAATAAAGAAATTTGTTTATTGTTTTTGTTTGTTTTATTAAAAATAAAAATAAATAATCAAGTCAGTCAGGTTCCAGCACTTGAGAAGGCACCATGCGAGAGCGAGAGCTCTTAAAACGAAAAAGTTTAAAGATTAAAACCAACAATAATTTTTAAAATGTGCAAACCAATTATAGTGAAACCACAGGTCTGTGAGTGAAACAAACAATTTTCATAGAGTGAAAACTAAAATGGTGCAACGGTCAATGAGGAGTGAAGTGTTAAGTGATGAATGAGTTAAGTGGTAACTTTAAGCATATGCATGACTTTACACATAATCTGCAAATTAAACACGACAGATCTTTAAAACCCTAAGGAAGACACACTGCGTAGGACAATAAATCTGTCAACAACAAATGCCTAAGGCAAACCCAAACGAGACCAATACACAGAATAAACTAACACATTAATCATTATAACCCTAACATAGTAAAAAAAGCATAATAGTGATGAGACAATGGGGCTGGTTATAAGTCTCTTATACTCATACTCAAAATAAATAATCAAGGAGATAGCTGGATTGTGCTGACCACTACATTTTACAGGTAAGTAATAAAAATAAAAAGCAGGTAAGTTTAAACTTCTTTATTTGTCCCTTACAAACACATCTGCATCAGATAATAAATATACATTTCAAACCACATTCAACACTAAAAAATATTTTGATAGAGAATAAAAATTATACTAATAACTAAGGAACTTACGGTTGGACAAGGCGGACAAAATACAGGACTTGGGCAGGAAGGTATAGAACAAGGGGGACAGCAAGGTTTTGGACAGCATGGTACCATATAGGGTATGTAATAGCAAGGGTACACCAAAGGTGGGTTTGGTAGACATCCCGGATAAACGCCAGCCATTTTAATAACTGAAAATTTTAATAAAATACGAACCAAAATTACTTGTCGCGTCAAGACAAAAGTTGTTTGACAAAAGATTGTTAGCATGGATACAAATATACAGGGCTTACCAACACATTAGGGATGACAAATTTTACAAAACTAAAACATTTTTAAATGTTAAACAGAAATATTATATTAATATCATTTACTCACGTCACGTGGATATTTTTGTGGGGCTTGTGTAGGTCCAGAGCTGGGCGGTGGAGGGCAGCATGGGGGGCAAGCGGGGCCGGCACAATTTGGTATCACGTATGGGACGTACTGGATGGGGTAGGTTACGTTAAACGGGCAAGACATATTAACTTATAATTTTGATTTAGAATTTCCAAAAAGTTTCAAGACTTTTGACGAAAAATGACAGTAGTTTTATGAGGTGGTTTCTATGGAGTTTTTAAATTTATTTACAGGCATAGGCCAAGTGTCTTATACAAAACTCTCTTTACAATGTTGTCAGTTATATTTTTTCTATTATGTCCAGACTGCACAGTTTTAATTGCAATCATCACTTGCCTTTTAAAGCAGATAAAGTAATATCAGGTAAGGTGGAACCATTCTTGCACATGCCATCATAATACCACTGATGAACATCCTTATAAACTTTATTCGGTTCCAATGGATTGTTTAATTTTTTGCACAAATCACAAAGCATTAAACGACTTGCATGAACATTAACAGAATAGTTTTTCTTCCACTCAAAATACGATAAATATTCCGTAACGTTTTTGTCCAGGTAATTTAAGTATTTCCCTAACTCGGAAACGTTGCGGAATTTTGTTATGTCTATAACCGATTTCGGTGGTGCGAATTTGTCGTAATCCGCCCCCCCATAAACAATGGGGACAACGTTTCTAAGTAGTAAATGGTACATTTTTTCTGTGACGTAATCCTTGCACACTGAGTTTTCGAACGAGAGATAAAACTTGTACTGTTCTTGAACCATTTCGTAACACTTCTCTCTGTCCCAGAAGGAACCGCACTTTTTACTACCGCACTTTCCATAAACGTCCACCGGTATATGTTTTTGTAATTCCCTCACTATATTTTCTCTTTTACCAGGCGATATGCATCGCGAGACCATCCATGCAATTTTTTTTGTTTTCCTTGCCATTGTGGAAGAATTGGGTAACACATATCCAGTTGAATTTTTCACAAACCTCCCGTAGTCATGGATTACATCCGAGTCTTGCCGGTAACTCATCGTCCAGTTAAAGAAATTCTCGAACTTATCTGGCGGCATAAGAATGGCGGGTTCTTGATTGGCATTGATGTAATATTGATGCGGTGATCTTTTGTAAGGTTTTCCATACTTTTCGAAAGTGTACTCGTGTCCATGAAATATGATGGCATCGAAATTTTCCACAGGCATGAGCTTTTTGTTGTTGGTGGTCATACAGTTTCTCACTTCGCAGTGCTGGAAAATTTTCTCGCCAAGGCCCAAATAAAAATCCTCGCTACTAAATTTGTTTTGCCAGTAAAGAATGTGCTTGGTTTTTATATGTTCGATTTTCACTTTTTCAGCCGTGCGAGAAGGTTGTTGATACCATAAGCACAACAATGCCAAATTAAAGATAAAAAACACCAAGAGTACCACTTTCAGGTTCATTTTATAAAAATATAAATATCGGCAATGAAAATAGCAAAGTAAAACATGCAGTAAAACTGCATTAACAGACTGCTAAATAAATATATTTATCGTTTATCTGATTAAATGTATTAAAAAATGCAGCAGTATCTCTTTAATTTCCATACAAATATTGCATTTTGTTTTAAACATTTAAATAATGCAACACAATTTTTATTAAAGGAAAAAAATAAATTTGACGCAATACAGTAAAAAATTAAAATAAATTGAAATCAAAATAACCAACATATCCAAATCATCGATATTAAAAATTTAAGTATTTCACTTAAACAATTTTTTTCTTAAAATCTTTTGCAAAGATAAATTTACAGTGACGTATTTTTTTAGGTAGGAAAACTTTAAATTTAATTGGTTTTCAAGGCGTATAAATTTACAATATACACTAACGTGCAAAATAATCGATCCACAAAAATTTTCGATGAATTTCAATCGCAAATAACTTTATTATTTGATGTCGGATTTAAACGAATATTAAAGAAT
Source organism: Brassicogethes aeneus (assembly GCA_921294245.1). Classification (NCBI taxonomy): domain Eukaryota; kingdom Metazoa; phylum Arthropoda; class Insecta; order Coleoptera; family Nitidulidae; genus Brassicogethes; species Brassicogethes aeneus. Next base: position 61,231,205 of record OV121135.1, read on the forward strand.
ATTGTAGATAAATTAATGGACAATCGCTCACATTTAAAAAAAAATACTAAAAAATAGACGTACGTTTATAATATACAGGTTTAAACAAAAAGATGTTTTTTACCATAAGTTTAAGACACTCTGTAGAGTGGCAAAACCATATATTGTTCTAAATTAAGTTTTATTTATCAAGTCACATCTATTCTTAACAGTTTTGTTTTTGGTTCACCTCGATATATTTATTTTTGTGGAAAATATGGATTTTTTTTAAAAACATTGCAATTTCCAATATTTTTCTGTATGAAGAACTAAGGTTGCTATGGTCCATCCATAGGCTATGGAGAATGACAGTGACAGTTTTGTTGAATCATCCCATACTTGGACATGTCATACACGGCTTTCAAAAGCTATCAAATTGTTTTTTTACAAATTAATGTTTAAATTTTGAGGTGTCTTCTTACATTAAAAAATGGATATGTCTCCGACTGATGTTGCCAGAGCTATTAATTTAATCCAGTATTACGTGGCAAGTGTTTTAAACGTCATAAGAAGTAAAGTACAAAGGGCAACATCAGTCGGAGACATTTTTAAAAGTAAGAAGAAACCTCAAAATTAACACATTAATTTACAAAAAACAATTTGATAGCTTTTGAAAGCTGTATATAATATGTATGGGATGATTCAACAAAACTGTCACTGTCATTCTCCATAGGCTATGGATGGACCATAGCAACCTTAGTTCTTCATACAGGAAAAATATTAGAAATTGCAATGTTTTTTAAAAAAATCCATATTTTCCACAAAAATAAATATATCGAGGTGAACCAAAAACAAAACTGTTAAAACAAAAACGTTAAGTATTAACGTCCAGTGGCTTTAACTAAATACCCATTCACCATTGGAGTCCAATGATTGAACAACATTCGTGTGTTCACATAAAATTTCTTTTATTTAAATTCTTTTCAAAGCGAAGATTATTATCCGCTAGGAATACTTTGTCTCTTCTGGGCCGTAGTCACCTATATTTAACTACTTTTTTATATGATTTTACTCATCTACGCACCACCAAAGCCAAATTAATTAAAAGAAAAAAGATTGCTATCGCTAAATAAAAGAAAAAGATAATTTTAAAATAAATTTATATAAAAATGTACATTATATGCTTATAAATAGGGTATATATATATAAATATTTACATTAACAAGTGAGCAATTAACAATAGATAACCTACCGTCTCAAAATTGAGATTCATACACATGATACACAATAAATTCTCGTTTACAAAAAGTAAAGAACATTATCGCCGGCCCTGGACCGGCCTATAAAGTATATTTTCATTATTTCCACTAATAGATAATAAATTACAAAACTAATGTGATGAAAATATGAAAATAACAAGTTTAAGTTACATAAATTAAGTTAATTTCTCGGCTGGCCTACGCTTTTGATTTGTCGATGTACACCCGATTCCTTATGCTGCTACTTTCAGACGTCGTGTATCCGTTAGGCATCGACTTTACCGACTCAGCGTTGTCGTAGAGGGCCGTTTGCGTTGTGAAGCACACTCCGTTTTTTAAGGCTTTCGAAAGCTCGGATGTGCCGTTTTTTTGACCCTGTAAATATAGGTAGGTAGGTAATAACCGATTTAAGAAACATGTCTTTTTTCATAATTATTGAGAGAACTAAAATTGGTGCCGTGACCAGGATTTATTTTTATTCTTTTACGATAATAATATGTAATGTTGCAAAATTTGACTAAAAAATGCAAAATGAGTATTTACTCTCAATGTCCCCCGATGTGATATTTAATAAAACTAAATTTGTTTGACCTACACTTTTACTGTGTTTTGATCTTTCATAATTAAGTAGATATTACAGCTCAGGTTCCAGATTTTTAACCGCAATTAATTATTTTTTACAATGTTTTAAAAGTCTAAAACCTATCCTCCGTGACTGTTACTCTTTCTAGGCTAACCTATACATATGTTATATCTGAGGTAGTAAAAGCTTAATAACAATATCAGTTCACTAAGTAAGTTATACACATCCAAAGCAATCGAATCAAATATAAAATATTATTAAAAACTAAAAGAAATAATTTTTATAACCATTTATGTAGGTGTTACAAAAATTGATTCTATCCTCCGTAAATCTGTTTTTGCTTTAAATTTTATGCAACGGATAAGCAAAAACCTCTGTTTACGACATTATAGATGCATGTGATTCCTAAAGGTCAGTTAGAATTGATATGCAAATGAGAGTGTTGCTGTTTTATAATTCAAAAGTTTAAGTTCATTAATTTGCTATTTAAAAACCTATCCACCGTGAAGTGTTATATCTCAGTAAGTAGATTTTTTTAATAAATATTTTATTTATGTACAATTGTATTTTAAAAAAATATTATCCTAACCTCCGTGAAGCTATCTTCCGTGAAGCTCTAATATTCAAAATGTATGATTTCTTAAAATTTTTGCATTCTAGTGCAGAACCACTTATGTTATGTTATTACTAGACCTGGTGGCTGTGGTGTGGTGGTCCCAAAAACCCCATTCTAGACTAACAGTGAAACAACCAAAAATAAAAAATAATCATTTTCATTTGGGGAAATCTCAATATATTCTCCATATTTTAAATTAACTACAAAAATAAATAAATAAAAATTCTTATGTGATATTTTTTATCTAATTGACAATACAATTCATTAATATTAGAACCAATAAAATGCCAGAATTCCATAGTGACGTATTTTATCACAGCGGCAATAATTTTTATCATCTTGTTTACACGTTACTAAGAATTTTGACACTTTTTTTTATTTAACATCTGTTGTCATTTAAATTCTGTATTTGATATATATCAATAAAATAATGAATTATAAACTCTAAAAGATCGATGGGTTGGTGTAAACGATAATGAAATTAAGGTAAGTTTAAATAAATAAGGTTTATTAAAGTCTTTTTATATTTTAAAGCACATTTTAATTTTAAATGTCAATCTGACAAATTTTTTAATTCCTAAAATTCATTATATTTTCTCACTAAATATAACTCGTGGTATGATTAATAATCGAAGATATTTACTCATTGAAACCGAAGCAGCACATATCATCGATGATAATCATACCACTTGTTATATTATGGGTGACAATATAATTCATTAATATTAGAACCAATTAAATGCCAGTATTCCATAGTGACGTATTTTATCACAGCGGCAATATTTTTTATCATCTTGTTTACACGTTACTATGAATTTTGACGTTTTTTTGATTTGACATTTGTTGTCATTTCAATTCTGTTTTTGATATATATGAATAAAATAATGAATTATAAACTCTAAAAGATCGATGGGTTGGTGTAAACGATAATGAAATTAAGGTAAGTTTGAATAAATAAGGTTTATTAAAGTCTTTTTATATTTTAAAGCACATTTTAATTTCAAATGTCAAACTAAAAATTCGTTAAATCCTAAAATTCATTATATTTTCTCACTAAATATAACTCGTGGTATGATTAATTATCGATTATATTTACTCATTAAAACCGAAGCAGCACATTTCACTCGTCCTGCGGACTCGTGAAATCTGCAGCTCGGTTTCAATTCGAAAATATCATCGATGATAATCATACCACTTGTTATATTATGGGTGAAAATATAACTCTGTGTTAACACATGAAATTAATTCCTAAAAAAAAATAAAAACAGCGCCTCATAGAAATTGGTGCCGTGACCAGGATTTTTTAAAATTTATTTTAATAAGCGATCGAAGTAACGTTCTATTAAAAATTGTTGTTCTTAATATATATATGGGCATTAGGGTATCCCTTATTTTTATTTTTTTTACTCATACCCTCTAATTATATTTATTACGTGTTTATATACTCCCAGTAAAAATTTCAGCTTATTCTATAAACGGGAACCCGTGCCGACTTGCATCTGAACCCGTTAGCCAATGTTAGGCGCGCGGTATTTTGTAACACGGTTGGTCGCGAGGTTTTCGATCGTAAGTCATTTTGTGTTTGTTATTATGTGACCCTTATATTATAAATTATTGACAAATGTTAAAATATAATTTTATTTATGTGTAATACTTTGATAAAAATGTATATTTTCACAAGGAGTGGCTAGTTACCCGGAAGGGTCTGGTGAATAGGCCGTAAACTCTGAAATTGATAAACTTAATGGGTTTTACTCTAAATAACTAAAAGAGTCTATTGTGAGAGATGACTACCGAAAACTTATTGAACTGTCTGAAATATTTTTGGGAGGACATCAAGAAAAGAAATGCTTTTAAAAAGCTGAAATTTCATATAACAGTATATTTTAGCAATACTAATTAGTATATTAATATATTTAAGAGATAAAATCAACTAAATTAGTGAAACAAATGATAGAAACAAAAGCAATAATATTAATTAGTAATAATATTTAATAAAATCATTAGAAAAATACAGTCATAAAGTATATCTTCTTTTTAAAGTATTTCGTGTTACAAAATACCGCGCGCGCCTAACGTTGGCTAACGGAGAGTTTAGATGCAAGTCGGCACGGGTTCCCGTTTATAGAATGAGCTGAAATTTTTACTGGAAGTATATAAACAAGTAATAAACATAATTAGAGGGTATGCATAAAAAAATAAAAATAAGGGACACCCTAATGGGCATATGTACAAAACTGTTCAGATTTTGTTTGTTTTAATCTTTCTTTCTAATTATTAGGAAAAATTACAAATTGGTGCCGTGACCAGGATTTCTTTTAATTAATTTATTTTTTCTACGATTATAGTAAAATAATTATTGGACAAAATAGAAATGCCAAATATTTACCTCCAACTTTTGCTTTTTCTTGAGGTATGCCTGCTTGTAGAAGTCCGAGAACAAGAAGTAGAACATAACGGCATGCATTCCGATCCACCAGCAGAAAATTTTGGGGTAGTTGCACTCGATGAAGAGCAACTGAAAGGCGTGCACCATCACCAACACGAACTGCACCATTTGGAAGGTGGTGAGGTACTTTTTCCACCACAGGTACTTCTGGTACTGAGGACCAAGAGCCGCCAGAAGGTAGTACGAGTACATGATGATGTGCACGAAAGTGTTCAGGAAGCCGAAGAAGGTCGAGTGACCGCCCGGACTGAATTTCACCCCGAACCATACGGACATGGGCATCACCCCATGGTGGATGACGTGGAGTGTGGACAGTTGATCGTTCTTTTTCCTCATCACAAAAAAAATCTGGAAGAAAAACGTAAGTACACTTTTCAAAATTTCATGACCATTTTAACACCAAATTAACACCATACATGGTCTATATCGATACAAACCAAAATGGTGTTAAATATGGTTCGTTGGTCCAGTGTAAATTCAAATACTAAAATAGTGTAAATTTAACTTTCACACAGTATAAAATGGTGTAAATTGAACTCATTTTCAGTGTTAAATATTATGTGTTTTTGGTCAAATTAAATCATACTACACAGAAAAAAAAAGGAAGTTCCTTGACACATTACTAGTATATTACCAGTGGTATTATTCCAGAAAATTGAACCTTCAACTCGCTAGAGATAATGTTTTTAGTGGGTGGAACTTAAAATACTTCAAATCTTGACAGCTGTTTCCGCCTATTTAAGGTCTCTTTAGTATCGAACAACTTGTAGTGTCACACCAAAGCAAAGGACTACCTGAGCTTATATACTCTTCATGTAAGTCAACAGAGGCGAGATTTAAGAACATCACGTGATCCACACCGCCTTTGCCGCGATCGGTACACACTATGCAACCAGGAATGCACGGAAAATTGTTCTAATCGTTTTAACAGATTGCTTTAGGTTGATGACATATTTAGTAAACTGAACCATACAGCGGGTTGGTTTCACTATAGTTTTCTGGGTTAATTTAACCAATTAAAAAAAAAAAAATAACTATCTGGTTTAGTTCCGTCAAACTAATCCTTGTTTTTATTAACCTTCCCACATTTGATTTAAATAAATACTTATAGGTCAACTAAATTAATATAGTTAAAGGAACTATTCCTTTTTTTCTGTGTAGGTGCACTTCTCAAATATTTTTAGATTAACACCGTTTTGGTGTTTGCTGTATATAACATTTTCAACCATAATTGATGGTGTTTATATTGACACCATTTTAGGATTACTTTTTACACCACAGATATTTTAAACAGTGTAAATTTGTTTTTTCTCATTTTCCACGTAAACCTATTAAAATTACTTAATTATTTCTCAGTACCTATAAAGCATTTAAATAAAAATATTATTTTTTCATCATGACAAAATTTAATGATTACTAAACTTTGCTCATTAGACTTTGAGTATTTGGTTGAAATGTAATAATTACTAATTAATAATTAATTATTAAAGTATTTAATACCCATTTAGTTCTTATAATTACTAATAATAATTGCTACTATAATTAAAATATAAGTATTAATAAATATTTTCTTACTGTATCGAAGAATTCCGTGAATTTTGAGAAGTAGTACCACCAACAACCTCTGGCCATCTAAAATTTAATAGAATTATTGTATATGTTAAACTTAAATTTAATGATCTATATTTGTATATTAATTAAATTGTTTATAAAGGGTGAGATAGATTTTGTCTAAAACATTTTTTCATATTTGTAAAAGATGTCGATTCTGCAATAATTTTTCTAATAAAATATCAGATTTTTTGGTAATAATTATCTTATTAAATTAAATCTGATTTTTTTAAGTACCCACGATTTTTTAATTAATATTTAAGTTTTATACATTATTTAATTCGGTGATAATTATCAATTGCACAACATGGTTACTTTTTACCTGCCAGCATTAAATCTTTGAATTTAAAGGATTATTGTACTATTTTTAATAAAAATACCTCATTTAAGGTAAAAAAACATTATTTTGTCAATTAAATAATTTAATCCTCATTGATTTGTAAAGAAACTATTTATAGTTTAGCATTATTTAATCAATTTAGTTCGAAGATTAATTTGCAAACAAAAAGACCTCCTTTCGTTAAGCAGTTATTCATAATGGATTTTTTAACAGTGGAAGAAAAAATAGAAATGATTTTGATTTATGGAGAAGCAGGCAGGAATCTTGATGATGCTGTTAATATCTACGCTCAGCGTTTTCCGGATAAAATTCGATAACCGTACAGTCAAGCAGTTTACTACAAACGGGAGAGTTCAACCGAAAAAAAAGAGTTCGTCGAGCAAATATTTAATATTGTTATTTTGAGCACCTAAAATTTAAAAAATACATAAATTTTAAAAATAAAACCAAGTATTTTATTTAAAAATTATTGGAGAATCGTATACAGAAGAAAAATCGAACAAAATTTACTTTTTTTCATTACAGCGCCATATGAAAAAATGCATTAGACAAAATCTACCTATTTTTAGTCGAATGATCCGAATCTGCAATAAAAAATATGTGTTCCATTGGAAATTTTAAACTTAAATTTAATGATCTATATTTGTATATTAATTAAATTGTTTATATAAATTTAAAAAAAATATTCATTTTGGTTTTTTGTTGATTAAAAATCAATAAGTAAATAAATTAACAATTATGTGAATATTCTTTTAATAATTTAGTATGTGCATTATAAAATACGGTTAACAAATAATTTATGCTTTTAATATTTAAATTAATCAATGAAAGTTTTTTTTGGAATTTCTCAAATGTAGTTTATTAGTCGATAACTGTTTTTTATTTAGTTATATCGTATAACTTAGTAAGTAACCTACTCTTAAGGCTGTGGGGTCCATGGAATAATCAACAGGTTGGCACCTTAAACTGTAGGTGGTCAACCACCCATTTACTGCACTCTAGAAATAAACAAAGCAATATTTATATAAAAAAAGTTTTAACAAATAAATTAACTTATTAAATTACACAATATTATTAGGTACCTCGTAAAAAAGCCAAGAGCTAAAAATCACTTGGAATAGGTTGTAGAAAATCAAAACTCTTTTGAGTTCGAAGGGTTTTCTGTTTTCCATTAATTGAGGCCCAACTCTTCTCACGCAATAAGCGTATGTCAAACAAATGGCCAAGGTTGGAAAAGGCGAGCTCATCATGGCCCAATCGGCAACCCTGGGGTCTAAAAAAAAAGAAAAAAAGATATTAAGTTTTCGCATAGACATTTTTTTTCAAGGTTCACGATCAGGGACAGAAGAGCAAAAATAATATTTTATTGAGATAGGTAAGTGTTGTCATGATTATTCATTTTTAAAAACAGGATATTAACAAGCAAAGGTTAAGGTTAAAAAATAAGTGCGTTTGATTTTTTAAAATTTTTCCTAAACATAAACAGATGACAGTTAGGAAATAACACGTGGATTTTAAAATCACTTTGATCCTAAATTTACACCATTGTTTTGTACTAATACTTATGCAAATTTTAATTTATACCACAAGTGATTTAAATTTAATATATAACAAACATTTGGTAAACAACGTAAGTAATACCCTGATAGCAAAATTTGATTTTAAGAATCTTCTTAGAAGATATTACCCGAAATAATGAAATATTCTTAGAACCTTCCCTTATTGCTAAGAATGTTTTTAGGGACTTTTAAAACATTCAATAGATACCCTTTTAATGATGCAATTAGATTCTTAAAAGCTTCTTAAAACCTTCCTAAAAAGCATCGTAAGAACATTTTAAGAATACGTTTTTGGAATGTTCTTAGAAGGTTTCTTATGGAGCTTGTAGGAAGCTTTTGAGAATATTTCCAAATATGTCAGATACCCACGTTCTAATATGTATGTAATTGTATTCTACATTCATAAATTCTTCAGGAGACAAATACGCCTCACTGTCATAATATGACAGTGAAATGTATTTGTCGTCCCCTTAAATTTTGCGACATATTAATATATATTTATTTAAAAATATTAAATAAACAATTTGACCTCTAAACCATAAGTTGTATGACATTATTTCATAAAAAGTAAAATTGGAAAATTTTGTGGGATAAGTCAGATTAGATTGAAGTTGAAGATAGTTAGGATTATTATACATAAAAATGTTAATTCAGATATAAAAAATCGGTATACAAATTAATAAATATTTATTTTTAACATAAAATAAAATATAAAAAAAACAAAATATTTCCTTATAAAATAATTCTTCATAAAAGAAAAAACCAAAAAGTTCTTCATAAAAAAAACATTTTTCATTGTATTTAAGTTGGATAGAAGATTAGTATTTTTGTTATCGAATATTGTTTTAATTTGACAAATAACCATAAAAAATATTTTGGGTTGTGTTTTTACTTAGTATTTAATACTAAGTATAGGTACCTTTATACGTAGATTATGGTATATTTTACTATTATATAGGTACCTAACTGAACTAAATATGCTTAACAGAATGTTCCAGGAATATTCCTAAATGAACTTTCTATAGCAATTACTTTCTCAACATTCTAAGCATATGTTTAGAGTGGATTAATTTTTACCACTAAACTTTGCACCTTCTAAGAACCTGCCTATAGGCCAGTGAGAATATTCTTAGGATTATGCTATATTTCTTTTAAGCATGTTCTTTAGAAGAAATATAGCATGATCGTAAGAATATTCTCACTGGAAGGTTTAAAAAACATTCTTAGAACATGACTAGAAGAAATATAACATGATCGTAAGAATATTCTCACTGGAAGGTTTAAAAAATATTCTTAGAACATGACTAGAAGAAATATAGCATGATCCTAAGAATATTCCCACTGGAAGGTTTAAAAAACATTCTTAGAATAAACTGTGCTATCAGGGAGTCACCTATATTTAACTACTTTTTTATATGATTTTACTCGTTAACTTAAGTTAACTATTACTTACCACTTTTGTTATCCATGAGATCGTGGTAGCCATCTATAACACTTCTAATAATATTTGTCATTTTATATCTGAAAAAAAATTAAACACTAATCAATAAGTTGCAAAAATTAGCTGTATTTTCTACAGGACAATAGATTAGTAAATACAATAAGTAAACGTTAAACTAAAACCGATTAATTTTTTTAATACAATCGTCATGAAGTAAGAAGTCGTAAAATTAACGGCTTAGACAATGTTTGAATAGTTTATTGTTATTAATAGTTACAGTTGCTAATTTTGATTTGTCATCTTACTCATATGCAATGCATATTACTATAAATACCTAAAATGCGTATGTGATGACCTTTAATCCATAAAACGTATATGAATAAATTAGAAACCCTACATATAAGGATTTTTAGGAATAACAGTCAAAACTAAATTATAAAGAAAAAATTTAAGAATTATGTAGCCTTGCTTATATATATTTTAATAAACAAGCACCTACACTTTTAATTTAATTTTTAATAAAATATTAGTTTTTTATATAATTTGTATGGTATTGGAATAAAAGCAATTATAATTTTAATAATAATAATAATAGACTGTATTGCGTAAATACTAATATATATCACTTGATAAATAATCCTTACTAATTTATAGTTCTTTTGACAGCCTCTGGCGAAATGAATCAATATGATCAAGTGAACAAAAAACACAAATAATTAAGGTTATTGAATAAAACCTGCTCAAAAATTTGCGCAATGTTTATTAGATATTGTAGTTCAATAGCTCCGAAATCAAACAGTAGTTTACTCTACAAGTAGGTGAAGGTTGTTTTAAACATTTTACCGAGAATTCAATTGTTATATTTTTAATGCTGATGTTTCAATCTTAGTAATTTTCGTAATAAATCATCTTTTGGCAGTTTCCTCATATAGAAATCCAATAATGACTATAATAACTTAAGGATAAAAAATAATTGTTTTTTTTAATTAAATAGAATTGCATTATTATAAACTTTATTTATTTATTTATTTAGCGGTTATTTAAATTACCAAACAAACAAACTTAAAAATTACCATTGTTCCATGGTCAATATTTTTTTACAAATTATTGAATTTTTATATCGAGTGATTTTATTGACTATGTTATGGGGATATACACCAAAATAATTAGATATTTCACCTTCTTTAAGGATTTGTAAAATAATGTTTTATCTATTTTGCGTTCATAATGACTTTATTATAACACCGTTTTCGGTGCTGTAATGAGATACTTTATCCCACCCAAAATTTTGATTTTATAGGTTGGCTATACTTTAAACACCATAATATTTTGCATATTGGTTATAATATTTTTATAATTTTTCTAGTACTTACGAGACTTTTCTGTATCTAAAGTAAAATTCGAACAAATTAAATTTAAGGTATAAAATTAATTTTTTTATAGAATTTTTACAAAATAGATAAAATAGCATAAATAACTCAAAATGACGTCTTATGACATTAGTTCTTTAATATACTATTTTATTTGAGAATCAAGCAAGAACATTTTATGGATCTATTTATGATACATATTTTAAAATAATAATAATAATAATAATAATAATATATTATAACATATATATAATTATATTTATAGTATATTTGTAAGGCTATTGCGATTAAGCAATATGGAATTACATGGGCAAAATGGCGATTATGACTATTAATGATTTGAAGTATAAAATTTATAAAAAAATAAACAAGGTTTATTAAGTTATTTACACCTAATGATGATTAATCTAAACTTGTCTAATAACAAAATTATCATACGTATGTATGTGTAAATTTTTTTAAATTTTAAATAGGTATAGTGGAAAAATTTGGTTTTTATTAATATCATATTAATTTAAAAAAATTCCATAATGTATAATGGTTTGTTGATTAAAATAATTATAAATTCAAGGCATTAATATTATTAGAAATATTGTGAATATTGTTGATGTTTGAAAAACAACATTAATAAGTAATGTCCTTAACAATCTCTTCATACAGGTAATATATTGACTACTAACAAGGAATGGCAAGTAAATGTAGATAATAGATATAATTGCAACAAATTAGTTATTATAATATAAATGTATACATTTAGTATTATTTTAAAAGTTAAAACAAACTTCAGCCCGTGACTAAACCGCCATATAGCCATAATAGTATATTATGTATCAAGTTTGATAAACGCCATTTTATAAACGAAGCGAGCTTGCGAGCGAGTGTTTAAATTAATGAGTGTATAGAAAAGTTTATAAACGAAGTGCATACTACACTTTTTCTACGACAAATACTTATTATTATCTTAAAATGATTTAAATAAAAAATTTGTATAGAGCGCCATCTATGAAACAATAGATGAATCTGTGTGTCACCATCAAATGTCAAATTTTTATATTTTATAAACACAATTATAAAGGTTATCAATCGAAATGTATCTTGAAAATTGACAGTTTTTCACAGTGAAAGTAAAGAAAATGTTTTATGAGCACTTTACAGTGGAGTCCGTTCCCGAGTTTAAGTTATAGTTTACTGCCGGCTAAATTAAAATGTCAGTACAATGTTCTTATATTGAGATAATAAAATAATTTTCACATTAAGTATTATTTTACAAGAAAGGCACTTTATTTTAACGATTCTATGACATTTGATAACTGTCAACTAAAAACCTGTTGCTAACTTCAGCCCGTGACTAAAGCGCCATAAATCCACAACTTGTCAATGTGTATTTAAAAGGTCACTTAGTGTCATGGAAACATGTACGATAAAGGGCGGTTTAAAGGTGGGAGTAGAAAAAATTATTTATATTTATTAGAGACCGGACCTTTATGCACTTTAAAAATTAAAAAAGTCGGTCTCTAATAAATTTTAATTTATTTAATTTTAGTTTTAGTTTCTTGTTATTATAAATCTCATAATATTTATGTAAGGAAATACAAATAATACATATGATATATAATTGGTTTTAGATCAGGGTTTTAAGTTAACAACATTTTATATTGGTAACTGGCCAGAGTATATGTTTTTGATTATTTAAAAAAATATCAACAACTAAGCAATTTGCCTTTAAGGTCGACCGGCAAATGCAAGGTAAACCTTCAAGTTCAACGCCTCCTGAAAAATATAACAATTCGAAAATATCCGGACCGGAAGTGGACCTTAAAGTTATTGTTCAAGATACGAACTTGCTTGTTTCTGTTTTTGTTTTTTATTAATCTGGATTTGTAATTAAAGAATTTTTAAAATTTTAACGAATTTTTTTTTAAACCGCTGGTTTCTAAAAAAAAACATTTTAGAATCAATAGTTTTTTTAAGCATTTTGCATAATTTTTAACGTTTATTAAAACAATCTTGAATAATTTTTTCACTCACAGCTTAAACATTGAAAATATTGCCAAAAATAAATTAAAACTGGTTTTATAGAACCAGATAAAAAATAAATTTTTGTCAGTTGATTTTTATTGATAATAATAATTAACAGGTTTAACGTACAAGTATTCAAATGAGTAAATAATGGAATTTTATTTAAATTTTTAAACTGTAAACGTCAACCAATTAATAGATATAAATTATTAACACCGGCGCATCCGCCATTTTTGACAAAGGTTAATGAACTTTGCCATTTGGGTTTGCGGATGTATAAAGAGTAAAAAAAAACATATTTACAAAAATAATTATATTTTTTTTCTACCACCACTAAAATGGCGTTTACCAAACTTGATACATAATATGTGTATTGATTTAGCCAACTTTAAAATTTGACCTCAATTTCATTAATTTTAAAACTTATAAAAATGGATAAAAGTTGGCAGATATTTAAAATAATTTAAAAAACAAGTGTTTTTAATAAAATGTGTGTGTTTCCATCTTGAGAAAATAGTCGAAAAATAAAAAATAAAGTGTAGATCCAAAAGCAAAAACTAATTGACCGCGTTATGAGAATTTAATGCAAGTAAACAACGCACAAGAATTATAAAATTATAAAATTGCGAAATTTCATTGGTTCGACCTTTCAGAAATACCACACGAAAAATGTTAACACCTGAACGATTCTAAACGAAACTTGCTCTGCTTTCGGTACTTTCGATTTTGTATGCGGCGATATCGAATGCGTTAAAACAACTTGAAAGATTAATAACAAAAAATATATATACTGAAAAAAATAATCTCTTAAAACAAATTAAAATCACTTTAATTCAAAAGATTTGCGCTTTTGAATAGGGCCAAGAGCTATCTTTACATAATTTTTTTTAATTACTTGAGGAAAGAGATTTATCTATTCGTTTCAGAATATCACAATATTAGCTTAAATCAAGAACAAGCGATTTCTTGGTACAAGAACCAAAAATATTTCTTCTGAAGATATTTGTATCTTTTGATTGAAGAAAACGTTTTTTAGCACAAAAAATGGGATTTTAACAAGAAAACTGCATCTCTTAATTGAAAATCTTAGGAACTTTCTAAGAAAGAAAATTTGTCTTGCTACAAAAGCATATCCTATTGACCTAACCACATTTTATTTTGATTTTAGAGCAAATATCTCTTGATCCAATAGTACGTATTGCTTTATTCAAAAGCTTCTGATCTTCACTGAAACTACCAGCGTTGTTAGTATTTAAGCTTAAATTCCCCTCACCACATGTGCCTTTCGATTTTAATTATTAAAACGTGCATTTAACAATTAAAATCAAGGACCTTCGTAGTGGGGAGTTCAAGCCTAAATATTGGCATCGTTGAAAACTAGAAGATTGACTGAAAAAAAGGTTTACAAAAGAATATTGTTTCTTGCCGCTGATATTTTTTTATCAAGAAGAAAGTATAACATTTTTTTGTATTTTTCATAAAATAACTTTTGATTCTACACGACTATAAAATTTAAACTTTGCTGCTTGTGTCATAAAATGAATTCAAAAAAATTAACTGCAGTATTATGGTGTATGTAATAAATTATTTTGCTTGACAGGTTTACATAAAATTATTGTTTTTCTTGTGCATTCTTTATCTACCTGAATCTTAACTCTTTACAGGGTTAAGTTTTGGCTAAAAATAGATGTAAATTTCGAAAGATTGAAATTTAAGAACAAGTCATCAAAAAACCATTTAATGAATAAAGTTGGGTATACATACATAAATCACAAAATGTCACTCACAATCTTGTGGTACTTAGTTTTTGGTAAACTTGGCCAATACAGGGGATGGCTGTTCACCTTGATACAGATACCAATTTATTTTTAACGCAAGATTTTTAAATTTTCCATTTATTAACCACGATTATTTACTTTCCCTGGCAAATGCAATTAAGGCGGTTCATTATTATTAAACCACACCTAATCAATGATAAGTTTTGCAATACAACACATTTGTTTATTTTGTTTTTTAATTTTAATAAGTACGTCTTAAAATTAATATACCCGAGTAAAAGGTCAAATTCTTCATTCGTTTTCAAGTAATTAATAAAAGTGGTTCCATCTATCACGTTTCGTAAAATTACAGGTTACTGTAAAGTTAATTTATGTACATAACCTATAATATGTCATACGTCAAACGCCTTGGTATTCTGACACTGTCAAATTGACAGTAATATTTATTATTGATAATTTACTTGTTAATTAGTTAGTTAGTTTTAAGTTAGTTGATAGTTGTCAAATATCATACAATCGTTAAAATAAAATGACTTTCTTGTAAAATAATACGAAATGTGAAAATTATTTTATTATCTCAATACAAAAATACAAAAGTATTAAATAGTTTCTCAACGCCAATATTTGAAAAGTTAACATTGTACTGACCTTTTAATTTCGCCGGCAGTAAACTATAACATAAATTCGGGCACGGACTCCACTGTAAAGTGCTCATAAAACATGTTCTTTACTTTCAGTGTGAAAAACTGTCAATTTTCAAGAAATACATTTCGATTTATAACCTTTATAATCTGTGTTTATAAAATATAGAAATTTGACATTTGACGGTGACTCACAGATTCCCCTATTGTTTCATAGATGGCGCTTTATACAAATTTTTGATTTAAATTATTTTAAGATAATAAAAAGTATTATAAACTTTTTATTTGATAAGTAGGCAATAGATATTTTTCACCTAACAGGTAGTATAGGAAAAAAATGCATTTTATGTTTTCAACAATAAATTACTTATTTAATTTCCTTGTGCGTATAAAATTGCAATAAATATGTTAAACCTGGATGCTTCATATAAGGAATACCGTACTGAATCATCAACTAACAAACAAAACATTAGAATAACGCTGTTATTTTTTATGTTAAGCACAAGGAAATTAAATTTTTACGAATAATTTATTATTTACTTATTTATTTTAATAAAAAACGAATTGGGCTGTTGTTTAGTATTTTATAGGCCAATCCTTTGTGTAAGGAAATAATAAGGAAATAAAATTGAATAAATTTGTACAAAATTTTCCAATAGATTTATAGCACTTTGATTCAGTGCCAAAACAAAAGCTGTGAATAATTCACGGTATAACGATTCCACAAATAAAACACATATAAGGCTTTATTCCATTATTCCTGACCTCAACACAAAAGAGATGGATTGTTTATTAGGCAATTTTTCTAGTTTATTTGCACCACTTAACCTAATGCAAAAGTTGCGAAATTTTTTGAGTTCAAACATGTCGTTTGTCCGTGAAAATACATTAAGGTTGTTGTATTTAAAGTCTTTGCAATTAAATCTAATTTGATGGTACTCACACCTAGTACCTAAAGATTATGAAGAAAATAGGAAACAATGGCATATTATTTACAACAAAGTATTATGAAAAAATGAGGAAGATGAATTAGTCAAAATTGACTAATTTAATAGTTATAAGTGGCTGCTTTTTCACTTGTACCATGGTTAACCATGGAATACCATGGTATCCCAAAATTAAACAGCCAATTCTAAAATTGTCCCCTGAATACAAAAATACCGTCAAAAATTATGAAAGTAGAGCAGTTTTTGAGATATAGTCAATTCCAAAATTGACTATCTCAAAAACCGTTCTACTTTTCCAACTTTTGACATTTTCGAATACAATTAGTCATTTTTGACCAATTCATTTTTAGAAAATATATTACATAATATATGATTTTTATAAATATAATAATTATTATAATAAACCATCTGTTGAGCAATCTTAATAGAAGTGTTTTAAGAAGAAAAGGTATATGTATGAAGTGTGCAACATTGCTTATGGTAAACGCACCAATAATTAATACATCGCAATATTTACCAACAAAAAATAATTTCTTAGCTACTTGCTTACATGTCATACATTATTATTTTATTTAAGATTTTCTTAAGAGACGAAAATATTGCGTAAGGTGTAATAACACTGTGCGACAAATTTTGACCTTACAATTTGAACTGGGATGAAATGTGGAAAAATCGAATCTATGCAACCCCCAAAACTAATCTTTAAAGGGGTTTTGCTAGTTTAGCTCGAATAAGGGAGATATACAGGGTGTTTCTTTTAACTTGAGACAGCTCAATATCTCGAGAAATACGCATTTCACTGAAAAATGTCTTAAATAAAAGGTTAATGTGACCAAAGGGGACATTATTTGGTGCTACCGCTAGCCACCCCCTACCCCTCCTTAAGGGTGAAACGGGGGGTAACTTTGGAAAGTCAAATGGAATGACCCGATTTTTTTGACAGAGTTTGGTAGTACATAAAAAAATTAATAACTTTTATTTGAAAGTTTTTTTCAATTTATCAACAGATGGCGCTGTAATTCAAAATTTAAGAAAAAGGGGTTTCCTTGTAAAATGGAAATGGAATGACGACATTTCAAACATTTGTTATAAATTGTTTTCATAGCCGACTATTGTTGTTAATGTTAATTTTTGTTTTTCAAACGTTTCAAATAATACATTTTACAAGGAAACTCATTTTTCTTAAATTTTGAATTACAGCGCCATCTGTTGATAAATTGAAAAAAGTTTTAAATAAAAGTTATTTATTTTTTTATGTACTACCAAACTCTGTGAAAAAAATCGGGTCATTCCATTTGACTTTCCAAAGTTACCCCCCGTTTCACCCTTAAGGAGGGGTAGGGGGTGGCTAGCGGTAGCACCAAATAATGTCCCCTTTAGTCACATTAACCTTTTATTTAAGACATTTTTCCGTGAAATGCGTATTTCTCGAGATATTGAGATATTGAGCTGTCTATTGTTAAGTTAAAAGAAACACCCTGTGTATCTCCATTATTAGAGCTAAACTGGTAAAACCCCTTAAAGGATTTGTTTTGGGGGTTGCCTAGATTCGATTTTTTCAGATTTGATCCCAGTTCATTTTTTGTGTTGCACAGTGTAATCAGTGCAAGAATTTATTTTTTTAATTATTATTTTATAGTAAAATAAATTCGACATTTTATTGCATTTTGTTGCGAAATAAATTTATTGTTTAACCATTTAGGGTTAATTATAAAAATAAAAAAATTTAATAATTGTTCAGCAACTGTGAAATCCTAAATATATGTACAGGAAGGCCATTTACACACCCATGCATATATATTTCGATATTAGAAAGCTGAATTTATCCAAGAGATTACTGCAATTAAGACCGAACTCCTTAATTACTAACCTTTAAAACAACACAGTTATTTTGAACACCCCAACTCAAAACACTTTACAAGACTAACTAGTGTTTTTTAATTGTGTTCATTATGATAAGAAGGTATTAAATATAAAGTTTGATAGGGAAAATGTTAATTATTTTTCCATCATAATATATATTTATCTTTTCACTTAATTGTTTAAAAGTTTTAGCTTATCAGTGAAGCTCATAAAGGTAAGACTTTTAAGTGTTCAAAATTGGTTCAGTTTCGGATTGGCCGGCTAGATCACCTGATTTGTCTCCCATAGACTTTATGTGGGGTCAATTTGTATTTTTGTATGGGTTTTGGTGCAAATAACCAAACTTTTTTTTTGCCTTTAATTTTTTCGATAAAATGTTTTTTTTAATAAACAATAAAAGTGCGTCTGATAATTATGGTAAATATAATTTCTCATAAATAGGTCGATAATAATAACCACCTTGCAATGAAACAATTAATAATATTACCAAATATAAAATAACAAGCATTTCAATTTAAACAATACTTTAAAATTCAAATTTACGGGCAATTAATTTAATTAATAATTTAGGTAATTGTTAATAATTATGCAAAATGTAAAATTAAACTTACCCAAAACACAAATTTTCTATAAACTTTCCAATAAACACTGAAACAAAAAAATTATTGTACAATCTTCTATGACATATTTTTTTGAGGTAAAAAAATTTAAAAAAACAAACAAAATGACAGGTAAATAACATATATGTTAATGATTATAAAATGCACTGTTTAAGAATTTTGCAATCAAAAGCAAGTGTTCAATATAACACGAAACCACATGTTGCCATGGTAAACATTTCTATTAATCATACACAAATTTTAATCATATAACGCGTATATTGTAATTTTTGAATGGTAACATTTTCTCGTTAAAAATACCTAATTTTTTACATCAATTTTTGTAATCAACTTATAGCACTTTCCATTTCGATATTTATTATTTATGTTTAGACCTAACACACTTAATTTTGCAATTTATTGGCAATCGACAATTTGTTGTGCTCCTTTTAAATTTTAATTGAAAATTGTATTTCCCAAGATTTAATAATTTATCATCATAATTAAACTTTTTTCACTTCCACCTTTATTACGCTCATTATCGGCAAGTGATCTTTTAAATACACCTGTGACTATGGCGATTTAGTCACGGGCTGAAGTTAGTTGCCAAATGTCAAAATAAATTGCTCTTTTGTAAAAATAAAATGTTATTTTGTTTGTTGTTGCTTCTTTAACACAAATATTAATATTAACCTAATTTTTTCCAATCTGACATCTGTCAAACTGTTCTAACCTTACTTTGGATCAAAAAATTGCCCGATTTCGTCCAAAAAACTTTTTATTTTGTTTAAAACAGGTAACTATTTTTTTATTGCATTCCTGCAAGGTTCACTAAAGAAAGTAATTTCATTGACTTTAATTTGCATATTATTTGTGTTTTGCGAGTAACCATAGTTGAAAAGCGTGTTGTTTTACTGAAAAAAGTGCATTTCCTATATTTTCTTTAATTTGTTCTAATTACATGTATTAAATTTGTTTGTTTTGTATTTAATTCTATAATTAAGAATTTAAATAATTTAATACCTATGAAAATAACAATGTATCAAACATTGTTATTTTGAAATATATATATCCATGATTCAGTTGGGATTTTTTTTTGCTTTAAAATAATAAAATTCCATTATGCAATATCTATTATTTGCAAAAAATTACAAAAACATAAATATTTTAAAAACAAGTTTTTTTTTATAATTTGTCTATTAAAGTTTAAAAAATATTAAATGAAATGTTTAATTATTAATTACACCATGTGATATTATACATTATACTTATTTAGCATTATCAGCATTTGGGTAAGTAAAAATGCAAATTAAAATTTTGTAACACTTAATAATCCCCAATAATAAAATTAAAAATGGATTAGGCTACTGGCCAATAAACAATGCATTTCTAAAAATAAAAACTGCAATTTTTTAAGTTCAAACATTTATGCCAACGTAAATGTTAATTTAAACATTATTAAAACATGAAAAAAGCATTGTTGTACATAGGTGAACAAAATGACCTTATTGGGATTATTGTTGACGAAAAATAATTAGCCCCAGTTTTAATTAGATGGAATAAATAATGATTTTTATTGCAAAATCGACATAACTGAAATGCATTGTCATCGCTTCTTCAAAATATCTGTGAAACATGTTTTTGTATTGATTGATATTTTTGGATAAATCAATTAAAAAAAAAATCGGCGACTTACCTTATAAAAGTAAAAAAATATCACAGTCACAGATCACTATAAGTCCTAAACTAAACTATATGGGGAGTAACTGTATAAATATATAAATATGTATACGTCCGAGGTGCAAAAAAATAAATAACCTTTTGTCAAGGAAGAAAGCAGCAACTGTCTCCGAAACAATATGGGATCTCGAGAAAAAGGAGCTTTGCTTTGGTGGTAGGCTAAGCCACCTATATTTTATAATTCCCCCCCACCAACAAACTACTATGGTTGAAGTTATAGTGCATGTTGCTTGATCCATGTGTGATCCTTGTAGCGATCTAAAGTAACTGCCGAATCACGGTCATCGAGGATATTTGTCTCTTTCAGGTGTTTTTTGTTAAATAAATTTATCAAATTTTTTTTATTTGAATTTTTTAATATGTTTTTCCGTGTTATACAATAATAATAGTATATTATTACTGTATAAGTAGATAATAAAATGATTTTCAAAAATAACAAAATAAAATCTGACATCTGTCAAATGGTTAACCTCACTTTTTACCGACTTTAAATGTGAATATTGAAATCAGCCAATCAATGATGCCTAACAACGTGAATAATGAGTTCATTATTCCCGTTCCCAATAACCGATTAAATTTGATTTAAAACTATACTGCTGCATACCAACCGACGTTAAAGTTAATAAATCCATTTTTAATTGAATTAGATTAAAACAAAATTAAAATAACTTGTTTAAAAATTTTAAAATTCTGCATTGGTTAAAAATCCTTATTAACATACTATTTTTAAATTTAATAATTTTCAAAAATATGTACATAATTTTTATTTCTCTCTCTAACTCTAGCTTTAAGTCAATATTACTTAATTTAAGTAAATATGTTGTTAAATTAACCTTAAAAATTTTCTTTGAAGTAAAACTTTTTTAAAGTTATTTATTAAGTTTTATTTATGTTATTTTTACCTATTTTAATACTTTAAAGTATTATGAAGGACGTAATTTTTACGAAAGAAAATTACTTATAAGTGTATTTCACCTAAAGGAAAATTTAACGGTAATTTTTACTTAATGGTAAATGTTACTCATAAGACCACTTAATAACCGTAAATAATTCCTATTCGTCTGGTATTTTTTAGGGTTATTAGTGGTTATAAAATTTATTCAATTTATTTAAAACTATTAATATTGACTAAACAAGGGAACAATTTTTTCAGGTTGCCATAATGAGTTTTTTAAGATGGCATCCATTACTTTTTTAAACATTTAAATGTAATAATGTAATAATTATTACTTATTTGTAACTTGTTTTCTGTAGGTACTTATACTTTATACAACTTTGTATTTTATAGCAATGCTAATAAATAAATATATATATTTATAATATAATATTTTTTCATAAATATTTTTCTAAAATATAGTAAGGAAAGTTTAAGTTATTAAAAAATTATTAAAACTAAAGGATTTTTAAAAGATTTTATAAAATTTTGTAGGTTTTAAGTTTTGGTGAATTTTTACCCAGGCAATAATTTTTAAAACCGTAAAATATTTAGAGGGCATATAATTTTTAGGATGTATCGTGTCTGTTTTTATCAATAAAATAATGTTCTAAAAAAAATTGTAAATTTTATTAAAATCTGACAAGAATTGTTTACGAAACAGCACTTTAAACTTTGAAAATAGTATCCTAAGGTATTATTTTTTCATTTTATTTTTTAAGTCTAGATTTATTACGAAAGAAGGTTTTAATGGCTGGGTATTTATTTTTGTTTACATTACGTTTGCACCAATGAACTGAACTGATTTTACATTTACCTACGTCAATCGTTTATTAGCAGTTATTTTAACTTGTAATAGTTTATAGTAATATATATCAATTATTTAGTAAAGATACGATTAATTACTAAATAAGTATCCAAAACCATGACTTATCTAATGATTTCTAGCAAACAAGTTTTTATTTATAAACTAAATTATAATTTTTAATAACTCAGATATTTAATTAAAAATCAATTATACAGCTATACACTACTTTCATAGTAGTGTGAATATTTTACAAATTAAAATAACATTAGTCAAAAATTACTAATTTAATAGTTATTAGTGGCTGCTTTTTCACTTGTACCATGCAATACCATGGTATCCCAAAATTTAACAGCCAATTCTTATGTAAAATTGTCCCCTGAATCCGAAAATGTTGTCAAAAGTTAAAAAAGTAGAACCCTTTTTGAGATAAAGTCAATTGTCCATTTAATATTCATTCATTTTTGACTAATTCATTTTTAGAGAGTATAGAAGAAATGTTCCCTAATTTCCTAATAAAATACTAAGGAGTAAGATTATAAAGGATTTTCTTCTCAATATTTGGGTACATCAATATTTTGCTTGGAGAGTGGAAAAAATGAATCACCCTATAGGGTAATAGTGAATAAATTCGATAATATATAAATAGAGGCGTGTTCCAAAAAACCATTGATTAATAATGAAATATATTCACCCAAATAAGATATTTCAAAATTTTGATATATTTATTTGGGTATACATTAATTAATAAATACATCGTAAATTTGTAAAGCATTTTATAAAATTTACAATGTAGATTCTGCATGCATTTTTCAATTGTTTATGTATTTGAACCTTGAACCTATTGAAACAAATGTAAAATAATTTTATTTTGAAAAAATATACACACGTTTTACACCTGATGTTTTTTATTATTTTGGTTAAGGTTGATAAAAATAGGCTCTTTGGTATTTGCTATTAAAAAAATTGCTATTGTGGTAAAAATCATATGGTGATTGGCTTGTCAAAAATTTTTTACTTACAATTACATAAAAAACACTATAGAACTACATAGGTACCTAAAAACTAAAAAAAAATTGAAAAATTTCCTAACTAGCATAAAAAACTCAAATCAATATTAATTAACTTCAATGATAACATAAAATAATTAGTGTAATTTATAAAGCAATGTTTAATTGATTATTTTATATTAATAACAACTTAATTTAGAATGTATTTGTAAGCATTGTGAATATTTTATTCACTTTCACTGTAAAAAAACTGCTTCTATGTCGCATTTAAATAGTGGGATACATTTAGATTTATATACAGAAAAATTTGACATTTTATACACAAATATTTCGCAAGCTCGCTCGTGCCTAATTCAAATATGTGACTAAAATGGCGTTTATCAAGCTTGATACATAATATACTATTATAGTTCATATTGTGTTGCTTCCAAAGGTCAAAGTAATTTATTCTTTAATTAGAATTAGTCTACCTATTGATAGTTTTGTTTTAAATGTTTTAAATAAATAAATATTAATTATCAAAATATTATAATCGCCTAGAATCGGTAAGTAGCTAGTTTTAATACAAATTTATCAAAACAAAATTAACTTTTATATATCATAGGGTGATTAAAAAGAAATTGGTTCTTTGTACCTAGTTAAATTTTATAATTTATTTTATTGATTAATATTTATGTTTGGATTTTAATTAACCTTCAAAAAACATGTTTATAGAAGTTTTATAAAATATTTTTAATTGAGCTGTTTGCCTGCAAAATTATAACAAATAATTACAACACAAATCCCGGCGCATTCGCCATTTTTGCAAATGTGTAAATAAAGTATTTATATGCAAAAAACAGATTTTTTTTACATTACTGAAACAAAATACAGTTTTAAATATGTACATATTAATTTTATATTTACCCTCCTACATTCACAACATTTTTTACACACGGGCTGAAGTTAGATTTAAGTTTAAATTCGTTAGAACCGCATGACAGATGTCACATTTGTAAAAAGTGAGGTTAAAATCATATGTCAATGAAATGTCAAATGTCTGAAAAACTTTACTTTGTATTATACTTTTATATCGATATTACGTAATAATTAACAATTAAATTATAAATAATAAATATTACTGTCAATTTGACAGTGTCTGAGTATTTAATGAAGGTCTTCAGCAGAAGTACCATTTTTTAAATACTAAATACTAAAAATACTAAATCAAACTGGCATAAGCTACCAACTTAATAAAAAAAATGAACTGTATGTATAAACACTAAAAAAATATTGCGACATACGTTAAATTCAAATATATCATTTATAAAATTGTATTTGTTTTTGCCGAATTTTAAACTTGACCCACAAAGAATATTATTTTGATAATATTTTTTTATTGTCAATTATTTTGTGTAAACAATGATAATTTAGAAACTATAGTCATATACAAGTTGTAGGTATACATTACTTCAGAGTATTTTAATAGCATTAAATACCCTAAAATTATATATGTAGGTAATTAAAAATCATTTTTTAAGTTTTTAAATTTTGATTTAATTTTTCTATGTTAAAAAGTTTTAATAAAGTATGCTAGGGTGATAACAATTTAAAGTATGAGTTAAAACAGATACATTAATTATTCATGTATCCATAGATGTGTTTAACTCATATTTTAAATTGATTTACAGTTTTTAAAAATCCTTATTTTACTATTTCATAAGTTTCTCTAAACACCATACTTTTGACATAATTTGGCAACAGCGCGGATGCTCACAATTTGGCAACGTTGTATGTATTATCATGAACGTTGCCGGTTAACGAATTGCTTATCTGGTTTGTTTATTTTATGGTTTATCCTGTTGTTGAGTTCTTAAAGTAATTGTTATTCGCAAAGTTTTTAAGTTAAATTCTTCCAGGTTAGTGTCAAAGTTTTGTTTTATTATTTGTTGCTCGTTAATAGGCATGTTGATAGATTTTAATTTAAGATAACATGTGAATCATAACCAAAAGTTGTATTGCAAGAAAGGGGGGAATCCCCTTAATTTCTAACCTCAATGTTAATTATTTTATTATTTTCTTTATAGACTAAATGGCGACCGACGTATCAACCAATTTAAACGACAACCTGTTAAAAGAGAAAATCTTTAACTGCAAGATTTGCGATGAGCTCTGCATTTCCGATATATTTTTAATAATCGGTAAAGGGAACGTGTGTTCGAAATGCTATGAAGAGTGCGAAGATAAATCGAGAGCAGAGTTAAATTCCGCTCTTATTTTTGTCATGTCGCAGCTTATTTTGCTGTGCAAGTACGAATTTAAGGGCTGCATTAAAAAACTGACATGTAAAAATTATGAAAGGCACATCAATGTTTGTGAATACAAAGTGAAACCTTGTCCGATGCTGATGTATGAAGATTGCAAATGGAATGGAAATAATTTAGAAATATCCGAACATATTTCAACAGAACACACAGAGCATGTGATAAAAAGTGAAAATAACATTTTTAAAGTTGAGACTTCCTTATCTGAAACATACAACATAAAATTATTGATTGATGACTACAAAAGCTGTCTTCTAAGAACTTCAATTGTCGATAATAAGTTTTACTATGCTATGAATCCCATCTTTCAATGTGAAGAAACTGTTGAGTATTCAGTAAAACACAAAAGTAAAGAAACACAGAACAGTTCAACAACTGTAGGCACCCTTACCAAGTTAAATAGTATTTATGGTAAATCAAACCTGCATAAAAATCCCAATGCCACCATTGTAGATATGGAGTTATTGAAACATTTTGCAGATGAAAACAATTCGATAGAAAACGAATTTAATTTAAATCCAAGTGACATTGATGAAAAAACATTAAAACTACTGGAATGTCCTGTCTGTTTTCACACAATGAGACCACCAATTTATCAGTGTTCAAGTGGACACAGCATCTGTATTGTGTGTCGTGACAAAATAGGGAATCAAGAACAAAATCAAACATTTGGTAGCTTTGGTATCTTTGGAGCACCAGCCTTTGGAGCACCAGCCTTTGGAGCTTGTAGTATTAGTAGATTAAAAAAATGTCCCACATGCCAAGCAGAATGGACTAAAACAAGAAATTATTTAATAGAAGGATTAACCAATAATTTAAAATATCCATGCCAATTTAAAAAATTAGGATGCAAAGTATTTGGCACTGAACCTCAAGTAAGCAAGCACGAAGAATCTTGTCCATTTCATATCTACAAATGTCCAATGTCATGCCCTGAATCTGGTAACTTTGAATTCCTATTGAAACATTTAAATAATAAACATAAGGATATGCAACTTACAACTAAATTATCATTTAGATTTCAAGAATCATCAACCAGGAAATGGACTCTGTATGATTCAAAATTATTTATAATCACATATTATTGTACTCACAGTGATTATATGAATTGGGTTGCTGAATTATATTGCTCCAATGAAAATCCTAGTTCTTATATCTATACAGTGGAAGTTTTAAAGAGTGGAAGTGAATGGTCATTAATAAAAAATGCTGAATGTTTAAAAAAAGCCAATTTGCAGGAAAGAAATGATAAAATGTCTTTAGAGTGCAAATATGCAACATTTAACATTACTATAAAAAAAAACGTGCCTCAATAATAAACTTTTTAATGTTCAAAATAGTTTAGGAATCCAATGTTAAGTTTAATTTTCTATAAATTTGTATTAATAAATCTAAAAAATTAAAAAAAATACGTTAATTTGAAGCGTTTTACTTTTCTTTTGAACATAGCATTCTGTCACATTTGCAGTTTAACAATAATATAAAGTACCTATTTAAAATATATTGAGTGTTCAAGTGAAAACACTTTTTAACTTTTAAACATTTTTCATGGGGTATATTGCAACTTGTATAATATTAACTTGTAGCGTAGTAGGTTTGTTCTATGGTAGTAGCCTACTACTAGACTAGTAGGTACCTAATTAACAAAGTGATTGATACTATGATGAAACCCAGCAACCCAGATTACTTACAATCGTATTTTTTTACATACCCATATAACTTTACTTGTCTATGAATATATCAGTATTTGGATTTATTTATACCCAAATATATTTGAATAATTTTTTTATTTACGGTAAGTCTTACAACACTGACAAAGTTGGCATGGTGCCCCATCTAGTTAGCACCTTAGAAAAAGGAAGCATAGATAACAAAGGAAGGTTGTATGCATCACAGATTATAAAGGTTATGGTATGCATCATTATTTTTAACGGTTTAAAAAAGGCCATCATTATTTTTAACGGTTTAAAAAAGGCCAACCATCTACATATGTTAAAAAGTTTTTATAAAGTATGCTATAAACGAATCACCCTGTATAACAATTTAAAGTATATGAGTTAAAAACAGATATCCTTATTTTACTATTACTTAAGTTTCTCTAAACACCATACTTTTGACATGATTTGGCAACAGCGCGGATGCTCACAATTTGGCAACGTTGTATGTATAATCATGGACGTTGCCGGTTAACGAATTGCTTATCTGGTTTGTTTATTTTATGGTTTATACTGTTTGTTGAGTTCTTAAAGTAATTGTTATTCGCAAGATTTTAAGTTAAATTCTTCCAGGTTAGTGTCAAAGTTTTGTTTTATTATTTGTTGGTTGTTAATACTATTAATAATAGGCATGTTGATAAGATAACATGTGAATCATAACCAAAAGTTGTATTGCAAGAAAGGGGGAAATCCCCTTAATTTCTAACCTCAATGTTAATTATTTTATTATTTTCTTTATAGACTAAATGGCGACCGACGTTTCAACCAATTTAAACGACAACCTGTTAAAAGAGAAAATCTTTAACTGCAAGATATGCAATGAGCTCTGCATTTCCGATATATTTTTAATAATCGGTAAAGGGAACGTGTGTTCGAAATGCTATGAACAGTGCGAAGATAAATCGAGAGCAGAGTTAAATTCCGCTCTTATTTTTGTCATGTCGCAGCTTATTTTGCCGTGCAAGTACGAATTTAAGGGCTGCATTAAAAAACTGACATGTAAAAATTATGAAAGGCACATCAATGTTTGTGAATACAAAGTGAAACCTTGTCCGATGCTGATGTATGATGATTGCAAATGGAATGGAAATAATTTGGAAATATCCGACCATATTTCAACAGAACACACAGAGCATGTGATAAAAAGTGAAAATAACATTTTTAAAGTTGAGACCTCCTTATCTGAAACTTACAACATAAAATTATTGATTGATGACTACAAAAGCTGCCTTCTAAAAACTTCAATTGTTGATAATAAGTTTTACTATGCTATGAATCCCATCTTTCAATGTGAAGAAAATGTTGAGTATTCGGTAAAACACAAAAGTAAAGAAACACAGAACAGTTCAACAACTGTAGGCACCCTTACCAAGTTAAATAGTATTTATGCTGAATCAAATCTGCATAAAAATCCCAATGCCACAATTGTAGATATGGAGTTATTGAAACATCTTGCAGATGAAAACAATTCAATAGAAAACGAATTTAATTTAAATCCAAGTGGTATTGATGAAAAAACATTAAAACTATTGGAATGTCCTGTCTGTTTTAACATAATGAGACCACCAATTTATCTTTGTTCAAATGGACACAGCATCTGTATTGTGTGTCGTGACAAAATAGGGAATCAAGAACAAAATCAAACATTTGGTATGTTTGGAGCTTGTAGTATTAGTACATTAAAACAATGTCCCACATGCCAAGCAGAATGGACTAAAACAAGAAATTATTTAATAGAAGGATTAACCAATAATTTAAAATATCCATGCCAATTTAAAAAATTAGGATGCAAAGTATTTGGCACTGAACCTCAAGTAAGCAAGCACGAAGAATCTTGTCCATTTCATATCTACAAATGTCCAATGTCATGCCCTGAATCTGGTAACTTTGAATTCCTATTGAAACATTTAAATAGTAAACATAAGGATATCCCACACAACACAAAAATATTTTAAAAATATTGCCAGTATATTAATGTTCATTTATATGATTATTGGATAAACATTGTTTACCCAATGCCTAATGTTATTTCAACATTCCTACAACATTCAGAAGTCCCAAAACCTCTATTGTAGAAATGTTATGATATAATATTAATACAACATTGAGGAAATTGGTTTGCAAATATTTATGAATATTTTAGTAATATTACCAAAATATTTATTAAATAGTAAAAGATATTACTAATGTTTATTAAATATTGGAATTAATTAACATAAAAATTAAAATTTTCTAAAAATAATTTATTTATATAAAAATATAAATGTAGGTAACAAAAATAAATTACATGTTTAACAAAAAAAAAACAATTTTTTGGAACAATGCTTCCGATTCATTCTAATTTTCTATAAAATTATTTTTCATTTTTCCTGAACGGAGCTTGAGCTAACCATTGCCTTAGCTCCTTTAATATATCAGCAGTTGTTGCCTCCTTCGTTTTGGTATTTGCTCTTACAGAATCTGAAAATTTACTGTACTTTAGATAAAGTTTTATTGTAACTTTTAAAATTACCTAACAGTAACTGGAACAGTTTTAAATTTTTAAATTTTAGTTTTCCTCTTCCTCCATCAAAACTGTACTGTGCGGCCAATTTGTTGGTAACCATTAGGTACAGAACTGATCTGGTTACTTCTTTCGGTGCCTCACCACCAACCATGGAGAATCTTTTGGCCTAGAATGTTAAATTGAAATGTCAAGTTTTAAGTGCTCTTAAATAATTTATTTTTCTTACCAATTTCGTTCGCAAATTTGCATCCTCAAGAGACTCTTCAATGACCTGCAACTTTTCAGGAGAGTCAATTGGAAACAGTTCACAAATTTCTCTAAAATCATCTGGTTCATCATTGGCTGATACATCGGCTCTTTGAGGATTCGCGATTGCAGTTTTCTCCAGATCATTTAATTTTTTTTCAATAGTAAACAGAATTCTAAATACTCTTCTTTGAAATTCTATAATAAAAACAATTCACTAAAACGATGTCAAATTTCAAATTATTAATATTACCTTCATTTTTGGCATCCATTTCATCAATTTTTTTTTTTATTAACTCTAGGGTATCCTGCTCGTATTGTAAGGAATTTAAATTCTCTATCCCAGTAATTTCAATAGGACATTCTTCCTGTTTATTGTGGTGTTCCCTCACAGCAATGATTTTTGTACTGGCAGGAGCCATGGTTTGCGAGCCTAGGCCAAAATCGATTTTCGAGAGAATGGTTTCCGCACTGGAACCAATGGTTTTTGCATCGTCTTTATTAACTAAAAAGTAACAGAACAATAATTATTCTTATTATTATTACTACTTTTCTTTCGCGCTGTTGTACAAATATTGTACAACAGCGCAAAAAAAAGGTAATATTAATGCAAAGCATATGCAAACATAGCATATTCTAACCCTTTCTGTTTAAAGAAGGTAATTTTAAACTAAAATCTTCTTCTTCGTCTTCTGTACTATTTAGCACAGTAAAATCTGTTAAATTTTTATTACACAGCCGCTTCCGATAACCTTTGCCCTTAGGTTTTTCCTCAACCTTCTCAATTTCTTCGGCCATTAACTCTTTACCATTTCTTGCATTGTCGCATTGATCTTGAGCAACATTAAAATCACCTAAAACACACAATAATGCAATTAAATGAATTTTTTTAATATTAATCACTTACTGTAAGTAGCAAGATGCTGGATTTTATAAATATTCCAGTTAGTTTCCGGGCTTTTGCGTTTTCTTATCGTCTCATACAATTTGTATGCCTGATAATGTGGAAAGGAACAGCGATCATCCTCCTTGGCAACCCAAAAGTTGGGAACCACCTCAAATGTTTCATCATCGACAAAATACACGACACTCCACATTGTTGTGTAACCAGTCTAAGATTTTAAATATTTTTTTACGCTGCAGCAGAAAATTAGTAAAATTAGAAACTGATTTTAGGCGGTAACATGTAACAAGGGAAAAGTTACGAATTGCTCATCGACGTATGGTAAGACAATCATTTTATTTTTGATTTTTGATAAACAATATACTTTTAATGGGCTCAAGTCATTATTAATTAAAAATATTTGTAGCTCTTCTGACGAACATGGTTTGTTAAAGAACGGCGACGTCCTTCTAAATGCTTGTCCTAGAGCGCAAACTTCATTATCCAATGTAGCAAAATTTATGATTTTAATAATACTATTGTTTTCTAAAATTGCAAAACAGTCAGCTTCATTCACTTTGAACGTTAAAGATTTAATTTTAAGGCATTTATACTGAGGTGAGCAGCACCTGTCCAACAAGGGACCGCCTGTGTGTTGATGCAAAAAAGAAATCTTTTCTTCATTAGAAAGATATATTCTTGTAGAAACACTCTCTGATACACGATTAATAATTTGCTGAAGAGGCTTTTCACTTTTTCTTATCATTTTTTTAATGCTCTGCATGTGGTTTTCGAAGGGAAATGCTGAGAAATTATCGAGTGTACCAAATCTTTCAACATCGTTAACCAAATGTAAGAGACCATGTACATTAAAGGAGACGAAATCAGGACCGTAAATTTTTCCGGAATTTTTCACGAAAGACTTAATCAGTTCTCGTGCATATTCTACGAATTTTGGGTCATTTGAAAGGTCGACATTGCAAAGAATCCTTATAGCAACATGAAGACAGAGGAAATTGTAGTAAAAATCAGCTTTAAGAAAGTTTTTAAAAACTACAGGGCCTGTATAGAGCAACAAAAGTCGGAATTCAGCGGCATTAAAGCGAGCACAATTATCAAGTCCTCGACATTTTCTATGAGAAAATTCAACTGGAATAAATTGCCGAATTAGAGTTATATGCTGGGAGATTTGTTGTATATGTGTTGCTGATAATTTAAAAGGGCGTTTTCCCGAGACCCAGCCAAAAGTTTTGTTGCAAATTAACCTTTTTACTACACCCAAACATACCAAATGCATGTAGTCTAAGGGGATGTCTTTTATCAGATCAAATTTTGGTAACTCCATCAGCAAGGTACTTCCGACGTGATGATTTTGGTCAAGATTTAATCTAAACTCGGCATCTGTTCGTAGCTGAAGGTTTTCAATATTTTCATAACACATTACGTAATTAACTCTTTTACTTGCTTCATGGCATTTTGTGCAACCATTTTCAGATGTGTGTCCTTTTAGATTCAAAATAAAAGATTTTGCCGGTACATCACATACGAACATTTTGACACGGAATTCGAGATTGTTATTTTGTATTAAAATGCCATTAGTTGTTAATTCAGAACACTCATTGATAAATTCTTTTAAATAATTATTTGAGGATGAGGGTTTAGCATATCCATGGAAGCACCCACCATAACAACATAATTTTTCAGTTTTTCAAGTGAATCCACTCTTATCAAAATCGGCCACAATGAACTTGTTGAACTTAAATTTAAAGGCAAACCGTCAATGTTTACTATTAATTCAATTTTGTCTTTCTTCGAAACGACATAATTACATTGTCGAAGAAAATTATTCAAGGAATTTGTTATGCCAAAATAATGAAAATTTCCATTATCCAGTGTTTTCACCAAACTTTTCCTTGGCGTTTGTAGCAATGTTCGAGGATCTTTGGGAAGATCCTTAAAGGCTTCTAAGTCCGTCTCTGCTTTAAGAATATCCAATAATTTTTTTAATTTAGTCTGGCAAATATTTTCTTCTGTAGCCCAAGTACATAATTTTTCAGTAAGTGTCAAACCAGCGGTCTCCTCGGTTTCCTGCATAACGTCATCTAAAATATTAGTTGAACCATTGTCTTCTCCTAGGAAATCTATGGTTCAATATAATAGATTAAAATATTAAAGGAGCAGAAAAACATACCATCATGCATATCATAATCGTCATCTGAACTAATCCAATTATTCGGTATGTCTAACAAATCTGGTTGTTCATTATTAGAAGATAAGGAATCACTCTCAGAACGATCTTCATTTGAAACGGTGTTTCTCGAAAATATCTCAGAGGATAGCGACGAGGTAGTCGCATTGCTTCTTTATTTATTTCTGATATGGTCGTGTTCACCATCTTTTGCAGAAGACGGTTTCTGTGTCTACTTGAAACTTCCTTAGGCATTTTTATTTTATGATTCTGCAGACAGCAAAATAAATAAGTTATTATAGTTTCATACAAAAACACCCTTTTAAAGTTAATAGCATGTTAACCCAGCACCAAATTGAAAAAGCACAGATGAACAGTACAAATTACAAACAGTGATTTAACATTCCAAATAGTACCAATTGGTATTATTATTATTATAGTATTATATTATAAAAGTATATTATGCGAGATGGAAAGTCTTTCATTACTAGTCGAGAGATCAGATAGTTTATGGGGTAATGTATACAAATTTATTTTCAATCAGAATCATCAAGTTTTTAGCTACAAAAGAATAGTTTGACAGCTGTTAGATTACTGGTCTAGGCGAAAAAAGTGTCAGTTTTGCCTGCCTATAGGTCTATAAACCAGTAAAGTTAAACTTTCTTGATTTAAAAAAAAAACAACGTCAATAAACTTTTTAATGTTCAAAATAGTTTAGGAATCCAATGTTAAGTTTAATTTTCTATAAATTTGTATTAATAAATCTAAAAAATTAAAAAAAATACGTTAATTTGAAGCGTTTTACTTTTCTTTTGAACATAGCATTCTGTCACATTTTCAGTTTAACAATAATATAAAGTACCTATTTAAAATATATCGAGTGTTCAAGTGAAAACACTTTTTAACTTTTAAACATTTTTCATGGGGTATATTGCAACTTGTATAATATTAACTTGTAGCATAGTAGGTTTGTTCTATGGTAGTAGCCTACTACTAGACTAGTAGGTACCTAGGTAATTAACAAAGTGATTGATACTATGATGAAACCCAGCAACCCAGATTACTTACAATCGTATTTTGTTTACATACCCATATAACTTTACTTGTCTATGAATATATCAGTATTTGGATTTATTTATACCCAAATATATTTGAATAATTTTTTTATTTACGGTAAGTCTTACAACACTGACAAAGTTGGCATGGTGCGCCATCTAGTTAGCATCATAGAAAAAGGAAGGTTGTATGCATCATAGAAAAAGGATATGCATCATTATTTTTAAGGGTTTTTTTTAAGGGTATAAAAAAGGCCACCCATCTATGTTAAAAAGTTTTTATAAAGTATGCTATAAACGAATCACCCTGTATAACAATTTAAAGTATATGAGTTAAAAACAGATATCCTTCTTTTACTATTTCTTAAGTTTCTCTAAACACCATACTTTTGACATGATTTGGCAACAGCGCGGATGCTAACAATTTGGCAACGTTGTATGTATTATCATGGACGTTGCCGGTTAACAAATTGTTTATTTTATGGCTTACCTACCTGTTTGTTGAGTTCTTAGAGTAATTGTTATTCGCAAGTTTTTAAGTTAAATTCCTCCAGGTTAGTGTCAAAGTTTTGTTTTATTATTTGTTGGTCGTTAATAGGCATGTTGATAGATTTTAATTTAAGATAACATGTGAATTATAACCAAAAGTTGTATTGTAAGAAATTGGGGAATCCCCTTAATTTCTAACCTCAATAATTAACATTTTATTATTTTCTTTATAGACTAAATGGCGACCGACGTTTCAACCAATTTAAACGACAACCTGTTAAAAGAGAAAATCTTTAACTGCAAGATTTGCGATGAGCTCTGCATTTCCGATATATTTTTAATAATCGGTAAAGGGAATGTGTGTTCGAAATGCTATGAACAGTGCGAAGATAAATCGAGAGCAGAGTTAAATTCCGCTCTTATTTTTGTCATGTCGCAGCTTATTTTGCCGTGCAAGTACGAATTTAAGGGCTGCATTAAAAAACTGACATGTAAAAATTATGAAAGGCACATCAATGTTTGTGAATACAAAGTGAAACCTTGTCCGATGCTGATGTATGATGATTGCAAATGGAATGGAAATAATTTAGAAATATCCGAACATATTTCAACAGAACACACAGAGCATGTAATAAAAAGTGAAAATAACATTTTTAAAGTTGAGACCTCCTTATCTGAAACATATAACATAAAATTATTGATTGGTGACTACAAAAGCTGTCTTCTAAAAACTTCAATTGTCGATAATAAGTTTTACTATGCTATGAATCCCATCTTTCAATGTAAAGAAAATGTTGAGTATTCGGTAAAACACAAAAGTAAAGAAACACAGAACAGTTCAACAACTGTAGGCACCCTTACCAAGTTAAATAGTATTTATAGTGAATCAAACCTGCATAAAAATCCCAATGCAACCATTGTAGATATGGATTTATTAAAACATCTTGCAGATGAAAACAATACAATAGTCAATGAATTTAATTTAAATCCAAGTGGTATTGATGAAAAAACATTAAAACTACTGGAATGTCCTGTCTGTTTTAACACAATGAGACCACCAATTTATCAGTGTTCAAGTGGACACAGCATCTGTATTTTGTGTCATGACAAAGTACAGAAATGTCCCACATGTGATGCTCAGTGGGCAAAATCAAGAAATTATATAATAGAAGGTTTAACTTACAATTTAAAATATCCCTGCCGTTTTAAAGAATTGGGATGCAAAGAATTTGGTACAGAACTTCAAGTAAGCAAGCACGAAGAATCTTGTCCAGTAAATAACAAGCCAAAGGGAAAGGGCAGGGCATCTGGTTCAGGCAAAAAAGCTCCCAATAGGAAGGCAAAAAACCCCAAGAATTCAACCAATGAAGGGGAAGATGAAAGTGATAGCTCTTCTAAAAATGAACCTTTGGCCAAGAAGGCTAAGGGTAAAAAACCACCCACTGATGATGAGATTAAAGCCTACATCAAAAACCTGCTAGAAGGAGCGAATTTAGAAGAAATTACCATGAAAGATGTGTGCATAAACGTTTTTTCCCATTATCCAGACCTTGTTTTTTCTCTTAAAAAAGATTTTATTATAAAAACTATTAAATTGTTTTTAACAACGTGAACTTATTAATGATTTAGTTAGAAAGCATTAATAACATTTCCAATAAATTATGTACCTATACCATAAAGAATGTTAACAGAATTTAATGGAGAAAAACACATCCTAGATTACAAAAACGTATTTTGTTTACATACCCAAGTTTACTTTTAGTTTTTCCTGAATATAAATGATATTAGTCTTTGAATATATCCATCTTTGGATATATTTATAGTATAAATATATATAATATAAAATGTATTCTAATATATTTGGGTATAAATTTTATACCCAAATATATTAGAATACATTTAATATTTGAATATGTTAGTGGAGTGCCATCTATTAGGTTAAATTTGAACGACTCGTTCGGTTGCACAAAACGGTCGCTGTAATCTTTTTTACCGGCCGATTAAAAAACTAAATATAGTGATGAATTTGTCAAAACAGCAATATTTTGACGTTTAGTAAATTTTACTTTCGTTTTGACGTTCGACGATTCGATTGGCATGCAAATGGTATCTAAATTGTTTGTTTTTAGTCGTATTAAGAGCGTTACACACTGTGCCTTCACTACAATAACATTTTTTCTGACCCTATTGTTGAAGGTGAGACCGAATTTCTCCAGAAACGATACGGGATCACTTCCGTGTCGAATGTTTTGTTATTTGGGGCAATTTCACGTAAGATAACAACGTTTTTTAACAGAAAAACAGCTTTTGGATGTTGACAAAATATATATTAAATAA
Organism: Brassicogethes aeneus; assembly: GCA_921294245.1. Classification (NCBI taxonomy): domain Eukaryota; kingdom Metazoa; phylum Arthropoda; class Insecta; order Coleoptera; family Nitidulidae; genus Brassicogethes; species Brassicogethes aeneus. Next base: position 61,268,449 of record OV121135.1, read on the forward strand.
TAGGGAAAAAACTGTGTTGATGAAATTAGCCATTTATATATCATTTATATATTTACAAAACATTGGTTGAATCGGTTGCATTCAATTCAAGTTTTGCCAATGCATAATAATAGACATGACATTGGCATTGCAACAAAAAATCCTTTGGAAGAGCTGCCAAAATTGCCTTTGGACAAATTAACTATTTACATTGGTGATCCAAAGTGATTTCAGTGTGTGTATTTGTTTTAGGTATGAAGTAATCATGGCTGTTGGTGTGTTTTAAGCCGATTTCACCTAAATAAACATAAAAATAAATATGAAAAACTCATGACAAAACGTTTGTGTATAGAATTTGAGCCTGTTTTCTCTATTCAGGCCAAGAAGACTACTTTAAAATGAGTGAAAGTGAAGCTAAATGGACTTGTGAGTATTGTACATATGAGAATTTCCCGTCTTCAATAAAGTGCACCATGTGTCGAGGCTCCAGACCATTTGTTAGCGAAGACATATATCGAATACAAGGTGATAAGTTTAATATTAACGACAAATTCTCTAATATCGGCACAGCTGCAGGACCTTGTAAGTTTTTTTGTTTTTTTTTTGTGGTGAAAGTTTAATGTTTTAATTTCTAATTAGGTAGTTTTGTTTTGTTTTTTTATCAAAGGATCCTTGTTAATTAATGTTAACCGCAATTTTCATAAATCAAAGTGCTGTAACACAATCTTTGTCCAATTTTTATGGAATTTACATGATTTAAAAATTGTTAAAATTTAACATAATTATTCCAGTAAATTCTGCTCCTTGTGAACAGCAGTGATTAATACATGTTTATTTATTTAATATTTCCACAAAAAAATCATTTTTTTACAATTGTTAAACAATGTCATTGTTTTTTGTTTGAAAACACATAAATATACATATTTTGTATTTCCAGAATTAATGCAAATATGTTTTAAAATTGCTTTTTTTGACTTTTACCCACAAATTCAATTGCGTTGACATTTTAACACAATAGTAGGTTGATGAAACTACAAATATTGAACATTTCATTAAAATTGGACAAAAATCGTGCCTGTTTATATAAAAAAAAATTTTTTGTTAAAAACACGTTTTTTTGCTATAATTTTATTTTATTATTATTAACAAAATAATGATGATTATTTATTACCCATAAAACAAATTGTTATTAATTTTTAAAAAAAAGTACAAGTTACATGAGTATACCTATATTTAAAAATGTTGTTTTAGTGCCCCCAAATGATCTTCACGAACATATACAACCCCTTAGGATATCACAACACTCAGATTTAGCTCAAAGCTTAATTAGGAATAGCAGCCCTCCTGCCAGTTTAACTAATATGGAAAATTCTAAAAGGACGTCTCAAAATGGAAAATGGATTTGCACTGTAAGTACTACAAATATATTTCATGATTTTAATAAAATTTTAATTTGATTTATAAATATGACAAAAACTTTAACCAAACCAAAAAAGTATTTTATAACAAAATTTTTTACATGTGGACAAAATGAAAATAAAAATAAATCGTTTGTACAGAAATTTCAGGGACGCCTTGTATATAAAATGTTCCCATGCGTTTTTGCACTAATAATAGTAAATATATTTTATAATAATATTTTATAAAACATCTAGGTACATAGTATAAGGAAATATACAAAGAAATATAATATAAAAAACGTTAATCTCAAAAATCAATATAAAGTTACTTAAAATTTTCTATTATATGGTAAATTCTCATATAACTTGTTTCGATGCTGTATCCACTTATTTTTGTGAAAACTAATTCTCGCTCAAGGTTTTTTTTAGTGTAATGAGCAAGTAGCATTTTAAGGTAATGGGAACTTAAATTATGACAACCCTAATCTATTAATTTTTTCCTAAAATGCAGGCTTTATGTTGCAAATGTCACATAAGTTACCGGTCACCAACTGCAATATCCTAACATTGATGAATATTTTAACAAAATGGCTGTTGAAACAACTAATGTTAGTGCTTGATTAACTCAAAATAGACTTAATTAAGATTGACGAAAAATTCTTTTATCCGAAATCGGCAGTAAAGTAGAACTTTACTGCCGATTTATTTTAATTTACGATTGTTGACTACTTTACTGCCGATTTCGGATAAAATAATTTTTTGTCAATCTTAAGTCTATTTTTAGTTAATCAAGCACTAACATTAGTTGTTTGAACGGTCATTTTGTTGAAATATTCATCGATGTTAGGATATTGCAGTTGGTGACCGGTAACTTATGTGACATTTGCAACATAAAGCCTGCATTTTAGGAAAAAATTAATAGATTAGGGTTGTCATAATTTAAGTTCCCATTACCTTGAAATGCTACATGCTTATTACACTAAAAAAAACCTTGAGCGAGAATTAGTTTTCACAAAAATAAGTGGATACAGCATCGGAACAAGTTATATGAGAATTGACCATATTGTATAAAATCATTTACTGTGTAAGGTTCCAGGTTTATAGAAAGTGAAAAATTTCTTTTTTAAATTTATTTCTATTTAAAAATTTTATATCTCTAAACCCGCGCGGAATTGTGTTCAGACAATGACGAAGCCCGCCTGAGATTACAAAAATAAAATTTATATAATGTACTTATTGTTGTCTTTAACAAAACTGAATTATTAATTTTAAAACTTTCTAGATTTCAATAACAACGTGACAGTTCTTCTTTTTAACCTAACTTATCTACATTAAAGGGTTCTACTTTATCGACGGTGCATTGTTGCAAACGCAAAAAGATTTTTAATAAATTTTACCCATAGATCATACCATAGAAATAACAGTGTTATTTCTATGGATCATACAAGGGGAATGGATGGATAAAGAACACGTCGCATTTGTCTCCATCATATCAAAGACTTACGAAAATCTATGCTCTTCTTTTACACTCCGTAAACCAAATATAGCTATCTCTCTTACAAGACCTCAATTTATATGAGCATTCTTTTTCTATAACGAAAATCTTTGCTTTCACTCTAAATCACGTAAATCGAATATATCTCTCTCTCTTTCAAGACCGATGTCTTACAATTTAATCCATCCCAAAGAAAGAAAATTTGACAGTACAAAACTTAACCTCAAAATTTTGTTTGTTCTGTGTTGTTATTCTTATGATCATGGTTTTAAACATGTTTGTTTTGTTATAATGGGTTTAAATATGTTAAAAAACCATGTATTTTATAAAAAAGTAAATTATGAGGTTGCGTTTGCGGTGTGGATTTAAATCGGCTGTAATTTTTGCTGTTTTGTGTTCGAACTTTTAATTTAAAATAAATACGCTTTAAAGAAAAATGAGCTCTTTATGGATTGATGACTGATAACAAATTACATTAAAACTAAACAAATAGAATTGTTTATGTATTTACCAAATTTCTTAGAGAATAAAATAATATAGAAAGAAAACATGATCGATTCAAGACTTGAATTTAAAATAAGTTATTTATTTACTGAGTGCTTTCTATAGTAAATTGATTTTACAAAAATATCAAACAAAACATTTGTAATTAAAGTTTATAAAACATCGAAAAACTAAGTAAGCTATTTAGGATTTAATCCTATTTACCATTGGAAAGATACCTAAAGAGTGCAAAAATGTAGGCAAAGAAATGTAGAATGTGATTTTTTTAAAAGTACAGTTTGGCTCTGGGGTACGAATTTAGTATAATAAATCTTATTAAATAATGTCAAAAAATATACAGGGCTCCTAGTTATGACGGTCGAAAAATTGCGATATTAAATTTACTCATTTAATTTTTTTATTTGAATTGACGTATTTTTTAGAATCGTTTTTTTTTATTCAGGACGCAAATAAAATAAAAAACTTACCCTAGTACATAATTAACTTTATATAATCTCTGTGATATAACTATAGGTAAAAAAAAACTTAAGAAAAATATTTAAATACTTTATTTTCAATAATATCATAACAAAAGATAAACTAACAAACTTATAAACAGATAGATAGTTAAAAGCATATTTTTAATAATATTTAAGGATATAATCCTACATTTCTGAAATAAAAACACAAAAATAACTATTAAAGCTTAGTGTGTAGTATCTACAACAGACAACATAAAACAACTTTAAAAAACAACTCATTTTAACTAAAACAGTATCTTTCAAAGGTGGTCCCCTTTAACTTTTGTGTATTTTATTTATGTAGGGTCATGAAAGTTGGGTGACCCATATGAAGTGTAATTTAGGACTTTTTGATGTAGTTTTCTTGGAACTTTCACCAGAAATGAGCAAAACTTTTGTTTTTTAATAGAACTACCAACATTTTTATATTTCGATTTAAAATACAATTCTGAATACAAACACATGTCATGTCGTAAGTAATATCATAAAGGCATCTAATTTTTCCTGTGAAAAAAATCGAAAAAACACGTTGCTAAGTAATATTTTAACAAGAAGCATGAGTGCTGGTTGCACCTGTACGAATGCATTTTGTTAAAAAATATTACTTTGCATTGTGTTTTTTCGATTTTTTTCACAGGAAAAATTAGATGCCCGAATGGTATTTGACAAGATTATTTCATAAGTAACAGTTATTCTGCATACATGTAGCTTACAAAACATACTACCTATTATACATACATAATAAATATGTAGGTATTAATTTGAAAACTGAAAAATAGGTAATTTATTTAATCACAAAATACTACAAACTTAATTGTCAAAGGTATTGTAATTTTTGGTGACAACAGCTGTCAAGTTTTGCCGCGGGTAAAGTCGAATACACAGAACATAAGGTCGAATAAACTGCTGACAGGTGCTGTCATACAGTTTTTCCACCTAGAAACCATTTGTAATTCAAAATTGCGCGTTTGTGATTGGTGGAAATTAAGACGAGGGAAATAGTCAAATAAAAAGTTAAGCTTATTTTTGGTGAAAAAATGTTAACATGAAAAAGTCCTAAACTACCCTCATAATATTATACATCTCCTAAATTTTAGGACCCTAGATATAAATCAAATACTAATTAGTAATACCAATAGAGGAAACTTTAAAAAGTACATTTTATAACAAGTTTTGCTTCCTGAAATGTAATATTAAAATGGCATTTAGTGGTAAGAAAAATTGACGAGATAAGTTTTTATATTTTTTTTTTCACGGAGCAAAATTGTTAAGAATATATTTATATAGAAACACGATTTACTGATTTTTAAACAATATCAATTTGTTAAATTTATTACGAATCCTATCCTTTGTTAACTTTTGAGTGAACACTTTTCCCTCATGATGTAATCGAGCCTTTAAATAAATATCACAAATTAGATTAATGACTTGTATTTTATGATTGTCAAAAATATCTTGTGATTTTATATGTTCAACCATAATGTCACTATTAAAAACATTTAAATCTTTTAATATTTTTAGCTTAATGTATTCATATACATTTTTTTTTGTAAGGTCAAATTTTTTTTTTCCCTTAAAGTTTGCTCTAATTTATATAATATTTTTACCACATCAACATTTGGACTTACAAGCCCGCCCTTACTTTTAATATTTATTAAGACATAATTGTCGGTTTCTGCTAAAAGTTCCATTTTGCAGATGAAACATTCTATTATATCCAAAATTTTTTTAACAACATACCCTGCCATATATTCCAAAACATTTTCAACATATTGGGATATATTACTATTAGAAACACAATAATCATGATCTTCAACATCAACGTCTTCCACTTCTAAGTCATTAACTATTTTGTCAGAAATTTCTCTTTTCGATTTTGATAAAATAGGTATATTTGAAATGCAATTACCAGCTGTTGAAATTTCATGGCGCACTAGTAGTCGCTTGTAGGCAGATTGAAATTGCATTGTTGAAGGGTTGTTATTAAATCCACCCCTGCTTCTTATTGCAGAAAAAAAGGTTTCCAAAGGATCCTGGTTTATTTTATAACTTAAAATATATGACATTTTTTTAGTAACAATATATTCTTCATACAAGTTTAATATATTTTTTAAACAAATAATGAATCCTAGGAAGCCTATTTTTCTGTTACTTTTAACTAATAGTGCTCCATTAATTTCTTTTAAGTTTTTTAAATAATCTATATACCTAGTAATATGTTCTTTAAAAAAATCAATGGTATAGATGGAAAAAGGTCTATTCATTTTTTTTTTGGAAAATCTATTTCTGGAATTTAGAATATCAAATATATTATTTATATTAAGGCAAAACTCTGATGTAGCTGCACACTCTTTAAATTTAGGATTATTTAACAATAAATATTCTAAAGCCTTTGAAGTGCTTTCGCTTAAGGTTTGAGCAGCTAATCTCACATTCATTTTTTCATTTTGAAAATTAATGTGTCTTTTGGTAATTTTACTAATGTAAAGGCCTTCGGTTTCTTGTATATGTTGCAAATTTACAAGAAAATCCCATTTAATTGGATTATTTGTAGAATTTCTGATTTCTTTGCGATCTCCAAGAGTATTTCTGCACAATTTGAGCATGTGACAGGGATCTAAAAATACAAACACTTTTTCCAAAGTTACTGGATGTTGAATCCATGGCTCCAGTTTGTTAATATCAATATTGGCTCCTAAATGTTTTATCATAGCTGTATTTGTGTATGCCCCATCAAATGTGATGCTCCTACATTCTGCACCAGTGGAATGAATCATTTCCAAACACGTTTTTAAAAGGTTTGATCGTTCTTCCCCAGTTAAAGATTTTATAAAAAAGTACGCAACTGGAACTTTCCAATGGGAATTTACACTGTTAAGCATAAATACCAAGGCATGTGTTGCTTCTGGAACTGAATCAGCATCACTGGAAAAGTTTCTTCCAAGGTCCACTAATCCAACATATTTTTTTCCATCAAATGATATATGCTGTCTAATACTCATTTCATCTACAATAAGATTAACAATAACAACTTCCCCTTTAGACACCTTTTCTTTAATAGAGTCAAATGCTTCTGACGTAAATCCAGGTTCTCCATTTACAACAGAATACCATTTCTTAATTGAGCTCGGGTGTGGTAGCATGCCTTTAAATTTTTCCCTCACAAAATTATATCCTTTTGGCGAATAAAAATGTAGCGTCAATGCAAATGATCTTAATTCAGGTGTATATTTTGATGTTTTAGATTTTATTTGCCTATTAAGAACTTCCTTTATTGATTCTGGTGCAGAATCCTGCAATTAAATATAATAAAAATTATATTAAGATTAAGATTATAGAACGAAAATTCCCCGGAAAATTCGATAACGGTAAAATTCCCGGGAAATTTCCCACCTTTTGTACTATAATTAAGATATTATTAAGAGTGACCTATCTAAAAAATTATAATAAAAATGTAGTTAAATATACTTAGATCTTATAAATAAGCATATATATAATTATATAATTAATAATTAAGCATATATATAATTATATAATTTATATAAATTCAATAATTACAACATTTAAATATTTATAAATTTTAAAAATTAAATTAATCAATTAAGCTAACCAATAAGTGGTTCGATGCTTCTTCTGATAGCATATTAAGTGCCTTCAATTCGTCAATTAATTCAGTGAAATTGGTAATTTTTTGTTCCAATCTTTTTGTCTTCTTTTGTAGAAATTTAATTTTTTTTCTGTAACCCTCAACAGTGTTTTTCATAAAATTTATATTTTTTTTGCGTTTCCTTGGAGAACTAAAATGCCTTTCTTCTAATTCACCAATATATCTAACATTGTCTAAAAAAAATACTTTATAAATACTTATTTTGTCATTAATAATAAAATATATTTTTACCTTTTTTTGGACTTGCAACATCAATTATCATGGATTTATCCATTTCCTGAATACTAGACGAAGTTCCAGGTTGTTCAAGAGTCTTGTTTTCATGATCCATTTTCAAACAAACTATTTTACCTACATTAAAAAAATCTTTATAAATATTTTTAATAATATTTATTATAAAATATATACTATTACCTTTTCTTGCACCTGCTGAGTCACTAGATACAATGATCATAGATTCATCTTTTTCTTGAACTTTAGAAGTTCCTGGTTGTTCAAATGTCTTAGCAACAAACTCCTTCACATCTAATTTATATATAAAAATGTGTAAATAACATGTAAACAAAATAATACTAAAAGTAGGTTTTACCTGACTTTTCCTCCAATTTCTTTAAAGGTATGGCTGATAACTTTAACTTCTTTTTTGACAATGAAAGAGTTTCATAATCACTTTCATTAAAATGTTTTGAACAAACTACATCATATGGATTAACCCATGTAAAACCCAAAGATTTTTTCCAGGCAACACAACGGTTTTCATCTGAAGGAAACCTAAAAATAATTAATTTTGGTTAATATGTTATAACATGAAATATTTGGCCTGTTTATATAAGTAGAACAGGGCTACAAACATACCTCTATGATTTATTGTATACAGGGCATTATGTAATTGTGGGGCCATAGCTTAGAATATCGTACTTACCATTAATGTAATTTAAAAAATAATCCGACAAGTATACTTGTTTTCAATTTATCAAGCATTTAGTGACAGTTAACGTGTTTAACTGTTTCTGTCAGGAAACCCAAACTTTAGATCATCATAGCCACAATCCATTAAAAAAATTAAAAAAGTAAAATTGAGTTAAATTTTTAAATCCCTACTTATAACTCGAAAACTATTTGTCGGATTTTTTTATGTAATTACATTACAGGTTTATTTTAATGGTACGATATCCTATGCTATGGCCCCACAATTAAATAACACCCTTTACATATCATTACCCTAATTGTAATAGCATAATCAAATAAGTAAAATGAACAACTGCCAGTTGTACGATAACCACATATTTAAATTTGACAACTTGTAATAATTACCAGAAGTCGAAATGGAGGATATTGTATTTCTGTGATGGCGTTATTGCAATTAGTTTAACGAAATCATATTGTGTGTATACTTACAAATGAAAAGACAAAAAGATGTTTTCGGCCGGTTTAGCACCACAAACAATGCACTTTTTACCCATTTTTAATAAATGTTCACTTACTATACAAAACACATACAAAAAGAATTTGTCTATTTCCAGGCCACTAAATTAAAATCATAAAATGTTCACAAAACACAGTAGCAATCATAGAAAAAATAACCATTAATTTTAACCTCACTTATTATTGACAACGTTTTGTAGCCAATTTCATTCTGTAACTAATTTCATTTACGTCCTTGTAAGAGAGATAAAGGTATAGGAAACACGTGGCACAAAAGAAGACAGATAATAAAAGTACGTTGTCTATCTAGGCCCCAATAATACACGTACGTCCTCTATATGCTTTATCCATCCATTCCCCTTGTATGATCTATGATTTTACCACAATAAAGTTAGCAAAAACTACAAAACACAGAACAAGGTCTGTTCTATCTCGTTTCGCGCATACTAAAATCACGATATTAGGCAACCCACTGCACAGACTCTAACGGCGGCCATTTTTATGTTGTTTACAGATTAAAAATCGCTTCAAACGTTGTGGATTGTGGCAAAACTGCCATAATTTTTTTAGTTTTTTTTTTCTAGGGGAATGTGAATTATTATTGTGAATTTTTAGATGTGTACTTACGAAAATTGGCCGAAATCTACAAAATGCGCGATGTGTGGTAGCGGCGTAAACAACAATCAACGATCACAAGCGTCACGTTCTCCTGAACGATTTCCAGAAACCAATTCCAGCCACGACGATAGGTTAAAAGAACATATATTGGGTAAGAGCAAGTTTTGGAATATTAAATGGGTGTTTTTTTTATAATTTTTAGTGGTTTTATTTTTGCTTTATACTGTTTTAAGGGTTTTTAGTTCAGAAGAAAACGGCTGGATAAATTTAATAATATTAACAACAACACGCTTCGCGATTTTTAATATTTTTTAGTGCAATTTTTACCCATTATTGGGAAAATGCCCTTGTGAATTTTTTTCTATGAAAAAGTTTTAATAAGTAAAAATAAGGGTTTTGAAAGTCTTGTTTTCTCTTAAAATTTGTATATAAGTCAATAAAAATATAACAGGATAGAATAACATAATTATGCCACTATGTATAATACAGTGTGTATTAAAACGAATAGATACACTTAAATAAAACAAGTGCCAAACCCCGCCCACTGTATGCCCTTGTATCTGGCTGCATGCCGCGCTGTTGCCATATGCTATTATTGTCTCCTAAAAGGGTTGTTTTTCTTATTTTTTAATATTAAAAGTAAGAAAATTAACTAAGGGCCGGTTTTTCAATCGTTGGTTAAGTTTAACTTACGGTTAACTTTCTTAGATACTATTGTGTTAACACACATATTATTAATTTTTTTGTTATTTTTAAAGTTTCAAACAAATAAAATTGAACTATTTATTAAATAATTATAATCGTTCTCTTTTCATTTAAAACAACCTGGCAACTATGGTTCGAAATTACGAATGGCTTGGTTTAAACATAGCCCAATTAAAGTTTGTTTCTTTTTCTCTGATCAGAATATAATTTGTCATCCTTGTCTCCAGCCTTACTTACTTGATTCTATACAGTCTGTATGTGACTTTTCTCCATAAAAGCTTTACCTCTTTTCATATAGCACAATTGCAAGTTATTAAATGTTTGATAACTATTAAAGATAAAATAAATCAAATTGGCGAGTGCTGTCTTACTATTTAACATAACCATTTGGGCTATGTTATTAAATAGTAAAACGGCGTTCCATGAAAACCTTAGTCAGCGGTGTGACGATGTAAAGCCTGATTTATAGATTGCGTTCCTTCCTTCCTTCCTTCCTCCCGTAAAAGATGAACAATACGAAAACCGTAGTGCCGTTTATAGATTTCCGTACGGACGGTTTTCGTATTGTTCATCTTTTACGGGAGAAAGAAAGGAAGGAAGGCAATCTATAGATCAGGCTTAATTGTTTAGACTCCGGGCAGCCGAGTCCGAACAACATGGACACCGAGCGCAAGCTGCGCCACCTGCGCCGCACGGCCGACTGGAACTGGCTGAACGCCTGCTTGGGGGTCATAGACGGCGACCCTAGTCCGGTGGAGGCGTACCTTTCCTCGGGCGGAGACCCCGCCCGCACCCTCACCGCCTCCGAGGTCGCGATCCTCAACAGAAGTTCCGCCTTCGACGTAGGACACACCCTAGTGCACTTGGCCATAAGGTAACGGCTTCGAGAGTCTCTTCCGGCGCGAATAATCCGAGAAAATTTTCAGATTTCAAAGGGAAGACCTGCTAGCGATACTGCTAACGCAAATAGAGGGTTCCGGTTCCGGGATCAAAAGAGTGCCAAGTTATGTGGCGCCAGAACTGGCCAGGGATATTAGGAGATACTTTGCCTCCACAATAAGGCAGAGAAAGGGCAACTTTCCGTGCAACTACGTGGCCGATTTCCCCACATTCGCTCTACCAGCAGGTAACTAATAAAAAACCAACAAAATAACAAATTAAACACAGTTTAGATAAATAAAATCGGTAACGTCGAGGAAAAGTTATTACGAATTCTTTAGAATTGTAAGGACTCGAAAACGGTGGACTTGACGACAATGAAGGTTGAGTAATGAATTGTAGCTGAGTAAATTCTCTACAGAAAAAGTCCAGAGGTACTTTTTCCATTCGTGAGATACAACGCTCTAAAAGTTTGGGAGTGTTAGAATGAGTAATGCAGCGCTCTCGATTCTATCGAGCGATTTATCTCGCGAATTGGCGCTCTTACGAAAAAGTACCTCCGAACATTTTTTGTAGAGAATTATCTCGGCTACAATTCATTACTTGGCGGTCATTGTCATAAAGTCCACCGTTATGGAGTTATTTGCAAAAAAACTTAGTTCGGCGATTCGTTCGAGAAATTCTTTCTCTATTCTTTAGAATTGGAATAACTCGAGAACGGTGGACTTTACGGCAATGAATGTTGAGTAACGAATTGTAGCTGAGTCAATTCTCTACAAAAAAGGTCCGGGGGTACTTTTTCGTCAGAATGACCATTCGTGAGATACAACGCTCTAAAAGTTTGGGAGTGTTGGAATGAGTAATGCAGTGCTCGCGATTCTTTCGGGCGCTTTATCTCGCGAATTGGCGCTTTTACGAAAAAGTACCTCCGAACCTTTTTTGTAGAGGATTGTCTCCTCTACAATTCATTACTTAACATTTATGGTCGTAATACGCACCGTTGTCGAGTTATTCGCGATCTTCTTGCTCCTCTTCCCTTAGAATGCGAGGAGCTGCCGGGGCAGGTGCAGGAGCAGCTGTTCGCCGAGCTGCTCGACAAGGACGCGCAGGAGCAGCTCGAGTCCGATCCGGCGGTGATCAACTGGTCGTTGGAGCTGACGGTGCGGCTCGGTTCGCGGCTGTACGCCCTGTGGAACCGGTCGTCGGGCGATTGCCTGCTCGATTCCGTCATGCAGGCGACGTGGGGCGTCTTCGATCGCGACAACGCGCTGCGCAGGGCGCTCGCAGAGAGTCTCAGTCAAGGCGGCCACGTGTAAGTTCATTTGTTTATTTATTATTATATCCTTCTCTCGCTTTAGACTGACATTCAAAATGTTGATTTCTTAAGGTTTTTTTTGGTTTTTTTTTACAATTTTTTTTATTTTTTCACACTTTTTACGATTATTTACGATTTTTCTGTTTTACATAATTTTTACAATTTAAAAAAAATATTTTTACTTTTGTTGCATATAATTTCTTTTTTCGTATTTCGAAATATTTTTTGTTTCGCAAAATTTAGTTTATCGAAAAAGGTTTTTTATAAATTTTTTTACTATTTTTCAAGATTTTTTACAATTTCAAAGTTTTAAATATCATTTTCTTGAACTTTTTTGTAACTACAAGATATTTTTGCATTTAACAATTTTTTACATTTCAATTTTTTTGTGATTTACAAGATTTTTTACGATTTTTTGTATTATTTTTATATTACTTTACACTTAAAATTTGAAAAAAAAATTTTACTTTGTTGGCATATAATTTTTTTCGCAATATTTTATATTTTGCAAGATTTTTGACGGCGGTTTTGTTATTTTTTCAAGATTTTTTACAATTGCAAAGTTTTGAATATCATTTTCTTGAATTTTTTTGTAACTACAAGATATTTTTGCATTTAACAATTTATTTACATTTTAATTTTTTTTGTGATTTACAAGATTTTTTTTGAATTTTCGTATTATTTTTGAAGATTTTTTAAGATTTCAACGTTTTGAATATCATTTTAATTTAAAATTTGAAAAAAAATTTCTTAGTTTTGTTCAGGATTTCGCAATATTTTTTATGTTTCGCAAGATTTTTGACGACAAAGTTTATCGAAAAAGGTTTTTTATACATTTTTTTACTATTTTTCAAGATTTTTACAATTTCAAAGTTTCGAATATAATTTTCTTGTATTTTTTTGCAACTACAAGATATTTTTGCATTTTACAATTTTTTTACATTAAAATTTTTTTTTTGTGATTTACAAGATTTTGTACGAATTTTTGTATTATTTTTATATTATTTAATAATATTTCACAATTTGAAAAAAATGTTTTTACTTTTGTAGGCATATATTTTTTTTTTTGGATTTCGCAATATTTTTAATATTTTGCAAGATTTTTGACGACAAAGTTTATCGAAAAAGGTTTTTTATAATTTTTTTTATATTTTTTAAGATTTTTACAATTTCAAAGTTTCGAATATAATTTTCTTGTAATTTTTTGCAACTACAAGATATTTTTGCATTTTACAATTTTTTTACATTAAATTTTTTTTTTTTGTGATTTACAAGATTTTGTACGAATGTTTGTATTATTTTTATATTATTTAATAATATTTCACAATTTAAAAAAAATGTTTTTACTTTTGTTGGCATATAATTTTTTTTTGGATTTCGCAATATTTTTAATATTTTGCAAGATTTTTGACGACAAAGTTTATCGAAAAAGGTTTTTTATCAATTTTTTTTATATTAAATAAATATTAAACATTAAAATTTTTTTTTTGTGATTTACAAGATTTTGTACGAATGTTTGTATTATTTTTATATTATTTAATAATATTTCACAATTTAAAAAAAATGTTTTTACTTTTGTTGGCATATAATTTTTTTTTGGATTTCGCAATATTTTTAATATTTTGCAAGATTTTTGACAACAAAGTTTATCGAAAAAGGTTTTTTATCAATTTTTTTTTTATTTTTCAAGATTTTTACAATTTCAAAGTTTTGAATATAATTTTCATGTAATTTTTTGCAACTACAAGATATTTTTGCATTTTACAATTTTTTTACATTTAAATTTTTTTTTTGTGATTTACAAGATTTTGTACGAATTTTTGTATTATTTTTATATTATTTAATAATATTTCACAATTTGAAAAAAATGTTTTTACTGTTGGCATATAATTTTTTTTTGGATTTCGCAATATTTTTAATATTTTGCAAGATTTTTGACGACAAAGTTTATCGAAAAAGGTTTTTTATAATTTTTTTTATATTTTTTAAGATTTTTACAATTTCAAAGTTTTGAATATAATTTTCTTGTAATTTTTTGCAACTATAAGATATTTTTGCATTTTACAATTTTTTTACATTTAAAATTTTGTTCGTATTATTTTTCAAGATTTTTTAAGATTTCAACGTTTTGAATATCATTCTATTGGATTTTTTTATAATTTTATTTACGAATTTATTATTTTACTAATATTTTACAATTTGAAAAAAAATTCTTACTTTTGTTAGCATATTTGTTTTCAGGATTTCGCAATATTTTTTATGTTTCGCAAGATTTTTGACGACAAAGTTTATCGAAGAAGGTTTTTTATAAATTTTTTTATTATTTTTCAAGATTTTTTACAATTTCAAAATTTTGAATGTCAATTTAATGAATTTTTTTTGTAACAAGATATTTTTGCATTTTACAATTTTTTTAATTTGAAAAGTTTTGAATACAATTTTCTTGGATTTTTTAAAACTACAAGATATTTTTGCATTTTACATTTTTTGTAATTTACAAGATTTTGTACGTATTATTTTTCAAGATTTTTTAAGATTTCAATATTTTGAATATCATTCTATTGAATTTTTTTTATAATTTTACTTACGGTTTTATTATTTTACTAATATTTTACAATTTGAAAAAATTTATTATTAAATATTATTATTATTATTATTATTTTATAATTTTTTAAGATTTTTTACAATTTCAAGTTTTGAATATCATTTTCTTGAATTTTTGTATAAATACAAAATATTTTTGTGGTTTACAAGATTTTTTATAAATTTTGTATTATTTTTCAAGATTTTTACAATATCAAAGTTTCCCTTTGAGATAAGGGTTAAAGTTATATTTTTTTTGTTGTATAAAATATAAATTATTTAAATATGATATGCATTTTTTACTTGAACTTGAATTTTTTTTTTAATATTTTTATTCTGGGTAACAATTGTTTTCTGATCATAAATCTGACTGAACTTTTCCCTAGTACGCCGCTGGTTAATTTTAATAACAAAATTATATTCCTTGGTCTATAAGTACATTGTTGTCTATTGCGTTTTTTCGATATCTTGCTTTGTTTAAAAGATATTAAGAAAAATAAGTCAAAACATTTCATAAATTGGTTTACATTTAATTTAACAAAAATTTGTTATCATTATTATTTCATTTTATCCAAAACATCATCGATTTCTGGATACATAACTGTTTTAATATTGACACCTATGACAAAATCCAGATGAGCCCAACTTTCAGAAGTACCATTTCTTGGTATTTCAATAATGCTTCTTCTGTTTGGATGTAAATTTGAATAGAGATCTTCAACATCCTGAAATAAAAAAATTAAATCAGTAGGGTTTACTCTTAAAATAAATACTTACAGTTTTATAAGCCAACTTATCTTTGTTGCCGTATATTAAAGTCACATTAACAGGAATATCTTCAAGATTATATTTTGGTGGTTCCTGGGAATGGTATCTTTTTAAATTCCCCAACATGCCATAATCGTATTGGGTAAAGTTTCCTTTGTTATTAATAATTTGGCCGTAGTGAGCGATAGTTTTAACTGAGATGGGTGCATATCCTTGTGCAGTGAATATAGGCATAATCCTCTAAATAATTTTTCAATTTTCAATCAACTTAATTAGTCTTATATTATATAACTTACAGGATTAATAATGGGTGTAAATGCAATTCTAAACATCCATCCTACCTCAAATCTGTACACGCCTAAAGAGTTTAAACCAAACTAAAAATACTCATTAAATTTAACAGAATTGTTTTAAATAAACATCACCTTTATTTGGTTTCTAAAAAACGACAACAAATGAAAGAAAGGAATGTTGACGTTGTTTATGTTAGCAACAGGTGCCAGAGAAATCAGAGCCTTTAAATTTTTCGCACAGAGGGTGGTGTTTAGTGAACAATACACATAGCTGGCTGTGGTTCCCATAGAGTGACCAATGTAGATAATATTTCCGGGTTGCTCTGATACTTCAGCAACTTTCTCAACAATCGCTGGCACATCTATGGTACCCACTTCGTGAAAACTATAACAAGTATTTGGTATTTTATTGTTTCTTTGATATACTATATTAAATTTTGTTACCTATAGTTCCAAAATTCTCCGTCATTTTTGGTGTATTTAACGTGACTTGAATACTCAGTACCTCTTTGATTTGCTATCCAAACGTCGTAGCCTTTTTTGGAGTAATATATAGCTAAAAAAATATTTTTTTTTTATATTTTTGTGGTTTACAAGGTTTTTTATAAATTTTTCAAGATTTTTAACAATTTCAAAGTTTTGAATATCATTTTTTTGTATAACAACAATTTTTTTGTGTTTTACAACTTTTTTGTGGTTTACTAGATTTTTGATAAATTTTGTATTATTTTGCAAGATTTTTTACAATTTCAAAGTTTTGAATTTCATTTTCTTGGTTTTTGTATAACTAAAAAATATTTTTGTGTTTTACAACTTTTTTGTGGTTTACAAGATTTTTTTTTATAAAATTTGTATTATTTTTCAAGATTTTTTACAATTTCAAAGTTTTGAATATCATTTTCTTGCATTTTTATTAACTACAAAAGTTTTCTTCTGATTTACAAGATTTTTATTGATTTGTTTTATATTTACAAAATATTTTTGTATTTTACAATTTCAAAGTTTTGAATATCATTTTTGATCAATTACGAATTATTAAATATCTTTTTTTGCAAACCTGGTGAATCTTCTCCAAGCATTAACCAACATCTAGCATCAAAATTTAATCCGGAAAACAGTATTAAAGGAGTTTTTCTTCCGTTAGCAATTTCATTTAGTTTTGATGGTATTCTGAACACCCCAATGATGTAACCATCCCATGTGGTAACATTATGCAATTCCGATTTATAACCATGATTATTAATAATTCCTGGCTACAAGTATGGTATAGAGATACACTCAATTAAAAAAATGCAGTTTTTTAACTTACTATTGTGGCATCTACATCTGGATCATACCAACATTTTGGGTTAAATTTAATGGTTATATAGTCTAAATAACTAGGACAAACATTATTTTTGGCTGATACCAGCGAAAAAGTAAATATTAAAAATTTTACAAAATTCAACATTGTTTTAGATTGACTAAAGCATATTTACATACACTTAACTTACTTATTATATACTTAGTAATTTATACAAGTTGACTGATTAAAGTAACTAGGACAGATATAATTTTTGATGATAACGAAAAAATGTAACAAAATTCAACATCGAATTTCGGCGGAAATTAAAAGAAAAATATCTGTGTAGGTTTTATCCGCGTTGGAAGGAATATGAGGCCAGTCAGGCCTCCTTCCTCCAATATTCGCTGGACGAGGGGCAGTGGGAGGAGGATTGGACGAGTCTGGTGTCGCTCGCCAGCCAGCCGGGCACCAGTTTGGAGCAGTTGCACGTTTTCGCTTTGGCTCACATCCTGCGAAGGCCCATCATAGTTTACGGCGTCAAGTACGTGAAGAGTTTTCGTGGAGAGGCTTTGGGCTACGCCAGATTTGAAGGTAAGATTATTTGTGTTGTTTTTTGTAGTTTTGTGGTGTTTTTTTTTTGTAATTTTCTTGGATTTTTTTTGTTTTAAAAGGTTTTTATGATTTTTCAAGATTTTTTACAATTTTGTATATCATTTTCTTGGATATTTTTGTATTTTACAATTTTTTTTTGTGGTTTGCAATTTTTTTTGTAGTTCACAAGATTTTTTATAAATTTTGTATTATTTTTAAACATTTTTTACGATTTTAAAGCTTTGAATATTATTTTCTTGGATTTTTGTATAACTACAAAATATTTTTGTATTTTACATTTTTTTGCGATTTACAAGATTTTGTATGAAATTTTGTATTATTTTTAAACATTTTTTACGATTTTAAAGTTTTCAATATAATTTTCTTGGATTTTTGCATAACTACAAAATATTTTTGTATTTTTCAATTTTTTTGTGGTTTACAAGATTTTGTATAAATTTTGTATTATTTTTCAAGATTTCTTACAGTTTTAAAGTTTTAAATATCATTTTCTTGGATTTTTTTATAACTACAAAATATTTAAAGTATTTCATAATTTTTTTTTGCGATTTACAAGATATCTTGAAAATTATAAGAACCTTAAAATTGCAAAAAATTAAAAAAATCTTGTAAATCGCAAAAAAAAATGTAAAATACAAAAATATTTTGCAAAATAGTTATAGACAAATCCAAGAAAATTATATTCAAAATCGTAAAAAATAATACAAAATTTCATACAAAATCTTGTAAATCACAAACAAATTGTAAAATACAAAAATATCTTGTGGTTATAAAAAAATCCAAGACGATGATATTCAAAACTTTGAAATTGTAAAAAATCTTGTAAATCGCAAAAAAATGTATTTATGTAATTTTTTTTTGCGATTTACAAGATTTTTTACAATTTCAAAGTTTTGAATATCATCGTCTTGGATTTTTTTTATAACCACAAGATATTTTTGTATTTTACAATTTGTTTGTGATTTACAAGATTTTGTATGAAATTTTGTATTATTTTTTACGATTTTGAATATAATTTTCTTGGATTTGTCTATAACTATTTTGCAAAATATTTTTGTATTTTACAATTTTTTTTGCGATTTACAAGATTTTTTTAATTTTTTGCAATTTTAAGGTTCTTATAATTTTCAAGATTTTTTACAATTTCAAAGTTTTGGAAATTATTTTCTCCAAGATATTTTTGTATTTTAATTTTTTTTTGCGATTTACAAGATTTTTATAATTCTTTTAGATTTCTTACAATTTTAAACTTATCATCAATATCCTTTTCATGGATTTTATTATATATAAATAAATTTTATTATATATAAATAATCTTACCTTCAATTTCAAAGTTTTGAATATCATTGTCTTGGATTTTTTTTATAACCACAAGATATTTTTGTACTTTAAATTTGTTTGTGATTTACAAGATTTTGTATGAAATTTTGTATTATTTTTTACGATTTTGAACTTTTGAATTTCATTTTCTTGGATTTTAACTAAAAGAAATGTTTGTATTTTAATTTTTTTTTGCGATTTTCAAGGTTCTTATAATTTTCAAGATTTTTTACAATTTCAAAGTTTTGAAAATCACTTTCTTGGAATTTTTTTTGCGATTTAAATTTAATACAAATACAATAGATATATAATAACCTACACTGTTGAGTCAAAGACATGTTTTTTTAAAAGATTTTTAAATGACTTTTCTTGTTTTTTTATAACTACAAGATATTTTTTATTTTACAAAATATTTTTGTATTTTACATTTTTTGCATTTTACAAGATTTTTTACAATTTCAAAGTTTTGAATATCATCTTTGTGGATTTTTTTATAACTAAAGATATTTTTGTATTCTACAAGATATTTTTGTATTTTACAAAATAATTTTGTATTTTACAAAACATTTTTGTATTTGACAAAATATTTTTGTATTTTACATTTTTTTGCGATTTAGAAGATTTTGTATAAAATTGTGAATTATTTAAAAAAAAATGTACGAATTCAAAGTTTGGAATATCAATTTCTTGGATTTTTTATAATTTTACAAGATATTTTTGGGTTTTTATATTTTTTTACGATTTACAACATTTTTTTGAAATCGTTCATTTCACCAGGCGTGTACCTTCCCTTGCTGTGGGAGCAGTCGTTCTGCGTGCGCACGCCTCTGGCTCTGGGCTACACGCGCGGGCATTTCTCCGCGCTGGTGCCCACGGAGCCCTACAGCCGCCTGGACGCCCGCCCCCCGCCCGCGCACGCCAACATCGTCGCGCACGAGCAGAGCACCTTCCTGCCTCTGATGGACAGAGACAGGAAGCTGCTGCCAGTGCACTTCTTGACCGAGGCCGAGGTAGGAACACAACACGCTTGCGTCCCCCAGACTTTTATCCTGTTTGTGTTTTTTTTTAGCTGGGCAGGGAGGAGGCCATCCTCAGGCAGTGGCTCGACGTGTTGGAGACCGAGGGGGGGATTCTGGTCGCTCAACAGCTGCTCACCAAGCGGCCCTTGCTAGTTGCTCAGATGGTTGAAGAATGGTTAAATCATTACAGGCGATTATCGTAAGTACAAACAAACAGTTATTTTCAATATTTAGTAATATTAGAAAAACAATTCAATGCAACCAACTCACAATTTGTACTGAAGGGTTTTTAAGGCACAGGTCAAATTAAGGTAATAACATAACTTTAATGATTTTGGATATGTTCACCTTATTGTTTTCTTCTCGTCAACAGTATAAATTTTATTCCATTCTATTAGATATAAAACTGGGGGGGATGAATTCATCCAAATAAAAATATAAAGTGCTGTTTTTCTGAACATTTCTTAAACTGGATTCTTAAATATATATATATTCTTAAAAATGATATGAATTTAAAATGAAATTGAGTTTAAAGGAAAAAGTGAATTTGTTAACAACAATTTGACCACTTTTTTAATATATTTGTATCACATAGAGATTAGGCATTTCCATTTTGTCAAGATTTTTTACAATTTCAAAGTTTTGAATATCATTTTCTTGGATTTTTTTATATCTACAAAATATTTTTGTATTTTACAACTTTTTTTGTGGTTTACAAGATTTTTTATAAATTTTGTATAATTTTTTAGGTTTTTTTACGATTTCAAAGTTTTGCTTTTTTGTAAAACTACAAAATATTTTTGTATTTTACAATTTTTTTTGTAGTTTATAAGATTTTTTATAAATTTAAAAAAAATAACTAAATTTTAATTTATTTTTCAAGATTTTTTACAATTTTAATGTTTTGAATACAAAATATGTTTGTATTTTGCAATTTTTTTTTAGGTTTCTTTAAATTTACAAGATTTTTTACAATTTCAAAGTTTTAAATATAATTTTTTTGGATTTTTGTGTAACTGCAAAATATGTTTGTATTTTGCAATTTTTTTTGTGGTTTACAGGATTTTTTATAAATTCTGTATTATTTTTTACAATTTACAAGATTTATTACAATTTCAAAATCTTGAATATTATTTTCTTGGATTTTTGTATAACTACAAAATATTTTTGTATTTTACAATTTTTTTTATGATTTACAAGATTTTTTATAAATTTTTATAAAGATATTTTACCATTTCAAAGTTTTGAATACCATTTTCTTGGATTTTTGTATAACTACAATATATTTTTGTGATTTACAAGATTTTTTATAAATTTTGTATAATTTTTTAAGATATTTTACCATTTCAAAGTTTTGAATACCATTTTCTTGGATTTTTGTATAACTACAATATATTTTTGTATTTTACAAGATTTTTTACGATTTCAAAGTTTTGAATATTATTTTCTTGGATTTTTGTATAACTATTAAATATTTTTGTATTTTACAATTTTTATTGCAATTTACAAGATTTTTTTATTATTTTTCAAGATTTTTTACGATTTCAAAGTTTTGAATATCATTTTTTTGGTTTTTTGTATAACTACAAAATATTTTTGTATTTTACAATTTTTTTGTGGTTTACAAGATTTTGTATAAATTCTGTATTAATTTTTTGCAATTTACAAAATTTTGTCAATATTTTTTATAATTTCATAGTTTTTAATATGTTTTTTATAACTACAAAATATTTTTGTATTAACAATTTTTTTTGCGAGTTTACTTTTACGGAGAATATATTTCTTATTAAAACTTTTTTTGAAATCCAAAAACGTAGGCTTTCCCGGAATAAAAGATATTGCTTAAGAGAAACACAAACTAAAATTGTGTGATTTTTTTGTAGTCAAATGACGTCAGCGCCATTTGCCCGTCCAATTCCCGTTCAAGACTATTCTAGCGAAGGGGACACCGACGACGAATAGCGCAGGCAGAAAAAACCTCGACAACTCTTTGACACCATAACTTGTAGCGATGCTTTAGTACCTAAATCTTATACTATTTTTTTTCATGACGGTGGAAAACAACTAGATTTTAATCAATAAACAAATACCGATTCAAGAAATATAGTTTAGGATCGTGACAGCTTGTATGAAGTGAGTACTAGTCTTTTTTTAATCAATAATTACAATATTTAAAGTTTAATAAAACTAGTTAGCTAACTACTTCAATTCATTAAAATTATTGCGTGTTGAAATTTAAACAACATTTTGAATTTTTTGTTGTTGGGCATTATTTAAAGCAGCTTTCATGGTAAATGTACTTAATTTTACATTTATTTTCCAAATTAAAAGGGTGCATATTTTTCTTGTAAAATACAAGTTTAGTTTTTTATTGGGTAGATATTTATTTTTATAGGTAGCTAAAGTACAAAGTTCATATAATTTACCAAATTAAAATCACTTATTTTTTTGTCAAGTGGTGAAATTTGTTGATGCATATTTTGAATTAATTTATAGTGATTATTTATTATTTGTTGGGATGTTTTTTGTTATATAATGTAGTATACACGCGAATCAAATTGTTGTAAAGGTTTTATTGCAACTTTGCAAAGTCAATTTATGTATCAAAGGTTTTTACACTAAATATATGATATAATTTTAATAGATTAAAAATATGAAATCATATATTGCATTGTTAACACACTGTTATAAAATTATAGATGATAATAAAGATTTTAAACTATTTATAATATTTTTATTTACAACATTACCACTTTTGAAAACCAAAATAAATAAATAAAAAATAGCAAGTGATTTTTTTTCTTCTACAATGATATACCTAATGCATGAAAATGCATTGTAGTGATTTTAATATAAATCTTAAAATTAACAAATTTTTAATATATTTTTATCATATAGAGATTAGGCATTTTCATTTTTGGAGAAAAGTTTTTATTTATTATGAAAAAATAAACCAGACAAAAAATAGAAACACCATATAAAACCACAAACCGCTAAACAAAAAAGGAAAAAATGTTAAATAAAAAACAAAAGAAAATTAAATAATTTAATTTTCCACACACTTTTTACAAACCAGGCATAATAAACGCCACATTATCTAACGTATTTAGAAGTTCAGTTGGGTCGCAACAATTTTCTTGCAACTCGGGTATCTGCTGCGTGAGACACAGAAGTGGACCAAGTGCGCATAACAAAGAATCAAGGAGCACTGACAAACTACCAGAAACAGCTATCTGGCCCTGAAAAATATAAAGAAAAAAGAAGAAAAAATAAAAAATATAATACAGGGTGTTATGTAATTAGTGTTATATATTAATATACTAAATACCTTTTGACATAAGGAATACAGGAAAAATATTTAAAAAAATATTTTTCCAAAGATAAAGAAAAAATATGCATTAGAAGTTTTTTATATTTTTTGTGATACGCCACTGGTTACACACTTAGTTTATCTCTGCACACTTGTATTCTGTGAGTACATAGATACCAACCAACAAAGTAGCTACGCGTTGCCAGATGTAAAAAATTGTTACTAAACATTTTTTTGCCAAAAATAAATAAAAACTCAATAAATACAAAAGTTGTATGCCCTTAAAGCTCTAATACCCTTCTGTATTTATTAACTCATCCAGCTATTAGCTTTAGCAATGATTAGAAAATTTAGTACCTATTTTAAAAAATCCATAACCACAAAATTAATTTTTTCATCAGTTTTTTTCTTTCTGTTTACTCAGATGAAATTGGGACCAGTTCACAGGTTAAACTTTAATCATTTAATTTGTGTAAATAAATCCAAAAGCACTTCCCTTAGTTAAGATATTTACAATTTGAAAACATAACCTAAAATTTGAAAGAAATGCACTAGATTCTGTCATAAAAGTTGGCAGATTTTGTTTGAATTTACCTTCAGTACAAAAATGACATAACCAACAATTAATAAAAACGATAAATTGACAATTTGCATTGTTAATTTTGTCATTTTTGTAATTAAGCTAAATTTAAACAATGTTTGTCAACTTTTTTGAGAGATTTTGGAAACACTGTTGTTACCAACCATAACATAATAAATCCACCAGATTAGCCTAAAGTTCCTAGTCGATCAGTGGCGTACTTTTTGGTAGGATAAAGGTTATTATAAATTATTTTTAGACTTTGGAATTTAGAAAAAAAAAGTTTCAGGTGCTTCTTTATGGACCCTAAGGAACTACCCATTTTAATATATAACATTAATTACATAACACCCTGTATAAACTTACTTCGTGTTCTTTCAATCTCTCTCCAATGATGGTGAGGCTCTCCCCGAGCAGCTTCAGGTGGGCGGCGACATCGATGGGTTTAATGCCGCTGCCCCTGCCCTCCTTGCCCCGCGGACTCGGGGGGGAGACGTTGGTGCCCTCGTACATCGTCCCCCCGATCTGGTACATCCCCAAGGAACCTGGCGAAATTTTACTACCTGTAGGAGTGCTTTTGCCGCCTCTAGTAGGCGTTACTAAAACACACCCGTTGCGAACAACACTGCTCCTCTACTTTAACCGCCACAGTACCTTTCAGTTTGTCCTGCTTCACGATCCGTCCGTCCTTGATGACGAGTTTCTTCTTGGACGAGTCCGCGTCGAGGCGCTTGAAGCCGCCGGGTTCCGCCTCGTCGAACTCGCTGTCCGACTCGACCGAGTCGATGCTCGACTCGGTCGCGTTCGTCGGCTGCTCGTACTCGCTGCCGAACTCGGAGTCGCTTCCCTCCATCCCGAAGTGTTCTTCATGGGTTTTTGTGGGAGGCGGAGATGTAAATGTCTAACAAAAAAGACACACGGTTAAAAGTTACATTTTGTTATACGATTATCATCAGTGTTGTAACGTATCTAGTTACAAGTAACTAGATACAGTATCTAGATACTTTTTATGTATCTGTTTGTGTAACTAGTTACTTATCCCAATCTAGTAACTATAACTGTAACTAGTTACAAATTCTAAGTAACTAGGTGTGTTAAGATACAAAGATACATTTTTAATTAAACTGCGACTATTTTTTATTAAAAAAAAAATATTATAAAAAATAAGTTATTTTAAATAAAATATTAATATTTAAAATTCCCTTTTATTTCTATTTTAAATTTTTTAAAGCAAAAAATAATTTGTAAGTATCTTAAAGTATCTAGATACTTTTTGAAGGTAACTGTATCTGTAACTAGTTACTGCAATAAAATATGTATCTGTATCTGTATCTAGTTACAAAAGTTGGTAAGTAACTGTAACTGTAGCTAGATACTGAAAATAATGTAACTGTTACAACACTGATTATAATCAGTGTTGTAACATCATTATCATCCTCTGACAACTTATTAGGTATTATAAGGAACGTACTTCTTCAAATTTCGGAGTCTTCTTTACAGGTGATGGTGTGGGGATAGTGTCGTGAGATTCTGACTTTCTTGGTGTTCTTTTCGTGTATTGTCTTTCTATTTCGTCTGGCGATTCAAAGTCCACAAGTTTTGACGATTTTTTTCTTACTCTGCCGCTTCGTGAAACTCCAGTTACCTCCAAATCTTAAAGTTTGTTTGTGTAAAAAAATAGTATATGACAATAATAGCACGTTAAAATTCTTGGACATCAGAAAATATTACCTACATACATTGAAAATACTATATTGTGCAATAAGTGGAGAAAATGGTCGAATATAAACGAGCATTCGTTTGAGACTCGAGCGATAAAATGAAAAGTTAAAGCTTTGAACATGTCAATTACTTTTGAGAAATGAACGAAAAATGACCAAAGGTGATTTTTATGAAAAAAAATTTGGTCCAAAATCATTAAGAAAAATCAAAATTGCAAGTTAACTGTAAAAATAAAGTGTCGCCATATTCTGTTAGTTTGAAATTAAGCAAAACCTTTTATCAAGAAGGAATTAACATTTTCCGAAATTAAATTAAAAAAGCTTAATTATTTAAACTGAACGAAAATTTCGATAAACATGACGGAATTTGCTAATAAAAAGGAGTAACATACACATGCAAAACACAAGAATAAGTTCCAATATTTTAAGTAGGACTCAGTATGGCAAAACAATAAATTATAAGGGAGTTATAACACAATAATAAAACCTTAGAAAAATAACCACAGACATATAAAAAATAGAGAAATAACCATAGACATATAAAAAATAGATAACTAACCATAGACATATAAAAATAACCATAGACATATAAAAAATAGAGAAATAACCATAGACATATAAAACATAGAAAAATAACCATAGACATATAAAACATAGAAAAATAACCATAGACATATAAAAAATAGATAAATAACCATAGACATATAAAAAATAGAGAAACAACCATAGACATATAAAAATAGAGAAATAACCATAGACATTTAAAACATAGAAAAATAACCATAGACATATAAAAAATAGATAAATAACCATAGACATATAAAAAATAGAGAAATAACCATAGACAAATAAATCTTAGAAAAATAACCATAGACATAAAAAATAGAGAAATAACCATTGACATATAAAAAATAGACAACAAAAACTTCTGTAAAAAAAATATTTATTTATTCAACATTAGTTAATAAAAAAAATAATACAGTTTATAAAAGTAAATAAGTTTAATCTTGAGCCACGTCATCGTCTTGCCTCCAGCCGTCGTCATCACTGAAAAACCTCCTTTTAACGGTCGTATTCATGTATGGTCTTAGTGCCCATTCAGTATTAGCTGAGTCGGCTGTATCCAAAGTCCCCAATTTAATTTCGTACAATCGCAACTGGAATCGGGGGCCAACTTCGCTCAACTCGACCTGCCTGTCGACAGTTTTGAAATTGTGGTGCCTAAAACTGATATAATCGTCGTGATTGGCGAAAGTCATGATTCTCTTGGAGTCCTCCTTGGGTACGGGGAAAAGGTACTTTAAAATGTTCATCGTTCTCTCCGCTAGCGGGGTTTTGAAGTTGTGGAAGATCAGATGGGGGTACTGCTCCGACATTGTCGTAATATCGGGGATATCGTGCCTCATCACCACATCCGTCATGGTAAAGTAAGCAGTGGGGCCGTATGGTAAATGGCAGACCACCAAACTGTCAGGGATACCTCTGTGTTCGTGCACCACAATGAAGTCAGTTACATCGTTGGCACGGCAAGCGTGCATTAATTGCTTCATCTCATAGTTACCGCGGTTCATCCTCTGCGCGTTGGGGAAAATCAGGCGCATTTCTTTCACAAACTGCTTTAATTTGGCGCTGGGGTCCCGAGAAGTCGTTATGACGATCTTCGGGTCCTCCACACCAGCATATCTGTATTCGTCGTCCTGCGAATTCGCAAACGCGCCCCCACTTTCGCCCCCCAGCTGCGTCGCCGCTGAGGGACCCTCGTCCTCCCATTCTATTTTCTTCGAATAATGCAGAGCCTTTTTCTGCAAGTCACCGTGTATCGGTATGTTTTGGTCCAAACTCTTCTTTATTTTGTCCTTCTTATCCTGGATGGATTTTTGTCTGTCTTCTATGGTTTTTCTGTAGAGATATTCGCGTCTTAACCGAGCTTGTCGCCGCAGCATGTTTACGTTTGTTTACACGAAATTAACACGATATTTCAAAACATGTGGATTATAACCTCAAAACTACAACGTGCACGTAATGCCAACAATATAGTATTTACTAATGTTGGTAACACTGAAATAACAGCCGTGAAGTTAGCTTGCTATATAAAAGACCGATTTTACTTGATTTTACTAATAAATTTATATTAATCTATTGTTTGACTAAATTATTTAGTCTAAATACCATAACAATACAATAAGAAGTTTTAAAATAGCGTATCATTACTTACCACCGCCTTCAGTTTTCGGTTTTTTGGCTTGAAAGTTGTCCATTTTAGGGTGTGGATACTTGCAATAAATATTACACCCGAATAATTCTAAATAAAGCACTTAAATTGAATAAAACACCAACAATTATTGGTGTTTCTATTTATAAACACAAACTCATGTGAACTTAGCAGCAAACAAAAATCGAACTGTCAAAAAGTTTTGTTCAAGCAGTGTTGCCAACAGTATATTTTTCCCCTTCAACACAAAAATCTATGGAATATCTGTCAAATTCTCCGCATTCTACAATCAGTAGATGGTTAGCTTAAATATACATATATTTATATAATAAAATGTATTAATTTTAATATTGGAGAACGCCAAAATCAATTCTCCCTGAATTTTCCGCCGAGTGGCTACACTGCGACACAATGACTGCATTCAAGGTTAATTGTACGAGGGGCAATCAAGAAGTTGCACATTTCATATACATGTAAAATTTCCATTTTCAAATGTAAGTTTCAGAAAATATAAAAGATTTCAACGTTATTTATTAAAAATTCGTAATAATTTCTCGATGTCATTGTAATATTTGTTTATTTTACTACCATAAAAGACCCATATAAATATATGTTAATATATTATAAGTTAATGGGACTTTAAAAAACTATTGGTGTACCAAAACATACATGAAACTTTAATTATCCTTTGGTTAACGCAATATTTTAAAAATGACGCCGTTTAATTCCTAAAATTTTAATAGTAAGTAGGTGTATTTTTAATTTTTTAAATTTTAGAACAAATTACAGACAAAATCCAGCCAAAGAATTTAGTTTAAGGCATTTGCGAATAAAAGAAAATCATAATAAAATCATAAAACCCACACGTGCGCCCTCACGTGCGCCCTCACGTGTGCCATCACGTGCGCCCGCACGTGCGCCCTCACGTGCGCCCGCACGTGCGCCTTCACGTGCGCCTTCACGTGCGCCCGCACGTGCGCCCGCACGTGCGCCCTCACGTGCGCCCGCACGTGCGCCCTCACGTGCGCCCGCACGTGCGCCTTCACGTGCGCCCGCACGTGCGCCTTCACGTGCGCCCGCACGTGCGCCCGCACGTGCGCCTTCACGTGCGCCCGCACGTGCGCCTTCACGTGCGCCCGCACGTGCGCCTTCACGTGCGCCTTCACGTGCGCCCGCACGTGCGCCTTCACGTGCGCCCGCACGTGCGCCTTCACGTGCGCCCGCACGTGCGCCTTCACGTGCGCCCGCACGTGCGCCTTCACGTGCGCCTTCACGTGCGCCCGCACGTGCGTCCTCACGTGCGCCTTCACGTGCGCCCGCACGTTTGGAAAATAATAAATAGTTACAAAATTAAAAATGAAATCGAGAAATTATTACTTTTTCAGGAATTTTTAATAAATAACGTTAAATTCTTTTATATTTTCTGAAACTTACATTTGAAAATGGAAATTTTGAAAAAAAAAAAACGTAGGCATAAGTCAATTTTTTAAAAGTTAGATATTTAAAAAATAAAAAATCAATTTTTTTTTAAATTCATAATTATTTTGGTTGAGTAAAAAAAATTGAAAAAAGTCAAATTAAAAAGAGGTAAAAAATAGTCAATTTGGTATGAAATGCCCACCTACATATTTATTTTTGATTTTTTTTTATTTGCTATTTTGAAATGTTGAGTTATGATATGTAATTAGCGAAAAATAAAAGAGGACAGCATAAAATTTAATTTTTATTTAAATTATTCACAACATTAAATCACAGTTGAACTTATTACTGTATGAAAACTGATAAAAACCGAGTGTATCGTCGTATAAATAAACTAGAACCTAATCATGAATGAATGACGTCCGTCAACTACTTAATCACTATCACTTGAGTATTCTTCGATTACGAAAACGCGTTGAGTTATGGCGGCCAGTTTGGCGGACCCCAAGCAAACTTCGTAATAATTATTGTAATCCCTGAGTTTGGTTTTCGTCGCCTTGTAGCAAAAGTTCATCACTAGCACGTCTCTGCTCAAAGGCCTAGGAATGTCGATTTCGGGCGATTCCTTGAAGCCTTGGTCGCCCGCAATCAGCTTATCGATCTCGCTATCGATCACGTCGAACCGATCGCTGCAAATGTTCCACGTGAACAAGCAGTGCGTGCTGAAGTACTGCGGCCGCCCGTAAGGCTCGGCGCTTATCAGCGCGCCCACCTTTATGGCCGCCTGGCACACCACGTACCCGTTTATAGGACAAATCTAAAAAAATTACACTTCATTTTTTAATCTTTAGTGCATACGCTAAAGAAGTATCGGGTTTTCGCAACGCGCGCGCCATCTGGTAGCATTGCGTAAATTTAAGAATTGTAAACAATACATTTCGTTACAAGTTCGTTGAAAGAGCAGGTCATGAGGAGTTTAATTTCGTCCCTGGTGGAATGCGTTATTGCTCTATGAAAAAGTAATTGAAATATAAGTTACTTTGCGACCCAGGATGGAAAAGATCGGATTCCCAGGGTATAAATACACTGGCTTTAATCAAAAATATATTAATATATGAAAATATTCGAAAAAAGAAACGGATGAATTAAGATTGAAATATTTGAAGAAATCCTGGTCATATAGCCATGTGGTGCACGGTTAAAGAAAATTTAACATGGTGATATAAAAAATTGAATTCATCAGTAGATAAATGATTGAAGGAATGAGTTAAACTTAGACTTTCTTAAATGAGACCCTTGATCAGTAAAGAAAATTAAAAAATATAGTGTGCTGGCCAAATAGTGTTTAAGAACGCTGAGGCCATTAAACCTAAAGAAGAAGAAGAACAATACATTTAAAGCATACGAACTGTACATCATTTTTAAATAAATAGGTAGTTTTTTCACGAAAGAGAGGAAGGCAGAAGGCAGAGTAAGAACTCGACAAATTTCATTCAATTGCACAGCTAAATCGCGCACGTTATTTGTGTTTTACGTTGCAAGGAAAAAATTAAAAAACTTTTTTAGTACTCGATTTCGATTGATTATTCCTTATATCATTGATTAAGAAACTCAACGCTTAAATGCTTATATAGTTACGTTAGTGTGTGTATTTTATCGAAGGGATCATGGTGAATTATTGTATTTTTAATTGTAAATAAAATTCAAGAACTAAATCGTTGCATTTTCATGTTTTGCCAAAGGACCCAATTCGGTAAGTACATTTGTTGGTGCAGAATTAACTATTGATAACTTTACCTAATATAATTTAAATTTAAGTTTGGACATTTTTAA
This sequence comes from Brassicogethes aeneus, assembly GCA_921294245.1. Lineage (NCBI taxonomy): Eukaryota > Metazoa > Arthropoda > Insecta > Coleoptera > Nitidulidae > Brassicogethes > Brassicogethes aeneus. Next base: position 61,299,891 of record OV121135.1, read on the forward strand.
GAAATTAGTAAAAAATAATTTTTGCAACCTTAAAATCAACCATTTTTATGTTTGAGTTTTCTAAAAAACGCCGACAACTGCATTTTAAACAACAAAATATATCTACGCATTCATGGCAACATAATATTATATATAATTCATAATATAATGATACTTTACCGTTGAGTAGAGACTTAATCAACGCTTTAATAATGCTAAATGCTGTTTAAATTTAGACGACTTATTTGTTTGACGATTTTTACTGACACTTTTCACGTTAATCACTACTAAAATGTGTATCTAATAGGTACAATTTATATTCACAGAGACTGTATGAAATTTATTTCCTCATTCAGATTAACACTGTTTATTGGAAAACCGGTAAAAACTCAACCCAGAATTTCCTCTCGAAATACACCCAACAACACAACAAATCGAGCCACGTTTTTTTTTCGATATTTTTAACATTTTCCGGCTTTATTCTCAAAAACACTCGTTTGTAACATAAGCGTTTGACAGCTGATTATTAAAAGTTATACTTTTGTTAGCGATACTTCTTTAGCGTATAGAAAATTTCTTGTTTTCTTGTACCATGTGTACTGTGTTTTTTTTTTTTTTTTAAGTTGCGCATAACTTTCTACTTACGTGCAAGATCTTGATGTCGTAGTCTTCGCAGTGCAAAAACTCCAGGTTCGAGTCGTGACAGAGCTTCTGAGCTCGCCTGTACACGAACTGTTCGCAGTCTAATGATCTCTGTGTCACGATTAATTGCATTTCCGTTAGCGGATCCGCCCGGAATTCCGGCACCACGTCCAGCTGCTGGTCGGTCAGGTTTTGAACCAGCAACGGAATCTCTATCGACAAGTTGTTGTCGTCTAAGCCGAAAACGAAATCAGGTGATACTTTATTTGCTCTCAACTTTTTTGTTTATTTCGCTGCCCGAATGTAAGAACTAAGTAACTCGAGTTTAATCGATTTTAAGTTATCCAGTTTGAAATAAAGTAGGGAGAAAGTAGAATTGAATGTAACACTGGAAAACTTGTAAAAGTTATCTCCAGATTATATGTAGGTTAAAATCGACAAAATTCGAGTTACCTACCGTAGTTAAGTTTTATATAGATGCCAAATACTCGCATTTCGCAACTCCCATTTCATATAGATGCGAACTATTTTAGGGACATTTTTTTCTCACTAGGTGATATTTGCCATGGTATTTTAGGGACTTAATTTTCTCCCCAGGCGATATTTGCCATACTTGGTTAACATTTTCTATTTGTGTTTTTATTAAGGATGAACAATTATACCAGTGGCAATTATACCATTGGCGACGAATGCGTTCAATTGCGCTTATACAGTGTGTATTAAAACGAATAGATACACTTAAATAAAACAAGTGCCAAACCCCGCCCACTGTGGTAGGGATTGAATTTGCATTTCTGCAAATAAAAAAGTATTGTTTAAAATACATTAAATTCCAGTTAATGGCGAAAATGTATTTCTTAAAAACTATACACATTTTCCTACGACAGTGTCGGAGCTACTGAACACAGTAGATCAAACTGCATGCCCTTGTATCTGGCTGCATGCCGCGCTGTTGCCATATGCTATTATTGTTTCCTAAAAGGGTTGTTTTTCTTATTTTTTTAATATTAAAAGTAAGAAAATTAACTAAATCAAATTATTTTTGACATATTATTAATTTTTTTGTTATTTTTAAAGTTTCAAACAAATAAAATTGAACTATTTATTAAATAATTATAATCGTTCTCTTCTGATTTAAAACAACCTGGCAACTATGGTTCGTAATTACGAATGGCTTGGTTTAAACCACGCCCAATTAAAGTTTGTTTCTTTTTCTCTGATTAGAATATAATTTGTCATCCTTGTCTCCAGCCTTACTTACTTGATTCTATACAGTCTGTATATTGTTGAAACGAAGACAGAATTAATTAATGAGCATGCGCATCACGACAAATTCGTGCGATTTTCGCAAATTATTGAATCAATCTCAAGATTTTAAATCTTGCGAATTCGAAGGATCTGTCAAAACGCTTTTCCCGCCAAATCAAATGGACCAATGAAAACATTTTTCGTATTTCGCATTTCGCATCTATATGAAACCGCTTTAATATGGTACTAAGAACAATTAACCTTGATGATGGCTCCCACAAACCCAAACATCTTTTCAAAGAGAGTGGATAAAGCTTTGATGTAATATTTAGGTAAAAGTCATGTGTTAGTTGGGTAGTTTTTACGGTCAGGTTTTATTTTTGATAGATCCAAAAATAAAACCTGACCGTAAAAACTACCCAAGTAACACATGACTTTTGGTAGATCCAGATCCACTTAATTGGGGGCCTTCAAGTTTTACCAAAACACAAAACATAGTGAGCTGGCCAAATAGTTTCCTAAGAAGCTAAAGGCCATATAATTTAAGAAGAAGAAGAAGAAGAAGATTTTACCCCGACTTTGTCCCGAGACTAGGGAGCTGTTCTCGTAGTCGCCGTTGGAGTACCTGCGCACGACCTTCTTGATCCACTTGGGGGTCTCGGTTTTGGGATCGACGATCAGCAAGCCTTGGTGGAAGTTTTTGTCGGCCAGCTGCGACGTTGCCAGAGTGCCGTTGGTGCGCAGGATGAGCCTGGAATCGGAATCGGAGCAGTCGCTGTCCAAGCTGGGCGAGTAGACGTAAAACTTCCTGGCCGACTCCCTGGGACTGATGGGGGACTTGGAATGGTGCGGGGAGTTTCTGAGGGAGGGGACGCGCGAGTTGGGCGACTGCATCGGCGAGCGCCCCGACCTGGGGCTGAGGAAAATCGAGTTAAAGTCCGGCGACCGGATGCAGCGGTTCTGAGACCGGTACAAGTACCTGCGCTCGCGTCTCAGAGAGTTGAACGGCACGATGTTCTCGTTGTTGTCTTCGCTGAACTCGTACTTTTTCTCGGCGAGGCGCTTTTTGCGGAACGAGCTCAGCTTCTCGCACTTCTCGTTCTCCTCGATGAACTCGTACGCCTTTTCTGCAATTTTAGACTTTTCAACGGACCCCGAGGACTGCGGTACGGAGAACAGGTGGTCTTTGCTAGAGTGCTGCAGGCGCTTTAATCTAGGATCGACTATGTTCTGCACCAAAGCGTTGTGGTAGCTCTTACCTGTGACGTTTAGCGGTTCGCAACTGATATTAAGCTCGTGAAAAGGTTTGTTGCACTCGCTCGACTCTAAATCGTACTCGCTAAAGTCTTCTAAAATGGCGTCGACGATGCTGTTCGAACCGAAATGCTCGCTGGCCGTTTCCGACACTTCGGACATGGTATCGGTGAAATTGTTCGCGTTGGATATCAACTTTATGACGTCTTCTTTCACGAAGTTCGCGGTTTGTTGGTGAGGTTCCGCGCTCGACACGTTTAAAATGTGAATGTACAGCCCCGTGTTTATGACTAAGTGATCGGGGTAAGCGAGGGATATGCGGGGATCGAAACTGGGGGACGGTTGGGTCATGGAGAACATGTAGTGGATTATGAAGCCGTGTTTCAGGCACCAGCCTTGTTGACCTGTCGGCGGAAAGAATACAAATTCGATTATTTTTCTTTCAAAGTCAAATCGGGTTCAAATTATTACCGTCCGATTCCGGCAGAGGGCCTTTACAATGTTTGCAATTCGTTGTTGGTAAAGTTAAAATGGTTATATGGACTGTCTCTGATGCAGAGGTACTAAAATACAATAAAAAAATGTTTACATCAGATGTGTGCATAGAACTTTTTATTTAATGACCAGTTAGTAAAATATTACAAACAAATTTTCTTTATATTAACAACTAAAGTGTGTTAGTTTAAAAGAAAACATTTTCTTAAAAAATCCAAATAAAACAACATCATAGGACATTTCCACCTGTATTTTTTTCGTTTTGCTTAAATTTGTTTAGTTCAATTTAAGGCTTTTGGTGAAAGTTGTTCATATATGAGTGAATATATTGATATGTGCCCCAAGTGAAAATGATTATTTTTTATTTTTGGTTGTTTCACTGTTAGTCTAGAAGGGTTTTTTTGGGAAGCCACCAGGTCTAGTAATAACATAACATAAGTGGTTCTGCACTAATGCAAGAATTTTAAGAAATCATACATTTTGAATATTAGATCTTCAAGGAAGATAGCTTCACGGAGGTTAGGATTTCGTATGTTTTTTTGTATATTTAATATAAGTTATTGTATCTTTTGACACCTTAAAATTGTTTTAAAAATACAATTGTACATACTTAAAATATTTATAAAAATCTACTTACTGAAATATTACACTTCACGGTGGATAGGTTTTTTAATAGCAAATTAATGAACTTAAACTTTTAAATTATAAAACAGCAACATTCTCATCTGCATATAAATTCTAACTAACCTTCAGGAATTACATTCATCTATAATGTCGTAAACAGAGTTTTTGCTTATTTCAAATGATTAAAGCGCCATCCGTTGCATAAAATATAAAGCAAAATCAGATTCACGGAGGATAGAATCAATTTTTGTAACACCTACATAAATGGTTATAAAAATTATTTCTTTTAATTTTTAATAATATTTTATATTTGATTCGATTGCTTTGGATGTGTTTAATTTACTTAGTGAACTGATTTGATATTTGAAAACATATAGGTTAACCTAGAAAGAGTAACAGTCACGGAGGATAGGTTTTAGACTTTTAAAACACTTTAAAAAATAATTTATTGCGGTTAAAAATCTGGAACCTGAGCTGTAATATCTGCTTAATTATGAAAGATCAAAACACAATAAAGGTGTAGGTCAAACTCATTTAGTTTTATTAAATATCACGGGGTAACATCATCGGGGGACATTTCGTGAGATTCACCCATATGTCTCAACTTTTTTTCGTTTTTTTTAGACTTAATGTTTTATATATAAGTTTGTATGTAATAAAAAAAATTGTAACGATCGAAACATTTTTGGCCAAGTTATCACATTTCCAAGAAAAAATGTCACTCTTAAAAAGAAAAAAATCGAAGTTTCTGTCCATTTTTCAAAAATTTTCTACAGGTGAACAAAACAAATTTAAGCATAAACAATTTCGGTAGAAAAACCAGTTGTAAAAAAAAATTCTTTAAGACATATTTAACCTCACTTTTTTACAATCTGACATCTGTCAAACTGTTTTAACCTCACTTTTTACCAATTCAACGCACTACATTTAAAACACTGGTGTATTAGGAAAATGTAGAAGTGGTTGGACATAAATAAAAAAAAAAAACTTACGCAATTCCATAGCAAATAACTTTGTGGGGATCACCGGGGAACTGTAGGAAGTAAACCTTGTCCAAAACATCTGAACCTTTGTGATGCTTGAATATCTTGTGTTTAGACGATAGTTTTAACCTTTGTCCCGGCACAAAGTTCCACACATGCAGCTCATACTCGTAAATGAAGGCATCAACATAGCCGAGGAGGCTTAAATCTTCTGTTAAACCAACAGAGTAGCTTAAAAAATACCTACCACATAGGGTGAATCCCATGTAAATGTGATTCCTGAAAGGGTTTAGTTGTGGTGTTGTTAAATCACAAATTATGAATGAAAATACTCACAATACGGTCTCGTTGATTAAGGAACTAAGGGCGAATATACATTTGTTGTGAACATTATTGAAAGCTCTTTCAGTCTTGGCTTTAGGATGTTTGGTGAATCGCCCGTAAACCTAAAATAATTATAAACAAATGACACTTTGAGGTTAGGTGCGCGAAACATACCTGTCTATTGTAGAGATTACGGACGATGTTGGTGTTTTTCGTAGCAACTGGCACGTCTTTAAATTGGGTCTGCTCGCTGCTGGTCTCCATTGATGGAACGGAAAACTGCGAATTATCCGACAAATAATCGTCGGAATTTTCATCTTCTGACACCGTAGACGCCATGTTGTTTATTTCTGCTCTATTTTGATTTGTTTATGATGATGCGGGCGTACCGAAATACTCAATGGAGCCTGTGCGCATCAAAACTTCTGTTCAATAATATTTTTTTAAGAATGAGCTCTTATTCCCAGGTGAAACAATAATGCATCGACCTATGTACCTACCCACAGGTAACCAAGGAAATTCGCAAGAATTTTTTAACTTCACTTGTTTTTAAATCCCTTTGAATTTAAGATTTTAGTCTTACCTACCTAAGTATTAAATATGCTAAATGAATTGATTATTATTAGTATTGATATTAATGGGGTGGAGTTATAATTTTGCGCCTATAGAGCACCCTCTATTATACAGGGTGTTCCATGATATGACAAAAATTATCTTTAATTAAAATGTTTCACCAACTTAAGTTGTGTACCTACAATTATTATAATAATACAGTGACCTTATAAGGTTCAATGTAATTGTTGAAAAAAACATACAAAAATCGAAATAAAATACAAGGTCGTCATTCCGTAGCATTGCTGTGATGTTTTACGATTTTATATTTTTAAGTCACTTAAAAGTTAAGTGGCTATGCTTTAAGTAGGTACTTTAACAGGTAGAAATTATTGTAGGTAGGTATTACAATAAGTAGGTATATTGTATCAGGATTACATATTTGGTTGAAGAATCTGCATAGGAACCTATTCAGTACAAAAAAATCATTCATAATAGGAAACAGCTGTATTTCGTAGTCCATTGTTTTAGTTTCATAACCGCCCAAGTCCATGTTTTTTTTGCAAATTGTTCAAGTGAATATTTAAATCTTTTCTACTTCCATCTTTACAACATGTTATTATGGCACTAATATTAAAATTAGTGTCTTATATTTCAATACATATTGAGAAGCTGTGACGTTTTAGTCACCGGGCTGAAGTTAGCTGTAAGTTAGTTGACAGTTGTCAAATGTCATTTAATCTTCAAAATGAAGTCCTTTTCTTGTGAAATGCGAAAATTATTTTATTAGGAAAATATTTGTAAAGTTTATGAACGTTTTACTGACCTTTTGGTTTCACAGGCAGTATTTGCCATAAAGCATTAATAACTTTGGAAGAAAAAACATTCACTGTTAAAAACTGCTTATAAATAGGATTTAAACGGCTGTTGGTCCTATTTCAAGGGAGAAATTTCGATTTTACACGTAAATTCGACAAACTGACACTGACATTTTGAAAGTCGATAAAGCAGATTACTAACACTAGTTTTGGTTACTCTTTTTTTGCATAGATGTCGCTCTATAGTGAGACAAATATCGCAGCTTTTTAGAGTTTTTTTATGTTTGATGTTGGCACAATATTTTTTCAAAACGTTATACAGGGTTATTTATATATCCCGTGAAAAATGGCTGTATTAAAAATTAAATTTTTGAATGTTGATTGTTGTATTTTGTTAATATTATAAAAAAAGTTTTATTTTAAACGAAAAGGGATTTTTAAAATTTACAAAATTTCTATGAATAATACCATTAGGGTTTCATTAATACTACAAAAGATTTTGTAAACGGGATAGAAGTGTTTTTTGGACAAATAATAATAACTATTTATCAATGAGTTTCTGCATCTGGAAGAGTGTTATTTTTATAAACATAACGTAAATTTACTTTATAATTAATGCAAATGCTATTAGGTACTGAAAGCAGCGTTTGTAGATAAATAATTTTTATAAAAATGATGTTTTTGTAGTAACAAAAGCAGTTGTTGGACGAATAGGGATCTTTACTTTATTAAGACAAACTACTTTTTTTGTTATATTTATTAAACAATTTTCTGTGTGTTTGAAAGACTCCCAAGCAGCATTTTAAGTAAAAGCGTAGAGCTTTGAGGCAATATTACCTAATTTAAGTAAATATTTTGTTAAATTAACCTTAAAAATTTACTTTGAAGTAAAACTTTTTTTAAAGTTATTTAATAAGTTTTATTTATGTTATTTTTTACCTATTTTAATAACCCTTAAGATTAAACACTTAAAAGTATTATGAGGGAGGTAATTTTTAAAAAAAAATTACTTATAAGTGTATTTCACCTAAAGGAAAATTTAACGGTAATTTTAACATCAGAATTTTTACTTAATGGTAAATGTTACTCATAAGTCATACTTTTACAATATTAAGACCACTTTATAACCGTAAATAATTCCTATTCGCCTGGTATTTTTTAGGGTTATTAGTGCACTATGGTAATAAATACTATTAATATTGACTAAACAAGGAAAAATAAGCTTAAAGTGAAAAACAAAACTTTAAGAGAAGAATTTTTTCAGGTGGCCATAATGAGTTTTTTAAGATGACATCCATTACTTATCTAAACATTTATATAATATTTGTTCATAAATATTTTTCTAAAATATAAAGTTTTAGTTATTAAAAAATGATTAAAACTAAATGATTTTTAAAAGATCTTATAAAATGTTGTAGGTTTTAAGTTTTGTTAAATTTTTACCCAAGCAATAATTTTTCTTAAAACCGTAAAATATTTAGAGGGCATATAATTTTTAAGATGTATCGTGCCTATCTTTATCAATAAAATAATGTGCGTTTGAGTTTTAATGCAAAATATTATTAGTTTTGGCAATTTAAGTTATATTTTTTAATTTTACTCTAGGGTGGCCTTTATTACTTTCTAAGTACAATTTTGTAAAATATAAATTAAAAGAACAATGTCAATGTTTTAGAAAGAGAGAGCAAACTGTTAGTAATTATAGCGTTATTTTTACGTACATTTGTGGCATTTATATTGTTTTTATTACGTTATTCTCTTAGTAGACCAAAATGGTTATTATGTAGGTAAAATAACGAAATAAACCATTCCCAAAATTTGGTAACTATACCGTTATAAAACCGTTTTGGTTAACCGTAAAAAATACTTTAAAGTTGACAGTAGTAAATTTGTAGGTATTTAAACTTAAAATGCAATGCGATGCAATAGCGATACCATTGCCTGCAGCAGCGCCATCTCGTGACACATTTATAAACTACATGGGTTACAGAGCTCTGTAACCCATGTAGTTTATAAATGTGTCACGAGATGGCGCTGCTGCAGGCAATGGTATCGCTCTTGTTATTTTGCGCGTTACAAACAAGCAGCGTACGTGTGTTTTTTAAGGTTATTTTTTATCACGGCATTTACTCGGTAAGTATTTTTTATGTAAAATAAACTAATTCATTTCTTTTTATTTAATGCAATGTTTTATATGCATTTATAGATTTTTTTTTAATTAGAATTTAATAGTAGATGGGGCTAAAAAGTTTAATGAACCATATCTTTTTGCTTAAAACTGGTTCTGGGCATTTTGTGGGCAATGCCCGAATTGGAGTATCGAGCGTAGGAGATCCACGGATATTTCGTTAGGTTTGGCAACGGTGCGGGTAGCGTAGGCTTCTCCGGTCCGGTCGTAGCCCTGCCGGCCGTCAATTGAACCCCTAGTAGAGGCGTCGCGACGTCGCGCATCACGATGACACGGTGAAGAGCGTCGGCGTGAGTTGAGTTGGGAGGGGGCCCTTGGAGCCGTAGTGTAGCCATCGGGGTCGCTCTAAACTTAAATCGGGCCGTTTTCGACGCTTCGCACTCAATTATCCGGTAATTAGGGGCCCATCGCTTTAATCGGAGTGCCAGTGCGGTGTCCACCTAAAAGCAATCCACCCTCCGGACTTCTCCGGGGAAGCCCGGAAGACATCTTGCTTCTTTAACATCAATTCAATTATCGACGTCGTTTGATAAAGGCTCGTTTTTTGATTAATACTTGCGACAATAATTACGGTTCGGGTGGATATATCGAACGGTTGTTTTTTATCAGCGCCACTTTCGATAACATGTAGTAGGTAGAGCAAGCAGAGTCGGAAAATATCGATTAAGTTTCCCTACAGCTCTCTGACACTTACAAACCAGTTTGTTTCGCATGAAATAGAACTTCGAACCGTTCAAAATGCCATCAATTTTACTCGTAATCAGACACAGAAAGGTACTCAACAAGAAATACCAGCATAGGTGATCATGGTCCTCTTCAAAAGGTGAGTAAATCTACCATAATATTTACTACAACTCTACTACATACTATTACCAACAACCTTTGAATGAAATAACTTTTACTAAATAATCTTAATGAACCTTAAACCATATATATTTTTTATTTGTAAATTAGATTATACCAAATACAGAATGTCCCACAATTAGATGGTAAGACTATTTAGAGTGTTTTGAAAGTAAAATTTATGGAATTTAATTTATAATTATTATTTTAATTTTACGACATCTTTAAATAAAATAATTTTATCTATTTTGCGTTCATAATGACTTCATCATAACACCGCTTTCGGTGCTGTAATGAGATACTTTATCCCACCCAAAATTTTGATGTTATAGGTTGGCTGTACTTTAAACAGCATAATATTTTGCATATTGGTTATAATATTTTTATGATTTTTATAGTACTTACGAGACTTTTCGGGCAATAAATTTTGTTTAACACCAAAGAAAATCCTTTTTTCTTCTTTAACATTAACAGCCGCTTATTGTAAACAAGTAAATTAAGGACGGCATGGCGAATCGATTTTGACATTAACTGTCAAACCAATGACTGTGATACCAACTATCTAAAGTAAAATTCGACCAAATTAAATTTAAGGTATAAAATTAATTTTTTTCATAGAATTTTTGCAAAATAGATAAAATAGCATAAAGAACTCATGTCATAAGACCTTTTGTCCGCGTGCGACAAAATGACGTCTTATTAGTTCTTTAATATACTATAAAACGCCCATTATCGTACATATTGTGGCTTTTTGGCGCTTTAGTCACGGGCTGAAGTTGGCAACACGTTTTTAGTCACGGGCTGAAGTTAGTTTTAAGTTAGTTCAACACCTATTGAAAAACTTTATATTTAATAAGTAGAGACCGGACTTTTATGCAGTTTTCTATTACAAAATCCGATAAAATATCTTTGTAAGAAAATTGTAAATTTCTTTAAGCACTATCTTGAAAAATAATCAAAAATACCCAAAAAAAGAATTGGGGTAATCATACTAAACACTAAAAACATATTTTTATTATCTTCAGAAATAATAAATAACGCAGTTTAAAAGTTAAATTATTATACACCGCCGTACAATAATAAAAATGCGTTAAAATTGCATTGAAAGGGTAACTCCATCTATCGGATTTATTTCGAAATTAGTGTAGATAACTAAAAATTACAGGTCACTGTAGAATAAATTTATACACATAACCTACAATATTACATCTGTCATACGTTAAACTATTATAAAATTATTAAACGCCTAAAAATAGTATATAAAAGGTTTTTGTTGTTAAATTTAGTATTTACAGTATTTTAAAATTTAATTGTCAAATAAAACCTCGTAATATATATTTAATTAGGTTTCGCGGTATGAATTCAAATTATTGTAATAATAAAAAGATAACATCTCTTTTAATAAAACCTTTGAAATTAAATGTAAAACGAAAATATATAATTTAATTTAAATCAGTTTAAATGAAACTCCAAACTTCGTAATTAAATGAGGTTCATAATGGGGTTTTTTATTTTCCTTAATTTTCTCTTTATGCTGAACCTTGTGATGGCAGGTTTGTTTTCTAGAACAGTAAGTAAAAGCTTGAAAATCCAAATAAATTAAGTTTTGTATCGAGATAAATTTTTAGAGCAAACTTGCAAGAATAGATAAATTCCAAGGCCATTGCAAAGGACATGAAAAGGCTGCCATCATTTGGAAAGATGAGCAAGTAAAAACTGTAAATCGTACAGTGTATTTGAGCGCTAACATTCATGTTTCCAAGGACATTCCTAGCAACATAAAGGTATAGGTATTTTTATTAATAAAGGACAAACAATATTGTTAATTTAATATAAATTTATTTTACCTTAAAATCATAATATTGTCGGTTCTTTTCTATGGTTTGGATGTTCTTATTGGTAAGCTCTTTACTATTGTAAAGAGTTTTGTAAAAAAAAACGGTAAATTTTATATTAAATTTTAGATGGAAAGTACAATAACAAAATGTAAGTTTAAAGACAACTTAAATTCTTGCGAAGAAGTACCATCACTGACTATAAATCAAGTTTGTAAAATTATAAACCAAAAAAATTCTCCTTGGTCATCATTTTTTGATAATATACACCCACCTTACAAATGTCCATTTAAAAAGGTATGTGGAACCACTTGCTTCACCTTCTTTAAGGCAGAATTTAATTTTTTTATTTAAGGGTGTGTATGTAATGAAAAACGCAACAATTGATGGGAACATGCTTAGTAAATTTACCGCCTTTGGAGATTATTATTGGAAATCAAAGTCAGTTATGCTAGATCCGGATACCAAAGAAATTTATAATTGTCTCATATTTGAAATTCAGGTTGTATAAAATGTTTTTAAAGCAATAATAATGACGATGAAAGATTTTTGTTTTTTAAATCCCAATTCCCAAATAACATTTGTATTTGCCAATAAAGCAATTAAAATTTGGAATGGAGTACCCATAAAACATCCTCTTAACTTTCACTGCGAAAAACTGCTTTTACATCGGGTTTAAAAAGTAACTTGTCAAAATTTAAAAATATTAGATCTGTCAGAAGTCCAAGGCAAGGTTTGATAGTAACAGAATATTTTTATTGGTTAAGTATATGTAGGTATCGTTACGATACTATCGTATGAAAAATTTGTATGGTTAGAAAATGGCCAATAAACCTAATTAATAGAGTGGGAGTAGATTACAAGATTTTATCTTTTACCTCATTATAAAAATAAAATCGTTCAATCAGATAAACAAAGTATATTTTTTATAAATTTCCGTTTGTTAATTGAATTCATTATAAAACCAAAAATGTTGCTTTTTGGACGTATTTTTATATTTTTTTGTATACTGTCATTAGTGGATATTGTGGTATGCGATTTATTTAAATGGAATTCGGTAAGTAAATTAAAAAGTTAGGATCAATTATTAAACGATTTTTTTAGAAGAAAACTTTGAAAATATATAAATTCGAAAAATGCCATGGATATGATAATATACCCGTAATTTGGAAATCTATACGTTTAACCAGTGTAAACCATACATCCACTGTAAACGCTCAGATTTTTATTAGTAAAGAACTTGGGAGCAAGTTAAGGGTAAAATAAAAGTATTATAAAAAAACATATCGACAAGGAAAAAAATACTTTACCAACAAATATTCCGGAAAAATAATATTACCTTGCTATTTTTTTAGTTTGAAAATCAAGTTTCTAGATGCAAATCAAGAGATAATTTGGATTCTTGTGAACATTATGCAACTTTGCGAATAAACAATGTATGTCCACTGTTTAGTAATAAGTTAAGTCCGTTTTATTTATTTACATCACAGATGCAATGTCCATTAAAAAAGGTACCACACCCAACTTATATCCATTAAAAATTTGGTTCCAAATTCTGATGTCCTACACTTTCAGGGTCCTTTACAAATAAAAAATGTCAACTTTAATAATGACGCATTAAGTGGCTTTCCGTTTGGAGATTATTATTGGAGAGCAATGTCAAAAGTTTTTGATAGCGATACCAAGGAGCTTCTTTTTTGTGTTGTAATAGAATCACAGTTAATAACAATTAATTGATTAATCGCTAGATATAATTATGGCGTTTTGGAAATAAATGAAGAACATTGGAATGGCACGTTTTTTGCCCAAAATTTTTAATTTCCCATCTCTTATATACTCTCTAAAAATAAATTAGTCAAAAATTAATAATTTAATAGTTATTAGTGGCTGCTTTTTTACTTGTACCATGGTATCCCAAAATTTAACAGCCTATTCTTATGTAAAATTGTCTCCTAAATCCGAAAATATCAAAAGTTAAAAAAGTAGAACAGTTTTTGAGATATTGTCAACGCCATATTAAATGAAAAATTGACTATATTTCAAAAACTGTTGTACTTTTTTAACTTTTGACGACATTCGGATTCAGGGGACAATTTTACATAAGAATTTGCTGTTAAATTTTGGGATACCATGGTTAACCTCGGTAAAAGTAAAAAAGCAGCCACTAATAACTATTAAATTAGTCATTTTTGACTAATTCATTTTTAGAGAAACCGATTCCTCGTCAGGCAGTATCCTTAACAAATCTCATTCAGGATACCTATTTCTTTATAAGAAGACGTATATTGGTTGTGAAATTTTCGTTTTCTTTCTATCCTCCCATGCTGTAGTATAAGGTCATCACTAGGGATGGGATATTTAGGTACTAAAAACTGAAAAATAGGTAACTAAAAAGGTACTAAAATAAGCATTTTAGGTTAAAAAAACAGCATTTTAGGTAAAAAAAATCATTAAAAGTTTAAGTTTCGTTTATAATTTTGTTTAGCCGCATACCCACAATAAACTGTGTTTTACTGAGTGACACTCACTACACAGAAGTTCTATGACAGAACATAAGCTCACTAGTAGTGAGTAACTACAAAGAAGGTAACTGTAAAGAAAGTTATAACTTTCTTTACAGTTACTGTTACAGTCTGTAACCATAAGAAAAAATTCTATACCGTTGAGTTGCACGCCCTGAATAAAATATTGGCGCAAATTTTAAAAAGAACAAAAAAAATAGAATAAGTAAAAATACGTAAAAATAGGTAACAAATATGTGAAAATAAACTGACAAATTAAAAAATATGTAACAAAAGTATAAAAAGGTAGTTTAAAGCAAAAACCTCCAAAAAAGGTAAAAAAGGTGAAAAAAAGTTAAAAAAATAGGTAACAAAAGTATAAAAAAGGTAGTTAAAAGCAAAAACCTCCAAAAAAGGTAAAAAAGGTGAAAAAAAGTTAAAAAAATAGGTAACAAAAGTATAAAAAAGGTAGTTAAAAGCAAAAACCTCCAAAAAAGGTAAAAAAGGTGAAAACAAGTTAGGTTCATATAAAAGAAAATCTTTTAAAACACATTTTGGCATTATTGGTTTTCAAATAGTTACATCGGTTAAAAAAAGGTAAAATAACTAAAATCCCATCCCTAGTCATCACAAACAAACAATATTGGTGCATTTTAGGTGGGTTTAAAATCCTTAACACAAAATGCAACAAACAATTTATTCAAAAATGCAAAACACCGATAAAAAATCCATTTTATTCATGTTAAAGGATTTTTGTAAAATTGTTCATGTCTCCGTAAACTGCGATTTTAAATTTTACCGCACTTGTGGCTTTATGGATTTGTTCGTTATATTATGTCATATTACGAGTTTAGTATTAATGCATAGTTATGCATTGGAGTGCATTTTGCAGTACATGGAAAAATGGATATAAATCTTGAGCTTCCAGTAGCCCGCTAAATGCTGTTAATGAAATATATTCCGGTAATACTGTTGGATTTACCCGTATGAAGCACTGAATAAAGTTTTTGCGGATTTGTAACTAATCGAGTCTGGAAATTTATATTGGCTTTATTAAACAAAATATATACCTAGCTATTAATATTTTTTTATAATTATTAAAAAATATATTAATACCGGAGCCTCCACCATTTTTGACAAAATATATAGGTAGCTATTAATATTTTTTTATAATTATAAAATAGTATATCTACTCCAATAAGTAGATAATTAAATGATTTTCAAAATTAAAAAAATAAAATCTGACATCTGTCAAATGGTTAACCTTACTTTTTACCAATTTTAAATGTTATTCGGCCAATCACTGATGCCTAACAACGTGAATACTGAGTTTATTATTCACGTTGTTAGGCAGAAAATTTATAATGCTTTACAATATTCACGGAAAAACACCAAAATTATGCAATAGGAGTAGATAAAAATTTATTAATCCCGGAGCTTTCACCATTTTTGACAATTTGGAATTATATTATTTTAGAACACATATTTTATTTTAGAACACATATTTATATACTGTTTGGTATTGCATAAATGCAAAAAGAATGCAACATGTTTTAATGGGACTTTATCATGCAACTTTTGATTCACATTTACATTTGTATTACAGGTTCTATTTATATTTAAATGAAAATTAAAACAAGAACAGGTGTTTAATTTACAATTCAAAACATATTTTTAATAAATATTTATTTACTAACATAACTAAGTTTAGTTATTCATTGACTTAAACAATTTCGGTACTGAAATAACCTTATTTCATAACACAAAGGATGTTTTTTAATTTTTGTTTGTCTAAAAAGTACACTTCAAAGTAATAAATAAAGTAAAACAACGTAACCCCTTTATGAACAAAAATCTCATGCAGGTATGAGGACACAGAAAGTAATAAAAAACTTTTTACTCAGCTCACGTAAAATTTGTTTCAATTATGTCACACAACTTGGAGGTAAAGCAAAATGCGAGTTGGATTAGAGAGAAAATGAATTTCAGGGTTATTTATTTAGTTTGAATTGTAAAACATTGTTTTTTGATTAATCTGAATTAACCTCGAAAAAAAAGGCCTACACAGTAAAAAAATATTTGTTAATTTTAAACAAATTAAAATCAACTGTAATCTGTCATGTCTGTAGTTTGTTAAATGAATTTTATCTATTTTGCGCTCATTATGACTTCATTATAACACCGCTTTTGGGTGCTGTAATGAGATACTTTAACCCACCCAATATTTTGATTTTATAGGTTGGCTATACTTTAAACAGCATAATATTTTGCATATTGGTTATAATATTTTTATGATTTTTCTAGTATTTACGAGACTTTACTGGCAATAACATTATTGCAAATAAATAAATTAAGGACGGCATGGCGAATAGATTTTGACATTAAGTTTCAAACCAATGACTGATACCAACTATCTAAAGTAAAATTCTACCAAATTCAATTTAAGGTATAAATTTAAGGTATAAATAATTTATTGTAGAGAATTTTTGCAAAATAGATAAAATAGCATAAAGACAATGTAAAATATTTTACCGAAAGTTTTGTAAAGGTTATATGCAATTTTGTAAGCGTTTTGTTAATTTCAAAGGATATTTTGTTAATGTTTACCAAATTTGACTAAATGACAGTTAAAATAACCGCGAATGATTTTACTAGTGGGACTATAACTAGGGTATTCAACGTGGTATGGACGTTACCATGTGAAAAAACCTTTTAATTTCGATTGTGTTTTTTATTTTTTAATATTAATCTGTATTTGTATTTAAAAAATTTTGTTAATTTTTATTAAATGAACTCCATTGCTCTATTGTGTGTTGAACGATTAATGTAAATTTGTGTATTATTTTTTGCAGGAATACAACATCCCAGATATAATCTGGTATGCAGTGGCGAAAATTGGCACGTTCGAAGATCTCATCGGGAAGATCGCGCACGCGCAACATGCTGTGTTGTGGACGCAGGAAGGTAAGCACCGTACTTTTAGTTTTATTGCTGAAAATTACAGTCTACAAATGAAACCCAACGAACTTTTATTGGTTTTTCCAATAAGTGCGGAGAAAAATGCAGGGAAATGAGCAAGAATATGGTTTAACGTGTACAGTAAAATTTAGTCCAACTTTGATATCCTAATATTAATTTTAAGAACTCTAGCAAAGTCGTAAAAGTTTTTCGTGCAGCATGTGAATATTTTGCTTTTAACATGAAAACGGTTAACTTAAGAGAAAAAAGTAAATTACATTTATTGTAGTAAATTTACTCCTCTACAAAAAAGGTTATATGAGTAGAACCTCTAAAATTATTATTTTAGGAGATAAATGAATTTAAACAAATCACAATTATCAAAAAGTTTCTATCGTAATAATAAATTATTCATACGAATGGGGTTTACTCCGACATGTAATAAATGGGCAAAATAGACAATTTTGCTTATCCATATCATCGAGCTCGGCGAATAATTTCTGCTGTACTTGTTAAATATATTAAACAAACTTTAAACTGGCGTTAATTCGCCACGCTGGGACCGTGTAATTTAAAGCCCAATTAGTTCGTTATTTAAAACAAACACAAACCTGCCAAAACAAATTTCGTAATTCAATAGTTTTAAATCAGAACGGCGGATTTGTATGCAAACTCTAGAAGCTAAAGCAATTAAATTATGACAAATAGGTTTTTACACTTTGTTGTGTTTTTAATTAATTTATTCTTTGATTTAAAAGGTGCATTTGAAGATCCCATGCGTCTCATTTTTATCAGTTTACCCTTACGGAAGAAACACTTGATTCAAGGCCCTTTTTATTTGAAGTTTCTTTTATAAATAATGGTCCAATTTGGTAAAAGGATCCTTAAGTATTTCAAAAACGTTATCTATAGCTGGACTATAAGTCCTATTGAGTCTTATTTAGGGCCCTTAAACAGATCGTTTTGTATTAGAGATACAAAAATATAATATACTATATTTTTATTTTTTAATCATAAGTGTAAATGGGTAAATCTCACAATTAATTATTTTTTACAATGTTTTAAAAGTCTAAAACCTATCCTCCGTGACTGTTAAAATAATTTATATAATTATAGATGCATGTGATTCCTGAAGGTCAGTTAGAATTTATATGCAAATGAGAGTGTTGCTGTTTTATAATTCGAAAGTTTAAATTCATTAATTTGCTATTTAAAAACCTATCCACCGTGAAGTGTAATATCTCAGTAAGTAGATTTTTTATAAATATTTTATGTATGTACAATTGTATTTTTAAATCAGTGAAACAACCAAAAATAAAAAATAATCATTTTCACTTGGGGGACATCTAAATATATTCACCCAAATGTAAATTTATAATGACATTTTAATTTACACGCGTTTCAGCTAACAATATAATTCACAAAAAATTAAATTCAAAGGGTATTACTATTTCATGTGAAATTAGAATTCATCCAAGTGTAGAATATCTTCATTTGAAATGAAATGAAAATTTAATTACAAATTTAACGTCAAAAACTGAAAGAGCATATGAAATAATCCTCTTTAAAATATTTGTCCGATTTCATTGAATTTTGTAGCTATATATAATGTATTATGGAATATTAAGCAAACTTTTAAACTTTGTCATCATTGATTACTGACAGTTGAACATTTGTTATGATTTTGTGGAACACTTAAAAAATAGTTACATGAGCATCAATCGACGTAAAAAGTGAAGGGTGTAATTTAATTTTTTTTAACTAATGCTTTATTGTCTTAAAACATCTTAATCAGTTAAAATTATTCTTTGATTTTCTAATAAAATATAAAAAAATGTTTAGGTACCTATTTCTAGTGCTTTAGTGCAGTAAATATAAAATTGAAGTGTTTACTGCAAGAATTGAGGCTGTTAATATTTTATAACGAAATGAGGAAAGGTAAATTTGCCAAATTGGAGTTTTATCAGGCATTTCCCTATTCTGTTTATTTATGTATCTCTTTTTTATATTTTATATCCTATTGAAAAGTACAGTTTATTCAGTATACTTATTTTCTTTTTCTACTTCTCCGTTAAAACGCTCATTATCGTACATGTTTCCATTATACTTTTTAAATTTTAAAATAGACATTAGACTATACATAGACTATATAAATATGGGTGAATATATTAAGATATGAAGATAGTTTCACGGAGGTTAGGATTTCGTATGTTTTTTGTATATTTGAAATAAGTTGACACCTTAATATTTAAAAAAAATTTCAGTTTTCAGGATCATTTATTACAACTAAAGATACTAAATAACATGTGGTCGGTATAACCTCATGAGAACGTATAAATCCGACAAACATTTTAATTACCTGGAAGTGCAACTTTTCTGGGAAATCGGTCTTAAAACCTACCCACAATGTGCACTATGTAGATAGTGCACTGCTGCAACTACATTGTAGCCATTAATACGTTCGGATGGACATGAATGCATTAGCCTGGGGGATGAAACGCGCTAATAATAAATAAGGGTTGGTACGCAACTTCTACAAATCGTTTCAAATAGTAAATTCACGAGAGTGCCAAGTCGTCAGTTGCTTTTTGTTTTGAATTGTGAGGTTATTAACCCCGTGAAAACTTTTGCAGTCATTTGTATGAAAAGTATTGAGCAACATATATTTTGCAAACCTTGGATTTTACTTTATTAGGGATAAAAATTTTAACATAAACTTTAAACCACTTTTTTACTGTGTAAATGGCAACTGGCTGAATCTTCTTTGAAGTCAGTATTTTGTAATCTTCAAAATACATTTTTTTAATCCAAAATTCAAAAGTTCTTTCATGTTAAACCTAATTTAATTAAGAGTTTATATAGTAATATTTGTAGGTATTGTTTTCTCTAAAATATGATGAAAAAGAAATTATCCTGGATAAAACTCGAGGCTGCCGGTCGTTAACAGATTTTTAGAATGTAGTAAACCCCATTTGGGGCTGGCCGTAAAATTCTGCAAAACTTTTAAGTTATGTCGGACCGTAAACTTTTTAACTTATAAAGCAGCGGGTAAAGTTTTGTGGGGTGACGACGCCAAAGTCAACAAAAAAAAACTATTAATTTGCGCTAATTATTGCTCGAAGCACAAAAGTAGTCGCTGTTACATTGTTGCCCGATAAAAGAACTTTTTGTTTAAGAAACACGGTACACTTTTTAATTTATTGTCGATCTTCTACAGTAAAATGCATTGTATGTGAAAGGTTATTTACACATAAACTAAAAAATGTATGGAAAACCCAGAAGTGTCAATCATTGGGGGGGGCGAGGGTCTCTAGGCCTGCTTGATATCGACTGGTCGGCTCCCGAACCTGGAATCGGCTAACGGCGGCTCCAATGGAGCCGCTCCATTTAAATGGGGACGGGTCTAGTAGGCAGCGTACGTAACAGTTGTACGTTCGAGTATGTAGTAGGTAGAATCGCACATAGGGGTAATTTAACCTACAAAGTTGGCCAAAATGATGCAGGTGTATGTTAAATATTTACACTAGGGGCTTGGTCGGTGGTTTTGGAATATATTTAGAATTTTTTTTTTTCGAATAATAAAGGTTTTTAGTCAATTAAACATAGTCGAATTGTAACCACTAACAATCGACTTGTGAACCAAAAATATAGATTGGCTTCATATATATATAATTATATATAAATATATATATATTTGAGGTTGAATTTTTTTTTGTCTTTTGGCCACACTTTTATACTTCACCTGTATGTGCGCCGCCTCCCGTAAACGCGATACATTCATAATGAGCCACCTCCAACTTGCGACGTTGTCACATCAACTGGGTGTAGATTTGTAATGCAAAAAACGGACTTTTATTTATGTAAACCACATTTTACAAGATTTACAGGAAATGTCGAATATCGAAGATTAAAAATTTATATATCTGATTAAATTACATTAGGTACACTTTTTCAATCTTAAAATATATTTTTTCGTAATGATAGTAGTGTTCCAAATCAATCTAACTTTACACTTAAATATACACTTAATTTGTGTTGGAAGAATGCACCAAGCTGTTTAGTTGTGGTTTATGATTATTAACTAAAGGTAAGTCAATTTCAAAGTATTATTACTCATCATGGTTTATAATGTCAAAATTTGCATTTTGTTTTGGTTCATAAGGTCGAAAATCGCGTTTTGTTTATTGTGCAGACAAATTTTAAAAAATGCAAGATTTTGTAAAATGGCGAATGCGTCGGGATTAAAATGTGGTAAAATTAAAAATAACATTTTTTTTAAATGGAAGCATTGTTAATAAACGATTTTCTGAAAACAAACAGTAAAATGACCAGTGTCCAATTACTGGTTGATAAAAATGTAAATTTCTATTATTGAGATATAGTCAATTCCATATTATATGTAAAATTGATTATATTTAAAAAACTGTTCTACTTTAATAACTTTTGACGACATTTTCGGATTCAGCGAATATTATTTCATAGGAATTGACAGCTAAATGTCCTGGATACAAATTGC
The DNA here is from genome assembly GCA_921294245.1 of Brassicogethes aeneus. Taxonomy (NCBI): domain Eukaryota; kingdom Metazoa; phylum Arthropoda; class Insecta; order Coleoptera; family Nitidulidae; genus Brassicogethes; species Brassicogethes aeneus. Next base: position 61,321,651 of record OV121135.1, read on the forward strand.
TGTTGACGAGAATTATTATCTATAGTGGCTGCTTTTTCGCTCATTTTTAGAAAGTAAGTAATATAGTGATTTCTTCGTCACAGAACATCTTGCAGAATAACAGTGATTTAAATACAGTGCATGATAGAGAACAAAAAACGAATGGCAACAAAACTAATAAATTCGGAAAATACTTTTAACATACAACCCGAAAAAATATTTGATATACAAAAATCATTCTGTTCCGGCCTAAACATTATAACAATCTAGAGGTACCACACTTAATAATATTTGCAACAAACTATTTCAGAAGTCAGACCAAGGAATTAGTAGTTACCTTCAGAATCCAGAAAAGGGATGAGGAATCCGAGGAAGAAATATATGAATTATATGATATTTACAAAAACGAAATAAAAAAAATTACCTAAAACAGAAACTTATCTTTAAAAAATATTTAATAGTTTATGTTATTTTATATAAAGTTGTTATGTCTATATAAAAGTTGTATGTCCAATAACTATAGTCCATGTGTCCAATTTCTATATAAAATGTCCAATTACTATACTTATTAGCATGTTTTTATAAAACTATTATTAAAATTTCAAATTCTTTTTATATATTTTTAAGAAAAAAATAAAATCTTTAAAACAACCGCATATATAAATTTTTAATAAAGTGTCCAATAACTACAATTAAATATAAGATGCAATATTTCATATTTTCACATTGGGGTTTTGTAGCAAACTTCAGCAACAGATAATGCAAGTACTTAAAAAGGGTTCTAATTAAACGGCAAATTTCAGGAGGAATCATTAAAATGCGTAAATTTTAATAAGTTTGATTTATTGTCTAAGGAAATTTCGCCGCCATGTTTTATCGATTTTCGCCAACTACGATAAGGAATACTTGGTTTTAAAATTATAGGATTTTTAATATGAAATTGAGATTTTTAATATAAAACTTGTGGATTGCATTACAATTTTTTTCTTTTAATATTTATTTCAGTGTGCTTTTTATTTAAGGGTTTTTAGTTTTTTATTGCAGTTTAAAAAGACAAAATATGAAAGCTTCTAGGTATTTAATATGTGGGTATTTTATTTTTTGTTAAAAGCTCGCAATACTTTATTTTCTTATATAAAAATTTAAAACAGCGTGTCTTGGTCGTTTGTCATTTAATTTTATTTGCGGAACATTCTTCGGCACTCGCCTGAATCGATAGTAGGAAAGACCCACAGATTTATACATGCTATATATCAACCTTATACTTCCATGTAAATTTCAACAAAAAAAAACTCGGCAGGCCATTAAAGGGATCTCCCGGAAAGCTTATTAGCTTTTGTTAAAAGTCTTTTTTCGAAATAACAAAGAATATATTTTAAGTATTCATGTAATGCATTAATATTAAATGCTTAGAAAACACAGCTCTTTATAAATCTCAGTTAATTGAATAAAATTATAAAGCAAATTGAAATATTAATATTATACAGATTTACCACAAAAAAGAAATAATGGGCCTCGGAATAGGATACTATCGATCTTTTGTAAAATAATATGCTGAACTCTGCCATTAAATGCTTTTACGATTTTTCGCACAATAAACTCACCATTAAGGCCTTTAATTTATTTTATTTTGCTAGCGCGTAAAGCATTAAAACCTCCATTAATATAAACAAAATTAAAAAATATATATTAAGGTCAACGTACCTACTGTATTATATTACAGTTAGAAATTTTAATGCCTTTAAATTTTAGATTGACCATAAAATAATGTAAAAATAAGAGTTCTATTAATAGTTACCTTAAAGTTAAATCATTAGATAACACTGTATACAATTATAACTATCTCAGTCGGTAATAATATAGAACTACTTTATTTTGGGTTCAATATAGGACAAAAAAGTTCGCACGTTACTTTGGTGGTAAGATTTTTGTTTTTTGCTAAGAGCAGGGCTGTGTTTAAATTACAATAATAAATATTCCTAAAAAGTGTACAGATCAGTGTGTGGTATAAATGTGTTCCTCATGATTTAAACATTGTCACTTTAATGCGTTTTAATTTTGATTCTGAAAACAAACAGTAAAATGGCCACTGTCCAATTACTGGTTGGTAAAAAATGTAAATTTCTATTATTGGACATAATATGTCCAATATCATACTCTATTTATATCCCGGACATTTACCAGCAAATTCTTATGTAAAATTGTCCCCTGAATCCGAAAAGACTGTCAAAAACTATAAAAGTTAAGCAGTTTTTGAGATATAGTCAATTCCATATTATATGTAAAATTGATTATATTTCAAAAACTGTTCTACTTTTATAACTTTTGACGACATTTTCGGATTCAGCGAATATTATTTTATAGGAATTGACTGCTAAATGTCCTGGATACAAATTGCTGTTGACGAGAATTATTAGTGGCTGCTTTTTCGCTTTGACATTTTTGACTAATTAATTTTTAGAGAGTAAGTAATATAGTGATTTCTTCGTCACAGGACATCTTGCAGAATAACAGTTATTTAAATAGATAACATAAAAAACTAATGGCAACAAAATTAATAAATTCGGAAAACACTTACCACCCGAAAAAATATTAGATATATAGTATAAATCATCCTGTTTCGGCCTAAACATTATAAATGCTTCACAAACTAGAGATACCACACTTAATGATATTTGCAACAAACTATTTCAGAAGTCAGACCAAGGAATTAGTAGTTACCTTCAGAATCCAGAAAATGGATGAGGAATCCGAGAAAGAAATATATGAATTATATGATATTTACAAAAACGAAATAAAAAAAATTACCTAAAACAGCAATTTATCTTTAAAAAATATTTATTGTTGTTATGTTTATATAAAAATTGTATGTCCAATAACTATGGTCCATGTATCCAATTACTATATAAAATGTCCAATTACTATGCAAAAATTTAAATTTTATTTTAGCGGGACCTGGCCATTTTTATAGGTAAAAGGCTTTAACTAATTAGCAACAAAGTTGCAAGATTAGTGTAAAACGACGAGCGGGGGAACGGGGGAACGGGGGGGGGTAGGCGAAGAGAAGAGTAAGCAAGGAGAAGAAAAAACCACTTTGAGTCTGCGAAAGCAGTTTTAGTTATTTGAGAAGTCTTCTGCTTGCCTCTGGTTGTTTGTCAAGTCGCCCGACTCTTTGAATCAATAACTGAAAGGCCTCCTTGAATTTATTTTGTATAAATATCGTTGATTTATGTTTTTAAGTTGTACTTTTCTCTGGGGGATTTCTGAATGTTTTGACATGTGGACAGATAGCTAGCGAGTGTTTAATTAAATGAGTTTCTAGAAAAGTTTAATCCATGAAAAATATTAAGTATTTATATATTTTAAAGGTGAGAGTAGAAAAAATACTTATATTTAAAAAAAAATAAAAAAAACATTAAAATTGAAGGATGGTGAAGGGTGTTCTGCCACAAAATAAATAAATTCAATTTAAAAAGATTTAGATTTCATTATAGATGGCTTCGCAATAGTCTTTTCTCTTTTGCTTTGAATTTCGTTTTATATCAGCAACTATATTTGTCGTAAATAAGAGAATATCTAAAAATGAGAATCAAAACAGCTATGTATATATATATACAGTATGTGCAATGTTCTATATATCCCTAGGGATTCTATCCATAAAATCTGTTTTATATATTATAATACAAATATGTTTTCTTTTTTTTTACATACATACATTTAAGAAATATATTTTAAAAAATTCTAATCACAAGCCTTTTTTAATTAACATTTTTATCACACTTACAACACTATACTTTCAGCAATTTTAATGACAATGTCCTAATTCCAAAGTTTTTAAATTTAAAAACAATTCCTTAAGTTTAAAAGGAGTTTTAAAGCAGGAATTTAATATGAATAAAATGGAGCAAATCCTGAATATCAAATAAATCAGAAGGACTTTTCTTAAGTGACTTTAAAAGTATTTTGAAAAATGTTTTAAACCAACCCAAACTTGAATTTAATAACTGTTTAATGAATTAAACGATAATTTATTAAAGGTTAAACTCAGAATTACTGAAAAATTCTCATTTATATTTTAATTCGGACAATTTCAATTTTCTACATCGGGTCGGACTCGGCACGAAACTTTTTAATTCGCAACTCGAGTCTTTTAGAGGTGTCTTAATAATGAAATTTTAAATTAGTCATTGCTGCCACGCTAACTTTCAAACGAATGAAATAATGAAACAAGAAATTTTAAGGAAAAGGATATCACTTAAAGTTAATCCAATTTTCATCATGGCGGTATTTTTTTGTTAACTTTTAACATTTCTACAACGAAAGAATGTTATAATACTTATTGTAGTAGTGAAAAAAATCAAAGGATAAAATATTTTCTTAGCACAATTATTGTTAAGTTTGATTAAAATAATAATGGACACTGGTAATGGTGAAAATTACGTCAAAAATGTTTGTTGAACGTTAACTTTTCTAGATACTCATTTAATTAAACACTAACACCCTTTTATAAATTGTGGTAGATAACATTTTTTATTTAATTTAAAACAATAATTACAAAAACAAATTAATTTTCGTTGCAAATAATTTATACATGGTTTAATATTATGCATATACATAATTTTTTTGTATAAAATTAATTTAAACATTTAATGTTTTAATTAGTTATAAATAAATTTTAATTAATATTAACAATTGGTGTGTGAAACCAATAAACATTTTGCTTTTATTTTATTTATTTTGACAGTCCCTTGCATGCAACTAATTTTAAAGAACTGAAATACCTACATTATTTCTGTTAAATATAAAATGTTCTATTGGATACCTACAGTGTGACCCATTTTGTACAAAATACAAGGCCTACTATGTCAGTTTTTAAGAATAAATTTTTAAGAATTCTTATTAGCGATTTTTTAAAAAAAAAATCTAAGCACGGCACTGGATTCAACACCCCTCAAAACGACCCTATACTAAATTTTTTTGAAAAATTTTAAGTAGAAAAATGCACAATAATAACTACAAGTCAACAATACATTTAAATCACAGATTATACATCATTTTTAAATAAATAGGTAAATAGTTTTTCACAAAAGAGATTAAGGCAGAAGTCTTACTCGACAAATTTTGTTCAATTGCACAGCTAAATCGCGCACGTTATTTGTGTTTTACGTTGCAAGGAAAAAATTAAAAAACTTTTTTAGTACTCGATTTCGATTGATTATTCCTTATATCATTGATTAAGAAACTCAACGCTTAAATGCTTATATAGTTACGTTAGTGTGTGTATTTTATCTAAGGGATCATGGTGAATTATTGTGCTTTTAATTGTAAATAAAATTCAAGAACTAAATCGTTGCATTTTCATGTTTTGCCAAAGGATCCCATTCGGTAGGTACATTTGTTGGTGCAGAATTAACTAATGATAACTTTAACTAATATAATTTATATTTAAGTTTGGACATTTTTAAGAAATTAGTAAAAAATAATTTTTGCACAAACATAACCTTAAAATCAACCATTTTTATGTTTGAGTTCTATAAAAAACGCCGACAACTGCATTTTAAACAACAAAATATACCTACCTACGAATTCATGGCAACATAATATAATGGTATTTTACCGTTGAGTGGAGACTTTCTTAATCAACGCTTTTAATAATGCTAAATGCTGTTTAAATTTTGACGACTTTATGTTTGACGATTTTTACTGAATTGAAATGTTTACACTTTTCACGTTAATCACTACTACGATAAAATGTGTAGGTACAATTTATATTTCATTCAGATTAACACTGTTAATTGGAAAACCGGTAAAAACTCAACCCAGGATTTCCTCTCGAAATACAGTCAACAACACAACAAATCGAGCCACGGTTTTTTTCGATATTTTTTTTTTGTATGATACTTCTTTATCGTATTACTTTAAGTTTAATTTTATTTCAATGTTTTTTTTTAATTTTTGCAAAAATTGATAGGAAATAATATTGTTTAATACAAAAGTGTCTTTCAATATATGATAGAATATATGATAGAATTTTATAAATATAAACCTAAAATTTTTAGTTAGGAAAATTTTAAACCTTTTAGTTAGTCTAATTTACCCTGGTTTTTCTTAGGTGATTTGTTGAAAAATGTTAAAGAATTTACAAGGAATATTTTAAACAATGTTTTAAGATTCCAAAAACTTGCAAACATAATAAAAAAAGTTATAGGCTATTTATAATTTTAACGAAAAATATTAATAAATCGGAAACTATTTACTTTAGGTATAGGACATGGTATAGTAATTTTCCATGGAATTTTGTACGGTTAAACCAGAAGTAAGGTTAGAACTGTCTGACAAATGTCGAATTTTATGACTTGAATGTTATTGACAAATTTAAATTTTTAATCCCGGCGCATCCGCCATAATTGCAAAACGTCGTTTATTATTAACCAGAGTTGGGAGTACTGAGTATTTTTTTTAATGGATTATGCTATCATTACTAATTATTACTTGATTTTATAATTGTAATGAGAGAAAAATATTGAGTACTTTTTATTTTTACTTTACCAATTTGATAATTACAATTTTTTTTTATTTTGTAATTATAATCAGAGAAAATATCAAGTACTTTTTATTTTAACTTAAAATGTTTACTGATTCTAAATATTTTTTTATTTTATAATTAAAAAATAATAAAGAATAGAATACATTGTATTTTTTTTTTTTTAATTGATTAGAATGGTGAATAAGGATACTTCCGTGCTTGTTTATGTTTTTATTGCGACTAGTTTCGATCTATATTAGATCATCTTCAGGCAAACTACAAAAATATGTAAAATTATTATAAGGTTATGTTTACATGATAATGATAAAATTAATAGTTTAAAGTAACAATACAATGGTTGATAACAAATATTAAATACTTACATGTCAATAATTAAAATAGTTTTAGATTCTGATTAAAATTATTTACAATATACAATGACTTGAAGGACGATGTATTCTTGGTACTTGTATTTTCATTTATATTTTAAGTACAATCAATTTTTTACTTTGACTTTAAACTTTTTGCATTACGAAGTACTAAAAAATATTATTTATTCAAATTAATAAGTACAATTATTTTTGTATTTTTACTTTAAATCAATTTAGAGTAAAAAATACAATGTATTGATAATTTTTATTTTCTCCATTCTCAAGTAACTTAAATATTCTAATGGCAATACTTTTTAAGTACAAATCTCGCAACTCTGTTTTTAACAGCGCTGGTAGCAGGTATGTATAGCAATTATTTTACGGGGCTTGTATTCGTACCGTGGCGTACTACGACGTAATCCGTCAAAATCGCATGCCTACTACGAGATTGTGACGTTTCAAATGAATCGACGTGCGAAAATTGCCGCGAACAGCCGGCGACCAATCGGCGGGCGTCGCGACGCCGGCGCGCGCCTGCTCCCGCCACCGATGACGTCACCGGGGTGCGATCAATAACGAGGCGAGCAAAATCGAGACGGCGTTTAGGTGTTCGTTGATTTAGTTAATGTGTGATAAAAATGGCAAGGGCTGCTTTTTTTCCAGAAAGGTAAATTAACTGCATGCTTATTTCCACTGATGCATTTGATGCGTGTGTTGTGTTTGAATTTCGCGCCCTCATTATCCAAGAATTCGCGCTCAAAATGCCGGACCAAGAGCCTCAGTTATAGCGACCTTATTTATTAGGTCACAGTTCTGCCAAAATCATTTTTGAATGTATAAAACGTCTTGGTCAATATAATATAGTGGAAAATTTTGACTTAACCTTAAATTTTGTAAGAGGAACTTTTTAAATATTTAAACTTAACCTACATTCAAATTTGTAGCTGCCTTAAGTTAAAAATATATTTTTTTAAATTATTGTTATTTATTTATAGTAATTTTATTTATTTAAAAAAAATTGCACAAATCCATATTTTCCTACAAATTATAGTAAAATTAATTTATGTATGTAATTTATATCATAACCTTAAATTTAATTTATCTTCTTTCACATTACACTCTGTCACTTTATGGCGTTTTAGTCACGGGCAAGTTAGCTTTATCATAAATTGTAAAAAAGTTAGGTTAAATCCGCGTGACAGTTGTCAGATGTCAAATGTATAACAAACAAAATTGGCTTGAATTTTTTTTTGTGTTCGTATAGTATGCAACTCGTTTATAAACTTTTCTAGACAATCATTTTTATTAAACGCTTCGCTCATTTTTATTAAACGCTTCGCTCGTACCTAGTTAACAACAGGCTTTTAGTCACGGGCTGAAGTTAGTTTTAAGTTAGTTGACAGTTGTCAAATGTCATACAATCGTTAAAATATAGTGCCTTTCTTGTAAAATAATACTAAATGTGAAAATTATTTTATTATCTCAATACAAAATTACAAAAAAATTAAATTGTTTCTCAACGCCAATATTTGAAAAGTTTATATGAACATTGTACTGACCTTTTAATTTCGCCGGCAGTAAACTATAACTTAAATTCGGGCACGGACTACTGTAAAGTCCTCATAAAACATTTCCTTTACTTTCACTGTGAAAAACTGTCAATTTTCAAGATACATTTCGATTTATAACCTTTATAATTGTGTTTATAAAATGTAAAAATGTGACATTTGACAGTTTCCCCTGTTGTTTCATAGATAGCGCTCTATACAAATTTTTGATTTAAATCATTTTAAGATAATAATAAGTATTTGTCGTAGAAAAAGTATAGTATGCAACTCGTTTATAAACTTTTCCATACACTCATGCACTCATTTACTTAAGCATTAACTAATTTAATTCGTGTATAAAATGGCGTTTATCAAACTTGATACATAATATACTATTATCTATTTTGCGTCCATAATGACTTCATTATAACACGGCTTTCGGTGCTGTAATGAGATACTTTATCCCACCCAAAATTTTGATTTTATAGGTTGGCTATACTTTAAACAGAATAATATTTTGCATATTGGTTATAATATTGTAAATAAGTAAGTAAAGGACGGCATGGCGAATCGATTTTGACATTAACTGTCAAACCAATGACTGTGATACCAACTATCTAAAGTAAAATTCGACCAAATTAAATTTAAGGTATAAAATTATTTTTTTTATAGAATTTTTGCAAAATAAATAAAATAGCATAAAGAACTCATGTCATAAGACCGTTTTTCGCGTCCTATGACATTAGTTCTTTAATATACTATTTTAAACTATAAAACTGATTGTATGAATATAATTGTTTATTAAAACTTATTTTGCAGCAATATTGTATTACAACATTTTTATATAAATTACTTTTTAATACATACTTAGAGCATCCTTTTAAAAAAAATTGAAAAAATCTTACGTATACCAATTATTTTTGTCGCTTTGATATTAAAGAACATTTGCTTTGAACTTTAAAAAGTAAAAACCATCAGGCTAAAATCTTTGTCTCTTGGGCAGTAACCGGCATCATTAAATTTGAAAAATATTCCTTCTTTTTTACAAAAAGAAGTTTGTCTAACTATACGCCTTTCTTCTGGGATATCAAATAATTGATAAAGTTAGTATTTTAATGATTTATTGGAACCATTATCCAATATTAAAACTAAACTGAAAAGTTTAAATATAATTTTTCTTTTTCTATAAAAAAAACTTTGTTTGAGTTAACCGTAATGCTAAGTGACCTAAGCTGTGTATAAAACTAAAACTTAGTTTTTGTTGAAAAACTTTAAAAATGTTTGGAACTTCCGATGTAATGTATACTTCTTAAAATTGCTTTTACTGCGCTGTCCGAAAAAGAAAATATTTATAAAAATTTATTTTATTAACGTGTACCTACTATTTTTATTATTAACTTTACTGTGCTATTAATCCCGGCGCATTCGCCATTTTTGCAAATTAAATTAAAATCCTTATTCATAATAGTATTTTTTCGGGGTTGAGGCTTTAAAATAAAATAAATGTGCCATTCTTCTTTCATGGCATTGTGAAGACTCATGTTGATGTTTTGAGGGTATTAAAGTAGAACTGGTCGGCTTAATTGTACATATAAAAGGTTTTTTGTTGATGGATGATGGTTGGGGTTACAGCGAAATCTGCTCCGACGGATTACAAAATAAATCCCATGGCATTGTGCAAACCATTCGTGCTCATCTATCAATCCGCTTAGCTGATAGTTGAAAACTTATTTTTTAAACTGAAAGAGCATTTTATACAGTATAATTGTATATTTTTAAATTATTAATTCCTTCTAAAAATTCTAGACATATTTTATGTACAATGTCCTATACCTATCTTCAACTGTTTCGGAAATAATAAAAAATTAACATTAAAGAAGAATCCATCATAAACTGACATTGGCCATTAAAATTGCAATAAACATTACATTCAAACTATCCTTAAAGAATTAATTATTTTTTTTACTTCCCAAAACACAATATCAACTTCATTGCGTGTTAGTAATTATGCAAATGTACGTGACAAGTTAATTATTGTTAAAACAAGAACAATCTGTTAACATCTGACATTTGACATACATAAAATATTTATATAAAAATCTACTTACTGAGATATTACACTTCACGGTGGATAGGTTTTTAAGTAGCAAATTAATTAACTTAAACTTTTGAATTATAAAACAGCAACACTCTTATCTGCATATAAATTCTAACTGACCTTCAGGAATCACATGCATCTATAATTTCGTAAACAGAGGTTTTTGCCTATTTAAAATGATTAAAGCGCCATCCGTTGCATAAAATTTAAACCAAAAACAGGTTCACGGAGGATAGAATCAATTTTTGTAACACCTACATAAATGGTTATAAAAATTATTTCTTTTGATTTTTAATAATATTTTATATTTGATTCGATTGCTTTAAATGTGTTTAATTTACTTAGTGAACTGATATTTTTAGTATGCTTCTACTACCTAAGATATTTGAAAACATATAGGTTCACCTAGAAAGAGCAACAGTAACGGAGGATAGGTTTGAGACATTAAACATTGTAAAAATCTGGAACCTGAGCTGTAATATCTACTTAATTATGAAAGATCAAAACGCAATAAAAGTGTAGGTCAAACTCATTTATTTTTATTAAATATCATGGGGTAACACCATTATTTCGTGAGATTCACCCTTATGCACCTGTCAAAGTATAGTCCCTTTAAATCGACACTCGAATAAAGTTATTTGCCGGAAAATTATGAATTATTTACTTTTAATTTACTATTCAGTTGATTAAAGTTTCGAATAGGGTACGCGATGTTCTCGTTAAAATGAAATTCGTTTAATGAAGTTTATTTTATATCCAACGGCATAATTTAAATCCTGATGCTGTTTCGCTTTATTTGCCTCTTTTAATTATAACGAAATGGCGTTTGTTAATTTTTATCGACATAACACATTTTTATTTTTATATGCTGTTATTATTCTACTGTGTATCAAACTGTTTTGGTCGATATAATATATAATAATATAAAGTATTTAGTCAGAAATTGTTGCCATATCACATAAATCCCAGAACAGCACTTATTTAATTTGGCTATGTAGACAGTCTAGGTAACTCGAAAAAACACTAAGCAGGTAGTCGAGTAGTCGGCGCTCGTAGATCTGGGTGGCAAGTGTCTACGTGTGTAAGGCATTCAAGTCGTTGAAAGAGGTTTTCCCGACCTCCCGCTGTCTACATTTACCAAACAAAGTGGGCTTTTACTTTACGCCAAACAACCTTGACAACAAATTTGTCACGTCGAAGAAATTAATTTGGAGCTGAAGTTAATAAAGATTAATATGATTAATACACTGTTATACAAATCAAATTTGTTAACATGAGTTTGTACCTAGTTTGTTAATTTTATTTTGTAATTTTTTTTGTGGAAACCCAGTTGGTAATATAGCATTAAAATTTATTATTCTAACTATATTAATTATGAAGATTTACAATTTTTAAAAAAAAATTTCAAACATACAGGGTGATTCAAAACTCGAGGCGAAAAATTAAGAAATGTATACAGTTTTATATTCTTGATAAAAAATGTAAAATAACATTTTTGGAGATATGGCTTTGTTTCCGAAATATTAGACTTTAAAGTTTCTGTATGCGACCAATTTAATTTCATAAATTACAGTAAGCCTAGAAATAAGTGAGTTTACTGTCACCTGGTGACAGTCAACAAAAATTGTTTACAAATTTAAAAATTGCTTTGTTGGATTAGTTGTTTTGTTAATCATGCAGTTTTCTAACGAAGAATACAGTCCGTTCAAGCTAAGTTGAGCTCTGTGGTGGGGGATTAAATTAAATATCGAATCGTCGCGAGATTTCGGTAACAAGAAGATGATTTATCCAGAGACATTTATCCTTGTCTCTGATTTATCAGTGCCGCGGCTTGACGTTTGTTCGTACAGAGCGGCTACCGAAATAGACATGTATTTAATTGTGCCAGAACATAGAGATGATGGACGGGGAGACATTAATTAGACCGCTTAACTTAGCCTGAACAGACAGTATACATGCCGTAATGAACAAGTATGGTCTTTAGAAAATCCTCACGCAGTTTTTAACAAATGTTCTCTATTAATGTATGGGGCGGAGTCTTTAACGGACAATTACTTCCGATTCAAGTCCTTCCAAATCGTTTGAATGCATATGCGTACTTGCAATTTTTAGAAAACAATCTCACAAATTTGCTGGAAGATTTTCCTGTGGATTTGGTATACAATCGTATGTGGTATCAGCACGACGGAGCACCACCGCCTGTTGGACGAAATGTTGTCGCCTGGTTAAACCAAACTTTTAATGGTAGATGGATTGGTCGGTGTGGTCAGGTGCTATGGCCTGCGAGATCACCTGACTTGAACCCTTTGGACTATTTTGTATGGGGCCATTTAAAATAACTTACGCAGTGGAAATTAATAACCAAGAACAATGCAACATGCAATTAGTGTACGATTCCCTTATTTTGCGTTGCCAAGCCTGTATTGGTGGTAATGGTGGTATTTTTGAACATTTGATTTAATTTTTTTTTATATTTTTATATTATGTAATAAAGTTAAAAATTTATCACATGCAAATACTTTGAAGTCTAATATCTCGGAAACAAAGCCCTATCTCCAAAAATTTTATTTTACATTTTTTATCAAGAATATAAAACTGTATAAATTTCTTAATTTTTCGCCTCGAGTTTTGAATCACCCTGTATATTGGCAGTGAACCCAGGCATTTTTATTTTAATAACCAGACATTTATTGCCATCGTTATACATAATTTGAGTAGTTAAATAAAAATTATTGCGCTACCGCATAGCATAGCATAGCACTATAAATTTTTAATGAACGAAGAAGGCAATCCGCTGCTTTTCGTTCAATAAAAATTTTACACTGGTTTACAGAAAAAATGTACATTCGATGCCAATAAACAAAATTTTAAGCTTTTTACATTAAATGATCCAAATGACTTCCATTATTTTGTATTCTCCAATTCCCTTTAAACATTTTTTTCTACTCCCACCTTTAAAACGCCCTTTATCGTACATGATTCCATGACACTAAGTGACCTTTTAAATACACATTGACAAGTTGTGGCTTTATGGCGCTTTAGTCACGGGCTGAAGTTAGCAACAGGTTTTTAGTCACGGGCTGAAGTTAGTTTTAAGTTAGTTGACAGTCAAATGTTATACAATCGTTAAAATAAAGTGCCTTTCTTGTAAAATAGTACTAAATGTGAAAATTATTTTATTATCTCAATACAAAAATACAAAAGTATTAAATAGTTTCTCAACGCCAATATTTGAAAAGTTTATATGAACATTGTACTGACCTTTTCATTTCGCCGGCAGTAAACTATAACTTAAATTCGGGCACGGACTCCACTGTAAAGTCCTCATAAAACATTTTCTTTACTTTCACTGTGAAAAACTGTCAATTTTCAAGAAATACATTTCGATTTATAACCTTTATAATATGTGTTTATAAAATATAAAAATGTGACATTTGATGGTGACACACAGATTCCCCTATTGTTTCATAGATGGCGCTCTATAATTTTTTTTGATATAAATCATTTTAAGATAATAATAAGTATTTGTCGTAGAAAAAGTATAGTATGCACCTCGTTTATCAAACTTGATACATAATATACTATAAAATGTATTGGTCCTCTTATACCAATTCACTGTTCTGGATAATTGCTTTTTGATTTTCTAGTTCATTTATTATTAGTGGCTGTATTGTTTCATGTAACATATCAAAATAAATTTGAGCATTCAAATTTTTGCAAATAAATACAATCTCCCAAAATTCATGCAAAGGCATTTTCAGGATATTGGGTATAATTTCCTCTGATGACATGAGGATTTTCTCCAATAACGACAATGTTGTTTGTTAACATTTCCATTTAGATAGATAGATAAAAAGATTTTTTTTTAAAAACAGTGGTTATGTGCGTATTTTTTTAAATACCGCTGGATTTTTCTTTGTTTGTTATTTCGAACGAAGTATTTACACAAAAGCCTTTGAATTCGATGTTTAGTTTGTTGTGTGGCTGAAATTTGTAGATTGTTCATTTCAGTTTCAAGCTTTTGCCTATTTCCCTTTAAATTAATCTATGTGTACTCTTACAAGACTTTAAGCAAATAATAGCTAGTAAAAGAGAATGTTTATATATATTTTTGGATCTTTATTTAATAATAATTTCACTGTAATATTGGTAGGCAGTGGACTGTATGAATGTGAGAAATAGGGGTTGGTGGTGTTAGCTAAAAAAGTCCTACCTCCCTACACGCAGGGCCCTGGTTCTGGCAGTTAAGCTATTAGCGATGGTTTCAAGCGGGTGCGATGCACAAAGCGGGATAAAGCGGTCAAATAGTTAATATAATAAATAATATTAAACATTTCGCAAAGACAAAACAAATATTGAAGTAAAAAAAGATATTTAAATTAATTTTTTTGAAGTTAACAAAACTCTTATCAATTTAAAAAAAAATAGAGCAAAACATGGTAACATAACGTTTGCATTGGCGTATATTCAAGAAGATAGAGATCGGTCATTTGTCAGGGGTTGGAAAATAAGCCAATAGGAAAACTCGCACGAACACAAGGCTATTAGTCGAGCTTCTGCAGTAGTATCTCTTCGAACAAACATTCATAATACGGTGTCGCTCGATGATTTCCCATTTCCCATTCCATCTATTGTCACTGTTTTGCCACCAAGGCCTACTTCCTCTATTCTGCAGTTCGCAACTGAAATGAACAATCCACAATTTTCAGCTAGTAGCTTTTGTGGGAATGCTTCTTTTAAAATAACCGTCATCAATATTTTTTAAGCCCCTCTAATCACACAGTGATATAGTATATTGTATTTTATGGGTAAATATTTTATGTTGACAAATAGTTTTAAATAGTTTCTGTTTGACACGTGTACTTTTTCAACCAAATAATTTGTAAAACATTAACAAAATAATCTGTAACCTTAGAAATTAAAAAAATGCTTACGAAATTCCATATTACCTTTACAAATCAACAAAGGTAGAGAAAGAAAAAAAATTATATTAATATTAATAAAGTAATTGCTGGCCTTATAATTTACTTGTTTGTGTCATGATAATCAAGTAATTGTTTGTTAAGGCATACTTAGTGAATTAAGACAAATTGCTGTTAAATAAATTTAAAATGAACCCGGTAGCGTGCCAGTGTTTCTTTTTATATAAATTACACTGCAATCAAATTGAGTGTCTTGCATTTATTTACAAGGACTGAGATTAAAATCTGTTTAAAAATGCCAACTTTTAATTAAGAAATTTCAATTATCTATAATTACCTAACGCCCTGTACACAAACTTAATTTTGTCATTTAAATTCAACACCCAAATAAAGTTATTACAAAATTTCGTTAAAATATTTCCATCACAAATTTAAATAAAATTACGTTTGCTATTGTTACAGTGTGTAAATGGCAAAAGTATAAACTAATTTCCCGACATACTATTGAATTAGTTGACATGCTGACAGAATATAAATTACTCGCCATCCCATAACATTATTTTATTCATAAAGTAAAAAATAAATTTTAAATAAAATAAATATTAACTTATATTATATAAAGAATCCAAATAACAATAATCCACTTATTTTTGTGAAAACTAATTCTCGCTCAAGGTTTTTTTTAGTGTAATGAGCAAGTAGCATTTTAATGTAATGGGAACTTAAATTATGACAACCCTAATCTATAAATTTTTTCCTAAAATGCAGGCTTTATGTTGCAAATGTCACATAAGTTACCGGTCACCAACTGCAATATCCTAACATTGATGAATATTTTAACAAAATGGCTGTTGAAACAACTAATGTTAGTGCTTGATTAACTGAAAATAGACTTAATTAAGATTGACGAAAAATTCTTTTATCCGAAATCGGCAGTAAAGTAGAACTTTACTGCCGATTTATTTTAATTTACGATTCTTGACTACTTTACTGCCGATTTCGGATAAAATAATTTTTTGTCAATCTTAAGTCTATTTTTAGTTAATCAAGCAATAACATTAGTTGTTTGAACGGCCATTTTGTTGAAATATTCATCGATGTTAGGATATTGCAGTTGGTGACCGGTAACTTATGTGACATTTGCAACATAAAGCCTGCATTTTAGGAAAAAATTAATAGATTAGGGTTGTCATAATTTAAGTTCCCATTACCTTGAAATGCTACATGCTTATTACACTAAAAAAAACCTTGAGCGAGAATTAGTTTTCACAAAAATAAGTGGATACAGCATCGGAACAAGTTATATGAGAATTGACCTAAAATAAATTAAATTTATTATTTTTTAATTAAATATTTAATTAAATTTAAAATCAAGTTGTTTTCTTCAGTTTTATATAGCTTTAAACGGCTAAAATAAGAAAGAAATATGACATGGCAATTTATCTTTATTTTTATCATTTATTACCAAAGGGTAGATAAATCCAAGATAAGAATGTTTTGAGCTTTTAAGTCCAGTTTATTTATAGATACGGATAGAATTTAATGTAGGGTTTAATTTATATTGAGATGTAGCCCAAGTTTTATTTTTGGTTGTTTGACTGTTAGTCTGGAATGGGGTTTTTAGGAAGCCACCAGGTCTAGTAATTACATAACATAAGTGGTTCTGCACTAATGCAAGAATTTTAAGAAATCATACATTTTGAATATTAGAGCTTCACGGAGGTTAGGATTTCGTATATATTTTTTAAAACATCCCTTTGTATATTTGAAATAAGTTATTCTTTTGACACCTTAAAATATAATATAATAATTTTTAAATAGCAAATTAATGAACTTAAACTTTCGAATTATAAATAGCAACACTCTCATCTGCATATAAATTCTAACTGACCTTCAGGAATCACATGCATCTATAAAGTCTTAAACAGAGGTTTTTGCTTATTTAAAATGATTAAAGCGCCATCCGTTGCATAAAATTTAAAGCACAAACAGATTCACGGAGGATAGAATCCATTTTTGTAACACCTACATAAATGGTTATAAAAATTATTTTAACTTTTAATAATATTTTATATTTGATTTGATTGCTTTGAATGTGTTTAATTTACTTAATGAACTAAACAGTCACGGAGGATAGGTTTTAGACTTTTAAAACATTGTAAAAAATAATGAATTGCGGTTAAAAATCTGGAACCTGAGCTGTAATATCTACTTACTTAATTATGAAAGATCAAAACACAGTAAAAGTGTAGGTCAAACTCATTTAGTTTTATTAAATTCGTGAGATTCACCCATATATCAAATGTTACAATAAATTCTACTCAGGACAGGTTTTAGATTATTTAGTAAATAATGGGCTATTAAAATAAGTAGTTTCAACGGGAGAAATATCTTTTACTAGGAAATCGTTTATTGTCGCACTAAATGACGTATTTTTGTTGTTACAGGATAATGGACGGGAGGCTTTGGATCTCACAGCATCTCCGTTGCGAGCACCCACAGCTCCAAATAATAGAACACAGCACCCACCGCCAATGGTCATACAGGGGGACTTCAGAAAGGTAACTAAAACGATAATAAAATTTAGTCCGATTGCGACATCTTAATTTTAGTTATTGTTAACTTGTAAACGGTTAAGTATACAGAAAAAAGTAATTTACATTTTTTGTAGAAAATTTAGTCTACTACAAAAAAGGTTATATAAGTAGATTCTCTAAAATGGATATTTTAAGAGATATATGAATTTCCACTTTATTTGGTGTTATTGTCAAAAATGGCGAATGCGCCGGGATTAATAATAGATAAAATAGCATTTATTCTGCCGAATTGGCTATTAAAATTTTACCGAAACGAACAAAATAAACAATTTATATAAAGTCTGCTTTACGTTGTACATTTAATAAACTGTCATAGATAACGTATTGATAAATATAGCATGTCGGCGACATTAAAAAGCAATAAAATACTGCTACTGATCCGGTCTCTGTAACTCAATTTTACGTAATACGCTTTTAATTGGAAAATAAATTGAATGTGGGGGATTATTTTTGGGCCATTGTGTTTTTCATGCAAAACAAATTTGGGTTGTTTTGTTTCATAACACAAACAAAATTTAGTTATAAAGATGTTAATTATGCGGGTACTTTCAAGAATGTTCTTTTTCTTTTAATGGTGGTTGGTAATTTAAAAGACTGTTCTTGTTCTGGCTTCGTTGGAGGTGTTAATAAAAATCGTCAATTACAGAGTGTCGGCAAAGTAGGGGCCATCAATACCCTTAATGGGCTTCGGTAATTAATTACTTTCCACGGTCCCAAATACCGTAAATGGATTGGATACTGTTAACAAAAGATTTAAACCTAAATTTTAAGTAAAAATAAAATAAAATAAGTAAATTCATCATAAATTAAAAAGGAAAGCAATTGGTAATTATATTTTAAATTAAAACAAAGGAATGCCTTAAAAAGAAATCGCTTGTTAGATTGTAAAAGATTTTTTGTCTAAACAAAGGATTTTTCTCGTAGGTAATATTCTTTTGATAAGAAATACCCTTTAGGGAATTTAACGTTTTGATGGATCCAATTTTCTACTTCTTCTTGATGATTTAAACGGTTTTATCCTCAAGATTTTACTTAGTGCTTCAAATGACCATGTTTTTTATTGCCCATAAAAATGTCAAAATAAAAATGCTTTTTAACGTGGTTTTTGCTTGAACTAAATATATTTAAAAACCAAGAAGCTACAGAGTTATTTTATTTAATAGGTATTCTCTTAAAACGAAATAGTCAAAAATTACTAATTGTCATAGCAAAAAGCAGCCACTAATAATTCCAGTCAACATCAATTTGTATCTAGGACATTTAGCAGTCAATTTATATGTAAAATTGTCCTCTAAAACCGACTATTTCCCTCGTCTTAATTTCCACCAATCACAAACGCGCAATTTTGAATTAAAAATGGTTTCTAGGTGAAAAAACTGTGTGACAGCACCTGTCAGCAGTTTATTCGAGTTTACCCGCGGCAAAACTTGACAGCTGTTGTCACCAAAAATTGCAATTTATATTTTAATTGTTAACTGTTACTCATGAAATAGTCTTGTCAAATACCATTCGGGCATCTAATTTTTCCTGTGAAAAAAATCGAAAAAACACAATGCTAAGTAATATTTTTTAACAAAATGCATTCGTGCAGGTGCAAAAATCCTCCTCTTCGACTCGGATTTTTGTTGCCACCAGCACTCATGCTTTTTGTTAAAATATTACTTAGCAACGTGTTTTTTCGATTCTTTTCGGAAAAATTAAATGCCCTTATGATATTACTTACGAAAATATCGTCAAAAAGGGAATTTTCCAAAATTTGGTTTAATAGATTGTTTATAATAAAATTAAGAATACGATTATTTTATAAAATCTTTCTTAACATTTAACAGGCAAGAATAAGATCTGCTTGTTTAAAGAAAGATTAAAATATATAGTTTAATGTTAATTTATATTTCAGGTGTCTGGAATCAGCAGTGAAATATTCAAACAGATAGAAACAGTAGAAAATGACCACGACGCTTCCACAGCTGCGGCGCTGGAGGTGAGTTAAAAAGACGAAAACTTTTCGAAATAAGTAGGAACGACAACGAACAAATTTGATTTAATTAAAACGGGTGCCCGTATTATACCTTCCCCATTATCCGGCTGTGTTCCAAATTAGTTTGAGCTGGAATTTCTAGCCACTTAATTAAATTTTACGCTGCTGGTAAGAATGTTTCCAGCCGGTCTTTTTACCGGAGCTCGTCTGATACGATTAAAAAGTCCTAAAAATATTTAAATGAATTAAATTTTGCTTCCTTAATTATCGAGTTTTTCAGTTAAATATTTTCATCAATAGTTTTTGAATGAAACTTTCAATTCAAATCTCATATAACAACCAGAAATTATAATCTATAACGACTTGGTGCTAAGTTGCAAGGTATTTATTCTCTAAACTCGCGGTATCCGGGACCAACGGAGCATGCCGACAGCGCAATTCTTCTATAACCGCTTTAATAACGTAGTAACTCACTCCCTAGACGCCATTACTTTCTTTAATTCATGAGAAATACGACACTCGGCGTATCGTAATCTTTGTTCAATCTGAGGGACTTAATAATGGGTTTTATAGTTGGTTGGCGAAATGTGATCCCAACGAAATTTGTAGCTTCATCTTTTTACTTTATTGTGTTTATTTAGTAGTGGGACCAGAACTGGCGTATTCAACGTGGTATAGCCGTTGCCATATGCCATATTGAAATAAATCATTTTGGGATTAAACAGGGGCAAGTATTTCTTGAGAGACCCTCGAGTCGAGTAAGCGATAATTTATGCATTGTAAAACTGCAGCAAGAAGATTTAAAGGCATTTGTGCGGCTAAATGCGCATCTAAAGCCACGTACTTGAATATTTATTCCACGCAATCTTTCAAGTGAGCCCGACACTTATACAAAAATTCCAGATTATCTTTGGAACACTGACGGCATAAATAAAGGATGAAAAGCTGTCGCAGGGCTCTCGCTATTTCCAGGCGAATGTGAACGTTTTTTTAGAAACTCTTTTATCTTTTCTCGGTTATTGTATATATTACTACAAAGAGGCACTCGCCTGATGATATTTTAAGGGCGATTCAAGGGAGCAAATAAAACTAAAAGAAAAGAACGAAGGTCGTAAATTAATTTTTCAAGTTTTCATTTGTTGATTGTTCATTGTTCATTGAAAGGGCGTTGCTTTCCACCTTTTACATAGAGAAGAGACCTTCATTGTTACGGTTACCCTAATTGTTGTTGGAAAATTACTTTATCACTTTAAAACACACTAAAGTATATTTATAGTTACTGCGTGGATGTTGTTTTAACAGGAATTTCATCTCAACTCACCCTGACATACTGGAAAACGTTGGTTGTAGAATGGGAAATTTTATAAACTAGAGTAAAACCTTAAAAAGTGATTATCGAGCACAAACAAACCGAATACAAATACAAAAGTGCTCTTTTAGTTCCACCCTTACTTCTTAAGAAGTCCCATAAGCCAAATGAATGGCTTGTGCGGGTTAGGGGTAGGAACGGACCGCGGGCTTAAAGTCCCCTCCGAAGGACTATTACACAATAGGACAAACACAACAAGAACAATTCTGTTTTCAGCACGTGGAACGTCGGGGTGAGATGATAGTGCGAATCCTGGATCCCAGGCACCTGGGCCGGACTGCCAATGACGCCGCCAAGCGGTTCATGGCCATGCAGGATGCCAAGCACACGGTCCAGTTCGTCGAGATCGTGAAACGACCTGGCCAAACGCTCGGTCTCTACATCAGAGAGGGCAACGGGATCGACAGAAACGACGGCGTCTTCATATCGAGGATTGCTCTGGAATCCGCCGTCTACAACAGCGGATGTCTCAAGGTAAGAATTTTAAGTTCACGTGAGGCAATTTGTACATTAAGACCCTTAGGAAGAAAACATTATTTAATTCTATTTACAGGATTACTTGTAGTTAATAGAACATGGTCTTGGTAACAGTCGGATATTAATTACAGAACGTTTCTTTGTACACACTCTGAATGGGAAGCCTATAAGTGGTGAAACAGCTATTAAGTGACAAAAGACCTTATCGCTTACTTCAAAGGTTTAACAAACTTTAACGGATTAATCTTCTTTGTGAATGTTCTCCACATGAAACATTGCTGTGACAAATAAATATTTGTTCTGTACTTTACATATGCCAGTTTTATTTTTAACCAATTCATCATTTTGGATGTACGACTCCTATTTGTAAAACTTGGCACAAAGTTTTGTTTTAAATTGAACTTCTCCGGAAATATTGTAAAACAAATTTATCTAATGCGATTTTCAAGTCTTCTGTCTAAAAATATATATTCTTTATTCACATCATATAAATTTGATCGATGGCTTCTAATAGCTATAATATAATATAAAAATATGGTAATTATTTTGTAATCTCTTTTATTGATTAAGGATTAGCTTCTAATGGTAGTTGAAACGATGCATTGTTAATATGTATTTAATATTTATTATAATATACATGCAGGAGTATAATGGTTATTGTTCTATTTGTATCGTAAATATAAAACGATGATTATCTTTCGACAAATTAGTTTTGTAAAGACGCTACATCAGCTCCAGCAGGCAATGAAGTTAACCAAACGCTACTTTATATCTAAATACCTACCTTTACTGCCATTTCATTATCTAACATCTCATAGAAAAAATGGTAGCTGGTAGCAATATCAAATTTTTTCCACAGGTTGGCGATGAAATTTTGGCCGTCAACCTGGTGGACGTGACCAGGATGAGCCTGGACGACGTCGTCATAATCATGTCGATCCCGCGACGCTTGGTGCTGGCGACGCGACAAAGGAAGGGCAGCAAGGGCCAGGGCTCGCCGAACGTGCAACCCAGGGCTGAACATAAACCCCCGCCCGTCGTGGTCATCAAGCGCGACCTCAGGGAGGACGAGACCGACGAAACGGACCTTGGAGAGCACCGGTAAGTTATGTCTTACGGTGGGAATTTCTCAAACAGACCGGCAAATGGCGATGAAGGTATATCGAGAGAGTAACACGACGACATCGATCAATATTATTTGATTAGCAGCTATCTACGCGTGTTAGGCGAACGTAATTCCCTACGAAATCATATTTCGGGTTAATTGAACAATTATCGTGATGAGTTGTTTGTACCATGATTTCATGGAAATCAGCAATGTTTGATTAAACTTTATTAATATAGAAGCTTTTAATTAAAATTTGTCATTATCGCTAAACATGCGAAATATGTAGTTGGTCTGATACTATACTGCCGAAAATGTTTAATCGTTGAGACAAATGTTTCTAAGCTATAGCTGTATAAAGTAAGGCCGCTATTGTTACTCAGAGCTTCAACATACCCGCGGCTTAATACAAAGAGACGCCATGCTACTACACTGATTCAGACGGGATCAGACATATCAACTTACCATAGTTTAGGTTAACAATGTACATTTCTTACATCATTCTTCAGAGAGTCGATGAGGCAGCGTCACACTGGCGACGGGCGCGAGATGAGCGAGTCTCGCTCGCGCCTCGGCCTCGGCCTGTCGACCTTGGACTCGAGGCACGGACCCGGGCAACCGCCCGAGGCCACCAACGGCCTGGACCTGTACTACAACAGCCGGCCGCCCGAGCAGGGGTGGGGCTACCAGCCGCCGCCGCCTGTCATCACCGAGCAGCCCAAGTCGAGCATGCAGCACTTCCAGCCGTACGAGCGAAGCTACCCGAACACGCTCGAAAGCCTGGCCGAGAAGGTGCACTCGTTCGGGCTCACTCGGAGGATGTCCGCCGGCGGACAACCAGTTCCCACTAGGTAAGCACATTTATGTTATCCAAAACATTATTTATTTCTGAATACACAAGTTTTTCCATATGAACAGCTGTATCTAAGTCCTGGATGATTTTTTATTTGAATGTAAATTCTTCTGATTTTGAAAAACTATATGTATGTAGCAAATTAATTGACATAAAAATTGTATTGGTTTTGAGGATGGTATTAAAGCAAAACATCTTTTGATCTTTGGTGAGACGCTGTGAATATCAGGACTGCAGTAGTCATATAATAATTGCTACTGCAGTCCTGATACTATAAAGCAAGGAAAATGTATTCTCGGAATTCGTGGTGGTCAAATTTTCCCCCATTTGTCGATGTAAACGGGCTGTAACGCTTTAATTAAGCCAGATTTCGCGGTTTCCCAGTTAGTGCGAACAAATCCAGACATGTTAAACTCGCGGAAAGTAACGAGAACGAAACGATACGAAACTTTTGCAATTATATCGTCTGAAAAATAATTAATCTGTGCTTCAGACGTAAATTTCTGTAGCCTCGTACGTACGCGGAAGTAAAAATGTGGAGTTTTATCTAGTTAGTTGGCTTAAAAGTTTGCGTCGTGATAACAAATTTTCAACCCGAAGTTAGTTTTGCCCGCATTAAAATTTATTTGATGGTTATTTAACGGAATATTACCGAGAGGATAAATGAAAAATTTAATTAAATTACAATGTTTAACTGCGTATTTAATCTTTTATTAATATAAATCCAGGTGGAGTAAAAATGAGTTTTGGAGCTTTAAAGGTGAAGTCAAGTTCAACGTACATTCAATGTCGTACAATGCGCAGTTTTTCATATATATATATATATATATATATATATATATATAAACAAACATTTTACGTTTATTGTTTGTCCAAAATCGTTTTCTAAGTGTATTACATGGGATTAAGTTTCGCGTGATCAATAAGAACTTTTAACACATCCATAATGATATTATCTGGATTTGTAATTCAATACAAGGTGCCTTTCAAAGTATACAAGACTTTTTTTAAAACAGCGCTATCTATTGATCGCTTACTAGTTAAGAAGTATTAAACAATAAGTAAGCTATGAATTTTATGCTATCATGGCAACACAAATTAAAAAATGCGTTATTCTTTGGAAGAACATATGAATGGGCTTGAAAACTTGTATAAACAGTATTTTTTATTTTTATTTTATCCAAAATATTATTAATTTCTAAATACACAAATTGTTCCATATGTACAGCTATATGCAAATCCTGGATGATTCTTTTATTTGGATGTAAATTCTTCCACATCACATCCTAAATTCTTTGATATATCATTATCATATTGTTTAAACTCTTTCCTATAGAAAAATAATCGTTGTTTTTTAGACTGTCCACTCAGCAAAGTCCCTCGTCGCATTACTATGTCCAGCACACCAGCACGGGAAGTCGCCGCATCATGCCGCGTTCCGGCTCGGATCAGCACCTTCCGCAAACCGAATACTCGGATTACACCAGCATCACGCAGGCCGGTCGACACAGCCTGCTTAGATCCAGCCTGAAATCCGGATCGACGCTCAGCAGGTACAACCAGAGATTCGTGGATCAAGCTGCAGTGGCCGCGCAGCTTGCGCAAAGCAAGTACGGCGCTGCGGGGCAGTACGGTGCCAGCACCACCATGAGGAGGAACAGGGGCAGTCTGGATTACTCCAGCGACACGGAGGCCACGGTCGGGTCCAGAAGCGGATACTACTATTACAGGTTAATTTTGTGCCTTTCACGGATCGTTTAATCTAAGTAGTTTTGTTTCCTTACAGAAATCAAGGAAGCGGCCAATCTTCAGTTCCTCACAGCACAATACCGACAATGGGACGTCAAGGTACCATGGCTTCCACTGATATGACGACCAAATTCAATTCGCTTCCGCGAGATACGAGAGGCGGCACAAGGTGAGCAAATAGAACCTAATTTCAAGTAGTCAAGTAACTTTGGAGGATGGGGAACGCAAAATAACATTCCCCCAAGAAATAACAACTCAATACATCTCACCCTGTATAACTAGCATAGATATCAACAGGGCATTTTTTACGTGTCTGAAATTCATCGCTTTTTCATCCCGCGATCCTAAGAGCATCGATTACCGCCCCAGGCAGCTAAACATAAAAATTTCAAACACGCAACCGGCTGCGTATCCTGCTCGATAAAGCAACCGCCAGGGATTATAATAAGGGGAACGGATGTGTGGGTAGAAAGGAGCAGGTGGGAAGATGCGCCGGAATTAACTTTTCCTGAGGTTTTAGTGCATTAGGGGTGTTAAATATGACCCCGACTTACAAGAAGTCTTAAAATATTGATGGTAAAATGAGGGTTATCCCGGAAATACCGTCCCGATAAAGAATGTGAGTGTGATGGATCTCAAACGTTGTTTTATCCAGGATTTTGCTCTCAACTCACTCTGAAATTGCCAACATCATTTTCTACATCAAACTTTTTTTAAATCATTGAATTTGCTAAAATTAACACGTCAATATCTCGTATGAGTTTAAAACAACGTAATTAGCAAGTTCATGTGTTTATTACAGATTGGCGATGGGTAAAAGATTCGGCGATAGAAACGTGCAACTACTGCAGCAGCAAGACGAGTCCGACGGGGCTCTTTCGGCTCCAGAAATGCCGTCGATTCGTAGAGATAGAGGTAAGTGCAAGTCAAAACACACTGCACCACACCGTTACGGTTTAAACGACATATCATAAACTCTTTTATGTACATTTAACTCAGATCCACAATCTAACCATTTATGTAGCTTGAGCTATACACCGTGACATAAACTTTTACCACTAAGCTTGGCACCTCTCACAACTCCTAAAACTAAATCTAAACATGTATTTAAAATTAACAAGCAAAAACGTGATGCACACGCTGATTTGCGAACATGCATACGACAGTTGTTTGCGAGGTTCAAAGTGCACTAAAT
Source organism: Brassicogethes aeneus (assembly GCA_921294245.1). Classification (NCBI taxonomy): domain Eukaryota; kingdom Metazoa; phylum Arthropoda; class Insecta; order Coleoptera; family Nitidulidae; genus Brassicogethes; species Brassicogethes aeneus. Next base: position 61,348,417 of record OV121135.1, read on the forward strand.
GCGATTAAAAGTGACTTCCTAAATGCGTCCACTTAACTTCTTGTTCAACAATTCCCGCCACGCCACCCTTGTTTTATAACCCTTGCGTTTAATTGGGCTATTTTTGATTGAGTGCTTTCGGATTATGCTTTTGGCCCTCGATGTATTTTACTCTGCGAAATAATTATTCACCGAATTCAGTTCATTTATTCGATCATGTTCCATTTTGTAGATGATAGAATGATTATGATTGTTTAAGTAGAAGTCATTACACACATTAACACATACGCACACTGTACACAATTATAGCGAAAAAAAGAGGAAGGTTTCCGACAAGTACTGTGTTCACTTCAGATGAGTACCGGCAGTGGTTGAGCAGGACACCTTCGACTTCCGCCATCTATGAGCAGATAAGGGCGTCCAGGGACGTGTTGAATCAGCAGCGGGCTGCCAGATTCACCTACAGTGCCGAAAATATACACGATGCCTTGAAAAATGTAAGAATTTGCATTATAAATAGAATGGTACTTATCTTTCTACATGTTTTATGTGTGAATTTAGATCGAGGGAGGCTACTACAGTGCGTATGGTCGTCCTGGGACTACTTCTACTTTAGATAGAAACTTCATGAGATCTCAGCAGCCCTCTTTACCGGCTCGTTCATTATCAACCCAACATATCACCTCATCATCAACAGGTTTCCACTGCCCTTGAACGTATAATAATACAGTACAATCTAATGTATGATTATTGCAGCTTTAAGTAGTACTAGATCCCCTTCCATGCGCCGCATGCGGCAGCTTTTGGACTTGGACTCGGTGCGAACCGGCGCCCCAAGTCCCGTTCCCACCCCCAGCGGCACCCTGCCCAGAGGTCAAAGACAGTTGGACATTAACCCCGCGGAGTTTCTAAAGTACAAGATAGACAAGCCGGGTGCTTCCATTACCGGCTTGTCGCAGCTGGCCGGGGGAGGTGGACCTTTGTCCGCCGCCGACGAACCGGTCAGCGGCATGTTGTGGGTGCACCTGTTGGCAGGTCGAGGCTTGAGACCTTCGACGGGAACCTCAGCGGCTACCACGCCGGTGACACCCAGCGGAACGTCGCCAAGCATAAGCGGATCGACTGGGTTAAGAGATCTCTACTGCGTCCTGGAATGCGATAGAGTGCATAAAGCTAGAACAGTGGTAAGTGGTCAAGCAGTTACTAAGCAATTCTTGTTTTATTTATCGATATTTGTGGCTTTAGGTGCGAACAGGCGACTTAGTTTTCGACTGGGACGAGACCTTCGAGTTGGATCTTGTCAACAACAAGGAGTTGGACCTTTTGATTTACTCGTGGGATCCGCAGTATCGACATAAGTTATGTTACAAAGGATCGGTTTATTTGCCCACCTTACTTAAGTCCGGGCCCATTCATCAGCTTGCTTTAAAGATTGAGCCTAGAGGTAAACAATATGAAACATACTTGGAGAATATTTGTTTACTATATAATATGTTTTAGGTACTTTATACATGAGAATTAGACACACGGATTCTTCGGCTCTTTATAGAAGGAGGACGATATCCACGTTGACCCTGACAAGAACAACGCCACTATTTGGTGTTGATTTAGAGTCGGTGGTGAACCGGGAAGGTAAAACCGGGGGAGTACCGGGAGGAGTTGCTACCGGAATTGTAGCAAGTGCCCACCACAACATTCCCATCATCGTTAGACGATGCGTTGAGGAAGTGGAAAGAAGAGGTTTAGACATAATAGGCTTGTATAGACTGTGCGGCTCGGCCACAAAGAAGCGAATCCTTCGCGAAGCGTTCGAACGAAACAGCCGTTCGGTGGACTTGAGTCCGGACAACGTGCCGGACATCAACGTGATAACGGGCGTTCTGAAGGACTACCTCAGGGAGTTACCCGAACCCCTCTTCACGAAATGTCTCTACCAGATGATGGTGGACGCGCTGGGAGTCTGCTTGCCCGACGATCCCGAGGGCAACGCCAAACTCATGTTCTCCATATTGGATTGTCTGCCCAGAATAAACAGGGTAAGCAAGTTTAGAATAAAAAGTATTGAACCTTCACCTCACAGATACCAATAAGGCCTAAAGGAATCTAGAATTAGCCCCAGCGGGCTAAACATTAAGGTTAACATTCAATTTTCTTAGTTTCTTTAATAAACTTTCTTGACCCATTACTGGTAATATTCATAAGAAAGAATTGAACAATTCTTGCTCCGTCGCTGCGTGACATAAGGATAAAGCATAAACACACTTTTGCATTTATAATAGTATTAGGATAACATTCCTAATTAATTCGTACTACAAGCAGATAATTCATTCTTGTTTTAATGAGGGTAGTAATAATACAGTTGATGTTGGCATTTATATTTTAAATGTACATTTAAATTGAACAATTTACCAGAAAACTTTGGTTTTAAATAAACAGATTTAGACTGGGAACGTTAAAATGAAACTGTTTAAGAAATATTCAATTGCATAATAACATTATTAAAACATTTGAAATTGTTCAAATTAAATGGCCCTGCAGGGCATGGATATTCGGATAACCTAAAAGCATAGGATTTGATTTTTGTCTAAAAACACAGTTTTTTTAACAGATAGTATCTGGAAGTACCCAGATACTTTTGGGAAATTATATCGGTATCTATACCCAGATACATCAGCCAGAGAGTATCTGTATCTATACCTAGAAGCTGAAAAAAATTTATCGGTTACAAATTGTAAGTTGTCTTGGAAAAAAAATCATATCCCCAGAACCTATCCATAAAAAATGTAAATTTCGCTGCTGACTATTTCTCTATTGATCTTTTTCGTCCGAAGGCAACTCTGATCTTCCTGATGGACCACTTGGCCTTGGTGGTGTCCGCATCGGATCGAAACAAGATGTCGGCATTGAACCTGGCGACTGCATTAGCGCCGCCTCTGATGCTGCAATCGACGGAAATCGCTACGCCAACGTCGATGATGAAACCGCACGAGCTCGACTACCAGCAACCAATCAACGTGCTCAAGTATCTGCTGCAAATATGGCCAACGCCGAAACACGCCGGGCCCACCCACACCTCAGGTAATGTACTGTAGACACAAATCTACTTTGAGCTTTTGCTAAATTGCTGTACAAATTACTATTAGTTCAACAGTAAAATCCTGATTACACTTAGTATATCAGTATTTTTCTCATTTGTCACCTTAATCCAAAAAATGATCCACAACAGTTAATTTGGTATAGTACTTAGACCACAAAATTAGTTATAGGTAGATTTTTATTAACAATAAGGCAGTTACATGTTGAAACATAAACCTCACATTATTTTATGTTTAAACATCCATAAACTGATTATTTAATAAAACACCCCACAGCACATCAACTACTTTATCAACCCTTGCCATTAAAACCCACACTGAACCACGCATACCATAGATAAGTACCCAAGTAGAAATCAATAAATGAAATAAATCGTTTGCACGCCAAACACGTTTTATTTCGTTTATTATTGTTCGAAAAACACCTCTACACACACGCACACATAACTTCAGAGTTACTCCATTTCAAATCATCAAATCGGTGAAACAGCTTCATCCTAAGTTTTGATAAATTGTGGAGACCACTTAATAGAACCTCATCATAAAGAAGTCTTATGTGATCATAATGACAACCCAAAATGTCAGAGCAGGTTTCTTTTAGTCTAAAACTGTATACTTGATAAAAAAAACTTTTTCTTGATTTGTTGTGGATGAACTCGTCGCCACTCACTGTTACCACACGCAGAGTAGTTAGTTGGGAGGGTTGTTGGGGAGAGCTAGAGTTAGATAGTGCTGGCGTGTCGATGTGTGGGGGTGTTGTTGGTATTTAGAGGGGGCCTTTCCAGACAGGTCGTCGCGGCAGGCCAGCCGGGCCGCGTGGAGACAGTCGCAGTGCGTTGCCAGCGGCGGGGGGCCAGCGCGAGCCGTCTCGGCTCTCAGCGGCTCCGTTTCCTCCTCCTCCTCGCTCAGCAGTCTCGGGCCCGCGCGGCCCACTGCCACCGGTCCCATCACACCAGATACTAGTAAGTACACCAAACACATTTTTTTCCCTCTTGTCGCCGAAACGCATTCCCGCGGGCTCCCAGCAAGAACTTGGCCACCAAGACAATAAGATTTGTCCTCCCTTGCTCCAAAACTGAATACGAGTCATGCTGTCAGCATTTTGACAAAACAATGATTATATGTATAATATATGAATAATACAGAGTTTCAGCAAGTAAAGGTCGAAACAATCAACAAGTTCTTGATGGGACGCCCTTTACAAGAACTTGCATAACCTGAGAGTTTTGTTTGGCATTACAAGTATATCTGGAGCTTTGTTTCTAAAAACAAAACTTTGGATAAATAAAAACTTTCATAGCCTGTTTAATCAGGGTAAGAAGAACATTAAGTAAATCCGCAAAACAGCATTTTAGATGAAAACATGCATAATGAAGTAACTTTTAATGAAGCTTCTATTCATAAACTTACAACTACATCATAATAGTTTGCGAATGCAGTGATCGTCATTAAAAGTTATGATAGTAAAAGATGAATTATAAATTATTTGAGAAGCTTTATATAGCTTACGTAGTTTATACATACAAAGTAAACCGGTATCTTCAGTTTCCAAAAGGTTCGTTATAGATTGTGTAGGTATAAAATGTGGTTAGCTCAACATTCATTGTCCTTAGAGTTTATTGAATATAAAGTAGAAATGATTCAATTTGCAATACGAGGGTAGATCAATAAGAAAAGATGACATTACCTTCGAATACTGATGAATCAATGTGGTACTTATTGGTTCGCCCTCGTGTGATGTTTGGTCGGTCTATTGGATGTTCGTTTAAGTGTTGCGGTTGTGTGTTGAAGGGCCCATCATCAGTAAGCAAAGGTCCCTACCGTCCACTCTCACCACGAGTCGCCCCGCCAGCGGCACCGGGCTCATCATCCACCAGCAGCAGCGCAGCTTTGCGGCCCCGACAGGTGATAGTGTCTTCGCCAGGTTCGCCAAGCAGCAGTAGCGGCGATTCCCAGTCAGGTTCCGACTCCGTTAAACACTGCCTGCCCGGCCGCGTATCGTCGCCCGCCATCCGCGCCTCCCCATCCTCCCAGGCGATGCTGCGCTCCTCCCCGTCGGTCACGATCAGTTCTCCGGGCATCAGGAGCAGTCCTTCGGCCACGGCCGGTCTGCACAGCACCTCGTCTCCCGGTCCCAGGAACTCGCCGTCGGTCACCAGTTTAAGTCGCGCCTCTCCATCGGTCATGGTGTCGAGATCCGGCTCTCCGGCCATGCAGGGCAGCTCAGCCGGCATGAATGTCACTTTGGGTCAAACTTCCGCATCCTATTCGACGGCTTCTTACTCGACTTCCTACTCAACGCCATCATATTCCTCAACGTCGTATTCTACACCATCATACTCCACCACAACTTCATACTCTACGATGTCTTATTCGACTCCATCATCTTACTCGACGTCGTCGTCTTATTCAGCACCTTCCTACTCGACTCTTTCCAATCTGCAAAGCACAATATCCAACATCAATACGACAGCCAACAATATTTACGGCATAAACTACACCCAACCAACAACGTACGCCAGCACCAACCCATTCTTAACTGGAGCCTACATGACCTACACAACGGATGACAACAACAAGTACAACACCATTGGATCCACCAAGGAAGTGAAGAGCTTCTTCGAGAACTACGCTTCCGACAAGTATTCATCGGACAAGTTCGCCGACAGCAAATACTCATCCGACGCCAAATACTCGAAAACTTACGACCCGGACTACTCGTCCGACAAGTACAACACCATCGGCAGCAAGTACCCGGAGAAGACGAGCTACTTGAGCACCACGTACTCCACCGACTTGAAGTACAGCCCGGCCAAGTCCTACGACCGGAGCCCGAACGTGACCCAGAGCGCCGGCTCGGCGACGCTGGGCGTCGAGGACACCCCGACGCCCACGTCGAGCATCGAGACGGAGGACAGCAACACCAGGGAGGTGGGCGAGAAGGACGTGGAAGGGGACGGCGAGCAAAGCGACTGAATTCAGCGGTTCGGGCACAAATCTCATTTCCAGGAATTTATTATCATCACGTGGTTCACTGTATAAATCACGCTAGAGTTTACACTAGAATCACCGTTTCTATTGGGATAAGTCTTTATGTAACGATTCTGTCGAAGTTCAAAATGACTGATGCATGTTTAACTTTGCGAAAAGTTAGGCAACATATCGTTTTATAATTTTTGTGGCATGAATCGTCATTCAAAGATCACACAGGCCGGCAACATGAAGTTTTCTGTTTGCTGCCAACAACTTTTAGGGGCGTGTTGCTGAATCAGCTCTTGTGTTTGCGATGTTTTCAATAACTGTTTTTATACTTAAACCTTTAAATTCGAATATATATTTGTTTAAATCATATACTTTTACCAAGGATCATTGATAATCTAGCTAAGGGTCCTAAACAAACAAATCGGCATATGGCAACGGCTATACCACGTTGAATACGCCAGTTCTAGTCCCACGTGGTTGTTTGGCTAATTTAAATGCTTTGAAATTTTAACACAATAAAGTGAATAGATAAAGCTACAAATTCTGCAAATTTCAGTAAAATCGTACCAAAGTTGTCCATGTAACAGCAACTTTTAGAATGTTTATAATTTTTATTGGGAACCATAATATGGTCCTCGATTAAAATGTTAAATTAAAGAAGTATATACGATTTTAAAGTTTACATATAGAAATCAAGGGATAATTTGGAAAAATTACCCCTAACAAGTTGGGCAGCAAATGGTTGCTGACCGGTGTTATCTAAAGGCATATACGAAACTAAATAAGAATCATCTAAATATTAAAGATTATATATATATTATATGTAATTGCTTATTAGAATCAAACTAACTATTTAGGATCATTGTTAACTAATATTTAAATTATATATTATATGATTTTAGTTGGTAGATAAATAAATATTTATTAACAAAATAATAAATAGACGTACTTATTATCTAAATGGAATTTTAGTCAAGTGGTTGTTGCACAATTTTTTTACGTTTCGTGATATTTTCCATGGATGAATACTAAAATTGCCATTTTGGTGAACTAGTCGGTTATTTAATGTATCATTGAGAAATAATTCGCGTAAGGATTCGTTATATAAATCTTTAATAAAAAAGTAATTAAGTAGGTAAGCGTTGTATAAAGGCCTAAGTAAATGTACTTAATAAATTAGAGCAAGAAGATTGTACAAAACCGGCAAACTTTATTCCATGGATTATCACAGATTACTTTGTTTATCATTGTGATATTTACGTTGTTAATTTTTAATTAATTAAATCGGAAACGTCTGCACAAAACAAAAAAAACTGTAAAAACGACACTGCCATTGACTGTATAATGTATTTAGGCAGATTTTCCATCTAACATTAGTAAATTTATACGCCTAGAATCTACACGTGAGATTAATTTATTGTTTGTCCTTTTCGGGTTCATTCGAACCACATCTAAGATGTATATATTAAGATATTTATATGCAATTGTGTGTATTAGAAATGTTTAACTGTTTATTTCAACTGTTGTATATGTACACTGTACAGTTAAGTGTTTGTTTGGAATTGCCATTTTTTGTTATTTTATTAAAGGTTTATTCTGTAAATGGTACTTAGTAACGTTTTTTCGAGGTGATTTAAATTTAACCGTTTTCAAAAATAAATTGCCTCTTCTTTTGTATATATAAACTGTTATGGCAACTGAGTTTTGAAAGGCGTTCCATATTTATATTGCCCGCAAATACAGAAAATGGTTGACAATTTAACTAATGTACATTCAAAATCAAATAAAACCAACCCTTTTATGACTGTGGACCTAACCACCTAACATTAGATAGAACAACAGACAATCACAGTAATGTTTACAAAATAAAGTTAGGAAATGTAAACTTGGCTGAATTGTTAACCAAATCATACTTACAGGATGTTTCTTCCTTAAATATTAACTCATTCATTTTACTGTAAATATTAGATTAACTTATACACGGAACGTCTAGTTTGTAAATGTGCTGGTTTTAAAATAAATAAAATTACGCTAGTCAAGAAAAAATAATGCCGTCAAAAGTAAAAATGTTTTTGAGAAAATTTAATGGTAAATTTAACACATTTCTAAAATAAAGAAAAAAAATTACAAGAGAGCAGAAAAAGTAAAAATGATCAAGTTTTTTGCTGTGTTGTCTGTAATATGAAAAATACACTAAACTCAGGGGCGGATCCACATCCACATTTTGTGACCGAGAAAATTATTAGGTTTGACTAAAAACATAATTTTAAATTTTTACTAAATTTTGAAAATTTCTTCAATTTTATTAATATTGATAATCTTACATTTTGTGGAAATTTTAAAAATTATAGTAAATGGAAAAAATTATGGATATTTTGAAAGTTTTAAAAATTATGGTAAATGGGGAAAAATCTATATTTTAAAAATTTTAAACATTTTGGAAATTTTCAAAATATTAAAAATATTGTAAATTTTAAAAATTATGGTAAATGAGGAAAATAATCGATATTTTGAAAATTTAAACATTTTGGAGATTTTGAAAATTTTAAAAATCTTTTAAACTTTAAAAATTATGGAAAATGTGGAAAATTATGGATATTTTAAAAATTTGAACAATTTTGAACATTTTGGAGTTTTTTTAAATTTGAACAATTTTACATTTTAAAAATTTTAAAAATTATGGTAAATAAGGATAATAACCAATATTTTAAAAATTTAAACAATTTAAAATTTTTGAAGATTTTGAAAATTTTAAAAATCTTGGAAATTTGGAAAACAGGGAAAATTATGAATATTTTAAAAATTATAAAAAAATTAAACATTTTGTAAAATTTGAATATCCTAAAAATCTTGTAAATTTTAAAATATGAATTATGAATATTTTGAAAATTTAAACAATTTTTAACATTTTGGAGATTTTGAAAATTTTAAAAATCTTGTACATTTTGGAAAATTATGGTAAATGGGAAAAATTATGAATATTTTGAAAATTTAAAAAGTTTTAACATTTGGGAGATTTTGAAAATTTTATAATTTTTTTAAAATTATGGTAAATAGCGAAAACTAAGGATATATTAAAAATTTAAACAATTTTAGACATATTTTGAAAATTTAAACCACTTTGAACGATTTGGAGATTTTGAAAATTTGAAAAATCCTAAAATTTTGGAAACGGGGAAAATTATAGATATTTTAAAAATTATAAAAATTTTGATCATTTTGTAAAATTTAAAAATTATAAAAATCTTGGAAAACTTTGGAAAATTACGGTAAATGGGGAAAACTATGGATATATTAAAAATTAAAATTTTAAAAAATCTTGTAAATTTTAAAAATTATAGTAAAAGGGGAAAATTATAGATATTTTGAAAATTTAAACAATAATTGTTTATAAATGTTTAAAATTATTTTAAACATTTTGGAGATTTTAAAAATATATAAAAATCTTAAAAATTTTGAAATTTAAGGAAAACAGGAAAAATTATGGATACTAAAATTTTGGAATTTTTCCAACTATATTTTATCTCTCTCGCATCAAAGTTAAACATATTTTTTCATTGTGAAAAATTTACTACACCTCAAAAACTTTCAACGGACTATTTCACATAATTAGCTGTTGACTGCATAATTTGATTTATTGAAAGGCAGCGTGCTCCTCCATATCTCAAGTATAATTTGCAGTTTTGTATTAATTTGCGGTTGTAGACGACGCAGGTGTTAGGTTTTGATGTTATTGCACACAAAATAAAAAGTAAATAAATAAAAGGACTTGGTCCTTCGCCTAAGTAGACGTGGCTAAAACAATGTATAATATGTTAGAAAGTATGCTATGGAGCGCGATACACTAGTCAATTTTTCTGTTCTGTCAATTTTTAGATCGAGTAGACGAACATTATTATTATGCGATTTATGCACTATATGCTGAAGCGTATGGTGAAGTTTAGTACTTATATTATGTATAAATTATATTTGGGGTTGCAGAATAGTCCAGCTTAAAAAAGTTGTGTAAAGTGTTACATTTATTTAAAATTTACAAAGTTTATTGCGTACAATGAGAGCAACGATATCACGAAATCAATTGGGACTTTTTTAAGCGCGACTATTCGATAGAATAATAAATCAGGTATGTTACAAAAATGAAGAACTATAGGCGGATGCAAGAAGCTGTGTGCACATATCATATAGAATTTATACTTTCCTACATGACTGGGATAAAAAGTGTGTACAATAATAATTATTTAAAACCTCGACCACATACACCCTCATTTAGATGACAAATTATGTTCGTAAAATTGCGGGAATAAGATAAGTTGCTACAGGGTTGTTTTTTGATATACGAGCTTTACTTTTTATATATGTATGTACTGCTACTCACAAACTGAACATAAGGAAACCACAGACTTTTTGATAATCTTTTGGGTATATGTATGTTTATAATAGTGCCCAATATTTTACGAACCATAGACTTCTCTCCTATAGAATATTAAAATTGTTATGTATACATTATATGCGAACGTATTTTCACATAATTATAATTCTTCTATTTCAATAAAAACATTCAATAACTTTCTTTCTTCGATTGTGTGTAACTACATGTTCTTTCATCATTCAAAATTACAATAAAATAAAATGTTTATAAGTTTGTGAAAATACATTTGAAATATTGCAAAAATATAGATGTTAAAAATAAACTATAAATTATCAGTATTTAAGATAGCTTCTCAAATGGCTAGACCCTCCTAATATGTACTTAACAAATAAACGAATAAATCATTCAGTTGAGCAATATTTTGAGTTTTATTTTTACCTGCATATTTTGAAAATTTTAACAATTTTAAACATTTTGGGATTTTAGAAAACGAAAAATTATGGATATTTTGAAAATAATCAAAAATTTACGTTTTCTAAAATTTGTAAATCTTAAAATTTTAAAAATTATGGTTTTGGTATATCGATATTTTAAATATTTAAACAATATTAATCATTTTGGGATATGAAAAATTTTTGGAAAACGGAAAATTATGGATATTTTGAAAATTATCAAAAATTTACGTTTTCTAAAATTTGAAAATCTTAAAATTTTAAAAAATCTTGTAAATTTAAAAAATTATGGTAAATGGGAAAACCTATATTTTGAAAATTTGAAAAATTTTGAACATCTTGTAAATTTTAAAAATTATGGTACCTAAATGGGGAAAATATGGATATTTTAAAAATTTAAACATTTTCGAGATTTTAAAAAGTTTTGGAAAACGGGGAAAATTATGGAAAATTATCAAAAATTTACGTTTTTTAAATTTGAAAATCTTGAAATTTTAAAAAATCTTGTAAATGTTAAAAATTATGGTAAATGGGGAAAACTATATTTTGAAAATTTGAACAATTTTGAACATTTTCGAGAATTTGAAAATTTTAAAAATTATAGTAAATTATCGATATTTTGTTAATTTTAACAATTTTAAACATCTTGTTATTTTTGGAAAACAGGAAAAATTTTAAAAACTCGAAAATTTTAAAATTCTTGTAAATTTGAAAAATTATGGTAAATAGGGAAAAATAAGGATATTTTAAAAATTTGAACAATTTTGAACTTTTTAAAAATTATGGTAAATAAGGAAAAATTATCGATATTTTGAAAATTTCAACAATTATGAACATTTGGAGATTTTAAAAATCTTAAACAATTTTGAACTTTTTAAAAATTATGGTAAATGAGGAAAATTATCGATATTTTGACAATTTATAAACATTGAAATTAAACACATTTTGTAAAATTAGACCACGTTGAATTAATTAACATTAAACACGGTTTGCTAAACTATATATATTTAAATTATAGCAATAGATAAGATGTTAAAAAACTATAAACTATCAAAAGATATCATCTCAAATGGCCCATTTCCCATAGTTAGTTTTTAATATTAAATTAATCAATAAACTAACCTTGTTATTGACTAAGTATATATAATTATTTAGATTATTTAAAAGTATGTGGACTTGATGAATAAAACCAATATCGAATTCAATATCTATAACGTGACATTGCAAAAATGTTGTAATACCAGCATATTTAACACAAAAATTGCAAAATCTGTGAAGGTTTTTAAATAAGTACCTACGCATACCTAATTTCAACATCAAATGAATTGATGATTTCAATTTAATGGAAGAACTATCGCCATAATTATAACTTAAGTACAACGTTTTTATTATATTTGTAAATGTTTAATGTTTAAATGAGTGAAAGTTATTTGCAAAATACTTAAATAAATACATGATTTATATGTATGAATAATAATTGATATGCATATGTCTAAAATAGGATGCTTACATAAAAATTTTAAAATTTTCACATTTGGTTAATTTTCCAGAAAATAACCAATTAATTTACATAACAGCCACATCACATGCAGTAGTGCTATTGACATAGACCTGCCGGTGAAAGTGAGTAAGTATACTACACCAGATCAGGCCAAAGAAATTTAATAATATTGTCGTAGAACGGAAGAACGCGTTATGTAAGCGGGTTTAAGAATGCCTTGTTCCAGTGAAAATTGAAGTAATTTACACTTGAGAGAAACTAAGTAATACATAGTATGTATCAAGAGAATTTCATAGTTTATTATTAATTAAGAATTATATAAGACTTGCACTTAATTAATATATATATTTATATATAAATATATTTTTACTTAAAAAGGGTAAAAACCTTAACTGAAATAAATTCTGTATCTGGAAAACATTTTTTACGTGATATAATCATTGTTGTTTTATTTTAGAAAGCAAGATCAACAATCCAAAACAGAAATACGATTACAACTACACAATTTTAAAACAATTTTATTATTCTTTTACCAACAAAACGCTAATAGCGAAAATTTGCATTTTATTTCGAAACCAGATGAGGAGCCAATGACCACAAACATGAAACATAACAAATAGATTTGCACAAACAAATAAATCTTTCATTATTAAATAGATATTACAGCTCTGGTTCCAGATTTTTAAACGCAATTAATTAATTTTTACAATGTTTTAAAAGTCTAAAACCTATCCTCCGTGACTGTTATTCTTTCTAGGTTAACCTATATGTTTTCAAATATATGAGGTAGTAAAAGCATACTAAAAATATCAGTTCACTAAGTAAATTAAACACATCCAAAGCAATCGAATCAAATATAAAATATTATTAAAAATTAAATGAAATAAATTTTATAACCATTTATGTAGGTGTTACAAAAATTGATTCTATCCTCCGTGAATCTGTTTTTGCTTTAAATTGTATGCAACGGATGGCGCTTTAATCATTTTAAATAAGCAAAAACCTATGTTTACGACATTATAGATGCATGTGATTCCTGAAGGTCTGTTAGAATTTATATGCAGATGAGAGTGTTGCTGTTTTATAATTCAAAAGTTTGTTTATTAATTTTCTGTTTAAAAACCTATCCACCGTGAAGTGTAATATCTCAGTAAGTAGATTTTTTTTATAAATATTTTATGTATGCACAATTGTATTTTTTAAAAATATTAAGGTGTCAAAAGATACAATAACTTATTTCAAATATGCAAAGGGATGTTTTAAAAAAATATACGAAATCCTAACCTCCGTGAAGCTCTAATATTCTTACATTAGAGCAAAACCACTTATGTTAAGTTATTACTAGACCTGGTGGCTTCCCAAAAACCTTATTCTAGACAACAAACAAAATTAAAAAATAATCATTTTCACTTGGGGGACATCTCAATAAAATCCAGGAGGGCATTTTTCGTTTACTTTGATAGTTTTTTGGGGATGTGTAATTATTTTAAATACTATATATTAACGGTTTAATAATTTTTTTGCTCGACACCAAAAGGTGACACTTTAGCGTAATGAAAGTGAAAGCGTTCTCCATTTCCATCCTAAACACTTATTGCCAGTGCTCGGTCACAAATTTCGCTCGATTCAGGCAAACGAAGTGCTGCAGTGAACACGATGTGAGCAGTACGGTCTGCGACACGCTACCAATGTAAATAAATACCTTTTAATTTATTCGTATTTAAATAAAATGTTTGTTAAATGTGCAGTTCTAGTCCTAGTTCTAGTGATAAGTGTTATTGATGGGCAAATGTTTGGGAAAAGATTGCGAAGATTTCCCATGAGGACTGCAATGACCTTGAAGCAACGACTGCAGAACAAAATTTTGCAGTACAGGGAAAGAAATACACAAACTATTTGTTATGGTAAGGTAAAAATAAAATTTAAATATAAAATACAATTTACTTTAAAAAGCAATTAGTATACCTAATATCCTAAAGAGTATTTGCAAATTCTATTTAAAAAATCACTAAACAAATTTATACAAATTAATTAAGATCCTTGACCAACTTGTAAATGAATGTCAACAATTTTAACAAAAGAGCAAATATTGGTAAACTACTATACAGTATGTTCCCGGACAATATTTTTTTATTTTTCACTTTTAAAAATGAAGAATAGTAATAATACACCAATAACCTATTTTTTTAGAAAAAGTTGGATGTTTTGAGCTTCCCCACAGCAGATCCCCCCTTCAAAAAACCCCGGAAAGTCCCAAAGTCATAGACACGAAATTCTTTCTATTTAGAAGGGACATTAACTTCGCAACCCCTCAAATTCTTTATTACGACGACGAGGGTAAATCTTTAAATGGTTCGAAATTCAACCACACGCAAAAATTGAAACTTTTCATACACGGATACATGAGCAACTGGAACGAAAAAGGTCCGGTACTTGGGTCGGAAGCTTTTTTGAAATTGGTAAGTTATGGTATGGTCATTTTGGTTTAAAATATATATCTGAAGCTTAAAAATATATATATCATCATTTGGTATTGTTGTTTTCAGTATGATTGCAACATGATCCTGATGGATTGGAGCAAAGGGGCCAGGGGTCCCCAATATGCAACAGCTGCAGCCAATACCGAGGTAGCTGGTAGACAATTAGGCCTCCTTCTTATACAAATGGTTGAAAAGGGGTTGGATCCTAAAAATATCCATTTACTCGGGTTTTCATTGGGGGCCCATGTGGCGGGTACAGCTTCGGAAATGTTGAAATATAAAGGGCATCTAATCGGAAGAATAACAGGTAGGAGACTTTAGTTAATAAAATATGATATTTTAAACAAACATTAGAAATATTTTTTACTAATTTCTTAAAAATGTCCAAACCTATTCTTTATTCTTCACCAACAAATGTACTTACCGAATTGGATACTTTGGCAAAACATGAAAATGCAACGATTTAGTTCTTGAATTTTATTTACAATTAAAAACACAATAATTCACCGTGATCCCTTAGATAAAATACACACACTAACGTAACTATATAGGCATTTAAGCGTTGAGTTTCTTAATCAATGATATAAAGAATAATCAATCGAAATCGAGTACTAAACCAGTTTTTTAGTTTTTTCCTTGCAACGTAAAACACAAATAACGTGCGCGATTTAGCTGTGCAATTAATCAAAATTTGTCGAGTAAGACTTCTGCCTTCCTCTCTTTTGTGAAAAAACTACCTATTTATTTAAAAATGATGTACAGTTCGTATGATTTAAATGTATTGTTGTATAATATAATAAATATTTGTTTGTTATAGGCCTTGATGCAGCAAGTCCCCTATTCCGAAGCAATCATTTCAGGGAAAAATATAAGAAGTTGGACAGGAGTGATGCTCATTTTGTCGACGTGATTCATACGGATTCCAGTCCGGTAAAACACTAATATAATTTTAAGAGCTGAAAGTCCCGCATATGCCCAATTGTATTCAGATCTGTGTTGCATGAGGGACACTGTATTCTTTAACTGATCCTATTAAACTTTTCAGTCGGTAACAGACGGTTTTGGTTTGTGGGAGCCAATAGGACACGTTGACTTCTTTCCCAATGGCGGACAAGAACAACCTGGGTGCAAAGACACTAAACGTTCAGTGGTTGTTTCCTCACTTGGTAGTTAAATTTACACCACAAAAATTATTTAATTTTAATAATTAACATTTTAGACAAGAGCTTGAACCGAGATATCGCCTGCAGTCACATTAGAGCGTGGCATCTATACGCAGAAACGCTTTTGAACAAAATCAAAAATAAAACCGATTCATGTCAGTTTATTTCGTACTATTGTCCTGGTGGTTTGCCTTCGTTCGAGAAAGGACATTGTTTTCCCCGTTTGGAGAAACGGAATAGCTCCACATTCCTGGATAACACGTATCGAAATGAAGTTGGAGTGTTTGGGGAAGATGTCAAAGGGGAAGGAGTTATGTACTTTAGTACCTCCAGTGCCAGTCCTTTTTGTGGTAAGAATATTTGAACTTGGACAAAGTTGAGTTGTTATTTCAATGTTTTAGGAACTCAGTTACAAGCTTCCGTTCAGTTATCGCAAAATATCGGAAAGGTAAAAGGTGTTTTACAGTTAAAACTGCGGTACTCGAAAAATGTTGCACTATTCCACATCCATTGCGAGTAAGTACAACAACAACAAAAAATCTCAAGTCAAAGTTCTTTATTTCAGCGTTTCTGATGTAATAATGACGGGGTCGCGGATGAATGGATTAGCAGTTGCTCCCCACAACAGCTTGAACGAAAAAGTTGAAAATATCAATGCTTCCTTAATTTATTACACCACTTTTGATAATGCGAACAATAATTCCATTACAAAGCCGTTGTACGTCGACAGAATAGTGGTTACTGATATGTACGAAAACAGGTATTATTACTATATTAACATCATCAAGGAGTGTTATTTTTTATTTTTAGCTGGCGGTACTGTGGCAAAAATACCGTTATAAGTGAAAACAAAGTTCAATTGACACTCTCAAGAACACTGTGTTAATCAACGTATGATTAATACTAGGCAACAATTTTACTTGTGTATTTTAGGAACGATTTTAATGATTAGCCGACTCGTCTGTAGATTTCTTTGAAATACAGTGGATTTTTATGTAGCTGATTATGATGAATATTAAAACGTTTTTGTTTTTGATGATGAGATGAAAAAATTGTGTCTTCTTTGACTATAAAGTGTTTTGTGATATTTATTTTTAAATAAAAAAATAACAAAAACGTTTCTAAATTATTCAATTTTCTTTGACTCCATTAATTAGTCCTTTGGAGGGGACTTTAAGCCCGCGGTCCGTTCCTACCCCTAACCCGCACAAGCCATTCAGTTGGCTTCTGGGACTTCTTAGGAACATTGTATTTTGCAAATATTCAATCCTTGTTGAGATATGCTATCATTTTCTGGGGCCAAAGTACTAACGTTGGAGATATTTTTGTAATACAAAAAAAGGTCTTGCGCACAATGTTGGAACTAGGACACATGGAATCATTTATTTTTATGCTTGTGAACTTGTCTTATTTATGTACAAAAATAAATTTTTATTTCAAGATCTAAAATCTTTAAGCACAAGGCACAATTATTTTTATTACCCTTATCATAGGTTATCAATATACGAAAAAGGCTGTTTTTATGCATGTATAAAAGTATTTAATAGTCTACCTGCTAATATCAAGGAAATTAACAACCTAAATTTCCTTAAGAAGGAATTGTTTAACTATTTTTGTGATCTGGAGCCATACTCCTTTCATGATTTGTTTTCACATTGAAAGTATTTATGTATTTTTTGACTTTTTTCTTTTTTGTACATATTATTGTGTTTTTTCTTGTAATTTAATGTGCAAATTTTTGAAAATAAACGATATTATTATTATTATTATTATAAGGGTGGAACTAAAAGAGCACTTTTGTATATAAACTTTTTTGTATATATATGTAAATATGCCTGCCATCGAAATTGTGTTACAGTATTTTTAAAAGTTCTCTGCTTAGTATTAACTGCGTATTATCTGGTCCACTTGACAATGTATTTACTTGATGTATACAAGGCATTAAAATCTTTGAAATTTATATTTATAATTTTACATTTGACAATTATTGTCAAAAATGGCGAATGCGCCGGGTTTAATTTAATAATTAATTAATTATTTAACAATGAATTATTACATCATTGGTATCTTATTAATATAATTTCTCCTTTTTGTTTTTTTATAAGTCTTGTAATAAAGGAAACTCCCAATATTGTGTTAAAACCACAGACCACCCACCATACAATAGAAAATACAATACAAATTCGCATAAACTAAGAAGAAATAAAAAGTAAAAATTTGGCAAACATTTAAGGACTTTATTTTTATATTTCCATTTAATTTAAATGTAAATAAATATTTATATACTACGGGGGACTTCCAAATTTGTAAATAAGTCATCAGATGTTTTGCTGTAATGCATGGTAATTTTGGTAAGATGAATTAAAAAATTATCACCAATTTGCTCAATCAACTCTTGTCATCGAGATATGTGATGGTAGGCAACTAGTAATACGTTTATGAGGCACCCAGAAAACATTTGGAAATTCACTGATGCACTGTAATAAAAAGAAATTTTCAAGTCCTCGGTAGTATAGTGGTCAGTATCCCCGCCTGTCACGCGGGAGACCGGGGTTCGATTCCCCGCCGGGGAGGATAACTTTTTTTATATTTTTTATATCCCTTAATTTTTTTGTTTCGTAAAAATAAAGATTTCAGGTAAAAACATAAAGTAAATACTGTTTAAGTGTTTTACAGGCCAATAATATTCCAATATAAATCTGCAATCCAAAGTAAAAGAACTGTTAACTGCATTACTTAAAGTAAGTACATAAAATGCCTATAGAAATGGCGCCCGCCACAAAAAGACACTTCTAAGCCTTATGAGTTATAATTATAACTTAAGTTATGACATTAGACCAATCAGGTGAAGTTTTTTACATCCTAGTCTGTAAAAGACCCGTTGGGTACAATCAAAAAATTCGAAAACTGATTAGAGATCTGAGCTATCTAACCGCACTTTCTACTTTTAATAAATGTTATTATAATTTAAGTACGTTTTGTTTACATATAAATGGTGACATAAATAACTATTATCTAGAAGGCACAATTTTATAATATATAACATAAATTAATATTTCCAACGTTGGAATTGCATAGGCAAAAAAAATATTTATTTGTTGATTCAGATAATGTAGGTACTTGTAATATGGGTTGCATACGTTATTAAACTATTCCCGAACAAAATTTTTTACAACAAAATAAAACACATTTTGTATCATAAATTATTTATTATTTCAAGGTATTTATTAACTTCTATATTAAATTAAATCGCTTAAAACTAATATCACAATAAAATAACAATATCTAGTCATCTATTTATAAATACAATTCGCAATTTTATCAGTAGGTAGGAATATTTAAACGAAAATTTTAAATTGAATACACAAAAACTAAATTTCGTATTTAGTTTTCGGTATTCGGAATTTATCAGTCGAATGTTCGAAATTGTGGTTTAATGTGCCATATTGATTAATTTATTTAGTTTTAATGAGCTCAGTCAAATAAAATTCTTTGGTATTTCAATATGTATCTTTGTACACTTGGATGATTAAAAACAGATTTTTTTTTTATCAAGTTTCCTCGAATTGTTGACTTGCAATGAATAAATACAACATAACCAAAGTTTTAATCACGTCCCGGTACTCTCCAGTAAACTAACATCGACAACAACGGAACTCTCTTTCGACGATGAAGCTACGGCAACATCGCCGTTACCTTTATCACGTACTAGATATCTCTCGCTGGCCATGTAATACGAGGGAGGCGCGTCTTCAATATTCCCGCCATTATTCCTCATCAAACTGCTCATGGCTTCCACCGGCACCACGTAAACGTCAAACTCGCTCTTTTCGCCGCCTTTCAGTGTCAAACTTTCGTACGGCGGCGGCGCGAATTGCTCGTACGACGGAGGCGGTACGTCTGGCGCCACCTGGCGGGTGGAGTCCGAACTACTTCGGCAGTTTCTCGAGGCATTACGGCGACAACACCATTCCGAACAGGACACCACGAGAAAGAAGGCTACCAGCCCCCCGAACGAGGCTATGTACCACACTACAGACCAAGATTCCAAAGGAGATTGGGTGTCTGCAATAAAACAGATTCTTAGGGTTTTGTTAATTTTCAAAGCTTGATGTTTTGATGTTTTATAATTTTTATTAATAAAATTAAGAAGTGTTTATAGACATTTTTATATTTATTACATATACGACAGAAAAGCTAGGTGAAACAATAAATTTTAATAAAAACAAAAAGTTCACCGTTACCTTAAACCCTGAAAAATGATTAACGCGGATTTAAATTGACGTGTGCTTGCTTTACATTGCTTAGGTTTCTCATTAGGTAAATCATATAGAATATTATTTGTTTAAAATACAGTAAGGCCGAATGTTACAAAATAATAGGCAATTTTATGAAGGACTTTTTCATATTTTTCATTGAAGTCACTATTTAATTAAAAACTATTGTCAACCAGCACTATAATTACAATATTGTAATTATATACAGTATATGGGTGAATATATTGAGATGTCCCCCAAGTGAAAATGATTATTTGTTATTTTTGGTTCTTTCACTGTTAGTCTAACATAACATAAGTGGTTCTGCACTAATGCAAAAATTTTAAGAAATCATACATTTTAAATTTTAGAGCTTCACGGAGGTTAGGATTTCGTATGTTTTTTTTAGAAACATCCCTTTGTATATTTGAAATAAGTTATTGTATCTTTTGACACCTTCATATTTTTTATAAATACAATTGTACATACATAAAATATTTATAAAAAAAATCTACTTACTAAGATATTGCACTTCACGGTGGATAGCTTTTTAAATAGCCAATTAATAAACTTAAACTTTTGAATTATAAAACAGCAACACTCTCATCTGCATATAAATTCTAACTGACCTTCAGGACTCACATGCATCTATATTATATATATTTTTGCTTATTTAAAATGATTAAAGCGCCATCCGTTGCATACAAAAACAGATTCACGGAGGATAGAATCAATGTTATAAAAATTATTTATTTTAATTTTTAATAATATTGTAAACTGATATTTTTAGTATGCTTTTAGTACCTCATATATTTGAAAACATATAGGTTAACCTAGAAAGAGTAACAGTCACGGAGGATAGGTTTTAGACTTTTAAAACATTGTAAAAAATGATTAATTGCGGTTAAAAATCTGGAACCTGAGCGTAATATCTACTTAATTATAAAAGATCAAAACACAATAAAAGTGTAGGTCAAACTCATTTAGTTTTATTAAATATCACGGGGTAACACCATCGGGGGACATTTCGTGAGATTCACCCATATACATTCTAATATTTATAATGAAAAAAAATAAAAAAGTTTCGATTACCGTCATATTCATTATCATTATCAACATCTCCGTCCTCCTCTGTTTCATAAAGCAAAAATCTGGTATCAGGACCTTCAGTGATTTTGTATTCTTCTATAAGAACTTTATCTCCAATTCGAATAGTTTTTACTATTGTATTTTTGTCTTTCAGTTTCAGATGTAGCTTGGCGTCATCTAAAAAAATAAAACATATGCATTAAGTAAAAATTTATTTTATAAATAGAAATTCATTAATAATAAAAAATTCGGATTTTGGCAGATGATGGAAACAACATTGTAATAACTATTTTTGTCAAGACTTTGACGACATGGTGCAAGTGTTAATTACATATTTTATGTAAAATACTTAAAAAGTTCAAAAACATGTTAAATGATAATAAAACATTTAAAATTTATATTATTTGCGTAAGCCGACAAATTAATTTTCAGGTTTAAAAACACAAATTATGCAAAAAAGCATTAAACATGTTCACAAAGTATTTCATATAAGTATGATATATTTTTATTTCTAAGTAAGATGGCTTTTAATCATTCTGTAATATTAGAATAATACAATAACAAGTAGCATGTTCTTAATAGATGGTTTAGTCGTGATCCATTACGAAGTTGATAAGCTCAATATTTTTTTTTTATTAAAAAAAACTATTTTATAACAACCGCTATTATACTATTATACTATAGTACAGTATGTTGATTATTCGAAATTAAATGCTTTCCAAAGCAATAGTTGATATTGACAGAATATTGCCGTGTTTCTATTGGTTAAAAATCTGTATCGTAATGAAAAATTTCTATCATAATCATTATACAGTAGGAAATTCTAATAAACGGACTTAAGGATGGGCAAAAAAATATTAAGTTATAAAGGACAAAATAGAAAAGATAGGGCTGCACCCTGTATATGCATCGTTACTGAAGAGTAAAACTACATATAAAAAAAAATATTCAAAATCATTAAAACATTTAAATTAAAGGCCATTTTTGCAGGTGAGTGTATATTGCATGTCCTAAACGACCTAAAATAACTTAATGATAAGGTTACCGTTAATTACAGTGATTGGGAATTTGAGTTGTCCATTTTTATAATTAAAAAAATTTGCGTTGTCCTTGTAAATGCCCAAATAAAAATTAAATCTGGCGAATTAAATAGGGTCAATTGATATGATCCTATCTATTGCACAGTTAATTGTTAAAATCTAGATCTAAATACCGTTACAACCATACCGACATAGCTTTGTGAAATTTACATTAAAAATTAAAAAAGTTGCGATAATGCTCATTATAATACTATAGTACTTGGTAAAAATGTTTTGTATTATCAATAGTATGCGGGTATTTGGGACATCTTATTTTTGCTTAACTTAAAGATAA
This sequence comes from Brassicogethes aeneus, assembly GCA_921294245.1. NCBI lineage: Eukaryota > Metazoa > Arthropoda > Insecta > Coleoptera > Nitidulidae > Brassicogethes > Brassicogethes aeneus. The sequence continues at coordinate 61,371,157 of OV121135.1, forward strand.
ATATTTAATAGTAACGGGTTTTTTGTAGGTCAGTATAATAATACAGGGTTGTCCAAATGGAGAAAGTAGATTGAAAAAATAATCATTATCTGCTTGTCTAGGAACTCCAATTTCGAATAAAACATTATACAGGGTGTCCTGAAAATAGAGCCTAAACTAAATTTTTTTAATCGAACTTTGCTTTTGTTAATTTATGTGTTGGACTATTTATTAATATAACGCGGGTAGTGGAATTAATTTAAAAAATGGTAGGACAAAATCGCACAGTGAAATAAATATAAAAATAGTGGGACAAATTCGCACAGACTAAAAAATTCATTTGTACTAACAAATGAATTTTTTTTAAATATATTAAAAAAAAATTAAATATTTCAGTTTTCGAAAAAAATATTTTTACAGAAAATGACTGAGCTACATTATTTTTACAGAATGGGAGATAATCGAATACTTTGGCATGACATAAATAACTATTTTTTTTAAATTAAACGATGTTGTAAATTTAAAATGCCAAGAAATCGTGAAAATATGTAGAAAACAAAAACAAACAAAATTATAAAGACAATATTGTATATCGGCCTTCAATTGTTGTATACATGCATTATTTATACATATTAAGATCAGTGCATTAATTTATTGCAAAAAAACAACCGATTAAGAACATTTTAAAAACAAATTAATTAAATTTTTAGACTTAAAGTATTTATTGTTTTAAAAAACAAAGATTTATGTTGTATAATGTTTAATTTTAAATAAATATATATGTACATTACAATTTTTGTTTTTAATTCAATTAATTTAGACATAAATATTATTTTTGATAACCAGAAAACCTGTTAATATTTTATTTAGTCAAGTAGGTTTAAGTCTGGCAACCTTGGATGCCATAAAAAAACATTATACAGTTTATAAGTGGTATGTTTGACGTTATAGTTTTTTAACTATCAATAAAAAAATTGTTAATTACCCAAAACACACTTAACAAGTAAATTGCATTAGATATTCCAATAACAGTCGGTTTCATTCAATCTCTATTTACATCATAAAAAGATAGTGGTGTGTGGTGGTAATGAAATTTGTATTTATATATATTTTGTCAACAAAATTTCATGATTTTTTAATTTAAATTCATTAGCTCTAAAACAAAAATTATAGAGGAAACCCTGTCTTGTTTTGTCGTGTACTATAGCAGGGGAGACATAAGTAATAAACAAATTATATAAAATTACTTAATTTAATTCTGCCAAAAGAAGTTCGATTGTTTACTAGGCATAGCTGTGTGGCTATTTTTAGAATGTAATTACTAATAATAACTAATTAGTAATAAACAATATGATTTAAATGAATAAAACATGCATATCTTAGTAGTACTGTCAGTAGTAATCATTGTAAATAAAAAAGAAGTGATCTATATATAGATTAATTTAAATATAAAAGTGATATATAATTCTTATGGCTTCTTTTTAGTTAGTAGCATAATAATTATGTTAATTTTTCAAAATGCCATCTTTGACATCATAATAAAAAATATAGTAACTTGACTCTAAATAAATTAAGTGTAAATTAGCACATGCTTATAGGTTTTCACACCAGAAGAATTTACATGAAATCTAGGTTAATATATATTTGTTATATAAAAAACCTATTTTATACAACTTAATTGAAGCCTTTTTTATAATATCGTTAGGATCGATCTGGCCAAATCATTTCAAACTAAATTATACAAATAAAAGTTTAACTGGTTGTGATGAAAATTAATTGGCGTAAGGATTTATTGTTATTTTTTTAAATGGAATGTCTAAGGTTAGTAAATCCAATTTTAAGCATTTCAGTTGTGTAATAGCGTATAATATAAAAATAAAATGCAATTTATATTAAGATTTATGTTGTCTGGGTCAGTTTATAAAAAGTGGTTTAGTTTGTTTCATTTTTTCTATGCAATATTCCAATATAAAAAGAAACGGGTTGAGAATTTTTCGAGGTCTCGAAAAAAATTTACATTTGAATAGACGAAGGCCTAATTTTAATTATAGGCCTACAAATTAATAACTATTTGACCTACAGATTAATTTTAAGATACAAAACAAATAAATTAACAATGTTTTAAGGTAACAGGAAATGAATTATATTAGTAATAAAATTCAATTTTCCACTTTTTTAATTAACATTTTATTATTTTTAAATCAACAAGTTTTTGGAATAATCAAATTAATTCCAATAACATATAAATCAAGCCTTGTCTTGTTTACTGGCAATTTTTCGATTTCTTGTGTATTTGTTAAACTTGTACAGGTTTAAAATCTATTTATAAACGGACTTTCTCCAATTAACCATTTCTAGGTTGAATCATTTAAAATAAAACACAAACTTAAACTTTATTAACAAATTTGACCATTTATTCATAATAATTATTATTGTTTTAATAACCAAAAGCAGTTTTTTTGTGTAAATTATTATAAGTGATAATTATTTATTTATTCAGGGTATTACCCGATTAATATCCGCTTTACTTCCGTTTTTTTAAGGAAAAAATGTGAGGTCATTTCAACATTAAACCGAATTATATAATTTAATAATAATAATACTAGTAATAACAAAATATTTATTTTTAATTTGTATAAAAATGTTTAATCATAATATTTAATTAAGGTATGTATAGTATTATTTTTTTATTCTTATAAAAATATACAGGGTGTGCCAGGTGCTAGGTGTAGCAGAATTTCAGCATGTAGAAAGTTATTTTCAAGCAAGTTGAATGATTTTTCTTTATTTAAAAGGGTAAGTATTTTTATTTTCTATTGACGTTTAAATTGGAGCTACAAAGTTACAAATATTCACAAAAAAAAATGGAGCTTATTGTAAAACATACACCATATTTACATTTTTTTATAAATGTGAAAAGAAAAATAAAAAAAATGATAAGCCTATCTTAATAGAACATGTTTTTATAAGATTATAGGTCAAAATATATGTTAATCATCACGTACACATTTGTTTATTTATATATGGACATAAACAAAGAAATTTTAAAACATATAAACAAAAAAATATCAAAGAAAAAAATACCTACCTATTTATAAAGTATATAAACCTTTTATTATTTACTTTGCTCCACACCCAAAGATTAGAATAAAAATAATTTTGGTTGTCAGTTTAAAGCAAATTTTGTACTACTTTTTGAAAATAACTTTTTTTATGTTTATGTATAGGTATATTGTTTTCAAAAATTAAGGTAAAGATGCACAAAAAATATTGCATAATTTTCAGAAAATAAGAGAAAATTAGGGTTAAACTAATTATTTGTATTCAAATGTATGTATTTCAAATATATATTTCGCTCATGCACTTTCAGTGTAAAATGGCGAAATTTTGCTGAAATTACAGTCATTAAACTAAATATAAGAAATTTGCTAGTCGATTTTGCATAATTTTTTATCGATAACACTTTCCAATTAACACTTTTTGCAATAAAAATAATGATTAAAAATATATAATTAATTGATTGACACGGTCAACATGTTTATTTCACATGGAGCGTACGATATGAATGCACAATTCTTTTAATAAATATAAATTATTTTTTTTACAAGACCACAAAAAACTAAAGTTTTTTATTATTAATTTGCCGAGTGGAGACATAAAATTTAATGGGTTCTAGGCACGAATTAAATTAAATGTGCGACATTTATAGCAAGTATAAAAAAATACCAAAAAAAGTCAATTAACGTTAAGTAAACAAAAAACATCACTAATTTATTCAGCTGGTTGTATTTATAAAAACAATGCATTTGACGTATAAAAATCTTAAAATTTGTTGCAAAATTATTTTTTATTGCAAAAATGCACCGGGGGTAAAACATAAAATTGGACATACATATTTAATAGAATTAACTAATAATAATATGGAATACGTAAATAAACAGTACTTAGTCCATTAAAATTTAATATACATAATATGCATGTATATTATTTTATACATATATGTACATATTTTTCAATGTTTATAAAATATTAGTTATCAATACAAATACTACTAATAATTATTGTAAGATAAGGTGAACGATTATTTTAAAATAAAATGGTTTCATACAATAATAATATTTTAATGTGGTAAACGAAAATGTCAAATATTTTGTTTTCCATTTTAACCTTTAAAACATATGTACGTTTCGACATTAAGTGATCTTTTAAATACACATTGGCAAAAATTTAAATTTATTAGTAATAAATTATTTTTTTTAAATCATAAAGACTCTCATTTTTATTAAAAACTCGCTCGCAAGCTTCGCTCGTGCCTTCTTAAAATTCGTTTATCAAACTTGACATTTTGACATTGGACCTTTTCCAAAAATTCCCAAAACACAGGAAATCCCCAGAATCTGGGAATAAAAATATTTTATTTTTCGATTTTTTTGTTAATATTTATTATTTTTGTAACAATTTTTTTTATTTTTGTCAAAAGAAATTTTTTTTGGTTTTTAATATTTGCTTTAGAAAATTTCTTTTTTAATTTTTGAAAATTGCCACCAGCATTACCAAAGTATTTTATTTTATTAAGTCGATATAATATATCTATTAAGTTAAATGGATTTTTAAATTTCACCTTAAAAACTTCATTTTATGTTTCAATCTATTACAGGTTTTATCATGTAAAATTCTGAAATTCTGGGAAAATATTTAATCAGCGTAATATTTTATAAACTTTAGAATCTTCCTGCAATATCACGAAAGTTTATTTTAGGAAATTATTAAAATCAATATAAAATAAATAACAGTAAAAAATCCTGGAATATCTATATCAACGCTGTTCTTTTAATAAAATCAGGTTTATAGTTTAAAAAATCATTTCTCAGAGAAATATGTATAATATACATTGTATAAGTATACCTAGTGGAAGTTTTTTTTTAGTAGTTGGCAGTAAAAATCATAGAATTTGTATTTTATTGTCATCTTTTTACCATTTGTTATTATCAAAACTGTGGGTAAAAGGCATAAGGGGATCAGTAGAGACTTAAACGTATTGGCATTAATTCAGGAAATATATTTATGGTTAGCGGGTATACAATTTTGTTAGCACATATCATATCCTAACAAAAGCGTATACCCGCTAAACATAAATATATTTCCTGAATTAATACGAACACGTTAAAAGCTGTATTGAAAAATTGCTTTTTTTGACTTATCCCCTTATGCCTTTTACCCACAGAAAAATTACTTTTGACGTGACCTAACTTTGTTAAAGTAGACCTGGTTTGCCATTTAATAAATCTGTATAAATTTGAAATGTGAAATTTTAAAAAATATGAGAAACCATAAAAAAATCAATTAAACTTAATTTAACTGTACTATAAATTATTTAAATTAATATTTACACAATTTTACTATGTTGTTTTTGAATCAGTGCCAAAACCAAAATATAACACATGCATCCAAAAATATTTATTTATTAAATGTATTAATATTAAGGCAATAAAAAAATCATAAAAAACTTACCGGTGCGATAGGCATAGAGACAGCTTAAATTTAAAACAAAAATTATCACAACCATAAACTCTCCCACAAGAATAGTTCTTCCGCCCATTTTACTTAACAAATAAACACAATAAAAATCAAAAAATTTGTGGCACAGATACCGCTCGTCGAATAAAATTCGCAAAGCACGCTATGGAATGGCACAGGCCTACTACGCGGTCCGCGAGTTCTACGATCACTCGAGCGGGAATGGCCTAATGCTTTTAAACGATAATGCTGCTGGTACGGTACACAGTCAATGCGCTTCTGATTTACTCGCTCGCCTGCTATGCGCTCTTTTATTTTATTTTTTAAATCTTTGTCCACGTGAAACCGGAAAACTACACGTGAACCATGGTTTCTCGGTTTGTTTTGTCGAAATTAAGACAAAAATACATCATATACAATAAATTATATTCTTTCTATTCTATTATTTTCAGAAAAAACAACAGATAGATAACCTCCTTGACAAAGCTAGTTAGCATGTAAGCGTATTCTTTTTAAAAAAAATTGCCGTAGTATATAAAATATTGCTTTGGTTTAGAATAATATTTTTGGTATATTTTCATGCAAATAAAAGCAGAAAAATTTCCATTTCAAATGTATTACATTTTAAATACATTGGTTTGTACAGTTTGGAGTGGAAAGTTTTTTTAATTTTAGGGATTAAATTGCATTAAATTTTGCGTCATGTTTGACAATAAAATTTTTGCTAGTCATATTTGGGTTTTTATTTAACAATAATAATAAAATAAAATAAAATAAAAAATAGTAACTTTGTCATTATTTCTTACTTTTTTAAACAATTTTAATCCATCAGCTACGTAACTAAGTTTTACGTTTTCATTTGCACAGAAATTTGCTTTAAGAATTTTTTTAAAATGTAATTCTTCATTTAACAATTTGCTTAAGTCTTGTTGTACTACCTAACATAATAATATTATTATATAAAATTCAGTAGATTTAGTATACAAATCAGTAGATCACTACAGAAAAAATTAGTGACAAGCGAATTAATACAAATAAATCGTAATAAATGCAACGTGGTCTAATCGAATCAGGCGTACCAACGTGTTTGCTGTGTGAAAATAGTTTTGAATAAATTACCACAGTAATTTTTAAATTGTTACTTATTAATTCAGAATCTTGTTTTAACTTTTCAATATAACGTGTTATGTTCATTGACTGGTTTATCTCAAGATAGATAATATACATACATATTATGATGACTTGTTTATCATTTGCCTTATTCAAAACTGTATTTCTAGTAATATTATAAACGTAAGTAATTTTGCAGTTTGCAGGTAAAGCAATTATTATTATGACGTAATTGATACGTAAATAATATATAAAAATCCCAGATTATACGATTAACTAAATTAACTAAAGCGTTTTTAAAGTATCTTGAATATTTACATAAGATAAATATGCCCTGGTGTAACCAATTTAAACTTAATTAAATGTTTTCAAAATATTACTCATTTTTTTCCAAGAACTCTGTATTCAGTGTTTTCAATAAAATTACTATAAAATAATATTTTATTAATTTTTAAAACAAGGTAAATTTTTTTAAAACCCTTTTTTACAGTCTGCAATTTTTCTTGCAGCATATAATAAAATTTGGGTTGTTTTTCTTAAAGAAACACAATCCAAATTTTATTATATGCTGCAAGAAAAATTGCAGACTGTAAAAATAGGTTTTAAAAAAATTTAGCTTGTTTTAAAAATTAATAAAATAATATTTTATAGTAATTTTATTAAAACTTTCTTCCAATTATTCAAGATGCAAGAAGAAATGGTAAAATTTATTATTTGTTGGGTTGGTCAAGTTTAACATGCAATGAAATATCTGACCTCATCTAGGATTAAACTTGTTTCATGCATAATAATACCTACATATTATGTTTATTAATAGATTCCCACAAATAAGATAAGATTTTAATCTTATAATCCCATTAACAGTATAGCAGTACACTGTTTTGGTTCTATTATCTAAATTTTTAAAATTAAATATGTACCACGTGTTAGGTGAATAACAACTATTTTTTTTATTGGTAAAAATATTTTATTTCGTTATTTTAATCATAAAATTATTTATTTACCATGTTCTTCACTCTATATTATTCTATAATTAACTTTATTAAATAGAACATAAAATACAATTATTGAAAAATCACAGAACATTAAACATTGAATTTGACAAAATAAAGCATAATTTTTATTTATTTTTAGTATTAAGTATTAGGTAATAATTTCACTCAAAGGTTGTAGAGAGAATTTTAGAATTAAAAAAAATGTGTTAGCAACAATCCTTTGCACATAAAATAAATAAAAAGCAATATTTAAAACAGATAATAATAAAATTAAGTATTAGTTAGTATAGTTGATTCCATACATGGAATATTTTGGGAATAAACTTAATATGTCAATAACTCAAAATATCTTCAGCTTATGAATATTATAAAAATGTATTATCTTTAATTTGAGCATATGCTGAACTGTACTGAAATCTATAATTATTTTTGTCCATATTTCCTTTTTTTTTTTATAATACATTTAGTCATAATATGTTATGACTATATTTTTTGGTTTCTCTTATATAAATGTGGTACTAAAAATATTTTTTTTGACCCTGTATTTAAATGTACAGTATAGTCAATTAAAATCTAACTAACATTGCATTTACCTCTTAAAATCAGTCTCAAAAAAATATATATGATTTTTGTAAAATCCTTCAAATATTTTTGGCTATGAAATTGAATTAAACAAAAAATAAAAAATAAAAATTCAACACTCACAAAACATTTTCTTTCTTAGCAATTTTAACTTCTCCCTATTACTTTTTTCGCGATACTAGGCCTGATTATTTGACTTGTTCGACCTTAGCCTGTCTAAACCTGACCGTTCTTCTTCTTCATCGCTAGTGTACGAACTCATACCAGAAACTGGGGGCTTAGACGATGTGGCCTGCATTAATTCTTGATCTGGGGCATTTCTGCTCTCATACAGTAAAATGTTTAGTGTTTCCTCGTATATTCTTGCCTCGGGGCATTCAACTTTAGTATGTTTTTTGTCTGTGGCATATACTATAGACGTACAACACACCTAAAAATAATCAAAATAATGATTTGAAGTCACAAAGTAAAAACTTACTTCTGAAACTTTTTTGCCATGCCCATAAAAAACCCAGCAGCAAATTTCACTGGTGCTGATAACATCCTTCAAAAACAGCACCCTTTTGTTGTACCACAGGGATAATTTATCAAATAACTCAATGTTCTTTAACAGATTATCGTCGGAAGTTGTTGTGTAGGAATACTTATTATTATGCCTATTTATCAGTAATTTTATGGCAGGTTTTGTTGTGGAACCAATCAACATTTCTTCCTCTTTTTGCGACGTTATTAGAGGTACACCACAAATAGGTTCATGTTCCCCACGTTCTTTCTTGAACAAGACTTTATTACACGATTCTGCAAGTTCAGCTATGCAATAATACTTTGATTCTGCTAGTAGTTCCGCTATTTCTTTGCTTGTTTCCGGTAGAGAAACGCTGCCGTCTCTTAGAAAGTTTAAAATTGTGCCGAAATGTTTTCCACATCTGTCAATCAAAATCCAACCTAAAAAGTAAGGTTAGGTACGGAAATTTTCGTAAATTTTGGTTTATTACCGTCTGAATCGGATAGGACCTCCATCCGGCCGCTAAACATTGCACGCAGCATCGTATCATGTTTAGTTAAAGTGCCAATTGTGGTGTAATGCAAACATCCCCCAATATTTAACTTGACGTATTGCGAAGGGTTACCCTTAATGGTGGTTTTTCCAGACATTTCCGAGTCTGTACAAAACATTCAACCTAATTTACACCTTAAAACTAGCAAGAACCCGATAAAATGTTTCCCAATTTCACGAAAAACTGTCAAACTCAAGCGGTTACCATTTTGTTTGGAAGCTGTCAAATACGGGACATTTGAACTACTCCAATGTTGGCAACACTACTTTTTCTAATCAGAGATAAAGAAGGTTCTAATCTTTGGTTGGCAACGCCGTCGTTGCCATAGCAACCGAGATACAAATTTCGAAAATGTCCGATTTGTTGTCGAATTACGGGATTTATTTCGACGAGGTCGATAAAGTTTGCATTTTAGAGCCGGAGGTTGCCAAACAGACCAACAACTTAAAGGAGGAGTGTCAGATTTATACGGAAAGTAAGTAAAATGTTTCACCAGAGTGAAAAATAACCTACCACTCAGTTACTGCAATGTGCATATGTATAGATATTTTTTTCAAGTAAAGTAAAATTACACATATCCTGTCTTTGAAATAAATTTCCAACATTATTTTAAGTAAAAGTCAAGTTGGCTTAAGAGCAGTTAACCAATCACAAGTATCCTCCAAAACTGTTGAATAACTTTGAACCAATAGCAAACTGGCATAGCCAACTGTTCACTTTAAATTTTTGTTTAGAAATCAACGAATTTCACAGAATATCAAACAAATTTGTGGACATGGTGGAAAATTTGAACAAATTAGTGGAAAAGGAGAAAATTACGGCGATTGGGACGAGAAACATCCTGCAAAGTATGGAAAAACAAAAGGAAACTCATCAGCAGCAATTACAAGTAAAAAACAGTTTACTTTATTAATTAAAAATAATTTTACCGTTTTCAGGCATTGATAGCCGAAAAATCTATGGAATTAGAGCGACTTAAAATCCAGTTGAGCTCACTGCTGAAAACTGAAATGGAACAAAATGAAATAATAAACCAGTTGACTCGCTATTAAAAAAAAGTCTATTATTAAATACTTTATTACACAACAGTTTTTGTTTTTCAGTAAAAATAACCTAAAAATTATTATGAATGCAGAGAAATAAAAACAAGTGTGATGGTTTTATAACTTTTCTAATAATCGACGAAAAATAGATATTTATCTTGAGTATAAACATTAACACAATTAAATCATGGTTATACAGGGTGATTCTTAAGTCGGCGTTTTTAACATAAAAAATATTTGTAATATTTCAAGGTTATGTAACTTTTTTTATTTTATTTGGCATTTTTCGTATTTGGGAATTTTTGTATTTAAATGTTTTAATTATGGAATTGTAGTTGTTGAAATTTACGGCGTAACATTCTATAGAAATTAATTTCTATTGGGAGTGATTAACCAATCAGAATATTCGGCCAGCAACGCACGCTAGATGCGATGGAGAATGCCGTACTTTGATTGGTTAATCACTAAAGCGCTTTTTATAGAATTTCATTATTAACGATGGAGTTTTGATTTATTTTATTAAAACACAAAACCGAATCAACCAAATTAAATTTTCATTTATTTTAATTATGAAAATTTACAAAAAATGTTGTTAAAATAAATTTGAAAAAAATTAAATTTACTAAATTTATTAAAAAAAATTTATCAAATTTATCAAAATTTTCAAAATTCACACAAAACCGAATCACCCTTTATTAATATGTTACACAACACCACAGTGTATAACTAAAGGCACCTCTTGCTATGGTGTAAATAGTTGCTGAAAAAATCCGCACTTCATGCATATACATATGTTTTAAAGTATAAAAATAGGGTTCACGTCATAACATTTGACATAATAATCAACTGGAATACAAAAAAAAAACAAAAGCGGTGTCCCGCCGATAGGTAATAATAAAACAAATTAAAAAATAAATTACACGAAAATTTTGACTCACTGAATATAAAAATTTGTTGTTTTTCACTGTACACCTCCTCCATATTCTAGTCTCTCCTTAAACGGTCGCATGCGCAAAAGTTGCTTTGCGCAATTCGGCAACGCTGTGCCGACAGTGTTGCCGAAAAGGTAAAAAAAAAAAAACATTTGCGCACGCGCGGCCTGATTATTATTTATGCAAGTAGAAAAATAAGACGAGAAGTTGAATTAACAACGGGGAATTCACGAGGCGGTGGATTCGACTTTCTGCTCAGTCTTTTGCCGCTTGGACGCCTCCGGTTCGGGACTGGCGGGGCGCTTTAAGATGTTGGATTTGAATTGGACGATGATGCAGGTCATGTTGTCGCATCCGGTTCCGTCGCCCATGGTGTTCGGCGCCAAGCAGTGGTCGAACATCTGAAAGAAAAATTGCGTGCTTCGGAATTTTGTCTTTCGAGAATGGTTCCCCGTTTTAAGTCTATCTCTTCAAGATAGCCTTTGGAAAATCATAGGCTTCTACTGGCCTAATTGTGCATTAGGGTGTTTCATTGGGAACGACTATTTTTGGTTTTTCACCAAAACTCCAAAATATTGTTCAAAACATCGAAAAAAAATTCTCTCAAAGTTTGAGTCCTTAATTTTGATTTTAAGGACTTTAAAAATTTAAAAAATATATATTTTCAACCACGTTTAAGCTATCATATTGTGGTTCAGTATTTAACGCTTTTTAAAGGAGCCTATAAGAATTTTTCTTTAACTCAAATTCAAAATTCACCTTGATGGTATCAGCTCTGAAAGCAATTTTTTTCGCCTATTTTTGAGAATATTACGATAATGGCTGGTCTTAACAAAAAATTTTAAAGGAAAAAGTTGTAGAAAACTCAATTCTCTACAATTTTTTTTTATGTTTATAGTGCACAGTTTACAAGATATTTAATTGTCATGGAATCGAATTTAAGACAAATTTATCTGAGGAAAACAACACACAGAGAATTTAATTTTCTCCAACTTATTCCTTTCAATTTTTTCAATTTTTTTTTTATATGGTTAAAATTCCCAAAAAAATATGTTTTAAAGAGTTTAAAATAATACTTTTATTGTAAAAAAATAGAGAAAACGATTAATTTGAAAAATATACAGAAATTTAAAAAAAACATAATTTCCATAATAATAATTTTTTTACTACTACTAATTTTTTTTAATTTCCAAAATTTTTAAAATTCACAAAAAAACCATTTGTTTGTTGATATTCTTTAAAGTTTAAATAAAATAATACTTTTATTGTATTAAAAAAATAGAGTAAACGATAAATTTGAAAAAATTTGAAAAGTTTAAAAATTACAGAAATTATCAATATTTTAAATTTTTTTGAAGTTGTCTAAATTCCCAAAAAACTAATTTTTTTAAGAGTTTAAATGTTTGTTTATATTCTTTAAAATTTTAAAAAAATAATACTTTTTTGCATATAAAAAAAAATAGAAAAAAGATACATTTGAGAAAATTTGAAAAATTTTAAATTTACAGGAATTAAAAAAAAATTTTTAAATAAAAAAAAACAATTTTTTTTAAGAGTTTAAATGTTTGTTTAAATTCTTAAAGTTTGATAAAATAATTGTATTATTATTATCAAAAAAACTAGAGAAAACGATAAATTTGAAAAAATTTAGAAAAACATAAATTTACAGAAATTAAAAAAAAATATATTTTTTTAAAATTATCCCAATATTAAAAATTCACAAAAAAAATATTTTGAGTTTTATTAAGAGTTGCCTGTTTATATTTTTAAAGTTCGAATAAAAATATACTTTTATTGTATTAAAAAAATAGAGAAAACGATAAATTTGAAAAATTTATAGAAAAATTTTTCAAAAATTCCCAAAAAACTATTTTTTTTAGAGTTTAAATGTTTGTTGATATTCTTTAAAAATAATACTTTATTGAATTAAAAAATATAGAGAAAAGAATAAATAAAAAAAATAAAAATTTTCAAAAAACTAAATTTTTTTAAGAGATCAAATGTTGTTTGTTTATATTCTTTAAAGTTCGAATAAAATAATACTTTTATTGTATTAAAAAATAGAAAAAACGATAAATTTAAAAAAACTTAAATTTACAGAAATTCAAAAAAACTAAAAACAAAAATATTATTTTTTTAATTTTCAAAATTCCCAAAAACTATTTTTTTAAAGTTTAAATATTTTTTGTTTATATTCTTTAGTTGAATAAAATACTTCCACTTATATTGAATTAAAAAAACAGGAAATGTTAAATATAAAAAAATTTAAAATTTATAGAATTTTTAAACTTTAAAAAATAATTTCCAAAATTTTTAAAAAATATTTTTTTTAAGTTTATATGTTTTTTGTCTATATTCTTTAAAGTTTGAATAAAATAATACTTTTACTGTATTAAAAAAAAATAAAGAAAATGATAAATTTGAAAAAAAAAATTGAAATTTACAAATTTACAGAAATTAAAAAAAAATATGTTTTAAATTTTAAATTTTATTTTAAAATTGTGAAAATTTCCAAAAAACTAAGTTGAAATATTTTTGTTTATATTCTTAAAAGTTTGAATAAAATAATACTTTTAATTGTAATAAAAAAATCGAGAAAACAATAATTTAAAATTTACAGAAATTAAAAAAAAAATAAATTCTTTAAAGTTTGAATAAAATTATTACTTTATTGTATTGAAAAAACAGAAAAAATGATAAATTTGAAGAAAAAAAATGAAAAAAATAGAAATTTACAGAAATTAAATTTTTTTTATTATTATGTGTTTGTTTATTTATATTCTTAAAAGTTTGAATGAAATAATACTTTTATTGTAATAAAAAAAAAATAGATAAAACGATGTTTTAACATTTCAAATTACCAGAAATTAAAAAAGATATAAAAATGTAAAAATTTGGAAAATTCCCGATTTGTTTGGAAGTAAACTCACCTCTTCGCAAATGGTGGACAGGTTGTCGGCGTCCTCGATGCGAGGCCTGACGAAATCCACCACCTCCTGGCTGCTCATGAAGTTCCAGATGCCGTCGCATGCCAGCACCATGAACTCGTCCTCGCCGGGGTTGACCGTGCACGTCTTCACGTCCGGCAGCGCGGTGATCATCTGCTCGCGGTCGCTCAGCGCCGCGTTCTGCTTGTAAGCGTGGTCGCCGATGGCCCTGCTCAGGTTCAGGCCGCCGTTCACGCGCCCGTCCGACGTCACCTTGCCGCCGGCTTTGGTCACGCGCAAGCGTTCCGGATCGTCTTCCGGCTTGTGGTCGAAGCTCATCTCCACAGCTTTGCCTGAGACACAACATTATTATTCAGATGCTCAGGGTTGACATGCGTTTTTTTAACAAACAAAACGTGCCTTTTTTAAGTATCGACAGTATCACTTGTACCCCTTAAGGTTTCAATACACATTATTAAAATAATGAGTAATGTGTAGAGTGGAATTTTAGGTTGCAAAATTTATAAAAATAGGCGAAAATAGTATATTATGTATCAAGTTTGATAAACGCCATTTTATACACGAATTTAATTTAGGCACGAGCGAGCTTGCGAGCGAGTGCTTAAATTAATGAGTGTATAGAAAAGTTTATAACCGAGGTGCATGCTATACTTTTTCTACGACAAATACTTATTATTATCTTAAAATGATTTAAATCAAAAATTTGTAAAGAGCGCCATCTATGAAACAACAGGGGAAACTGTCAAATGTCACATTTTTACATTTTATAAACACTGATTATAAAGGTTATAAATCGAAATGTACTTCTTGAAAATTGACAGTTTTTCACAGTGAAAGTAAAGGAAATGTTTTATGAGGACTTTACTTTATGAGGTCAGTACAATGTTCATATAAACTTTTCAAATATTGGCGTTGAGAAACTATTTATTATTTTTGCATTTTTTTATTGAGATAATAAAATAATTTTCACATTTAGTATTATTTTACAAGAAAGCCACTTTATTTTAACGATTGTATGACATTTGACAACTGTCAACTAACTTAAAACTAACTTCAGCCTATGACTAAAAACCTGTTGCTAACTTCAGCCCGTGACTAAAGCGCCGTAAAGCCACAACTTGTCAATGTGTATTTAAAAGGTCACTTAGTCATAGAAAAATGTACGATAAAGGGCGTTTTAAAGGTGGGAGTAGAAAAAATTCTTAAATTAGGTACTTTAAAATTTACAGAAATTTTCAATATTTAAATTTTTTTTAAGTTGTCTACATTCCCAAAAAACAATTTTTTTAAGAGGTTAAATGCTGCTTGTTTATATTCTTTAAAGTTTGAATAAAATAATACTTTTATTGCATTAAAAAAATTGAGAAAACAATACATTTGAGGAAATTTAATTTTTTTTTAAATTTACAGAAATTAAAAAAAAAATTGAAAAGTTTAAATGTTTGTTTATATTCTTTAAAATAATACTTTGATTGTATTTAAAAAAATAGTGAAAACGATAAATTTTAAAATTTTAATATTTAATTTTCAAAATTTACAAAAAACTAAATAATTTTTAAATATACAGAAATTTAAAAAAAAAATTAAATGTTTGTTGAACACAAATTATTCATGTGGTCAGGGTGGTCATGTTTTTTTAACAAACAAGGTTTCAATACACATTATAATATATTAAAATAATGAGTAATGTGTAGAGTGGGATTTTAGGTTGCAAAATTTATAAAAATAGGTGAAAAATTCTTAAATTAGGTACGTACTTTACGAAAATAACTACTGGAACGCAACTTTTAGGTGGTGAAATAATTTAATTTATTATTGTATAAAATTGTATTAAACAAAATTTTTATGATTTAAAATTTATAAAATAACTGACGAATATATCTTGTAAAAATATAATACAATCAAAAATTTTATAATTGTTTATTGCGGCGACACATTCAAATTTTTTTTGTTAATAAGCATATACTTAATTGCTGTTATTTTTAAGTTTCCTAGTTACTTTAAAAAGTATCTAAAATACTTTTGAGTAACTAAGAAACTTTTAAGTAACTAAAATACTTTTAAGTAACTAAGATATTTTTTTTTAATAAAGTTACTTTTAATTATGAATAAAAACAATAAAATTATGAAAATTAAACAAGTTGTAGGTTAGGTAATTACTTTGAATCATTCTGGAATTCTCCCAATTTTCTCCAAGAAAGTTACACTGAAGTGTATCTAAGTTACTTTTAAAAGTATCCTAGTTACTTTAAAAAGTATTTTAGTAACTTAGTATCTAAGTCATTTTTTAGTAACTAAGAAACTTTTAAGTAACTAAAATATTTTTGAGTAACCAAGTTACTTTTAAGTATGAATAAAAACTATAAAATTATGAAAATTCAACAAGTTGTAGGTTAGGTAATTACTTTGAATCATTCTGGAATTCCCCCAATTTTCTCTAAGGAAGTATCTAAGTTACACTGGAAAGTATTTAAGATACTTTAAAAAGTATATTGGTTACTTTAAAATATCTAAAATACTTTTGAGTAACTAAGTTACTTTTAAGTATGAATAAAAACTATAAAATTATAAAAAAATCAAAAAGTTGTAGGTTAGGTAATTACTTTGAATCATTCTGGAATTCCCCTAATTTTTTCCAAGAAAGTATCCAAGTTACACTTAAGTGTATTTAAGTTTCTTTTAAAAGTATCCTAGTTACTTTAAAAAGTATCTTGGTTACTTTAAAGTATATAATATACTTTTAAGTAGCTAAGAAACTTTTGAGTAACCAATTTAAGTATGAATAAAAGCTATAAAATTATAAAAATTCAACAAGTTGTAGGTTAGGTAATCATTCTGAAATTTCCCCAATTTTCTCCAAGAAAGTATTTAAGTTACTTAAAAAGTATCTTAGTTACTTTAAAGTAACAAAGTTATTTTTGAGTAACTTGAATGTTACTTTTTTAGGTACAAGTTATAAGATACTTTTCCAAAGTAACTAAGTTAAAGAAACTTTCTATCAAATATAAAAAGTATCCAAGTTACTTTAAAGTATCTTTTTTTTTCAAGATACTCCCAGCTCTGTTCTATTAGCTGGCCATACACAGACGTTATTGCGCGCGGTTTATCGTGTTATCTGCAAAAACATATGGAAAATCATGTACGTGAGTGAGTATCGCCGCGCGAAATGATAGAACGGGAAGGGATTTCAGACGTGCTTTTCTCTGGAGTGTGGCGTGTCCACACGCCACATTCCGCGTCACGGTTTACCTTTGCTTGGCAAAATTTCACGTTGAAAATTTGTACATGATCACATGCAGTTTCAAACGACTCGATAAATGACACTTTTTGCCCACTCACATACGATTTTCCCTTTGAAACTGATATACCACGGGCAATCACTTGCTAAATCATTTGAATACTTTATCAAGTGTATGGAACATGACGCTTTTTTTGCCATGCCGTTCTTTCGTGCATACTAACCGCTACATTCCAACACGCCACGATAAACCGCGCGAAATAACGTCTGTGTATGGCCAGCTAATGTGCAATTTTTAAAATTTTTTTAGTATTATGAGGAATTTGTCCCAACATTTTTGAAGTTTATGCCACCGTTGGAATATTGTTTCCGTTTCGCCTTTGGTTTACCCCGTCCACAAAGAAAAAAAAATCCTTAAAACTTTGTTTCACGAATGATCTTTACTTACCGTTCCTGCAGACGATGCACCTAGAGTCCCCGGCGTTGGCGACGTAGAGCTCGTTGCCCTTGAGGAAGGCGACGACTGCCGTGCAGCCGCTGTCGCTGCCCGGCTCCTCCTTCATGTTCCTCACGAACTGGTAACTCTCGTCGTCCTCGTCCTCCTCGTCGCCGTCCTCCTCGTCCTCTTCGTCCGAGCTCTCGTCGTCGCCGTCGTCGCCGTCCTCGTCGTCCAGGGAGGCGTTCACGCCCTCTTCTTCTTCGTCGTCATCATCGTCGTCGTCGCTCAGATCTGCAACAAGAGACGTCGGACGTCGATCACTCTCGTTACGTTATTCTCCAAGGGTTTGTGGATGATTTAGCGAGGTGATTTACGAAATTAAAAACTAGCAACACCACCTCCAAAAAAGATTGATGGAAAGAAGCAGACGCCCTCAAATACAGACTGTATAGAATCAAGTAAGTAAGGCTGGAGACAAGGATTACAAATTATATTCTGATCAGAGAAAAAGAAACAAACTTTAATTGGGCGTGGTTTAAACCAAGCCATTCGTAATTACGAACCATAGTTGTTTTAAATCAGAAGAGAACGATTATAATTATTTAATAAATAGTTCAATTTTATTTGTTTGAAACTTTAAAAATAACAAAAAAATTAATATGTCAAAAGTAATTTGATTTAGTTAATTTTCTTACTTTTAATATTAAAAAATAAGAAAAACAACCCTTTTAGGAAACAATAATAGCATATGGCAACAGCGCGGCATGCAGCCAGATACAAGGGCATGCAGTTTGTTCAGTAGCTCCGACGCTGTCGTAGCCTACGACTCGTAGGGAAATGTGTATAGTTTTTAAGAAATACATTTTCGCCATTAACTGGAATTTAATGGATTTTAAACAATACTTAGTTTTTATTTGCAGAAATGCATTCAAACAAAACAAACGAATTCGATAAAAATAAAACCTATAAATTCTCAAACAAAAATAATTCTAAAATAACGACAATGATAACATTGACAATGATACGGCAAGCAAACAAATTCAATCCCTACCACAGTGGGCGGGGTTTGGCACTTTTATTTAAGTGTATCTATTCGTTTTAATACACACTGTATACAGGGTTTTTCAAAAAACATCCAATAAAAAGAAGAAAAAAAGTAAGTATAAACGTAGGTCCAGAAATGCTTAGTTTTCAACATAAACGGCTTGAAAGTTTTTTCTTCTTCATATTTAAAGCTTTTTTTCAAAAATTTTTGTTTCCAGTCCAGTTTGTAGACTAAAATTTATCCACTAAATGACATTTAGTGAATAATTATTAATTAAATATAAAATACAACTGCAAAACTTTATGCTTAAAAATGTTGATTTTAAAAAATTATAGTTCAAATATTTTATTATACAAAATTATTGGTTTTAATTTGTCATTGTCGATAAAATTTTAATACAAAAATTCTCACATTACATTTCAATGTAACTTTTGAAATATACAGTATTGGCCATAATTATTGCAACAACTGTAAAAAAATCTAACTCTAAAACGCCTTTATTAACCTTTATAAAATTTTAATTAAAAATACTTTAACTTATATCTCAGTTTACGTGTTATTTTTAAAGCCCTTTTATTTAATAATAAAAAAACGTTCGAAATATAACTTTTAGGGAAGTAAATAAAAATATGCTTTTAAAGACCGTATTTTTGTTGGTATACCCTGAAAATTTTGTACAAATCAAACGAAAAGTAACTTTATGATTATTTTGCTGAAAAGTGGTCATTTTTGACGACTTTGAAGCGCTGTATTTTCGTTACTGTTCGTTTGATTTGTACAAAATTTTCAAGGTATACTAACCAAAAAGTAGTCTTTCACAGCAAATTATTTATTTACTTTTAAAAAAAATTCCCTGTAATAGTTTTTTTTAGCGTTTTTAATTATTAAATAGAATATTTTTCGAAAAACCCTTCAACATGTAAACTGAGATATAAGTTAAAGTATTTTTATTTGAAATTTTATAGATTGTTAAAGGCTTTTTAAAGTTGTATTTTTTTTACTTGTTATGCATTAATTTTGACGCGCAGTGTATTATATTTATATAAATATATTGATATATGATAGTCAATTGCAAACTAACTAAAAACTAACATTTAATTGTAATGTGAGAATTTTTGTATTAAAAATTGATCAACTATCATTTATATGACTCTTTACAAATTTAAACCAATAAGTTTGTGGAGTAAAATATTAAAACCACAATATTTAAAAACCAATATTTTAAACTTTTACATTTGCATTTTATATTTAAAATATTTTTTGATTCTTAATTGTTTTAACACGAAAAAATTAACTTTTTAAACTTTTTTGGTAAACAATGTTTTATATTTTTTTATCTTAAATTTCTCAACACTATTTTTAAATACGAAAAATTTAACTTTACCAATTTAATCTAAATAATTTTATAAAAATATTTACAAAATTCTATTTTTATTAAAAAATAAAGAACTACCAAATAATAATTTTTAGTCTCAGTAATAATTTTCAATAATGGAAAATGTAATATATTTTAAATTTCACTTTATTATTAATATACGTTTTGCTCAAAATTTCATGTTTTTTTTTTCAAATTTGGGTTTCAGGTGGCGTTTCGGGATGCACCTTAAAATAAAAGTACCTAAAAACGGATGCCTAAATATTGCTTTTTGCTTGAAATAACTTTGAAAATGGTAATGTTTTGGGTTCCAAAATGAGAAAGAAACATAGATATTTTGTAGATTCGTATAAATCGAAAAAATGATAAAAAAATTGGCTTGATAAGAAAGTCGGTGAATTCGCGCCCGCGGTTCTTAATCATCGGTTATCTCACCACACAGGTATACTCACCCTGGGGCCCTTCGAACGTCTTATCCTCCTCGTCCTCGCTGTCCTCGTCGCTGTTGTCGCCGTCGCCGCCGCCGACGCCGCCGCCGCCGAAATCGAGGAGTTGCCTGTACAACTGATTCGCGTTTCTTTTAGGCCGGGCGATCACTTTTTGCGGCGGTTTCACCGACTTTTTCGCCAGCGCCTTACCTTTACCTACAGAGACAATAAGCCCACAGAAAATGATGAAATGATACTGCGCGCTACTGTCGTGTTTTTTTGTGCCTTCCTCCTCCGAGAAGCCTTTCAGGGTGTTGTGTTTTTTCTACATTTAGAGTGTCGGAAAAAAACGAAAAAATTGTCTTTTTTGGGAAAAACATACATATTTGAAAAAGTAGCAATCAATATTTTACCATTATTTTAATTTAAAAAAAATATATTTTATTCCAAAAACATTGAATTAAATTAAATTGATTTAAAAAAATAAACGTAAACGTTAAATTTACTGTCGGTGGGGTCGAAAAAACAAAAGGAAAAAATGGGAAACAAATCTGTTTTTTCCGTTTTTTCCCAGACCTTGGAAAAATTATCTTTTTTGAGAAAAATTGAATTTTCTTTGGAAAATATAAGTACACATTTGAAAAAATTAGCAATCAACAACTTACCATTGTTTTGTTTAGAAAAAAAAACTTCTTTTATTATAAAAAAATAAAAATAAACTTTAATACAATGCGCGTCAAAATTAAAACATAACAAGTAAAAAAAATGCAACTCTAAAACGCCTTTACCAATCTTTATAAAATTTTAGATAAAAATACTTTAATTTATATCCCAGTTTACGTGTTTAAGGGTTTTTTGAGAAAATATCCTTAAAGCCCTTTTATTTAATAATAAAAAACGATCGAAAAAAATAAATTATAAGGACATTTTTTTCAAGTAAATAAAAAATATGCTGTGGAAGACCGTATTTTTGTTAGTATACCCTGAAAATGTTGTACAAATCAAACGAACAGTAACGAAAATACAGCGCTTTAAAGTCGTCAAAAATGACCACTTTTCAGCAAAATAATCAGAAATGGGTCATTTTTACCGACTTTAAAGCGCTGTATCTTAGTTACTGTTCGTTTGATTTGTACACAATTTTCAGGGTATACATACCTACCAACAAAAATACGGTATTTAACAGCATATTTTTTATTTACTTAAAAAAATCCCTAAAAGTTATTTTTTGAACGAAAACTGAGATATAATAATAAGATGAAGTATTTTTAGAGATAGAACGATATCACTTTTTTTTGCCGATACGATATATCGGCCGATACCGATATTTACGTGCCGATATACCGATATATCGTATCGGCAAACATAATGCCATCTATTTATACACGACCGAAGCAAAAATTGGGGAAGTCCCGTTTTAATTCCGTTGCGAGGAAATATTTGTGATTGGTAGTGAGTGACATTTCGGATTTCTGGGAAGCACCTTATACAGTGTGTATTAAAATGAATAAATACACTTAAATAAAACAAGTGCCAAACCCCGCCCACTGTGGTAGGGATTGAGAATTTATAGGTTTTATTTTTATCGAATTAAATTTTAAGTATTAAGTATATACTGTATTTAGTACCTGCTACATTAGGTATATTTGTTGTAAGTGGTGTTAGGATTTGTTTTACTTTTTAGTAAAAATGTTACCTTTAGAATAAAATTTTTTATTTTGTTTAATAAAGTATTTCATTTATCAGTCTGCTCTTGACGCTTGAAGTGTAAGCATATGCTCACCGATCTCTCTTAAGCAGCGTATACGATACAAATGTAGTAACGTGATAACTGGTTAACGCCGTAAAATAATAAAAAATCAATCGATTCTAAACGTGATAACTGTCCCAAGTGCAAAAGAGTGCAAATTGTGTGTGGTACCTCCCCCATTGATTAAATCCTCAAGTGTTGGACCTGGTTAAAAGGTGTGAGATCACTTCCACGAAATTTACTGGACTACCAAACGTGCGAGCGGCATGCGAAATGGTTCAATTCCAGCACCAAATGGTCAAGATAAGTTATTTTTTCCAATTGCATGTCTTACCGTATATTCGCTAAATGTTCATAAAAGCATTTCACAAAGTTTATGTAAGCATTTCACAATGTTGCAAAAAGAAAATACTAAGAATTCTTTTATTGTCTCAAAAACTAAATTAAAAAAGAATAAGAACATTTCCTTAAGTTTAAACAAACAGCCTCATTTTCTCATGGCAGACAAATCATAAGCAACCATCGAAAAAGGCGTAAGATAAATAAATAATAAACTAAACATGCAAGAAGACAAAAAATAACATAAACAAGTTGTGTGTGAATAGCAGTATTGCCAGATGTAAAAGTTGAAATTATCGAATTGGGTAAATAAAATTATCGAATTTTCGGAAATTAAGTTACAATAATTGTAATAATTATGTAACAATAATTATTATAATTTAATCATAAAAAAAAAAGTAAAAGAGAAAGAATCGAATTTTTAGAAAATTATAAAATTTGTAAAAGTAAAAAAAATACCCCCCACTGGGAACTGCCTTATCGCAGCGATTGCGGCCTTACGCTCGGCACGAGTGATGGGCTCCTCCGCGGGGGGTGCAGCCTCCCGTGGCCTATACGGGGGATGGTCTACATGGCGGTAGTCGTAGTACGATTGCCGTTGTGAGGATTGTCTTCCGGGGGGGCCGCGGGGGGTTGTATTTCTTTGCGGGGGAGTTTATCAGTTGTGCCGATTATCGTACCAATGGGAAAAACCATTACCAAAAGGGTAAGAGTAGCCCAATTAAACACTGGGCCCACGTCACTCGTAGACAACGCAACAACATACTACAAGCCACCCTTAAACTAGATCTTAAAGACAAAAAAATCGGTAGACCATGCTTCACATTTCATGACACGTAGCACAATACATGCACTTCTCACAAAGTAACGAGACCAGTTGGGAGCAACTAAACAACAATAAAAAAAAAAAAAACAACCGACACACTTTACCAAGTTCAGGAACTATCCGACACGGATAATGACAATAATGAACAAGACGAAGACCTCGACTAGTAAACTACACCCCTGCAGCGTAATAACAACTCCCCAACTCCAAATAGTAATCCCAAATGTTTGGAGTAATACTAACCGACTGGTCTAGGGGGATTCCGCGTCGTACTTAGTTTTAAGTCGGCGTAATTGTCCCCCAAAAACCAACTCCCTCCCGTCCCTCATCCATACCTCACTGAGCGTATAGCATAGGCCCGGCGAACCCGGGAACGGCTATTATAACTATTCGCCTCTCGCTCTCGAGCCCCAAATAGGGGACAGTACGTAACGCAATGGACATTCGCACCCAGCAAACACGGGTGAAGCCGTGCAGTTGCTGGGGAAGAACAAAAATCGGCGTAAGTAAACATAGGCCTGTACGGGGTTTAAGAGTCAAGAGGAAATGGGGCTGGTTATACGTCTCTTATACTCATACTCATAAAGTATTTCATTTATGTGAAAAGCGCAATTTTTTTTTGCCGATACGATACGATACCGATAATCGGAAACAATTGCCGATATACCGATATCAATATCGGTATCGTTCTATCCCTAAGTATTTTTATACAAAATTTCATAAAGATTGGTAAAGGCGTTTTAGAGCTAGAATTTTTTTACTTATTATGTGTTAATTTTGACGCGCAGTGTATATGCAAAAAGGAGTACATTAAAAAAATCCATTACAAAATTATAATTTTATAAATTAAAGTGTGAAACAAAGATTATGTTAATACACCATCAAATATGTTTTTGGCGACCCGGTAGAATATTCTTACTGAATTAAAATAAAAGGTATAATTATTATAATCATGAAATTATGATTATATTCAGCGTCGAAAATTTATACATTTTTCGTATTACCCACGATACACATGTATCGTGGTATTACCCTTGAAATAAAATTTTAAAAAAATTTCCGAAAATTTCACAATTTTTCCGTTTTTTTCCGCCGGCTCAATTTTTCCGTAAATCTTGAAACCCTAATTATCACAGAGCTATTAATAATGTAAACTTATACTTACTACTACTACATTTTATCAATAAATGTTTTTTGTATATCAAGATGAAAGAGAATTTATTATTAACGTGGCTCCTGCAAAATAAAAAACACAACACCCAACTTTTAACTTTCCCTTACCTTTGACATCTCCGTTTTCGTGCGGGGAAGAACTGCTGACGTCGTCCTTGGCCTTGGACTCGGACACGTCGCCATTTTGGTGCGGCGTTTCCGGAGAGGCTTTAGCCTGTCCGGCGTCCGCCTCCTTCTTGTCCGCGTCCGAACTGTCCGGAGACGAGACCTTAAATGCAGTTATCCATGTAGCTTTTGGACCATGAGCATTATATTCCTTCCTTCCTTCCTACCTTCCTCCCGTAAAAGATGAACAATACCAAAACCGTAGTGCCGGCACTACGGTTTTGGTATTGTTCATCTTTTACGGGAGGAAGGTAGGAAGGCATAAATCGTCGCTTGGTTACCTTGATCTCCGGTACGCCGCCGTTGGCGGGCTTGTTGTCGTCGTCGGCCGTCTTGGCCTCGCTGGAGTCGGCGCTGGAGCTGGTGACGGCGTCAGCGGCGGGATTGGAGGAGCCCGCGGGCTCCGAGGCGCTAGAATTCGAGGAGGAAGCGACGTCTGCGGTTTCCTTTTTCGCCTTGAGGTTGGGCGATTTGGGCAGCTTTTCGGCCTCGGCCGCTTTGAGGTTGCGCACCGCGGGGTTCACGAGGTTCGTGTACTTCTCGATCACCTTCTCGATCGGCATCGTCGCCTCCTTGTACAGGTTGTCGACGTTCTCTTCGTCGTCCTCGTCCTCTTCCGCTTCTTTGTCTCCTGTTTTTAAGTCGAGAAAATATTGTGCAAAAAATATCTAACTTTGTTTTTTGTACATTTTAACCGAAAACACAATAAATTGGTCACCAAAACATTATCGAAAGTTTCTTCTAGGATTTAAATTTTCCTAATTTGAATTTTTTTTTAAACTTACAAATTCAAATTAGGAAAATTTAAATATTAATGTTTTGGTGAACAATTTATTTATCTGCACCCAACAGCGTTTAGGCCCAATAACAGGATTGCATATACATTAGAGGTGCTACTTGAAAAAAAAACGGTCCGTTTTTTTTTCAAATGGTTTTTTTTCACATTTTAGGTTTTTTTTCAAGATTAGTCCCATTTGCCCAATTTTGTATGTTTTCATGGACTAAAATTAGCCACTAAATGACAATTATTAAATGTAAATACAGTCTCGCGATATGCACTCGCCACAACCACCGAAAAAACAAAAAAAAACCGTTTTTTTCTAGGTTTTTTTTCACATCTGAAAAAAATCTAATATACATATTGCAAGAGATTTTTGGGTAAGTTTAACATACCCCTTAAAATACTTTTGTGCTATAAAAATTCTATTACTAGCTCCTCTAGTCATCGAATTTTTATTGCACAAAAAACTATGTTAAACTTACCTTATAATAGTCAATGTAAAACTTATTTTAAATGTAATCAAATTTAAACCGTCTTAATATTAAGTTCAAAAAGTTCGGCGATATAAACAAATACGAGACGAGGAATACAAATTCAATATTAAAACTTAAGTACACAAAGGCCCAATAATAACAGCGATAAAATTGTATAACAATTGTAATTGTGTAACAATTGTAATTGTGTAACAATTTCGTAATAATTTTACTTTTGACGTTTTCCTACATAATTTTGTAAATTGTCGTTTTTTGGAAATAAATATTATTATTATTGGTTATTCTTCAAAACCATCCATAGATATTATATTTTCCATAACATTCTAAATTCTTTGAAATCAACATCTGTGTAAGAGATTATGAGTTTGTGGTGGAGATATGGCTTGAAAAAAATTTTTTAATGTTTTTTTTTCATATTTTAGTTTTTTTTCAAGATTTGTTCCATTTGCCACGTTTTATATATTTTTTATATAGCCTTAAACTACCCATAATAGACTTCAAGAAGTTTTACATTATTATTGGTTTCTTATGTGAAAACTACCAAAAAATAGGATATCAAATTTTTTAGTTTCAGTCAAAATTTTCAATATTTCACTCTATTATTAATAATATTAATATTAATTCAATATACATTTTGTTTCAAATTTCATATTGAAATTTTTTTAAGATTGGTGTTATTTATTTACAGAATATGCTTTATTGTAGCTTGTAGTTTGTGGTGAGAAAATTTGGGATTTTTGCGATTTTTATTTGGACGTAAAACTCAGTTTTTGTACCCTAAAAATCGATTAAAAAAAAAATCGTCGTAAAATTTTAGTAAAAAAAATTCTGTTTAGCCGTTTCTGATTCAACATGATCACTCCAAAAAACCTTTTCTCATGAAGTTCTTTTTACTAAGACCATTATTTGATGATGTATAGTTTGTTTAAATAAAATTATGATAACATACCTAAAAAAATCAACGAAATCGTTTAATTTTTCGCCTTACAACCCCTTAACATGATTTTGTTGATTTTTTAGGTATGTAATCATAATTTTATTTAAACATACTATACAGCATCAAATATTAATGTCTTTGTACAACAAATTTCATGAGAAAATTCTTAAAATTATAAAATTGTGAGTAATCAGAACATATTATATATTTTTGATATATTGCTATATTTTCCTTTGGAAACTCAAAATAAAATAGTTAAAAAAATTACAAGTAGTTTTGAGATATTAAGCTATAAAAACTTAAAAAGAATATGTACCTACATCTTATAATGGTTGCCATGGAAACAAAATAAATTCTCTGAAATTAGCATGGTTGACAGATATATTTTTTGAGTTTATCATAATTTTTTTATGCATTTCCAAAAATTAAATTTTCATCAATAAACACTAAAGGCAAAATGTTTTTTTAGAAAATCTTATAAAATATTATATCCATAGAAACCTTGGAAAAATCATAAGATAACATAATATGCAGATAATTAATGTTTTTTACTTTATTTTGATTTTTTCTCCAATAATTACAAAAAAAATCTGAATCATTGTATTTAAGGTATAACAAATAAAAATTAAATTAAATTAAATGTTATCATTGTTACCTGCAATTTCTTTCAATATAGCAATAACATCCTTGGTGGCTATGGTGGCATCGAAACCAAGAAATCCTTCGATGAGAGCCTTCTCAATATCACCGTCCTTGTAGGTTTGCAGCTGCTTGATGAACTCAGGCAACTT
Source organism: Brassicogethes aeneus (assembly GCA_921294245.1). NCBI lineage: Eukaryota > Metazoa > Arthropoda > Insecta > Coleoptera > Nitidulidae > Brassicogethes > Brassicogethes aeneus. The sequence continues at coordinate 61,399,102 of OV121135.1, forward strand.
TTGCGAACAATACTGGGCCACCTCATGGCCCCCGTGTCCATCGTACACGGCGAAAAACGAACAGTTATTGTCGTACTCCAAAATGCAATTGTGAGCATCCTAAAAATAATTTGTCATAGCCAAATTTTCATGCCAATTGATGTTTTTACGTCAATTTTATATATAAAAATTAATAATCTTCTTTAATTAATGGTAAATAGAAGTTTATTAGGTGGAGAATAATGAAGATTTTTCATTGTAAAATGTGTGGTTATGTTATATTGGGCGAAAATCGTGGTATCTTTAAAAACAAAAGCAAATCGTCGCTTGGTAACAAGAATTCTCATTTTAATTGTTAAATGAAGTTTAACGTTACATAAAGTACGGGTTTTTTATTGTTGAGAGGCGTAATCTATGCATTGCGGCGATAAAATTATTTATAGAGATTAAATAACGCGCATTTACCACGAATGTACTTAAATTGACCCTCAAAACCAAGTAATTAAAGCTAAGAACGAAATAATTAAGTTACCTCTTGGCTTACGCGCCAACCTTGCATAGAACTGGCCCCGCATTTTAATTTGTCGTTGATTTCGTCGCTGGAAATCTTCTCGCACAACGGTTCGGACAAGTAGGAGCCCATTTTGTCGAAATCGCAACGTTTTAAACCTTAATCTAACCGAAAAGTTTGGATAAACACTTAACAAATATAAACCGGCAGCAAAACGACTTGTTAACTCGCGTCCATGCTGGTTGGAGGGTTTTCTTAATGACAGTTGACACTTGGTGGCGCTGCTGCGTCGCGCCAAAATTACGTAAGTGCATCTGTGGCGGGAAATTTGAAAATACGTCTATACAAGGGTTGTGCATTTAGTCATTGTTTTTTGGGGTTCTCTATAAAAACAATAATTAATTGATCACCATTTCAAGGTATGATTCATTTCTTTAAAATTTAATAAGGATACAGTGATAAATATATTAAAAAAAATTAATCTAATCTTATCTAAATAGCTTAAAATTGACAAAAGGATTAATCCATGTTATCAAGTTGATTGATTATTTTCATTATTACTTTAAGTTTACTTGCATACATCTAAGGCGTATAAGGATTATAAACATTTATTAATTACTTAAAAATGTGTAAGAAGTGAAAATATTGTTTATTTTTGCCTTTAATAATTTTGGATTTTTAGAACATGGTAAAGTTTAAATTTTTAATTAATTTATTTTACTATTACATCCTATTTTTACTTTATTTAAGGATGTTCGACTTAGACATGGATATAGGAATAGTCAAGAATCAGAAACGTAAGTTTTTAATTTTTAATTTTTTTTTTGTTTTCAAAACCAACAATAGTTTTAAATTTTTGAAACCTATTTTTTTATATATTAGGACATGTTAATAATCTTATCAGTATTTGAATGGATTAATTTTTAGATTATTGTTAAAAAAAATATTTAAATAAATACCGCATTAAGTTGTCACACCATTGAAAATAACTATTTGGGTACTCCAACGTGTATTTTTTTATTTGAAAGGCTACAGGCTGTTAAATTAGAAAAAAATTCAGTAAATACAAGTATGTATATTAACATAAAATTTATAAATTTAATAGAAAAAAAGCCAGCGGTTCTCAAAATATGAGAAAAAAACTAAAAAACCTTTCAAATCCAAAAATCGATATATCTTTGTTATTTCTGGGAATTTTAAAACAAATTAAGTTTTAAGTTTAAGCTTTTATCTAACCATGTAAAATTACAATATGGCGGCCATAGAAAAAACAAAAGATGGTGGTGGTATCTCAAAATCTAAAGTATATTCAAATCCAAGCTGGACTAAACAAAAACGCCCAGACACATGATAACTCGTTCTTATTGGTCGATTCTGATGGTGTGACTCGGATTGTAAGTTCTTATTGGTCGATTCGAAAGATTGTGTTTACATTTAGTCCAGCTTGGATTTGAATAGACTTTAGTATGCGAAAAAAATCATAAATTTGAGGAAATTATGATGTGTCGCTCTTGCTATCATATCCGGATGATTTCGGATTTTATTCTGCCGCTGCAGTGAGTTCGCGGAGTAGTTCTAATGTGTCAACTTCGCTCTGGTACACTAAACTATTCATGTAGCCATATAGAAACCACAATAACAACCGAACTGCCAGTACAAAGTACCTACTAACCGATTTTGAATAGGTTTAAAAATTTGCTTGATATTACATGTTTCTTTTTTGCTTGGATGAATGATATCATTGTTTTTAGAGGTAAAAACAATGGTTTTGTCAAAAAAAATTCATAATATTTTTATTAGCACCACAAATGTTGGTTGGGACGTTTTCTTGGACACCCCGCGAAAACCGGAAGTCGGTTCCACAGCCAGCACAAAAACAATAGACGTATCAGAAAAACTTCTGAGAATATTTACATATGGCGTCAATTTCATCGCAGTTCTTGGATTCGCCGTCCTCTCCAAAGGCACCACTCTTTTCATGACATCCCAAATCAAACCGAACGCTACGAGATATTACTGCAAAAAGTTGGCCTTGGACCCAAAACAACAATTTCGAGTGACCTTACCCCTCGAAGAAAGAAGTCAATGGATTTGGATGCTCTTATTCGCCTACTTTGTTCCCGAGCTGGGAACCTTCGTCAGGTCTCTCAGGATTTGCTATTTCAAGACGGTCTCAAGTAAACCGACATGGACCGAATGGCTATCGTTGTTTGTCACGGAAATTTGCCCGGCCATAGGCAGCGCCTTGTTGATTTTTGTCGTCCTACCCGAACTGGATGTAATCAAGGGTGCCATGCTGACCAATGCTGTCTGTTTGGTGCCCGGTTTAGTCGGTAAGTTAACATCTTTTTATATCCAATCAAAATGCCATGAACATCTTGTCATTTTTAATAAAGGAATTTCAATCCACAAACATTGTATTTTTACTTTTGAAATGGTACAAGACGTTTTATTCTTCCAGCATTTCTATCCAGAGACCCAGCCTGTAAGAGGAGCCTCATCCCCATGATTCTGGACGTTGCAAGTTTGGCCTGTCAAACTGTAGCCTTGGTGCTATGGCCTTTAATAGAAGGCAAACTAATTCTTTACACGATAACAGCATCGGTTTTGCTCATTTCCGTTGGTTGGTGGGAGAACTTTGTTTCAAAGGAATCGCCTTACTTCAAAAAATTCACGACCTCAAGGCTTGTTTTGGAAAATAAAACGTACTTTATGTACCTATTTTTGGCGCCTATGAAATGCTTGGCATTTTTTATCACTGCGTGTGTGATACTGGTGATCCAAGATGGCGATATTGGGTTTTTGTTTAGAATGGACGACGCTTTTTCGTCGCATAACATCAACATCACAGAGGTTAGTGGTATTTAGAAGATGCGGAGAAAATTCATATTGCGTTTAAATTTATATTCATATAAAATTTGAATTTTTTCCAAATCTTAAGTATTTTTTAGATAATCCCCATAGTTGGATCATCTTCCATACATCTGGAAGATGCCATAAGTACTGGCTATAATTTCTACACCACTACGAATGTTATGACACCTATATGGGTTTGGTTGATAAACATACTTGCGACATATCTTTGCTATGCCTTTGGAAAATTTTCCTGTAAGATTTTGATGCAAAGTAAGTCATACAATTATTTTACATGTCATATTTCCTCGCTACATAGGCTCTTCAATAATATATATAATAATTCATATTGTTATTTTTCAGGTTTCTGCTTCGCTTTTCCTATCAATTTGACTGTACCTGTGGTGATTGCGGCTTTGATAGGGATGAGTGGTGAATACAATGTGGATGTTTGCGCGTATAGGAATATTATTCCAGAATACCTATTTTTCAATACGCCGTCGATATACTTTTTAAGCGAGTTCATAGGAAGTCAGTACTCATGGATTTGGGTTTTATGGTAATGATTGTTCGATAAAAATCATGCATTTGTTATATGGGGTTTGTTTATAGGCTTTTTTCACAATCATGGATTACTATTCACATCTGGTACCCTCATGTCGATGATAAATTGGCGCGTACAGAAAAGTTATTCTACAAGCCTATGTATGATGCTTTTCTAATTGATCAGTCGATCGCCTTAAATAGAAGAAGGAACCATCCAAATAAAGAGAAATCGGAAGGTAATTTGCAAAACAAAAAAATATAATAACCTTATGACTTTGTAGTAGGCGACGGGATGGTAGACATGACAGATGAAAACTCTTATCCACGAATCTATGCTTGCGGAACCATGTGGCACGAAGAAAGAGAAGAAATGATGGAATTTTTAAAATCCATAATACGCCTCGATAAAGAACAATTTAAACTAAAAAAACAGAAAGATTTTCAAGACGATATACCACGAAATTATTTCGAACTAGAAAGTAAAGAAAGCCAAAAAACACGACAAGTTTACCTAACTTTAATATGTTTCAGCTCACATATTCTTCGATGATGCTTTCGTGTTAAAGAAGAAGAAAAGGCAGGAACCTGAAATACACGTGAACCGTTTCGTGAAGGATCTCATCGAAGTCGTTTCTAAAGCCCCTGCGGAAGTTTTGGGCATCGAAAAGTTCATCATGGCACCCCCAATAAAAACCCCTACTCCATACGGTGGCAGATTAGAATGGACTTTGCCTGGAGGAACCAAAATGTACGCTCATTTAAAAGACAAAAGCAAGATAAGACCTAAGAAGAGGTGGTCCCAGGTCATGTACATGTACTATTTACTAGGACATAAGTAAGTATAAAAATAATTAACGAATTGAACTAATATTAATATTATTTTCTAGGCTTATAGATAGAAAGGATTTAACCAACGCAGAAAAGGTTATTATATCCGCAAACACTTATATCCTGGCTCTCGATGGAGATATCGACTTTCAGCCTAAAGCAGTGCATGCTTTAATAGATTTGATGAAAAAAACTCCAACCTTGGGCGCAGCATGTGGTAGAATACATCCTATAGGACACGGAGCAATGGTAAAACCTTAAAAATAATATTGACATTCATTGAAAATCCTTTTTAGGCTTGGTATCAAATATTTGAGTACGCGGTTGGTCATTGGCTTCAAAAAGCCACCGAGCACGTTATAGGTTGCGTTTTGTGTAGCCCAGGTTGTTTCTCGTTGTTCAGAGGCACTGCTCTTATGGGCGATTCGGTCATGAAGAAATATACCACCGTTGCCACAGAGCCCATACATTTAGTGCAATATGATCAAGGTGAGTTTATAAAGTACGACTTGAGCTCAGACAAACATGGAACACTCCGTACATACGTTGAAGCACGAGACACAACACAAGACTATCAATGTTAGGCCCCTACAGCGAACTTGTTAGTTGTTACACCCCAGCCGCAAACATGACGCCTCAAATGATTGTGGTAAATACTAACGTTTGGGTCGGCGTAATTGTCCCCTGGCAATCAAAATGAACAGACATAGGATAGCCCTTCTGTTTCTAGAAACAGTAAGTTGCTATTTAGCACCTTTTTATTCCTAAAGGGCGTATAGTCCGGCCCGGTGAGTTCAAGGAAGGGCTACTAACATATTAAAAGCCGTGGGGGTCACCTGCTTCCAGCTAACAAAGGTAAAGCTAAGCAGTGGGAATAAATTATCTAATTTTCATCAATCTCTTTCTTATAAAAATAATCTGAGGAAATCCTAAATTGGAACATATTTTTTTCCAAAATGAGCATGAGATATCGTTACAGTTGCGCTCTACACCTCGAGGAAAGTGGTCGTGTGTCTAAGCATAAACCGGATAAATAAAATTACCTTAATCTCACGACCTTAACCTTAAGTTTAGGTCCTTAACATAATACTTAATCCTAAAGCGAACTTCTCAACCTAAAGAAACAAAAAACTGCAAGCTTAGCCGAAGCAACAATCCCGTTAATAAAACGACTAACATAAACAGTCAAATCAGTCTAGTGCAGACAAATAGAAACTCGGAGCCTTTCATAAACATTTGGCAAAAGAAAATAATCTCGTTCTAAAGAAATAAACATCTATAGACTACAAGGCACGTTTAAGGGCCATAAATTAGGTAACCAACCGAAGAGGCTGACTCCATAAATATGTAATTCAAGTCGACTGGCAACATGCTAAATTTTCAATTTAACAAGATTTAGTTTTCACGTGTTTATCTGAAAGCCAGAAGGTTTAAAAAATGGAAGGTGATATTCTATCGATTGTATCGACTGTACAGTACAGTCGATACAATCGATAGTACCGAATATCACCTTCCATTTTTTAAACCTTCTGGCTTTCAGATAAACACGTGAAAACTAAATCTTGTTAAATTGAAAATTTAATGTGTAGTACAGTCTGTACTACACATTAAAAAAGAAATACAACAATATAATTTACCTAATTCATTTTATTCAAAGTTAAAAAGTATGTAATCTCTACCTGTAGGGTTTTTATAGGAGAGGACAGATGGTTGTGCACCTTACTCCTTCAGCAAGGCTACCGAGTAGAATACTCGGCGGCTTCGGACTCTTATACTCACTGTCCAGAGGGATTCAACGAGTTCTACAATCAGAGGCGAAGGTGGATGCCGTCGACGACAGCGAACATCATCGATTTGCTGCAAGATGCCAAGCACACGGTCAAAATAAACGACAACATCTCGCAGATGTACATTTTCTATCAGGTCGTCATGCTGATTGGTACTGTGCTGGGTTCTGGTACCATTTTCCTGATGCTGGTGGGTGCCTTCGTCGCGGCCTTCAAGCTGGATCAATGGACAAGTTTTGGTTACAACTTGGTGCCTATTCTTGTCTTCGTTATTATATGTGCAACGTGTAAAGCAGACACTCAGGTATGTTTTATTGGGGATGGTACTCTGTTGTAGTACAATGTTCATATTTTAGTTATTTTTTGCTGGTCTTATAAGCGCTGTATACGGTCTGATCATGATGGCTGTACTTGTTGGAGTTTTACTCCAAATCAAAGACGACGGTTGGTTTGCTCCGTCCACGTTATTTTTCTTTATGATGGCCGGAGAATTTATAGTAACGGCTTTACTACATCCTAGCGAATTCTACTGCCTCAAATACGGCGTTATATACTATGTAACAGTACCTAGTATGTACATGTTGCTGGTTATTTACTCTGTATTTAACATGAACAACGTTTCCTGGGGTACTAGAGATGTGACTGTCGAAGAAGAAGAAGAGGTACCATACAATGGTAGCATCAATCCTAAATATAATAAAATAATGTTTTAGGAGGATAAGGATGAGGATAAGGAAGAACAAGACAAGAACGCTAAAAAAGATGAAAAGAAAATTTTCTCTTATTTTGGAGCAGACAACGACCAAGATGCTGGGTCTATAGAATTTTCTTTTGCAGGGTTGTTTAAATTAATGTTTTGTACACACAAAAGCAAAGATAATGAACAACTTATCCTAATACAGACAAAACTGGAAATGTTGATGAAGAAACTTGATCATATAGAAACGTAAGCAGTTAAAACCAAATAGAACTCAAAATTGCTTCAGAGAAAACTTCTTAAGCCATCTGAACCTTCAAAATACATTTTATTTTTTTTTAATAAAGTTTTCTTTAGATAAATATTTTATTCATCGTTTTGATCATAAAACGAGTTCTTGGAGGGAAAAATAGGCAAAGTAGTACTACTTGTAGATGACATAAGGAGTTTTGTTGTAAAAATTATTTCTTAATGCAAAAAACGCGTTTTTTCTAGAATTTCTCAAAAGTAAGAGCAATTTTTTTGTAGTGTTAAGTTGGAAGAAAAAAATCCTAAAATCGATGAACCTGCTAAACCAGCTGAAGTACAAGGAGATACATTATCCATAGATTCGTACAACTTCAATCGGTGGATGGAGACCGAACTTTTGGATCAAAGCAAAACGAAATTGTTGGATGAAGACGAGAAAAACTTTTGGAATCAATTGATCGAAAAATATCTACATCCTTTGGATGAAAAAAGCAAAGCAGTAAGTATTTGGACTTCTATTTTTGATCAAACAATTGTTCATATTTTTTTTGTATTTCAGAAAGAGTTAACAAAAAGTTTAAACGACCTAAGAGACAAAACAACCTTCACCTTTTTCATGATTAACTCCTTATTTGTTTTGGTCGTATTTCTACTAACTCTGGAAAAAGATATGCTTTACTTGCCTTGGCCTTTAGATCCCAAAGTTAATTTTACTTATCAGGAAAACATAGAAACAGTAAGTTTGAAACAAACTTGGCAATTTGCATTACAAATATTTCCTAAACAATTTTAGATTGAAATAAATATAGATCCACTGAAATTGGAACCAATAGGATTCGTATTTTTGATATTTTTCTTCCTTCTATTAGTCATACAGTTTGTGGGCATGTTTGTCCACAGATTTGGAACTTTTACTCAAATCATGTCAAATACAGATATTAGTTTTGCTAACGTAAGTACCTTAATAACATGAGATTACCTAGAATACTGTTTTTTTTAATTTTAACTTTTTAATAATTTTTCAGGAAGAAACGGAAGAAAAAAATATCAACGACGCAATTGACGCAGCAACAAAAATAAGAAAAGAAGTAGAAAAAGTCGATCGGAGAAAAACCATTAAAACTTTGTTGGAAAAACCCGAAATGGCACCTGTAACCAGTTTAGAAGACGCGTTTGAGAAAAACTGGGATTATAACATGAATAAAAGTACCTACCTACGTTTTATATTAACAAATACTTATATTACCTTATAACTAAACTTCACCTTATATCTAAAACTTCACTTTCAGACCCTGATCCAGTTATTAGAAGAAAAACAGTGTTGGCTGGGAAAAGACCTGATACTATTTATCACGAGGCGTTAAAATCCGAAATGTATTCCAACGAGTGCGCATGACCGCAAGCAGATGTAAAGTAACATAACCTCAGTTTTTTTTGTCGTAACTTGTTTTTTGTCACACAATTGTTAAGTTATAGAAAATGCCGGTTAAGTGTAATATTTGTTGTAAAATATATAGCGCACACAGACCTAGGTCTGTGATAGCGCACAATTTAATTTAAACAAACATCATAGAAATGTGCATGGCAAATTACGTCATAATTATAATCCGTTTTTGTTCCCCGAACGTTTAATATTTGACAACAAGCTAGATGGCTCAGATGGTAGGGCGGGCGCTTTGCATGCGAGAGGTCCCGGGTTCGATACTAAGAACTTTTTTTATTTTTTTATTTCATAAATTTGTTGTTTCTTTGTTAAACAGTGTTCGGTTGGGTTGGTTGGTTTGTTTTAGTTTTATCGTAACATAAAATCTACTAGAAGTTGTCGAACTTTTTTTATTTTATAAATTTGTTGTTCCTTTGTTAAAGTGTTTTATTTTTATCGTAACATAAATTTGCCCATTTTAGTTGGGTTTTTTGCTCAATGGGGCGGGAGGGGGCCAATGGGGCGGGGTCGGTTGGGTTGTGTTGTTGAGTTTGGGTTGCTTTGGGTTTATGACGTAATATATAATTTCGCTGCGGTGAGATGGAATACATTTCGGATTTTAACGCCTCGTCTATTTATCAACGTCGCTCAGTGATGCCAAATCGACTCTCCCAATTTCAACGAAACGCAAGCTCGTTACCCGCAGAATACGCAGAAAGTAATTAATTAATTTACCCTGTTATTTATTGTTTTATATGTGTGTGTTTAAATAAACTTGTAATTTATTAAAAATCGTTTTATTTATGATTGTACAATTAAACTACCCATGGGACATTACGCCTACTTTAGACGTCAAAACATAACCTATAAAATCTACGTGTTATTCACTAAAAAATCGTCTGATTCTATTATTTGTTTAACAATGCATTAATATACAATAAAATCATGGAGGAGTTCTTGAAAATCAAATGGTAAGTGCATAAAATTCTGTCAAAACCGTAGAATTTAAATAGAATGCTTTCAAGGACCATTGATGATCCTTCCGAGTTGGAAAAACAACCAGAATTTATAAAAGAAGAGGTTTTATCGCAATCTCTCATTTATAAAAATTTCGACAAGCCTATTAAAGAGTTGTTTGTGAACCCTCTTAAGAAAAACAAGAAAGTCCTTACTGTTAATGGTAAAAAATGTATTCCTGGGGAACAGCATTATTTTGAACATAAAGAATTTTCTTTTTTGAATGAAAAACAGCATGAACATTGTTTGAAGGCTTATGAGTTGTTAAGAAGTGGTAAAAGTCCTGCTGACTATTCAGAAAGTGAAACATTTTTCATTAACACTTTTAATGTAAGAAAATATTTTATTTATTTTTTTGTGTTTATTTTTTGTAATTTACAGGAGTTAAAACCCAAAATAATACAAGAAAATGAGTTGTATCAGAAAAAGTGCATGGCATTGTGGAAAAATAATGTGGTTAGTTTAAAACCTGTAAATTGTTCTAATAATAATTACACAAAATATATTTGGACTGAACAATGTAACAGATACTTAAATTATGGACCAAAATTCAAGGAAATTTCGTCGATTAGTTTAACATACACAGAGGAAGATGGAGCAGTGGAATATAAATGTTTGAGCAACATTTTGGAAGTGGTATTCATAAATAAATTGATGAATTTGGTTTTTTTGTTAATTTTTGTTGTCTAGGGAATTTTGGCCAAATTCACACATCCCAGTTTTAAAACTAAATGTTTATTGCCGACAAATAGTTTGCCTAGGCAAACTGCTAAAATGACATCTCAGTTAGAAGGTAATATACAGTATGTGTTATTATGATTTAAAGATTAAAAGGGTCGAGTACAATTGCACTGGTTAACCATGTTTTTTTAGAATTTAAAGTTAATTTTATTTGACATTTTATATGACATCTGGCAACTGTCAAGCGGTTTTAACCTTACCTTTAGCAATGTGACATCTGTCAGATGGGTTAACCTTACTTTTTTCCAATCTGACACCTGTCAAAGGTTTTAACCTCTCTCACACCCTAATTTTATTTATTATTATTTAATTTTAGTTAGTAAGGACAAACATATAAAAAAATTGTTGGAACATCATAAAATTGATGTGGTTATTTCGAATGGTGGATTAAAATGTTTAATGGATAATACTAATCCTAAATCTATTTGGGATATACCCATACTTGTAAAGGAAATAGAAATTAATCAAGGTCAATATAAAAAAAATACCTATGTAAAAAAATTTAAAATTGTCATTTTTTATTTTTTAGATTGCAAAACTTTTAAGAAAAAAGTTGTATTTATAGACAAACCCTTACCTATTAAAACACCAAATAGGCTTGATATAATAAATATTTGTATGAAAAAATTGATCAAGACAAATTTGTGTGAATATGAAGCATTTCAGTAAGTTACATGCAATTTTAATTTTAATGAAAAATATTTTATTTATTAATGTTAATTTTAGGTATCCTGTACCAGATATACCTGCTGATATGAATGCTGAAGAAAGAAACAAACTTGGTAAATAAAAATTTAAATATTTTTTTTTCATTGCTTAAATTATGTGGATATTTTAGAGCATCAAGGAAATGTAGAAAAAAAACGCATAATCCACCATAATGCGCAATACAGACTTTGGAATATTAAAAAAGTAAAAAATCAACATAATTTATTAAAAAATACTAATGAAGATTCAAATATAAACTTGTTAATAAGAAGTAAGCTTACTGGTTGTGAGGTATTTTATTTATTAATATAATATAATAGTAATCAAAAAATGTTTTATCTAATCTTTTAAGATTGGTGAAAATGGGGCCTTAATGCCAGTAATATTAAGACCAAAAACAGAGCAACAATTAAAGTTGGGCGCAAATATACCATCAAAATCAGATCTCTCCAGGGAATGGACTTCATTATTTTTCACGCCATATTCAAACCTATACAGGGGTACCAAAATTATTATAAAAAAATAAATAAATTAAGCCAAACGTCAAATTTCAGCGCGGGTAAACACCAACCCAGCGGAACTGGTGAAAATCGAAAAATGCAGCATACAAAAAGTTGTCAATGAAGCCTGGGTTCATTATAAGTATAAGCCCCATTTCGGACTTGGAGTTTTGCAGAAAATATTGGGCGAGCTTTTAAAACTTGATTATGGAGAATATTTATTACATCATGTGCCCAAAAGTGGGGCTTTTGCTAGCTTAATGAAAAAATGCGACGAAAGGTATCTCAGAAACTATGAAAATTTGACAATTATTATAAAGTAAGACCAACTAATCAGAGCAGTGCATTCTCCATAGTACACTAGGTGCAATAAAGGATGTTATGTTCTGATTGGTCGCAAATTTCAATAGACACCCCCATTTTTTAGTGCACCTGATGGTTTAAATTTAAGTAATTTATTTGAAGAAAGAAATGTGGATTTAACTCTGGATAATATTCCTTGGCTTCCTATTGATGTAAATTTTGTTTTGCCCGTTTTAGAGGCTAAAAATAGATTACCAGCCATGTTTACGCCATTAAAACCTCGGAAAGATTTTTTTAAATTCAAAAACAAAGGTAGGTATTTGGAACAAGTCTAATTTTAAAGGGATTGCATATATATATTTGGATTTTAGGTAAAAAGAAAAAAGGAGTAAAGAAAAGCGGGTCAAAACAATAAAAGGATGTATAAATAATTATTTATTTTTTACAATGTTTAAGCATAACTAAGAATTATCAAAATACAACTAGAAATGTTAAAACTTTTATTACTTATACCAATATTTTCAAATTAAAAATTTACAACAAAATGATGAATTCCAAAGGAGTTAATAATAAAGTTTTATACAAACCACAATTGATTAGTTATTTGTAAAATCCCCAAAAAAACTAAAAATATGTTAATTATTTACATTTTAACATGTTCTTTTAGTACTGAAATAATGCCAATTTTTATGGTTATTGAGGAAACTGTTATATTATCAGGTAAATTTTTATGTAGGAAAAATACAGTCTGTTTATTTTATATTTTGTTTAATTATTAAGTAAAATATAAACCTAAGACAACTTTTTAGCCTTCTGATAAAGTGTATCTACCACTTTACTCATACTCTGTATTGTTTCTAAAGCCATTTCATATGTTTTATCTACTGGAGTTTCTTCAAATACAATAAGCACACCTAAAACAAATATATACTTAGAATAATTTGAATTGTAAAAATAATACAAAACAATACACAATGCAATGACTCTATAGCAAGCTATATATTAATAATTATAATTGAATAAAAAAGCATTTTAATTATTTGGTAATCATTTAATATAAGCTACATTGTGTACCTTAATTATTTAATTGCATATATTTTTAAAAGTCAAAGTGGGACTTCTGGAATATAAATAATTTAGGTTATGTATCTGTCAGTTAAACGCTAATTTTGGGGCATAGTATATACAATTATATTCGGCGAATGTTTTTTAAAATAAAACGTTTTTAAAATTTTAAAAACTCTCAAATTTATTTGTTTTTATTAACAATCATATAGCTCAAAATTTGTATTATTAAATTGAGTGAGTAGGTTTTAGCTTTTTGTTAATTTTACTTCTTGTTTTGCATACCTATTAGTTACTTTTTTTATTTATGCTTGTCATTTTAGAAAATGGTTTTTATCATGTTTAACTTGTCATTCTAACCTAAATATTTATTATTGTATGTCATTGATATTATTTAAGTTTGTGGTATTTTAGCCATAAGGTCATTTAAGCCAAAGATTATTATCTTTGATTTAAGCTTCTTATCAGTATAATTTTTTCTTGTTAGCTTGTTTGGGTTTTAAGTCATTTTATCATATTAGTTGATGTAGAATGAATAGTTAGATATTAGCTATTTATGCAGAAAAATATAGTAATTAATTACCACTAAAATTTTTTTTTTTAAATTAAGAAATAAATAAATTTATATTAATAATATTTGAGAAATGCTTACCTTCTCCTTGATCCAAAATTCCATGAAATTTAGCATCTAAAATCATCTGTGACAACTTCTTCTCAACTTGTGGCATTGGAAGCTTAATAGTTTTAGCAACATAATCGACCTGAACTCTTGAATAAGGCTCGATAATCCTACACAGATTCTGTTCAAGCATGTTATCGTACAATGTACCCAGATGTGCTCTCACAATAACATCGTCTTCCAACTCATGCTTAAACTGCTTGACACCCTGCTGAAAATCAGCCAGAGACCTTTTGTGGGATGCTTGTGCCACAGCTTTCATGGCATCAATATCACGACCGGCATACTTTATTGCTAATTTCCCGCTGACAATTTGTTGCACGTCTTCTGGGTTGTTGAGCATTATTTTTGAGAGCAGCATGTATTTCAAGGCTGTTAGAGCTTTCGGTGATTCGACACTGTCAAAACCCTCGAACGCTTCGTAAAAGTATGAATAGGCAGTTTTAAAATCCTTCTCGTCAGCTGCATGCAGAATTCCTGATTGCAAATCAAGGGCGGCTTGCATTTTGGGGGGGCAATAGATTGCGTTGGCGGTGGTACGAGCGGAAGTTAAAGCGGCACGGGCCTTAGGTAAATTGCTTAAAGCATGATAGGTTTTGCTTTCTAACAGTTGCACTTCAACTAACAAATTCTTGTCATCTAGCTTTTTGAGTTCTTTAAGTAGAGTTGATCCTAACAGCAGAGCCTCTGCAAACATACCGGTATCGAAATATAGGGCTATTAACCTCGCCTCAAGTGACTGACGGAGGAAAGTCCTTCGTTCCTCCTTTGCCCATTCTATGCATTCTTTACACAGTTGCACTTCTATACCAATGCCAGCCTCCAAGTCCAAGAAGAAGTCGACCAAAGATCTAACCAGTTTAGCAGCTTTGGCCTTGCTTATTTCCCCCAAAAACGGTCTTGTGGCCTTTATTAGTTCCGCGAGTTCCTTAGCCTTACCCTCTTTTTTATACTTCTCGCCCAAATTCAGGATGTCCTGCTCCTTATTTTTGATGTTTTCTTCATCGTCGCGTTCTTCTTGTTCGCGTTTCAGGTTTTCCAGAAGTTTATCGTGGTGCGAAGAAACAGATTGCGCTCTTTCAAACAACATCGCGCCCGCCATATTGGTTAACTAGAAAAGCACTGTCATCAAACAGACATGTCTGCGGTGAGTGGCCGAAATTTAACGGTGTCTAAGGTCGCGCTCACAATGACATTTGAACTATTTTGCAAGAAAACATAACGAAACCACAATTATACGGCCTAATTTAACGATTTAAACCACACAACAAACTTATTTATTTGTTCTACTTACCCACACATCATTGTGAACGTCTGATTTAGATTTTGAAAAGACAACGAAAATTTTGAAACAAACCAAATGTCACTTTAGACACTTCAAGTCGGTGACTTGATTTTTTGAACGCAAATAAACCCAGTGTTTTCGTCTGTAATTTCCAGAATTCTTTGTTCCTAATGCGCAAAAATTTTGTTGTTTATTTTACAATAAAATATTGCGTAGATATTTACCTGCTCAAAACAGGTTTTCAATCTTTATCGCACGAAAAATAGTAAAAAATGTTTTAATTGTTAGGAAGCTTTTTATTTCAATAATGTTAACTTTTGCTTTTAGTCATTTTAGCTTGTTATTAAAATTGTTTTAATTCAAATAAAATACTACAGAGATCATTGATTGCAAGTTTTAATACAAAAATAAAATAAACCCCATTTTTTTGACAATCAAAAATAAAAATAAATAAATCCAAGAGTAATTTTTGTAATTTAATGCAAAAATATTTACAAATAAAGATGCCGTGTAAGCATTTCAAATCCACAACAATTTTGCGGCAACAACTTTCTAAAATAAATAAATTAACGAAACCCCGTTACTCAGGGTTCGGCAACCGGCTAGACAGTGCGACAAATATCAAAATATGGGAAGTGGATGTGCCACGTTATGTTTCTTTACGGCCGTGTGTTTTTTGATTTTGTGCCTGCCTGAGACAAATTTCGCCCAACAGGCGACTGCACCATGGTACGAAAATTTACCAGCGGTCGCTATGGACTACAAGGTCCACATAGACCCTGGCAAAGAGGACTGTTATTTTCAATATGTTAACCCTGGAGCCACTTTTTACGTCAGCTTTCAAGTAAGTTTCAAGCGATTGTGTGTTGTTTTATGTTCAATTATTGAAATTAAACCGATAACGCGATTGTTATCATTTAATTACTTCAGTTTTTATTGGTTTAAAGTTATTTTAAGGTTATACCTACTATAAAGTGTTTTTCTAAGGAATTAGTAAAAAACATGTTATTAATTAATATTCATATTCATATTTTTACATATTTAAAAGTATACTTTTAAATATGTAAAAATATGAATTTATATTGAAAATTATATAAAATTAGGTAAAAATAAATTACTATTTATACCTTGGATAAAATAATAATAATATTAATTTTAGGTAGTTAGGGGTGGAGATGGTATGGCTGGTTTTGCCGTGCGTCATCCAACAGGTACAATAGTGCACCCCTATCAATGGAAACCCAATAGCGAATATCAAGACCAAAGTTCGACAGGTGGTTATTACTCTGTCTGTATTGATAACCAATTTTCGAGGTTTGCTGGAAAATTAGTGAACATTTATATTACTGTTGTGAGATATGATATGTGGGAGAAGTATACCAAGGAAATTGAGCAACTTAATATGGATATGGAAAACTTTACGGTAAATACATAAAAATATACAAAAAACACAATTAATTTAAATTATTGCTTTTTAGACTGCAATTGTTGATGTGGAAAGAAATATAAATGAAATGCTGCAGTATCAGCATTATTCCAGAGGTAGAGAGGCTTGGGATTTAAACTTATTAGAATCCAATAATTCTTATGTTATTCGTTGGTCTTTAATACAAATCGTCGTAATTGCTGCCACTACGGCTGTACAGGTTTATTTTGTAAGGAAATTGTTTGACCTTAAAAGTGGAGGGGGTGGAAGGGGAAGATCTGGGATTTAAGTTGAGGTTATGAGATTTGTTCATTCTAGAGAATTGTTTTCTGCATTGCATTTATCTATGACCTTATAAGGCTGAAAATTTTGATCTTTATTTTTTATTGTAGTAAATGTCCTGAGTATAAAACTTGTGCCAAGTTGGTATATTTTATTTTTTCCATTGAATTTCTCTCTAGTATTATTTATTTTGTGTTTTTTGTTAATTTTTTTAAATAGAGTATTTTAAATAAAAGAAAACCTGTTGGAATGTAATTTATATTTTAATATAATACCTATATACATTTTGTTCATGTTATAACAACTTTTTATAAAACTTTAATAAAATATACAACATTTTATCACTACCTTCATTGTCTATTATTTTAATACACATAAATATTATTAAATACTAATAAAATTATTTCGCTTTTAAATAATTTTCTGAAAACGCCAATAAACGGTATCTTTGCTTTAGATTTCTTGCCCTTACATGGGGGTTGGCAATTTCTACTGTATAGTTTGCTGGGAACCACCCAGTCTGGCCATCCCTTATTCTTTCTCCATGGTACCAACCTAAAAAAAAATGTTTTGTTAAACTAAAAAAATCGTACAAAAAACTTACCGTCCGCCATTTTTCTGAGCACGTTGATGACGTCACCGCGCACCACTGGCAACTCGTCTGGTTGGCTGGCGGTGTAGTTGTGCACCGCCGTCACCTGGGGGCAGTCCCAGCACTCGTAAAGGGTTTCGTCGGGGTTTTCCGATTTTAGAGGCGACAGAGCCTCCATCCAGCGTTCTCGGTCGCTCTCGCTATTGCACGATAACATCTGCGAAAAATTCGTAATTTTACATTTTTTAATTTAAGTATTCATTGTTAATCAAATCTTTATACATAATTTTGTAGTAAATTGAATTCTCTACAAAAAAGGACTGATGTGTTTAAGCGATTACTCTAACCATTTAAAAGATGTTCAAGATTAAAGTTGACGAATTTATTTAAAAAAAATAGTTTTTTAATAACTTTGGAAAAGATTCTCATTGAAATAAAATTCCCATTAGATCAAATTTTCACTGGATAAAATTTCCATTGGACAAAATTTTCATTAGATAAAATTTCCATTGGATAAAATTTCCACTGGATAAAATTCCCATTAGATAAAATTTCCACTGGATAAAATTCCCATTAGATAAAATTTCCATTGGATAAAATTTCCACTGGATAAAATTCCCATTAGATAAAATTTCCACTGGATAAAATTCCCATTAGATAAAATTTCCACTGGATAAAATTCCCATTAGATAAAATTCCCATTAGATAAAATTTCCATTGGATAAAATTTTCATTGGATAAAATTTCCATTAGATAAATTCCCATTGGATAAAATGTCCGTTGGATAAAATTTTCATTATATAAAATTTCCATTGGATAAAATATTCATTAGATAAAATTTCCATTGGATCAAATTCCCACTGGATAAAATTTTCATTGGATACAATTTCCATTATATAAAAAAACTTTTATACTTACAAATTCAACAGTCTTTTCATCTTGATTCTCCAACAGAGACAAAAATATTAAATGCCTTCCCTGAGAATCCTTGACAGGCAAAGAAATAACATCGGAACTGTTAATTTCCACCAAATTTCTCGGACAATACTGTATCACATTGTAAGAATTATCACTGAAAAAAGCACAAATAAAATATATAACCCGTCAAAAAAACCATCTACGCCTTACTTCTTCGTTTTGCACACGAACAAAATATCGTTGAACAAAAACAAGTTCAGCGGCACTTTGTTGAAACGCTTTCCGAAAGTGAGCTTCGAATCGTCGTTGCGCGGTTGCATGTGCGTCACGTTGCCAGATCGCACCAGCCATCTACCGGATTCGAAGACTTTGATTGGCCTCACGCCCTTCGCGAATTCCAGCTGCGACGCGATCTTTTTCATTTCTATCACTCGTTCCGTGGTTCGGGCGGCTTCGTTGCATTGAATGACAATCTGGAAATTAGATAATACAGGTTTGTTTCTAAGAAATAGAATTATTTCTACAGAACATTTGGACGGCCCAATACAAAAATATGGTTATGTTTTAGCGTTCTTTAGTCAATGGTTTTAGCGTACGCTAAAGTACGATACACAAAAAATGTTAGCATGCATATATTTTACCCTAGCCTGCCCCCTGAACAAAATCCTGGCTACACCCTTTCTGGAAATAGGGCAAGAATCCCTGCTTTTCTAAAAATTAAATTAAACCCAATGAAAAAAATTATGCATACCTTATACACTTTGTTTTTTAAATAATTTATATTGAAAAATATATATATACACAAATTTTAAAAACTGTTACTTTATAAAGCAAATTTTAAAATTTAACTGTTGCAGATCTAATCCAGATTTTTTTACCCTGTGTATTTTATTTTAAAAATAAAAATATTGTTTCAGAGCATATTTTTACGAAGGCGTAGAAGGGCCAACAACAATATTTTTTTTTTAATAAAATTTTTAATCGACAATTGTCGATCGGACCGACAATTGTCGATCGGACCGACAATTGTCGATCGGATCGACAATTGTCGATCGGACCGACAATTGTCGATCGGATCGACAATTGTCGATCGGATCGACAATTGTCGATCGGATCGACAATTGTCGATCGGATCGACAATTGTCGATCGAATCGACAATTGTCGATCCGATCGACAATTGTATATATACAAAGTGTTTTTCATTCGTGGTCCATTAGAAGTTTTTGGGAAACGAAAAAGATATTGAATATTTTTCGAATTATTATTTTTTTTCGTTAAAATTTAAGAAATGCGCGTCAATCAAAAATAGCCTATAACTTTTTTGTTATGAGGTTTGCAAATATAGGGTTGGAATTTTTGGAATATTAAAAAAATTAGGCCAAATTGAAGGTTAATAACTTTTTTATTTCAAATGTAACACTTTGTATGTTT
Source organism: Brassicogethes aeneus (assembly GCA_921294245.1). NCBI lineage: Eukaryota > Metazoa > Arthropoda > Insecta > Coleoptera > Nitidulidae > Brassicogethes > Brassicogethes aeneus. The sequence continues at coordinate 61,418,923 of OV121135.1, forward strand.
TTACATATTCAAATAGTAAATTAAAAAACATTTCGATTGATGTTACTATTCCATATACCTAAAGTTAATAATTTCAGAGATTTCTAAAATTTTACATATTATTTTGTATCACGAAACCTGTGACGGGTGAGTCGACGGTTTCTATCCGAGACTGGTTTCTATGGTTACCACGTAATTTGTAAAATTTAATCGCGTCAATTTTTCAGGTCTTTATCTCTGGTTGTTATAAACAATTTGTTAACTAATTATAATATAAACACTTATAAGTGTTTAAAAATTAATAATTCGAAAATTTTTAAAATAATATTAGGTAGGTAATAATATTTAAGTTGATCTGGTTTAACCGGAAGTGGCATTTTGTTCAAATTATTATAGAAAAATAGACTTAAATGGATTATAAACGCTTTTAAAATTTCAAATCGATATCTTTTTTCGTTTCCCAGAAAATTCTAATGGGCCACGAATGTGAAACACCCTGTATATATACAATTGTCGATTCGATCGACAATTGTCGATCCGATCGACAATTGTCGGTCCGATCGACAATTGTCGATCCGATCGACAATTGTCGGTCCGATCGACAATTGTCGAACCGATCGACAATTGTCGATTAAAAATTTTATAAAAAAAAAAATATTGTTGTTGGCCCTTCTACGCCTTCGTATATTTTTAATTATTTGTCCAATAAATATTAAAAATGATAAAAACAATTTGAACCAAAAATATAAAAAAATATTTTCATACACTGTGTTGTTTTTACCTATAGGGTGTATTTTCTTATAAAATGCCTTTTAAACTTGTATTATTGGCAAAAACTATTAATAATATTATAATATGTATATTATGTTTAATAGTATATTTCTGGGCCCAAAAATAGAGTGAAAATTTCCTCAGAAAAAAAGTTCCCTCTACCTTGTTAAGCCCTTTATCCAAAACGTACTGTTTCTATTTGAAGAGCAAGCACATAATTTAAAAATTTATAAATTTATATATATATATATGTATAAGCAGAAAATAAGTTGAACATGGTCTAAAATTCAAATTTAAAATGTCAATGTATAGAAATAGACTTTTTTGGGAAAATATAAAATAATTACCCAATTTATTTTATAAAACAAAAGTTTTTAAAGAAAAATACTGCGTTGCCATGTCGTGTAAAAACCTATATCCACTGATATGCTAAATCAGTTGATATAAATAAATCAACGTTTCTGCATACGGCCCTTAACCTAGTATTTTTATTCTTTACTTACTTTGTTAAGTGTTGCCAGGGCGTATTGGCATGATATGTATTCAGGGTCTTGTTGAGATAGTCTTTTCAAAACAGCGTCTAAAAGTAGCGGCCATCTTGTTATTCTTTGCATGGGCAGCATTAAAAATGAGTATAGTGTAAGTGAATGACAGGTGGAACTCATCTCCAGTTTGACTAGTATTTCTTGGAAAGCTGGTTTATCTCTGTTAAATGGAAAAAATGTTAATAAAGTGTTAATTAAGTAAAAAATCCACCTACTTTAATTTTTTTAGCGTCTCATCAATGAAAATTTGATTGCCACAATAGGAAACATAAACATCGAAATTGTCTTCTGCATGTTTCTGTATAATTTCGCATATCCCTGGTAGTAAAACATTATCTTGCCAGCAAGTCTCCAGGTCTTGCAGCAATTTTTCTGAACAATCCCTTACTAAAAAAAACAACCATAAAAAAAAATACTTTTTTTGTTTATTGTTCTTACCATCAACAATCTTCCCAAACAACTTCGCCTTCTCTTCATCGCCAATCAAATCACTTTGCATCAAGTTGAACACGAAATGATCATCCAAAACAGTGAGAGAATTCAAATAGGACGCCTCTGACGTCAGCATCTCGAACTTGGCTTCTTGCAGCTTTTTCTGGTGCAGACTCAGCGTGCTCAGAACGGAGGACTGAATCACTTCGGGCACTTCGCACCAGAGGGTGCGCGCGTACGCGAACGAGTTCCTTTTCGGCGATACCAGTTCCATGGCCGACGGGCGGTTCTTTTTGTGGCCCACTTCTTCGTATCCGTCCGAGTCGAAGTCCGAGACACCGTCGTTGCAAACCGACTAAAAAATACAAATCAATTTATTGAGCACGGTTTTTTAAGTTTACTTAATTTAATATGATGATAAGCTAAATGATGACAAGCTTAAATGATGACAATCTAAAATGATGACAAGCTAAAATGATGACAAGCTAAAATGATGACACGCTAAATTGATGACAAGATAAAATGATGACAATCTAAGATGATGACACGCTAAATTGATGACAAGCTAAAATGATGACAAGCTAAAATAATAGCAAGGTAAAATGATGACAAGTTAAATTGATGACAAGCTAAAATGATGACAAGCTAAAATGATGACAATCTAAGATGATGACAATCTAAGATGATGACAAGCTAAATTGATGAAAAGCTAAAATGATGACTAGCTAAAATGATGACAATCTAAAATGATGACAAGCTAAATTGGTGACTAGCTAAAATGATGACAATCTAAAATGATGACAAGCTAAAATGATGACAAGCTAAAATGATGACAAGCTAAAATGATGACACGCTAAATTGATGACAAGATAAAATGATAACAAGCTAAAATGATGACAATCTAAGATGATGATAAGCTAAATTGATGACAAGCTAAAATGATGACAAGCTAAAATGATGACAAGCTAAAATGATGACAAGCTAAATTAGTGACAAGCTAAAATGATGACAATTTAAAATTATGACATGCTAAATTGATGACAATATAAAATGATAACAAGCTAAAATGATGACAATCTAAGATGATGACAAGCTTAATTGATGAAAAGCTAAAATGATGACAAGCTAAAATGATGACAAGATAATATTATGACAAGATTAAATGATGACAAACTAAATTGATGACAATCTAAAATGATGACAAGCTAACATAATGACAAGATAATATGATGACAAGTTAAAATGATGACTAGCTAAAATGATGACAAGATAATATGATGACAAGCTAAAATGATGACAAGATAATATGATAACAAGCTAAAATGATGACAAGCAAAAATAATGACAAGCTAAAATGATGACAAGTTAAAATGATGACAAGCAAAAATAATGACAAGCTAAAATGATGACAAGCTAAGAAGAACCTTTCTTGTACATGGAGGTATGACTATATGCTAAAATGACAGCAAGCTAAAAAGGTTAAAAACTACAAAAAATAAGCTAAATAAATGGTGACAAGGTAAAGGATGACAAGCTTAAATAATGACAAGCTAAAATGATCACAATTTAAAATAAAGCTAAAAGAACAGCTAAAATAACAAGTCAAAATTATAACAAGCTAAAAAGTATTGGTATAGGAGTGGGGATTAAATCGAAATACATCAAAAAGTGATATTTGATTCGGATTACGAATGGAATATTTGAACTATTCAAATAGTTCATTTTTAACATTTATCTTCTTTATTTCTGATATCTGTAATCTGCCATTTTTGACGTTTTTCATTATTAAAATAAAGACCTGACCCTACTTAAAAGGTTAGAGGTCGATAAAAAACTACAAGCTAAAAGGAAGAAAAGCTTAAATTATTATGACAAGATAAAATAAAGATCAGCTTATAGAACAAGAAAAAGTGATTAAAAGCTACAATAAAAAATAAGCTAAATTGATGAAAAGTTAAATTGTTAAAACGTTAAACAACAAATATCTAAGTAAAAAATTGGTATGGGTTTTTTAATTGTAAGAAAAAATCTTACCTCAAGAACTGCAGCATCGTAAAATTGATACAAAGGCTCATCTTGCAACTGCAAATGTAAAAACTGATAGAACCCGCTTTCATCCTTTTTACTTTCATCGTTGTCCTCCTTCAAAGTATCCTCATTTCTCATGTTATAATACTCCTCGTCTTTAAACTTCTCCACCAAGTCGGTGTTTATTATTTCCACCGTTTTGTAGTTGAGATTTTTGTTGGTGTTGCTCCCGCTATTTTCCGCACTCGAGGTGCTGGGTGTACTTTGCGTTTGCTGGTACAGTCCCACTTCCGCGTACCAGAAAGTGTTGGGTTTTTTGGAGTTTTTGTGGCTCTCGTTGCGGAACAGGCCCGCTTCCGCGTACCACGACGACTTCCGGTCTCTTTTCTCAGTTTTTTTCTCTAAGAAGAGAGAAATTATAGTAGACTATTTTATGTGGATTATATTATTTCCTTACCTGCAGACAATCTCACAGGCGGTACAGGCGGTGGTGGACTTTGGGGGCGCACCAAAGGCCGCCCCTTTGCGTTCGGAAGGGGGGATAGTGATACCCCACTATCTGGATTAGCTTCTTCAGCCGTATCGATGTCGTCAACGTTTATAGTTTCGGTAAGATAAAACGTGCTTTTTGGCTTGTTTAAGTTCGATGTTAATTCGGTGGCAGAATCGGCTGACATCGACATGCTGCGTCGAAATTTATTCAGAAAACCTAAAAAGTGATTTTCGATAGAAAATATCACAAAATAGAATTTTTTTTAGAAAGATAAGGGTCATTATACTATGGGGTCGCTATTGTTATTTTGCGCGTTACAAACAAGAAGCGTTTGTTTTTGAAGGTTATATTTTCTCACGGCCAACCAATTTCTTTCTTTTTAATTAATGCATTTTTTTATGTTCGTTTATTATGGGGTATATGGAACTAAATAAAATAATGTAATATAATAATATATACCTTTTTTGGAAGCATTTTTTCCTTTTTCGTTACTTTCTCCATTCGTTTCCACATGTTGATAGGTACTATTGTTATTTTCACTTACAGAAGAATATCGTAGATCAGCTGTACTAGTTACAGTGGTATTAGCTGAAGACATTGGCGATTTGTCTTCATCTCTAAGCGTTATATCTAAAAAATTTAACAAAAATATTTCTATAGAATCAAAGAGATTGTTTTTTGACAACATTATACAGTTAAAAATTTGAGGTTTTCGACATTGTAAATATCAAAAAACCATGCTTAAATTATCATAATATAAGAATCCCAAACTCACCCATATTACTAAGATCAGTCCTTGATTTTCTTTTGGTCATCCATGTGATGGATTTGCTTATGTCGTTTTTGGTTAGAGACCAATTCCTCCTCAATTTTTTCATGTGTTTACCAGCCGACTGCGCCAATCTAGTTAGTACGTATTGGCCCCCATTGGGGGGCTCAGGCAATTGACTATTACCGATGTCTAAGCCACTGTCGTTCTGAAAAAAAAGTATTGTCATAATTTTGGTTTATTTTACTACCTACACTGAGAAAAATGTTTCGGTTAAAAGAAAATTGTATTTTGTGCAACGTAAAATGAAAAATCGCTATAAAAATTAGTATCATTAGTATCATTTTTAAAATCAAATTTAAATTACTATGGAAAATACTTTTGTAAAATAGTCGATTTCTCACAAAAATGCACTTTTGAACTATAGCTTTTTACAAAAACGACTTTTCAGTTTAAAATTTTAAATACTTTAAAATACTTAAAAAAATAATTAAATTTTTATTCTCATATATAACTTTTATTAGTAACGAAATTTTATGGAAAAAATTATAGTAAAACTAGATTTTTCTATACATTTCTCTCGTAAAACACATACAATAATAAAAAAAATTGCTAAGGTTATTTTGTACTTACTAGGTTGCCCTTACTATATGAATTTTCATATTCGGAATCGCTATCGAATGAATCATAATCGTCACAATATGTTTGATCTCCATTTTGATTGGTGTAAAGGGTTTCGTAGTGATGGTCAGATTCGCTATCTAAACCTGTAATAGTTTTAATACATATTTTAGTAAAAACAAATATATTTCGTACCAAGTTAAAATATAATTGATTATTTGATTAATTTTAGTTACGTTGAGTTTTGGTCAAGTAGATTGGTCTCAAAAAAGGTATATTTTGTCATTAATAATATATATATATTAATTGTTTTTTACACTATTTATTTATAAAATGCAAAATTTCAATTTTAATTTTATTTTAAACTTTTATTAATTTTTTATTTAATGATCCTAGTTCAATTTATTTTTTCGGAATTTAAAAACAATGACTGTTGTTTTTTTGGGACCACTTCCTTTGAAAATAAAATTTTAGAACAACCTCAATGATATATATAAATTAAAATTAAATTCAGTGTAACCTATTTATTCCTTTTTGCAAAAAGAGATAAAAGTTTTAGTTTAAATCATAAGAAAAGTCTTGGTATAATTTTGACACATTTTTGTTTATGTGTTCACACAAAAAAGTAAGAAAATAATTCTTATTCATTAAGGTATAATTATTTTAATTAAGCTTAATTATGTTTTTAGGGTTTGTTAAATTTACGCAAAAATTACAATGAACAATTAAATTATACATACAGAAATAAATCTGCAATAATTAATATTCCTTAACACAAAAATCAAAAATAAAAATACGAATATAACCAATTTTGTTGACAGTTCAAACCAGTAACAGCATATTTTAGTATAAAGTTCATAAAATTATGTTTTAAATTTTAGACATTTACTTAGTTTATTTAAGTAGTTTCTTAAACCCTGTTTTACCGTACTTTATGAAATATTATTATTTTTTGGTAAGAGGTTTTCCCACTCTTTTAAATCTGGTTACGCATTCTAATCCATATAATTGATCATGTTCCCTAATTATTAAAAATTTCACTTTATAGGTAAAATGTGAAATGCAGGAATTACGAATCTTTTGGTAGATATTATATTATAATAAAACTCACGGTTTAACAACAATGGTTGACAAATATAATATATATGTATATGTATAATTTTTAATGTAAGTTTGTGTTACGAAAGTTTTACCTAATTGTTTAATAATTGCATGTTTTAATTTGGAATTAGGAACTTTTGAAATGATTCACCATAAAAATTCGAATAGAAATGTAGACAGTATTGGCAAATCTGAAATAAATTACTTTAGGAAATATGTATCAAGGTTGCAGCCTTGGTACAGTTTAAATTGTTTAAGTCTATGGATCTAAGTTATACAAAAATGTATTTAAATTATAAAAAACATTAAATAAATTTTTTTATAAATAATGTAAAATAAAGTTTTGACCTAAAATATCAAAAATGAAAAAATGGAAATCAGGAAACAAAATATACAATATATATAATATAAAATATAATTTACCAATATAAAAAGAAATCTCCTGACTCTCCAAACTCTCCTCGAAAATCCTATTTCTAATCTTCGGCAAATCCTTGGCACTCCTAATCTCCTCCCCTCTCCTCTTATAGTCAACCTTATCACATTCATCTTGCTCACTAACACTACAATGACTAGATCTCGCGCTATTTTCGTCTACGAACTCAAAGTACACCCTAGTGGGCGAGGAAACGAAAACCTTGTCTCCAACGTTACGGCGCATGCAAATAGTGTTGGGCGCCGACCTAGGCGGCGCCACCGGCGACGCGCCATCGTGGGCGCCGATTTTGTGGCGCTTCTTGAAAGAGTTGCTCGACACCGAGCGCCTATGATGTTGTCGATGGTTATCACTTTGCATCTTTCATCGTTTCACTTTTAAAAAACTAGAATTTAGAATGTGTTTTTATGGTTTTTGTTGGTTTTTTACTATTGAATTAAATTGAGAAAAAATGAGGTTAAAACCGTTTGACAGTTGGCAGATGTCAGAAATAGAATTACAAATAAACATTACTTTGTATTTGTCGTAGATAAATGGTATGCCATTTGTTTTATAAACTTGTTTATTAAAAATTAGCTACGCTCGTGCATAATTAAATTTATAACTTCAAACATAAAATCTTAAACATCATTATTCATCAGACCAAAATCAATTTTTTACTAATTTATAATATTTTCAAAAAAATTTATATTAATCTTTGCAATAGCAATTAAAATGATAATAATATATTTCTCAATTATTATACTGAATTGCAAGATTCCATTATTAAAGGAAGTGTATGTAACATTTATGTATGTACTATTATACATGTATTCTAAGGCAGTAACTTTCTTTTTTAACTTGCTTTGGTAAATAAAAAAAACAGCTTAAACTTAGTAAGTAAATATGTTAATGTCATGAACATTATGTGTTGTAAACAAGCAATGAAAGTTGATGTGATTGAGTGTACATTTTTGTAGATTTGGAAATATTACATAAGTGGTATGTAACATTTATGTTTAAATATAATGAATTAATTTTTGTAATTATATATTTTTATCGTCAGCTCAGCGTCGGTAGTTTGTGAAATGTTTTCCTTCAAATATTAGAAATTCGTGAAAACAGATTTGAATAAAATTTGCATTATGTATGCGAAATTAACGTTATGGTTTGACTTTACATATTGTAAGTTCATTATAAACATAATCGTATTTTTATTTTTTTCCCTTTAGATAAAAAGCTCTGCTTCTCTGTAATTGGTGGAATAATTCGCTTCAACGCCAGCAGTGGTCAGTCACTGGCGTTGCATTATTATTAAAAAAAAATAATTTTAAGAATGATTTGGATACTTAAAATTTAACCTTGGTATATTGTGCGACTAGTGAGAGAAAAAGGAGATTCCTCGAGAGTGGATTTTGCCGCACGAGCGTAGCAAATGAGGTAAGACGTGAGTGGAATCTCCTATTATTTTATTTGACATTTTATCTGGCATCTGACAGCTGTCAATTAGTTTAACCTCACTTTTTTCAAATTTAACTTAAAGCTAACTTCAGCCTGTGGGTGAAATACTGTTTCGTCCACTAGTGGGATAAGTAAAATTTCTCCCACCAAGGGAGTTAAATAAAAAAAAATATTCGCAATGTTGTTAAAAATGCGTTATCATTTTTAAAACGGAAATAAACATGAACTGAGTAATCATCTATAGATTATCATATATGATTAGTGAGTTTATTTATAAGCAAAACTGCTTTGGAATATTTGTAAGTAAATAAAAAATAAATGCTAGTAACTTACTAGTAGTAAGTACTGCCTTGCAATTATTTGCAAAATGTTAATATAAACATTAAAATTTTGTTAAAATATAAAGTTCATTTTAATGTGTGAAGATTTTATTTAATGAAATATGAACCTTTTCAAAAATTAAGATTTTTAAAGTAAATTTTTTTAGTATATTTAGGCAACAACTGGTTTACTTGTTCAAGGCAAACATTAAACAAGTTCATAACAAAGCTATAAAAACCATAAAAACACATATCGAACCTTTACCTACAGCAAAAGTAACTAAAATAATCCTTTAAGCACAACAAAACACTAAAAACATTCCCGGAAGTCACGTAGCACAAGTGAACCAATTGTAAAACAAATACCACAACACCCAAACGAAAAATACTTTTGACCGGTTATTTGCAACAGACGTACTTCGCAAGACTAAAGAGCGCGCGCGTCAGTCTTCAATTACTCACCTCTACCGCAAAGACTTTCACTTTTTGATAGAACAGGTACTAAATAATAATCTCAATAATTAATAACACAATAAAGAACTATGATAGCTTGGAATGCGTATAACACTGTACAACACGTTAAAGTTTATTAAAGCCATTCGCAGTGGCGAACAGTGTTGCCGTTCAAGGGCGAACGAGCGGCAACGTGGCTCGATCCGGCTCGAAGGACCATTTAAGAGGACATTGGCAAACGTATGACATACGAAAAAGTCGACACGGAATGTTAACAGGTTTTGACGTCGCGTAGGCTGATGATATTGTGTGTGTGTTACACATAAATACATTGTAACAAAAGAATTGAATCGAATTGAGTCGTTTGTTTTCGTAGAAGTTTCATATTTGGATGACTTAAGTGAGTTTCAAGGTTGGACGGACACTAAAAAGTGGATCTATCTGGTGGTTAAGTTGTTTAAATTAAATAATTTAAACCAATAAAAATTGATTTTGTTTATTGTTACTAAAAAAAAAATGTGCTGTATAGAGTTGTACTTTTAATAATAGACAATTGAATTGTTTCGGAAAAATATTCCTCAAATTGTTATTTTTTAATGCTAGAATGCAAACAATGGTTTTAAATGCATATTAATATTATGTTATCCATTTAAGTACGTAAAAAGTACGAATACATGTTATCTTCAATCCAGTTGTTCTCAAAGTAAAAGTATTAAACATAATTAACTTTCATCATAACACCTTAAATAAGCCATTAAAAATATATATAACATTTTTTTTTATTTAAAGCAAATTTTAACTTCAAAAATACATTTCATCAACAACAAACATTTATCATTTTATAAAGATTCTTAGAAATATTGATTTTCCATTATCTGTATAATGTTGACATAATTTATCACTTGAAATAGAAAACTAGGTGGATCGATATATCATTTTCTATTTACCAAGTTAATGACCATATAAGTACCATATATACCTAAGAATATTGAAAAGAAATAAAATTACACAAAGCATAAATGCTTCCAATAGAATAGTGTTTGGTAATCATTCCCAAACTTTTAATAGGTATTTATTGAATATTTATTAATATATTGAGAACAGTTTTAATATAACTTAATATAAAGTATAATATTGTAAACTATGTTAATTTAAAATAAAGGAAATTAGACTATGATTTAAAATAAGCTTTAATTACTATTTAGAATAAAACAATCAAACAAAAACTAAAGTCTAGTGTATCTATCGAAAGGTTCTAATTGAATGCCCTGCTTTTCTTAAAAACGTATATTCGACACTTGCCGACGTCGCCCGCCTCTCTGCCAGACATAAACAAACAAATAACTTCGGAGGGCCATAAATTGTGGTCCTAATCGACGTGTTGACAACGTCTTGCAAACAAGGGATGCATTCATATGGCTACAGTCGGCTAACCTGACAAATCTTCACGTCCTCGTGAAGAATAACCTGTAACACACACAAAAAAAACAATTAGCCTACTTTTAGTCAGAAAACGAAATTATTCGTTAGAGGAACTGCTATCGTCTGACGATACTTTCGTAACGAACAATTTCATTTGGTCAGAGGGACGAATCCCCGTATAAACTGTTCTCGAACGTTTCGAGCCAGGCAACTCTGCAACCACGTAACGGTCATTATCGAGTACTTTCGTAATGACAAAGGGACCTTTGTACTTAGGTTCAAGCTTTCTGCTATGACCATCATTAGAGCCCTTAGCCCTTCGGACAAGCACATGTTGTCCAACTCCAAACGTAATTGGAGAAGCATGCTTTTTATCGTAATACGTCTTTTGGTACCTTTGCTTATCTTTTATCTTTTCAGAGACCTCAACTCTGAAAGTTTCTAAATCTGGACGTTCGTTATCGTCGCAGACCTCAGCCGTCAAAAAGGCATCGTTAACTCCTCTAGGACGGTATCCTAAAAATAATTCATAGGGACTTTTCCCTGTGGTGGAATTAACCGTCGAATTAATTCCCCATTTTACAGCTGCTACTGCCTCGTCCCAACGATTTTCGTCGTTAGTTGAAGCCATAATCGCCGAAAGAATGGAACGATTCATTCGTTCTACCTGACCGTTGGCGCGAGGGGTTGCGGTGGCACACAACACTTGTTTAACACCTAAAGTTAAACAGTATTCTTTAAAATTCTTGCTTGTAAAAGCCGTGCCACGGTCGCAGATAAATCTGCGGGGAACCCCGAACATTTCTATTACCTCATCTAGAAATTTCAATACAGGGCCGGTTTTTGTATTAGGAACCGCCTTTAAAAATACAAATTTGGTAAAGCCGTCAACTGCTACTATAAGATACGAGTTTTTCCTAATACTATTTATGAATGGGCCTACATGATCCAAATGTAATGTATCCATAGGTCTAGGCTGTTTTTCTATAGGATTTAGACTACCGGGAACTTTACCAGAAGGGGTTTTATTATAAAGACAGCCCAAACAAGAATTAATGTAATTTTTAACATATCGGCGCATCGACGGAAACCAATATCTTGAACTTATCGATTCCACAGTTTTATCTACTGCAAAATGACCGGCATCATCATGATAGTACATAAGTATTCTTCGTCGAGCTGTTCTTGGAATAACCCATCTTTTTCCGTTCTCTGTTTTTCGATAAAGTCGTCTATCTCTTAAACAATAATCCTTATGGATCCTTCGTTCATCGTTATCTTTAGGTTCTCTTAACAAAATATCTATAATGTTTTTACATGTGTTGTCTTGGAGTTGCGCTGAAAGCACCCAGTCATCCTCCTCAATATTTACAATCATTACGTCAAGTGATTGATCTGTAGGTATAATGGTACTTCGGCTCAATGCGTCTACATGGCTCATTTTAGTTCCGGCACGGTATTCGATATCAAAGTCAAACTCTTGAATTGATAACCACCACCTAGCAATACGGGGAACTAAGTCTCGTTTCATAAGGGTGTGACGTAGTGAGTTACAGTCGGTAACAATTTTAAACTTTATACCAATTAAATATATCCTGAACTTCTTTAGAGCGCATACAGCGGCTAAAGTTTCAAGCTCATAAGAGTGGTATTGTTGCTCTTCTTTGGTGGTGGCTCTACTAAAATATTGCACTGGTTTAAGAATATTATCCTTTTGCCGTTGTAAAAGGATTCCCCCTAGCCCAACCTTACTGGCGTCACAATGTACTTCCGTTTCCGCTTCTCTGTTATAAATGGCCAGAATGGGCCGTTCTACTAGCTTCTTTTTTAAATTGTCAAACGTACTCTGCTGTTGTTCTTCCCATACAAAGGGAGTGTTTTTGCATGTTAGCTTAGTTAAAGGCTTAGCGATGGCGGCGAATCCTTCGATAAATTTTCTAAAATAACTGGCAAGTCCTAAAAATCGCCTAACTTCGTGAACATCCTTGGGTGCTGCAAAATCTGCTACGGCTTTTATTTTATCGCGACCAGGTCTAATACCCCCTCCAGTTATTTCGTGACCTAGGTATTCAATTTTAGACTGAAGAAAATGGCACTTATTAAATCTTAATGTCAATCCAGCATCTCTAAAAAGATTTAGGACATTTTCGAGCCGTTCCATGCCTTGTTCTAGAGACACTGACGGTATAAGTACATCATCAAGATATGCCATCGCACTGTCAAAGCGTAAAGGACCTAATATTTTATTCATAGCCCTTTGGAAGACTGCTGGTGCATTTACCAACCCAAAAGGCATCCTTAAATATTCGTAATGGCCATCTGGAGTTACAAAAGCAGTTTTCGATATGGAACTTTCTTCCATCGGGATTTGATGATACCCAGAGGCGAGGTCTAACGTTGTATAATAAGTATTTCCTTCTAGATTATCTAGAAGGTCATCAATTCGTGGCAGTGGGTATTTATTTTTAATAGTTTTGCGATTTATGGCCCTATAATCTATGCACATTCTTTCTTCGCCGTTCTTTTTCTTTACTAGCAGTATAGGACTAGCATAAGGAGACTCTGACTCTTGAACTATACCATGATCAATAAGGTCTTGGACTATTGTGCGGACTTTTTCGCGTTTTGTGAAAGGCATACGGTAAGGGCGATACGTTACTGGTTCACTATCGGATAGTGAGATCGACATTTCCGTTACGTTTGTTTTACCAACCTCCCCTAAGTTTGTAGCAAAACAATCCCTATATTCGTTAATTAATTTAAGTAATTTAGAACGTGTAATGCTGTCTAGTTCTAAATTAGTTTGTCTTTCGATATCTAATAATGTAAAAAGTGGCAAATCAGCAATATTTGTTGTTAAGCAAGTTTTAGATGGTATTTTCGAATCTGCATTACATGTATAGCCTCTGGCAAGTACCCTGCCTTTTTCATAACAAACAGGCTTATCGGATATATTGGCAACAGGGATGCTACTACTATTATTCATATTTATAACGCACGGTAAAATAATGTGAAAATTATTATTCCAATTTCGATACTTTAGATCTACAAAAACATCCCTAACGTTTTCATGTCTAATTAGCGAAATATGACCTATAAAATTCGGTGGGATAATAGCAGTTTCCTCGACACATAAATCAATTTTCTTAGATAAAAAGTCATCGATATTGGTGATATTGACGTTATTTTGATTAAAAAGTCGGACCTGGTGACCCCTAACTAAAACTGTGACATTATCATTATTTAAAAATGGCTGGCCTATAATAATAGGAACATCCTGTACATTATCAGGTACCACGAGTGCGTCTACGGTAGCAAAAGCTAAATCAACATTTAATTTTATTGTAACCTTTGAACGTGCTACAACAGAACCTCCTGCATAACCACACAAACGTACTAGTGTAGGTTCACCCTGTAAATTTAATTTACGCGCATCCGATTCACGAATTGTGACTGCGGCACAACCTGAATCTACAAAGCCCCGTATAGGTTCATCGTTGATTATACAATCAATAAAATAACAAGTACTAGACAACTGATTATTTGACAATATTAAAATTGGTTTCGACTCACCCTTATTTTGTCGATCAGCTGGTCGTTTTCCCACATTTACAGTGCAACGATCGGCCTCGTGTCCTAACAGATGGCATTTTGAACAACTAACACGTGGTTTCGGACACTTTGACTGAAAATGACCTTTCATTTTACAGTTAAAGCATCTCACATTTAAAACATCTGATTTTGCGTACGGTTTACTATTACGTGTAAGTGAATGACGTAAATCCACTTTTGGGGGTCGCCTTATCGAACCCTCTGTCTTTTGTGTCGATACTTCAATGGTACTTTCCTCACGTAACATTGATAAATATCCTTCAAAAAGTTTCTCTGGTTTGTCATAACGACCCGCACGAGCAGCATTTTGAATAGCGGCATTTGGAATACCATCTATTATGCATGAAACTGCATTCTTTCCTGTTACTTGACAAGTTCTTAATAATTCCATCTTGCCGAAATAATATGCTGTCATTGTTTCAGTTAACAGTTTTTCTCTGTTTAACATTTTCCTAAGGGCCTTAGCGTAATCGACATGGTCGGGAAAAGTCTTGGCAACTAAAACTTTCCATTCGGGCCAGGTATGTCGTATCGAACTTAAACTGTGATACCAAGATTTCGCCATTCCAGAAAATCGAGCTTGCATGTGGTAAATTGTCGTTACTTCGTCCCAATCGTTAATTTGTTTAAGCTCCTCAATTTTCTCTAGCCACTTAACGGCGGACATATTTTCATTTTCGGGACAAAATTCAGGAATACAATCACTCTTTACTGCTAACCTACGATTTCCGGAATTGTGATTTTGATTCGACATTCCCGCTATTATTGTTTCTAGTTGTTTTATCCTGGCCTCGTATGTATCGCTCGAACATTGGCTGGACCTAGTATTTTCTTCAATATCGCTTTTGTTTGATACGTAACTCAAACCGCGAGATGTGCTTGATGCTACCTTTTCTCGCGACGTGCGTAACTGTCGCTTGCGTGTACCGGCTCCTTCCTTAGAGGGTGGCCTATTGTCTCGTCTCGGTGGAGTATAGCCCCGTTCAGATCGCGTACGTCTGTATCTGTTATCAGTAGAGCTTGACGATTCGCTGCTGGAATCACTACTCGAAGAGCTAGAGCTACGAGGGCGACAACGTCGTTTTCCTTTGCCCATCGTTTCTCTTTTTGTTTTACACTCACGTAACTTAACACTAATCACTAAATAATTAACTTAACTAAAACACAGGTAACCGTAAATTCACGTAAGTTTACCCCGCACCTGAACTGTAAACTATGTTAATTTAAAATAAAGGAAATTAGACTATGATTTAAAATAAGCTTTAATTACTATTTAGAATAAAACAATCAAACAAAAACTAAAGTCTAGTGTATCTATCGAAAGGTTCTAATTGAATGCCCTGCTTTTCTTAAAAACGTATATTCGACACTTGCCGACGTCGCCCGCCTCTCTGCCAGACATAAACAAACAAATAACTTCGGAGGGCCATAAATTGTGGTCCTAATCGACGTGTTGACAACGTCTTGCAAACAAGGGATGCATTCATATGGCTACAATATTAATCCTTTAAGTTACTTTTTCCAAAGTTTTAGCAATATATTGCTAAAACTTTGGATAAGTACAAAATGTCACTTTTCTCTAAGCATGAGTATATGCTAAGGTGCCGATAATAGGAGCATTTACTACTCTTTAAAATATATCTACATACATATATGGTAAACAACAAGCAAAAATTATTAAAATAAACAACAAGACAAAATAAATTGCCCATTGTTTTTTAATGAATTAGACATCCAAAAAAACCTGAATTATTATCCATTTAACACGTAAAACATAAATTAGATAATTTTTCGATTGTTTAAAAGTTTCACATGGCTATTAAATCGAATAATGCAAATTATTTGTTGAATTTTAGCCTTGTTCGTGTAAAATAGGCTTTTAAATAAACATTTTGCATCACCTTTATAACCTTGGCTGATTTTTATTCGAAATTAAATGTTTTTGCGTTTTTATACCGTTTTAACTTTAATTATTATGGTGAATCAATTATTTCTTGCAATTAAAACCTATATTAATTGGTTGTTGTGTAATGATATTAAAAATATTGAAAATGAATGGACTTTACCTTTAAAAAATTTGCTTATTATAACGGTAAAGTCAAGATGTGCATGGTGTTTGTTAATTTGTTTGCCAATAGTTTTAGTATTTTCACTTGTGATTTTTCACGTTTAAAGCATTTTCTAATAAAAAATGTCATATATGTACTCTTCCTTGACTTTCCCCGACATTACACCATGATTCAAAACGTTTAATTAACACCTTTAATATATAGTTGACGGAAATGATTTTTACGATGAATGTGTTCTTAATTTTGTTACATCAAAAATATATTACCAAATTGAACTTTATTATAAAAATGACACAATCAACAATAATCAAGTACAAGACAATTTACATTGTATCATTGATCATTTTTGTAATTAATGTAAATTCAAAATGTCCGTTTTTTATAGAAGTTGGGAACCCTATACATAGTAAATGATACGTGAAATTAGGTACAAAAGGATAAATTAGAATGAGATTTTTAAAATAATTTAGAATTTTTTTCATAAAATTGTAATAACTTGTTTACCATTGATAAAACACAATAGACAATTTCCTTGTACAAAAACTTGCGAGTATTACTCTAAACTAATTTTTCACATGTAATTAAGTAAAAATAAATTTTACATAGATCCATTCAATAACACAATGGGCATATGATTGTTCTTAATTATTAAAACGGCGTTTAGCGCGTTTAAGTTTCTTTCACAAGATTTCTATTCTCAATAATTGAAAGCGAGAAGTGCCTTTAATTGGCTGGATAATAGATATTATGCTGTCAAGTGTCCATCAAATGCCATAATTTTTATCGATCAATTAAAAATGCTAATTTTGTTATGCTTTTACAACATGAAGAAAATATGAAATATTTTTTTATGATGTTTATCTTTGTTTGGTTTAAATCAAAAAGTGAAAACATGTTACATCATGAACAATGAAATTTATATATGCAAACAATAAAACCGTTACGTAGTTCTAACTGGATCAGCATTTATAAATAAATAAATAATTTAAGCATTTATAACTACAATTATATGCATTTATTTGTATACAATTTGCAATTTAATCAACTACTTTTTACTTATAGGTTATTTTTAATGTAAAAAGCTTTATGGCGCTTTAGTCACGGGCAACTCGCTTATAAACTTTGCCTAAAAAGTCATGGCAAATGTTTTATTTGTTTAAAATATATTTATTAAACTTAAAAACTTTCCAAAAAATAAAACAAACATTAAAACTCACTAATTGCAGTAATTTTTTTACAGTTTACAGTTTACTTTAACAAGATACCTACATTGTATGTTATACTATAACTACCTATATCATTTTGTTTTTATTTTCCATGTACTGGATTTCATTTAAATTACTTCTTTACTGATCTACTGGTAGTAATAATAAAAATTAACTATACCTACTTATTAAAGTACACCATAAATCAATAAAAATCGCTCTGCATAATGTGTAGTGAAAACTATTGATAAAAAAATAGAAATTTTATAATGTTGCTATAAATTGTGCACCTTATAATCCATACCATACCATAAACTGGTTTCGTATAACTATCGCGAGTCTTGATTTATTGTAATTGATTATTAAATTAATTAATAAGATGCATGTTTTACCTGTTTTTTTTTTCTTAATTTTGATTTAATGAAAAGTGGTTTTAAACAGTAAATCACGGTTGATATAAGTTAATTAAACATTTAAAATAATAAATATAATCAATTTTAAGAACCTTAGGATTAAAAACCACTTTATGCTAAAATTAACCCCCTGTAATTAATTACATAAAAATACGCCACTTTTGGGACATTCTGAATAGGTAGCTTTTAAAAAAAAATTATTGAAATGGTTAAAATTGGCGAATGCGCCGGTGTTAATATATTAATATTTTTATTTCAATAAATTTCAAGCGTTTTCTTCTACAAATTAAATTCTGTCCTGTTTAGCAAAAAGGCCGTATCTACAATATTAGGTTATAAACGACAAAAAATTATTTTTTGTTAAAATCCTCAAAATAGAAATTTCATTCTGTCCTGTTTAGCAAAAAGGCCGTATCTACAAAAAGTTTTTTTTTGTTTAGAATGTTATATAAAAAAATGTTAACCAGAAAAATATTTTTCCTTATAATATTGGGAAAATTTTTTTGACAAAAAAGTTTTCATATTTTACACAATTAATTTAGTTTAAATATATGTATAAAGAAATGCATGATGAATGGTGTTATATTATTTTTTAAATAAATAAATGAAATTGTTAAAATTTTAAGCGTTTTCTTCTACAAATTTTATTCTGTTCTGTTTAGCAAAAAAGCCGTATCTACAAAAAAGTTTTTTTGTTTAGAATGTTATAAAAAAATGTTAACCAGAAAAATATGTTTTCCTTAAATATTGCGCATATTTTTTTACACAAAAAGTATTTCATATTTTAGACAATTAATTTAGTTTAAATATATAAAGAAATGATGAATGGTGGTATATTAATATTTTTATTTTAATAAATTTTAAGCTTTTTTCTTCTACAAATTTCATTGTGCCTTGTTTAGCAAAAAGGCCGTATCTACATTATTGGGTTCTAAACGACAAAATTATATTTTTTTGTTAAAAACCTCAAATATATTTTTTTAGAACACCCTTAATAGCTTTTTTAAATTAGATTTAAATTAAATTAAATTGTTAAAATTGGCGAATGCGCCGGTGTTAATATATTAATATTTTTATTTCAATAAATTTTAGGCTTTTTCTTCTAAAAATTTTAATAATATTGCTCATATTTTTTAATTAAAAAAGTATTCCATATTTTAGACATTCATTTTAGTTTAAATATATAAAGAAATGCATGATGTTAAAAAAATCAACAAATTATAATATGGTTAAGGGGATATCTTCTCTTAATTTAAAAACCACATAATATTACAAATAACACAAAAATGTAAAACCAAAAATTATTACTCACCAGGATCTGGAGAAATTTTCCTGGGGGATTTTGACCATTGCTCCCTGCAATGCTCCCTCCAAACAGATTTTTTCGTTTTATGTTTTCCCCTAACACTGAAAAAAACGTCAAAATGTTAAACTAAATAATATTATATGCAACCAACAATACAACCATTAGCAACGTAAGTTGTATCAACAAGTACTTTCACTTTTGTTAAACAAACTAACAATAAATTTAGCATAGGCAACCAAATGTACAAATAAGTGAAATTCGATAAACTAAAATTACCAGAAGTTCACCAAGGCTCTGTACTGGGACTATTATTGTTTTCACTATACATAAACTATCTTTTTTCGCAGGTGGTAATAAATTAATAAATAACTTACATGATGATTCCTGATGATTTGTTATCTTCATCCTCGTTATCTGTGACGTCCACCCAGTCGTCACTTCTGTCACTGAAGCTCAAATCACTGTTAGCTTTACCGTTGTAAACGCTGTCCAAACAAAAGTTGGTGAAAGATCTTCCATATAAACTGTTTGTTTGTTGTTCTGATACTATGGAATCTCTATTTGATCCTGAGGAACCATGTTGAGAACCTGAGAAAGAAAACACAAAGTTAGTCCACTGGAAGAACAAAACCACAAATGTAATGTTGCTTACCGCTATTGCAGATGTTATAAATAAATTCTTTGTTGTTCATATGGTAATCCCTTCTTAAATTCACATCAAGTGCATTTATTTGACATCCATAAATACTTTCATAGTTACTCTCGGTATCTACATCTTTTGTGGAAGGGTTTCTTTCTGCTTCTGGGTGGTAGATGGATTCGTAACAGTTTGAGATTTCTTCGCCAGTTTGTATTGTGCTGTAGGAAAGCCTAAAATATATTATTGACATAAGTTTTTTTACCGTTATATATATATTTTTACCTTGATGGAGGTAATGGTAGAGGTTCTTGTTGTATCTGGGAACTTCGCGATTGTTTGGGTGGGGTTGGTAAAACTTCGTATATGTTCTCTGTAGTTGGTGATGCGCAATATTCGTATCTAAATGAAATAAATACACATTACAAATTATCCAAATAAAAAACCAATTTTGACTCACCCATCATCAGTAACAGCATCACTACTCTTTGTACCAACGACTTCATAGTCCCCATGCTCAAAATACTCATAACTATGGCAGTTCTCATCAGACTCCTTTAAAGGATTCAACTCTTCATATATCTTCTCGTCGGGCAGTGGCATCTTCTTCTTCAATATCTTCGGCGAAATAACCGGCTTCACCAAAGGCGGGGGTCGAGGAGGAACACTTGGAACTTTCAATTCCTTTGCTTCGCAGGTTTTGAAGTCCTCATACACCAACTCCCATCCTACAGAGTCCATCGAAGCTTGTCTGTCTATGATTAAGGTTTGGTATGGGTTTGTGGGACTCTTGTCTTTCCAGAGGAAAGAAGAGTTGGGTATCAAGTTCTCAGGTTTAGTTTTGCTGATGACTTCTTCCGATTTTGCGCTTTTCACCGTCTCCAAAGTTGACTTCTTCATTTGTAGGGTTTCGTATAAGGATTCGCATCTTCTTTTGGGTAGCACCGCTGGTATACTTATTATTTGTACTTCGTCAATAATATCTTCAGCCTTTTCGGATATTTCAATCGTTTTTTCAACAGTCTTTGGTTTGATGAAAAACTTTCTATCCAGTTTAGGTTTTGGCAGCAACTTGGGTAATTCTTTTTGAGTATTTAGTTTGGAATGTAATGTGGAATGATTTTTGATCAAAATTGTTGGCTTGGCACTTGATGCTTCTTCGGAAGGTTCTATAATTTTTTCTGGCATTATAGGTTTATGATCCACAGTTACCAAAGAAACTTCTGATGAATGTTTAATATTAGGAACATTAATTATATCATTCTCAAGAATCTTAATCTGGGTAGGTAATACTTCCTTAGGTTGCACTTTAGTCAATGAAGGCACTGAATACCCACTCTCTACTGTATCTTCAACATTCTTAATTATTTCCTTTTCACAAACGATAACCTGAGTTGGCGATATTTCCTCAGGTTGCACTTTTGTCAAAGAAGTCTTTCTTTCGAAAATCTCGATGGCCGCTCTGACGGTACCACTGGTAGGCGATACCTGAAAACTGGAAACCTTGTTATCGGCAAAATCCAAAGTGTTCGGCCTTACAGGCTTATCCTCACGTTTGGGGACTACGTGCGGGCTTTCCAGGTAACCTATTTTCGCTCTAACACAAGCTTTATTTTCACTGTTTTTGCGCACTAAATTGATAGGTTTTTTCACTTTTTCAACTTCCAGGTTGGGTTTAGTTCGTAGGCTAGGCTTTCGCGCCACTTTAACACTAGCTTTCCTGGTTACTTTTTTGTCGAGGCTGTTGACGCGTTTGACGAACTTACGGAACTTGGGTTCTTCGAGAATAGTTTTGTTTTCGTTCATCATCTGGTTGAACTTTTTCGTTAGCTCTGCCACAGTGTTGGCGCTGAATTTCTGCTGCGTTCTCTTGTTATATATCGAGGAGGTTTTCTTGATTTTGAAGCTGATTTTCTTCGATGGCACTTTCTTTTGTTCACTGTTCCACCCCGGTAAACTCTTTTCCTCCATGGCTGTATCTTCGGTTTTGCTCTCCTCCAAAGACAGATTCAGGAATGCTTTCTTGGACTCCATCAGGCTTTGCTTGAGCTTCTGTGAGTAAATATGGCTGTTACTCGTTATAACGGTAGCGTAATCATTGTTGACGTTTAAAAAGTTGGGGATGTCTAAAATCTTGTGCAGTACAGGTCGGTGTTGCTTACTCCAACTGATTGTATTGACTTGAGTTGCCATTATGTTTTATCTGTAATAAAAATAAAATTTTGTTATCTTGATAAAATAACGTTTTATTGAAGAGCAATAAACTGGGTAAAAACAGTTATCCAATAAGGAGTTATGTTGTGATTGTTTGCGATTTATTGAATGATAATTTCCTTTTTCAGGCTCTGCGTTTGCACGTGACATTCATGTCTGATTGTGCGTAAATTTCTTTTGTTTTGCTATTTACGACCCGGAGACGATTGTTTTTTATCGGTTAAATAAGGATATCTATGAATAAACAATTTTGAATTCTTTAGATAGCAGTACTGTTTGGTTTAATAATTTATTTTGTAATGTAATAAGACAATGATGAACCTTCAATTTTTTTGAATTTTTATTTTTGATAATTAAATTTATATTTAACATTAAATTAATCATGTAAATGGCAAAAAAAAATATTAATTGGTTTAATAATTCGCGAGGTGATGATGTTAACTGGCCACCAAGTTCATGCGATTTAATGCTTCTAGACTTATTCTTAATGCCAAATTACACTGTAAATTTAAAGAACAATATAACAATTAAAAATTAACTGAAATTAACCAATGATATAAAATTATTTAATTTATCATGATTTGTAAAATAGATAAAAAAATACTAAAAATAAAAACTAATGATTGTTCCACCCACTCATATTCAAACAATACAAAATTTCCATCATTATTGGGAAATGTGGAGGTCATTTCTTAGGTTTTTCTGCAAAAAATGTCGTCGTTTGTAACAACAATAAACAATTAACTTTAACACGCCTGTGGAATGTTAAAACAATTGTGGGAAATTTTATCCCATATTTTTTTTGTTTCAAGTCCTGTTTTGACGAAACAGTTTTGTTAGGCGCGAGGTGAATTCAAATTACCTACATACATCAATTTTTAAGTTTCGAAGGTTGATGACTAAAATGTTGCATTATAGAGTGAAATTGGGTTAAGCTAAATATTCGTATGTGTATGTTGGGTAAGCAAAATTCCGGCAATTAAACTTAATTAAAATTAAAATATGTGACCAAGTTAATATAAATAAAAGCGCTTCTTTTAAGTATACCAAGAACGAATTGTGGTTTTTATTTTTATATTATTTTTAGCGTTGTTTTAAAAGGAAAAAGTAAATATATATATTATATATTATATGTATATTTATACAAATAATTCCGGTTAATCGTATTTATTTAATTAAAATCTTTAATTTATTTAATATTTCGTTTTGTCTGTGTATTTATTTCGCAAGTACTGTATCTAGAGCAACCTCAATTATCATGGTAGTCGATTTTAGATTGTTTATTTAGATTTATTATTTTTGCTAATGATAATTTTTATTGATCTTAGTATACTCTCTAAAAATGAATTAGTCAAAAATTACTAATTGTCATAGCGAATACTAATAATTCTCGTCAATAGCAATTTATATCTCAAACATTTAGCAGTCAATTTCCATGTAAAATTGTCCCCTGAATGCGAAAATGTCGTGTAAAGTTGTAAAAGTAGAACAGTTGACTATATCTTACTTTTATCTCAGGCACTGACTACTTAATTTGTTAAACCAGAACTTTTGGCCAACTCTTAATATTCAATATTATTAAAAGTATTAAAAGTTATACTTATTCTAAAGTTGAAGTGGGCCCAAAATTTTTAGTTACGCTACTGATTTCCTCAAGACATTTTCATTCATAAGGCTTATCAGACCTTGTAAGTGCATTTTTCTAATTTCGTTACATAACATTTTAGCATTTAATGGATTAATTTGCACTTACTATTTCAAATTCCTTTACGTTTTGCTGGAAATAATAAACGTATAGCATGCGATATTTTTAAGTTGTATAATAGATTATGTTGAAACTTGCCCATAATAAAGAACAGTTTTAATTTAACTGATTAAACATTTATCTATACATATACAGTTATATCTTATTGTTTTATTCTGTGGTTGTAGCATGATAATATTATCTCGTAAACCTTTATATTTTATTTGAATAACAGTTCCTATTAACTTCTTCATTTGTTAATCCATTGCAATAGCAATTTGTTGCTTAAGAAATTGCCGTTGTTAGGAAATGGCACGAGAATAAAAAGTTAACACAATACATTTAATAAATATCATCGATTTTTCTCACAGTGTAGATGCAACAATGAAGATTTTTTTCAAAAACATTTCCCTAAAGTTTGTTTGGTTTGCAATTATATAAATCCAACCTATAAAACGTCCATTATCATACATGTTTCCATAACACATTGAAAAGTTGTGACCCAGACTTTTTAACCAAATGTCATACAATCGTAAAAAAGTGACTACAATGATCATTATAATAGTCTGGCAAATGTCAGATTTATTTTATGTGGATTGTTACATAAAAAAATCTTTTATATTTTACTTATTTTTACCCGTAAATTTTTATAAAATTTACAAAAACAAGTCAATTTAATTTTGATGTCAAATATCGTTAGAATTGTCACTTCATTTCAAGAATAATTCATGTACTTGGTCGTGCAATCTGGCAACACTGTCTAGATAATTATTTCTAATTACGAAATAGTTTATACAATATTGCTAATTGCACAAGGGACTTATGCTATTACCACCACACCTAGCCATCTTGTAATTATGTCTAATAAATTATGAGTATGTAGTAAAGTAAAATTTTAAATAATTATTTTAAAATATAAAAATATATAGAGAAGATCCTTAATAAACATTTAATTTCAAGGTGAAAATATATGTAATTAATATCAAACATAACGGTAAACTTATTAATAATAATTAATTGAAATATATTATGTTATTACATGGATACAAATTTTGTGATCTAAGTTAATTTTAAATTTCTGTTAGTAAAAGTTTTTCACAATTATATCCAATTTTGTTAAAATTTAAACTTGCCTGAAGATGAAAAATAAAATTTGTTCCTACCACAAAACAAAACTTAAATTACATATTCTTTGGCATTGAATACAAAAGAAAAACCTTAGGTAGAATATAGCCTGAAGACAAATTTTTTATTGTCATAATTTTTGAGTTGGGTACTGTATAATTTGGTAAAAATTATACAGAAAATTGGTTTAAATTACCATGTTTTAAGGAGTGTACAATATTGAAGACAAGCCTATACTTTATTTTTCTCAAAAAGAAATACTTGACTCAAAGTCAAGTACCTGTTTATTTAAAACAAAAAAAGTTTATATTACAAAAATTTTATTAATTTGTACTGTATCCTAGTTAGGCCCGAAATTTTAAATTATACAGTGTGTCCCAAAAATGGCCTTGTCCGTCAAGGTTTTATTATATTTTTTGCGTCTATTTTTATAATTACTGATAATATATGCACATCCTTTGTTGGAAAAATATTTATCAATGTGGGTTATAAACAACTGCATTTGTCGATAAAAACAATAGATTTATTTATCTTTAGTCTTGTGATTATTAATGTTTATATTTACAAAGTAAAAGTAACAAATAGTTACAGCCAATTTTAAAAGATTTTTTGTATGAAAAGGTTTTGAAAAATATATTACAAAAAAGGTTATGTTTTGTAAAAATATCATATAATGTAACAAGTTTGGTCACGACTTTAAATTAGGCACGAGCTAGCTTGCGTGGCGAGTATTTAATAAACGAGTGTCTAAAGAAGTTTATAAATACGAACACAAACATTAAATAATTTTTAAATATAAATAAATAATATCTCAGACGATTCTAACCTCACTTTTTAAAGTCGCAGGAATACTAAGAAATCATTGATGATCGACTTCATTATTCACTGTGATTTTTAATTGTATTTTGGTTATTTCAAAAAATTTGTTTAAATAATGTAACCAGTGTTTTAACCAATTTAAATGATTGAATTTTACTGGAATACGGAAATAAATACATTTTTTACCAATTATTTATCTACCCAAATATTTAATGGGGTAAATTTCCAGACAACGAATATTTTTGTGAAAAACTGATCAGATATAAAACAACATATTTCCCGTATCTCAAGATTAAAACAATTCAAAGAATAGCATTAAAACAATTGTTAACAATGTGTTAACACAAACACGAAAAAAAGGTTCTAAAAGTTTACCCATTAAACAATTTTATAAACGTTTAGCTTACCGGTTAAACTTGCTCCTCGTAATTTTAAGAGGACGCACCCAAGGTCAATATTTTTAACGAAAACTGTATAAACCTCCAACGCGATCTTAATACAAATTGCGAATAAACATAATACCTAGGTTGTTGACATTACACGCAATTTTACTAAAACAGTTCAAAAATCTCTTTACTTAAAGTCAAGTTTTTTACCATGTAGGTAGTTAAATTTGTGTATTTCAAAAAATATTTAAGTTAGTAAAACTGGTTGGTTTCAAATATAATATAGTTTTTTAGATATTAACAAAAAACATAAGAAAAGTCCACAACTGTACCTCAAAACTAAGGCTATTTCCAATAGAACAAGTATGGTTTCGCGTAAAAATCGAACAAATTTTGGACATTTGTTTGCAAGTGATGCCAGAATTGAATATATTTTTTTAACCTTGTTTCTACATCTAAATGGAGCATTTTTTTCAAAAAAAAATTTTTATCCATTGACCACCGTGGGTTTTAAGCCTTAAGCCACTCTACTGTGTTAAAAATAGATAAATTTCGATATTTTGTAATAACATTTTTATTTAAAAACGTATCGATTTGAAATTAAGATAAAATGTAGTTTTTTAGATTTTACCATACAGGGGGCGCTGGGGACAATTTAATTTAAAATTTTACCATTATTTAAGGGTTAAAAAGTCGAAGAAGCAACGTTGTTTTATAATTTTAAGTATATCACGTTAAAGTACTGATAATTAACTATTATTTGATATATAAACTTTTATATGCAAATTATGTTTCTACGACATACGTCATTTTTAAGTTGGGCCTTCAAAGGGCATAATACTAACGTGTTTTACAAAGTATATATTCTTTTATCTAGTTTTATAAGATTATGTATTGTATATTACATATTATACATTATATATTACATATAATATATTATATATAACATACAATTCTTACATATTTATTTTAAAAAGTCGCCATAGATGGAGCTAAAATTACTTTTATTTATGAATTTTAAATTTTTTCAACTTTACTAATTTTGATCATAGTATGCATCGTAGACTTTTCACTATGGTAACCTACAATTGTAGCATGAAATATAATTTGACAGTTCAGTTTATAAGTTGCAAATGACTTTCAATTTATAAGTGTACTATAAACTTAAAACATTAATTTTTTTTAAATTAATAAACTAAATAATAATTATAGACAGTGTCAGCAAGTCAGACATAATAACCTACTTATGTATATCTACTTTAATTTTATTTTTTGCTGCACAACCAAGCTTCAATTTATTTTTTACTCGATAAGCAAGCTTTAATTTTCATTCCAAACTGAGGAAAGTAATATTCACCCAATAAATAAATTAGAATAAAGACTTTATTTTTTATGTTGCAATTGGCTATTTATTGTATATTTTTTATTAAGTTGGTTTTTGCTTTTTTGCAATTGGTTATTTTGCGTTTTTTTATATTTATTATAATGCCATACAGGGTGTTTCTGAAGAAACGCAAATGATATAGATTTGATATTTTAATTGCATATACAATTTGATATAGACTATACAATTATTAATAGTTTTCAAGATATTATTTTTGTTTTGTTAAAATTTTGCTAAATGCACGTTAATCAAAAATAGCATGTAATTTTTTTGGTATTAGGTTTGCTGACATGGGGTTAGAATTTTTGGAATATTAAAACATTGTTTAAATAATTTTTTAAAGGTTTTTCAACAAATAGCTTAAGAAAAAACACTTGGAATTAGGCAAAGTTCAAACAATAATAACGTTTTTATTATAAATGTAAAACCCTGTATGTTTAAAAAAAATTAAAAAATCTTTCGATTGGTATTATAATAACTGTTTCTCAAAGTTAAAATTTCAGAGACATTTAACAATTTCTAATATTTTTAATACTATTTTGTATCAACAAACCTGTGAAATTATACATGTGGGTTAATGTATATCGTATAGCCATTTTATTAAGAATTTTATGTAGAAATAAAAAATGTAAAAATGGATGAGGTTTACTGTTTACAATAACAAAGTTAAAGACATTTCCGGTAAAACAGGAAGTACTATTTTGTTCAAAATAATTTAGAAACTTATAATGGACCACGAATGTGGAACACCCTGCATATAAAATAATTACCTATATTAGTGGCACACTAAAGTCTAAATCGAATAATTTACGCTATTAAAATTTTAAACCGATGACTTTCGCGATTCCCCAGAAACTTCTAACGGATTACTTACGTGAAACACCCTGTATATTAAACTCATTTATATGTTATGCTATACTTAATTATTAATAAAAGATACAACAATATTAGTATAAAAATGACAAAATGTACCAAACTAAACATTTATGAATACTGCTACTGCTAATTAAAAACTGATCCTGGCCACAGACACATCATTTGCATAAAAAAGTTAATATATCAAATAATAGTCAAATATCAATACTTTAACGTGTTATACTCAAATTTATAAAACAATGTTGCTTCTTCGATTATTTACCCTTTAAAAATTGTTAAATTTTAAATTAAATTATCACCAGCGCCCCCTGTACGTTACAATCTAAACAAAATTTTTAAATGGAAGAATTGTCATTAGTAAGATCTACATTTTGTCCAAATTTCAAATCGATACGTTTTAAAATAAAAAAGTTATTTAAAAAAAATAAAATTTCTTCATTTTTAACACAATGAAGAAAAAAATAAATATAAAAACAAAGTTGTCAATGGAGGAGATTTTTTTTTTGAAAAAAGTACTGCATTTACATGTAGAAATATGGTAAAAAAGTTTGAATCGATTTCTTGAACCCTTGCAAATCGACCGTTCGATCCTTTCGCGAAACCGTAGTTAACGTAATAAAATTTTCTGCGATGTTTTCTCACTTCATTAGCAAGCCAAATGCAATTAAACGTATCTGGATCGTGTTGGGATTGTGTAATTATTATCAATCGTGATATTTTGTGAAACAATTTCCTTTTGGAGAAAGTTGTCTTAGTCGTCAAACATTTTTCCTGTGATTTATTTAATTAATTGGAATTTTCTTCCGAAAATAGATTTGTTGCAACAGGTGACATGGATCCTTTAAAATCTTGCTAACACCTTGAAATTGTTTTTATATTTCAGCGCCTTCATTGCATTCCTCTTAACGTTTAATTATATGGTTTTTATGGGTATGCTCTATTAATAAAATATTTAATTCTATTAGGTATCCTTTATTAAAAACGATTACATTATTTCATAGGATTTTATTTACCTATGGTGAATGTGTATGAAGTCTTTTTATATACACTTATGAGTCTTATAATATAAAAATTATTGTACGCAAAAAAGGTCATTATCAATTACCGCATAAATATTGCAGTTTTATTAAAATTGTCATTTTTTAACAAAACTTATTCCTAAAATAAAAAAGGTTTTTAGAACATTTTTATGTCTACAACAACAGTCGAAAACAGTTGAAAATATTATACAAGGGGATCGAAAAACAAGAAAACAAAATAATATCAAGATAATATCGAATACTGAGTTGAAATTTTAAAATTAGACTTTGGATAGGATTTTAAATATTTTTTTTTGTCACTGCTCAAAAACGAAAAATAAAGGTGTTTATTATTATAAATAAATAAATGATGTCCCATTTAATTTCCTCGTTTGTAGAACTAGCCATATAAAAATATAAATAAGTTTACTTTTTGAATAAAAATATTTTTGCACATATGTTTGTATATATTAATATTTAAGGTATTCTTAATTGATATTTAAAAGAAATTTTAATACTTAAAAAAATATTATTTATGTAATTATTCAAAAACTCGGTAACCTTTCACTTGCCTAGTATACGCCTAGATGCCATCTATCTTTAAATTTATAACCTTAATTGTTACTATTCCAAATGTGTCTAAAAGAGAACACATTATAACTTTTAAAATCACCAATGCAGAACGGTTTTATGTCCAATTTGTTAGATTTGGAAATTGGAAAAGTGATTCCTTTCCATTTTTAAACGTTGAAACCGCTCCTTGGTTAATTTTGTTATTCATAGTGCATTTCTAATGATATTTATTTAATAAACCAGTCAATTTGGTCGTTTTGTTTTATCTATTTTTATCTGAGGTTGTTAGTCACTATATTTGAAAACAGAAGTTCGTTGAAACTGTTTACACAGAAAATCATTGATTCATAGCTTAATGCTATTTAAATATATAAATAAATAAAGTTGGTAACATTAATTTGTATCTTCACTTTATTATTAAAATGCAAATGTTTAAAAGTAGTGCGGGTAAAAAGAAGAGTGTATTTAAATTTCTAAAAAGTTTTATTGTTAAGATATCACTATTACACTATTACAAAATACTTTTTTCTCTATACAATAGAACAATACTTACAAAACTATTAATTTTTGGTGCCTATTTGATTTATTAAAATAATTATGAGAAAATTATACATGCCATAAAAAGCCATTTAATTTTAGTAGCCAATTAAAAAACTATGTAGGTATCTACAATAAAAACTGAAAGTAAAAATTTTTTTAATATAAATAATTATGTTTTTGTTAATTAATTGTCGCATTCAACAAGATTTATCAGATTATGATTAATTTTATGTTAGGTATCATAAGTTTATTAATTTAATATTTACTTACAAAGTTCAACATTATCTATGTTACGGCTAATGTGCAAACTTGGATAGTTTATAAACTAGCTGGATAGTTTATAAACTAGCCAAACTGTCAGCTATTGAAAACATATTTTCAACTAAATTAGCGGCTAGTTTACAAAATAACCAACGATCTTGGCTAATTTACTTGAAATTATTAGGGAAGCTAAAATAGCTGGATAGTTTGTATACTATCCAATTCAGTTTGGCTAATACGAAAACCAAAATTTCTAGTAACACAAAATAGCCAAGCTTTAGCTAGTTTGTAAACTAACCAACCAATTCTGACTAATTTATTAAACAAGTGAGGTTACGGCATTGTTTTTCGTAACATAAAATGGAAAAAGAGTTTTAAGACCATTTAGTTATAAAGAAAGATTAAACAAAAATGCTAAAATAACTTTCTATACAGATTAAATCTAAAGGAGACCCTAAAATGGTGCACTAACAACAAATAAACAATTCAGATGTTACTTATTTACTTTTAATTTTAATCATAGTTTAAGTATTAATTTGTCAATTAAAATTAAAAGTTATATTTTACAAATTTGGCACCGCTGAATTTGCTCTCAACTCTAAAAATGGAGATACTACCTCAAGCTAATTTAAATCACTTTTTAATTATTGCCAGATTAGAACAGCTAGTTAAAGAAAATAATGATTTAAAAACAAAGAAAAAATAATATTCCAGGTTTAAAAAATTTAAATTACACTTTGGTCCATCTTTATGATGGTGAGTCATTCATGGTACACCAAAAAAATCAATACCTTATTAGTATGCAACTGGTTGACGATACTAAATCTTAAGATGCCTTAAAGCCTACAGGCATTGTTGCCACATCACTAAACGTCACATTGAAGTAGTTTAAAAAACTGTCAAATTATTTTTTACAGTAAATGTTTTTCTATGTCAATATTTTAATTTTATATTATATTTAAAAAATCATGTGTATTTTTAATATTATTATTATAAGTACATCAATATTTAGTTTTGTGTTTCAAGTAATACATTTTTTTGACAGTTCATTGGATATTATTCTGACACTGACTGTGATACTTCACTAACTGCTAAAACAAAACTCAAATCATTTGAAACTTGTTGATCTTGGCTGCATAGATTTTCAATTGTCGACTTGGCAACACTGTAGCAACCTGTTGCAAAGCTAAATGAGTCATCGGAGGGATTTTCTTGTGCTCTCTCCGCGTTTGCAAGTGAGTAACGATGATTTTTTTAAACGAGATTTCAAATATTTTGCTGACCAATCATGTGCTAATTAGTTTTGCTTAAGGTTATAAAACCGCAATACATGATGCACAAATTGTGATTTTGATAAATTTTTGGTTTTGGAAATGTTATGGACTTTGAAAGTCCGACTTTCCTATTATTAGTTTAATAAAAGTCCTGTTGAAAAAATTCTTATTCCATTCAAATCTTTTTACTTGGTATTAATACTTTATTACTTATATATGAAAATACCTATTTATAGAAAAAATCTTGTTTTTTATTTCTATACGTATTGAAATGTAGTAAGTATAATTGGATTTACCAGTATTTTTTAGCTTTACACACTATTCCTTTGTATATTAAATACTCGTTTAAATTCAGTGTTAGTTGTTTACTCACATTACTGTTTTAAATAACTTGACATAAAAAATTAGATTTTGAAAATTTTCTTGCAATATTGCAAGAAAATTTATTCTTTGTAATATTTCTAAAAATTATATAATGTTATAAATTATGAAAATATACACCATAAGAATTAATAAATCTTGTGACATATGTATATGTAAATTGTTTTTCTAACCAATAAAGTGTATTTTAACAAAAACCTTTCTTCTATTAGCACATCCTCAAAATATCCATCCAAATTTAATTACTTTTACAGAAGTTAAACACCATCAAAAAGTAGCACAATATCATTAATTTCTTCCTTATACTACGCATATTACTCACCAATTTTGGCAAAAAATTTAAATTGGACATTCTCTCCAAATAATGTGATGAATGTTTTATTTAAGTTCGCACGTCAATCAAACGCAAATAACGGTAAATTGAATTGTTGACATTTTCTTCGCTATGATAATATCATAATATTATGTACGTATTCAATAATTTGTACGTGGAAAATGGTGCATAACGCAACCGTAAGTCAACAGCCACAAAGAAACTGTGCAATGGTTATAAATATTTTTGCAATATGAAATAACAGTTACTTAAGTTTTACTAAATATATTTTCTAAAAGCATCAATTAATTATTAATTTTATGCAGTTATATTAGTTTTTATCCAAAATAAAAATATTTAAAAATGTCAGTTTGTATTTAGTAGTGTTGGTACCTACTCTTTTTATAATGTACTAAAAACGAAAGTGATATTTAAAAACAATGCATAATTTTGAATAAGAGAATCGAGAGGTATTTGCTGAAAGCTAATTGGTCATAAATATAAACAAAACACTGTTTAAGATACTCTTAGCACGTGCGTAATTTAAATTTTTCGAGTAGGCTTATGTCGAAATACAATTTCTTTTATTTGGCATTTCCTGTCATGCCTGTAAATTCATGACATGAAAATTTTTTGTAGAGTGTTTGTTATTTCTTACGTTTTGATTTAATTAGGACAAAATGCGTGTAGGTACAGGTGTGCAAACAATAAAAAAACAGAATTTGTTGTTTTTGCACACTTTGTACAAATAAAAAAATATTTGGGTCGTTAGTTTGTTAGGGCAGTCAAAGGCTATGCGTGTCTAACGTTTTCACTTATAATGAGAAAATCATGCAAGATTTTTTTTTGTTAAAAAAGGTTCGTTTCTCATAAATCATAAATGATTTCAGTAATTTCACACAAATTATACCTTACAAAATATCATGAAATTTAAAAAAATGTTTATACACATGTGTACCTATAGATATAGGCATAGATTGCAGAAACAAAATTATGCCTTGAAGATAAAATATTGTATGCCATACGGCTGAGAAGTGTCTTTTTGGGATTTGCTCAATAGTAAGCCCAATGAAATAAACAACTATTCCTCAATTTGATAAGAAAAAACATCAGAGGTTAACGTACCAAACTATGTAATTCATCATTATCTATCTGCTTAACGTCACGAAATCTATAAACCTCATAATAAATAGAAAACCGGTCAGGTTTTCGATTAGGTACCTACCCAGCTATTTTTCAGGAACTAACCAACTAAGTATATCTAGTTCACAGATACCGAAACAATTTATGTTAGAAATGAAGTAACATTGTGTTTACTTTCTCCCTCATTCTTTATTCTATGAAAACTAACATAAAATAAAACAAGTAATCATAAAAGTTACTTTGAGACCTTATATCTTAATTAGGATTGTAGTTTTTTTTTTAAATTATACATTTACGTATAACTCTGTAACTTGATAACCCAGAAAGCATACTAAATAAAACAGTGGATTCTTTAGTAAAAAATAATATTTTTTTGTCATTCTAATAGCCCAAATTAACTACATTTAACATCTGTAATCTTTTTTACTAGTGAAATCAAAGTAATCTTTTTTATTAGTGAAATTGTTCCCAGATTGTCTGTGAAGTATAATTAAGGTTGTGCATGTGAAGGCAAAACGTACTGCTAATTGTATATTCCGCATACGTGAATCTAGTTGGTTAGTTAACATAAAGATACCTACATTTTAGTCCCACGATTTTAAATTGTGAGGAAAAGCGTTTTCCCTTGACACAATATTTGGTACATGGTGTTTAAGTTTTGCAACGCAGTATAGTAAACTGCACACATGCAAAAAAAATTCTGCAAAGAAGAAATTTTTTTACTTCTTTTGTTCGATAGTAAAATATAAGTAGGAGACGGAAGTGACGTCACAGCTTAAGTAACAGGAAGGAGAGCATTTCAAAAAATGGTAGGACAAATTCGCACAGTGCAAAGTTTCCAAACTTTCTTTACGTTATTAGGTATATTTTCTAATCAAACCTGAAAGACAAACCAAATGTAATGATTGTAAAGTCGACAATTAACATTAATTTGTGCATCCTGTCCATGTTTACAATTAATAATTAGCGAAAAAAGTAACCGTGACCCATCAACTTAACCTCAAACATAATTTGATCTTAAGATTGTCAGCAAATAAATTGAATAATGGTATTCTAATAACTAAATTTGCCTGTTATTTATGATCCCAATTTATTTATGTAGATTTATGTGATAAAGTCAATGAAGTAGAAATGTATAATAGTCGATTTTTAGTAAAAACTTTTTTGTTGTATGTAGGTATCTAGGATTTTATCAGACTGGCATTATTGCTATGTATACCTATAAGTAGGTATTTAAAATGATAATTTATGTGATAAATATTCTTGGGATAGGTTTAATAGAATGTAAAAGGCATTTGTTCGACCAACAAAGTTTTGTATCATCTGGCAACACTAAAATAATTGTTTTCAAACCTTATTGGTAAGCTAGCTCTTATTTGGTACCTTATTGGTATTTCTGTTCCCAATAATTTTAAACAGTTCATTAGAAATTTTAAATTAAAATGTTAAAAATTAATACAGAACATATGTAAGTAAGTTATTATATAGGTATATTATATGATATATTTTAAGATTGACAAATAAATGCAAATAAAAATTTGTTTGACAGTTTTGACAATTTTAAAAAACTTTAGAAGCCTATGATTTTATCAACTGTCCCATTGGACAGTAACTGCACGGTTTAAAAATAAGTCACTTTCTCAATTGAAAAGTACACATTATTTAATATGATTGAAAAAAGTATTAAAACTTTAAATTAACATATCGTCGTTTATCTGACAAAGAGGCGTATCTCATTTTTAAACAAAACGGTGTGAATTGAATTACGCCAGTTTGTACGGCACACAAAATGCAAAAATATTAGTTACGCCGAAACTGATTTATGCTAAAACTTTATTTGTACCTATTTATTATAGAGCTACGCCAGTTTGTGAGATTATAAAGTCGATTTTGGTGATCATTCTGGTATAACTCAAAAACGAATTTTTTTGAGTTACGCCTCTTTGTCAGATAAACGACGATATATAAAAAAACTAGGTAGTTAATAAAAATAATTAAATTTATTTATTCTGAGAAGTAAAGACGTTGTGTTAAATTACTTAATAATAATAATAATAATAATAATAATAATAATAATAATAATAGGTAATAAAAAGGTAATTTAAACATTTCACGCTTATTTTACAACAATGCCTTTGTGAG
Source organism: Brassicogethes aeneus (assembly GCA_921294245.1). Classification (NCBI taxonomy): domain Eukaryota; kingdom Metazoa; phylum Arthropoda; class Insecta; order Coleoptera; family Nitidulidae; genus Brassicogethes; species Brassicogethes aeneus. Next base: position 61,455,169 of record OV121135.1, read on the forward strand.
AAGGTGTTTATTTGTTTATTTAACAACAATATTTCCAAGGAAATCCTATTTAATGTGTGCTACATTTAAAAGTACCTACCTATATCATTTAATAGGCATTACAATTTCTTTCAAATCTTTTTATTAAAATAAAACAGAAACAAATCTGCAGAATTTTGTTATCATACCCAAATTAATTAAAATTAATTTTTGAAATAAGAGGATTTTAATTTTACATTAAAACCGTATAACACATTAGTTGAACATGCATCTAATGTTTAAAACAATTACTTGTCTACAACATACTGTATATAACTCCACCCTCGAGGAATCTCCTCTTTCTCCCACTAGTCGCACAATATACTATTATAGTCAATTTTTAATTAACTAGTATGTAAGATAAGTAAAGAATGTCATTGTTTTTTATTAATGTTACTCCTTTACAATTTTTAACATTTTTTTAATTATCTACATAAATACTATTTTTGATTTTTGTGCTTTTACCTATATCAAAATTATTCCTAAAAACATTATTTGTAGTCTTCAAATTGTAGATATTTATTTATGTACGTATTAACCTTTTTTTAAATTTGTCCATTGCCCTCTTTAACTGCTAATTGACAGACAGCTAAGCAAATATTTAAAAATATAAATTAAATATTTGTCAATAAAAATTAAATTCGGATTGGTTAACAGTAAAAAAAAAAGTTTACTTAAAGTGATTAAACATAAATAGAAAATAATTTATTCATTGTAATGTTTTTAAAAAAACATAATCTAGGTAACACTTGTTCTACTTGCAAAGAAAAACAAGTGTATTCACTTGCAAGGCCTAGATAATCTAGTCTAATTAAATTCTTTGATTTAATGCATTGTTCCTGTAAAAGTAACTCACTGGTATCAGTTGACATTGAGACACGAATTATTTATGTTTTACATAACAAGTTTATGGATTTTACAAACCTTAATAACCAAAACTAACGTCAACATACCTTTGCCAGAAATCCTAACCTAAATCCACCAACAAAAACATCGCACAGAACTACAAATGACACTTCACTTCAACGCAAAAATTGTCGACATTTTTTTACAACAAACCAATTACAAAACGATAAACAAATGAGTGGAGACGGTTTTAGCGGCAACCTTTGTGGTTGCTCGTAAAGCGAATACTGTTGTTTGACATTTGGTCGTCGTGGTTCGGGCGTTTACGCGGTTGCCGAACGTTTACCTCGTGCTCAAGAATGTCTGACATTCCACAGGTGGAAATGCCCGAAAATCGCCCGTGCGTTTTGTTTGCTTTAATGATGTTTGATTGCGGCCCGAATAAGGTCGAAAATATGGTGTAATCTGTAGACAATCTGTTTATATCTGTAATTAATTACAAATACCTAATAATAATAATCTGTAATAAATTACAAATTGTAATTTACAATTAATACGATTATTATAAGATTTGATGTAGTTTTAATTGTGTTTTTGGCCTATTATTAAGGATAAAGGTTATACCTACGTATAGTTTATTTAAAATTGTTTTAATCATTTTAGAAGAACAATAAAAACTCTAATTAACCGTTTAAGTCGTACAAACTAAAAAGTAAATGGTGTAATTAAATTATACCAAAAGGTAATAGTAAACTTGACCCATTTTAGAAGGCATTTCTTATTAGAATGCCTTTCTACGAGTGGGTAAGTTAAAATAGAAGAAAAGTAAAATAATAAAGAACGAATTAATGATTCGATTTCAATGGAAAGGAGAACGAAATTGTCCAATAAATTTAACGGGTATAAATTAATATCTATCGGACATTTGATAGTTTTTGTAGAAAATGTATCGTTTCTAAATATTTAATATTAATTTAATTTTAATATTTTTTAATTTAAATATTGTAGGGATAAAAAATTAAAAATGATTCGTAAGATTGCTGTTTAAATTAGGGGCCGTTCATTAATTACGTGAGACAATTTCGGCGATTTTTCGACCCCCCCCCTCCCCTTGATGATATGTCGTGAGATTTTGCTCGACCCCCTCCCCCCTCCCTTAATCTCACGTGAGATTTTTTAAAATGCATGGTTTTAATGTAAATAAGTTAATCTGTGCTTAATTCCATTAGATTTATTTAAAAAAACAATTTGCTTATAATTGTTTACTTAATTTAACCCAGTTTTCTAGCAATTTTAAATTTTTTCTTTCGGAAAAAATATTACGTGATATTTGCCGAGACACCCCCCTCCCCCCCACGTGAGATTTGGTGAGGTTTGGCTCGACCCCCTCCCCCCCCTAAACACCTCACGTAATTAATGAACGGCCCCTTACTTATAAGAAAACAAAATGTTTGATGGTTCATTTTTATTTTTCTTTTCTTAAATATTAATCTAGATAGTATTTAATAAAAAACAACAAAAATTAACTATTAAACATTCTTTTTTTGTATAAGTAATTTCAATTTCTAATTGGAAAATTTACATGACGCAAATAAGAATCACGACTGCATGAATTTTGTGAAATTATAGACAGGTAATTTTAGGTTTCAAACCTTTTTATTAAAATATGCACATGCATACATGTAATTATAAAATTACCTAATGAAATAATTGGGTGTTTTAGAATTGCGACCTCTTATAAAAGTGTGAGAAAAGCAAACAAAAATAATTATTGAAACTGAAAATTATTTTTTCTGACCAATAGGTATTTTTGTAATTATTAAGCGTTAAAGCGCATAAAATTATCTAACTATGGTAAAAGTTAAAAAGTGGGCAACATGTTTAACAAATTGAAAGTTATTATAGTATATAGTATGTATCAAGGTTTATAAATAAATAAACAAATAAACAAATAAGCTTGCAAGCGAGTGTTTAACAAAAACGAGTGTCTAGAGAAGTTTATGAAACATTTGACATCTGTCAAATGTCAACGGATTTAACCCCACATTTTTCCTAATTTATAATAAAGCTAACTTCAGCCCGTGACTAAAACGCCATAAAGTAACAGATTATTTGCTGAAATAAAAATTAAGTTAACTTAATTTTAAAAGGTTTCTTATCAGTTTAAATAATATTTTCATCATGCAGTACAGAGAATTGATAGAGGTTTCCATCGTTGGCAGTTATTTATTTTTTATTTAAGGCAATAATTAACTTTAAAATTTAAAGTTTAAAAAATTCCATATCCCATTGGTATTATGGAATGGCTGAAATACAATGGTTATGGTTAAACAATTTAAAAAAATTAAATCGTAATTTCAAAAATATGTGCAGTTAGTAGGTACTTTTGAACTTGCCGCCTTTATTGATTTAATTTTACGTTGCTAAGTAACGAATAATAATAACAAAAGAACGTAAAATGAGTAGAAGGTATGTTCTTATTAATTTATTTTATTTAACCCAGTTACTTTTTTTATTAAATATTTATTTTTATTTATACACAGATTATAAATATACAAATAGTTATCCAAGATTTTAAATATCTGTTACAGAAAGTATAAAACTATATAAATTGTTTATTGTTATTCTGGTTGCATATAACAGTATACCTACATGATTATTTGTTTATAAAATACTGGTTAACACATATACAGGGGGTCCTGAAAATGACGTACTGACGCCATATTACCCTCTATAGAGGGTTATTTCAAGTATACTTAAAACAAATTACAATTAAGTAAAATTGAATTTTATTTTTTTGATATTTTAGGATTTTTTGAGTTTTTAAGCTTATATTTTAATAATTTTGTAAATTTGTCATGCCATTTTTTATCTTTATAGGTCCTGTACGAATTTGTCTTACTATTTTTTAGATTTAAATCGATTCAGTTTTTAAAATAAAAAAATCTTCATTAAAAGTTAATAATTAATTTATTTTATTTATTATTTTTATTTCAGCGAATTAAACGTATCAAGATGGCTCGAAGCCCACTCCAATAGGTCGGCTGGGCTCACCACTTTACCAGGCAACGCGATTTTGGTTGATGTAGTGGGTGATGGAGATTACAGGCTGATTATAACAGATTTAAAGCTGGAAAAAGATGTGAAAAGTCGCTTAAAAACCTACAAAGGTACTCTACTGACCTCTGATCAAATTTTGCAAGACATACCCAGTTCTGTTGTCAGTTTTTTCACTGACGAGATCGAACCCAGAATTCCAGGTAAATATAAGTTCAGAAATTGGCGTAACGAAATTACATTTCCTATAGTATACTATTTTTAGCTGTGGCGGTAGCTTGTGGATCGGATTTATTGATTTTTAAGAATAGTAAACCATTTTTTAAATTCACTGTACCATCCTTGCCAATAACGCCTTTAGAATCGGAAATATGGAAAAAATTTGCGGAAGATCCAAATTGTGATTTTGGTAAATACGTTGAGGATCTAAAAACAATACCATACAATGTTCTAAGTCCAAGGTGTGTATAAAAAATAAAACAACACATATTAATACTAGAAAAAATACAATTTCTAATAAAACGTTCTTTTCCAATTATATCACTTTTTAGGTCTCAACATTTACTATGTGAACCACCGTCAAAAATAGAAGAATTCATAGGCAAATATTTATTATCGCCTCCATCGAAAAATTCGACTATAACATGTATGACGTCATTAAATAGAATGACACACGATAAATATGGTATTTCTTGCCCAGTGTTGGCTACAGAGAGTGGACATATTTATTTTCTAGATCCCCAAACATTTGCTGTCTTACATCAAGTAAATATAAATTTTGTTTCAAAAAAGGTTGTCTTATGGTTACACTGAAAAAAAATATTCTTGATTCAAAACAATCTTTGTCTCATATATAACGAAGATAATATATTCTTTAAAATAGTAAAGTATTTTCTTAATTCACGTTGATTTACTTCAAGAATCTTTTCTTAATGTAATAACATTAAGAAAATATTCTTGAATCAAATCAACGTGAATTAAGAAAATACTTTAATATTTTAAAGAATATATTCTCTTCGTTATATATGAGACAAAGATTGTTTTGAATCAAGAATATTTTTTTTCAGTGTATAAATGTTGTTTTTTCCCTACAACCCTTAAAAATTTTAAAACTATTGGATTTTACATTTTTAAGTTTCGTCATTTATTCAAGGTGGAAACCTTAAGTGAAACAAATTTTGTATCTTGAAAACAACTTATTGTTTAAAACATTACAGTATCCAGAAAAGGTAAATGTGTGAGCTAGCTTGTCCTTTTTCAAGTATCACCAGCAATGTTGGAAAATGTTAAAAATGATTTTTATAATCATCTAGCATATTGTCAAGAAACCAGAGATTCTCTTTTTGAACATCTTTTAAAGTATAAAATATACTTCAATAAAATAATTGAAAATGCATATTTGTATAAATGCCCAATAAAACTAGATGATGACTTGACATACCTTTACATTTAAAAAAAGTTGGGGATGATTTTTTTAATAAAATTATCACCATAATTTACCAATGAAAAAATAAAAGTTGACGTGTTTTTGAAATTGAAAAAAAAATTCAAAATACCTACACAACCACTTTTTATCCTACAGGCAAACATAAGTAACATAAAATCGACACCTTGTATATTGAAAAGTACAGGGTTGTACGATGTGGAGTACCGCGTTGTTGCCGCATGTCGCGAGGGTCACGTGTGCGTTCTGCGACGCGGTTGGTTGGAGGGAAAAAGCATCATCCAATCGGACGCCGACATCGTTGATATGGTTTTAAAACCTGGTGATAACTTCATCATTTTGGCCACCACTGATAAAATGCTGCATTGTTATACGAAAAGGGTGAATTTTCTTTATCCTATACATGAAACGAAATATAAAACTTAACTCTAGGGCCAACGTTTGTGGTCATCAAAAATGGCAAACTCAATAACCTGCCTTGCCCTGGTAACTCTGAACCATCTAAGCAGCCATCTGGTAGCAGTGGGCCTAAAGGGTGGTCCCATACATTTGTACCAAGGCAGACACCCAGTGGACTACACCTCTGTGCCTGACACTCCGTCAGTTATAACATTCGGTCAACTTGGACAAGAAGAACACGTCATGGTCATAATAACTTTAGCTGGCACCATAAACTTTAAGATACTGAAGAGGACGGCTGATTTTAATTTGGGGAACCCAGATAGCCAAAATATGGTTCAGTTGCAGGGGAAACCTTTACCGTTGCCCAAAAGAAGTAAATTATTTTTGGAGCAGAGTTTGAGGGAGAAGCAGAGTCCCATAGGTAATGTTAAGAGCTAAAATAGAGGTTGTGTATTTACTTAAAATATTTTTTAGAAATGCACCAAAATTTTCAACAGGATTTGATTCGACTAAGACTTACAGCTGCCAGGTCGTTGGTACAAAGTTTATCAGACCAATCAGGGGTTGGAAACGAAAAGGAACAAATAAAACTATCAGCACAAGTAAAGTTAAACGCATAATAAAAAATATATATTTTTAAAACAATATTTTCAGGTTTTGGGCTTGGGGCCAAAATTTACCCTAATCCTAACCCTGGTGAACATGAACAATGAAAAATGTTTGGCAGGATTTACCATTACTTATCATACGAAACCTACGTTGTATACTTTGTCATCCTATATAAATTTGGTAACATGATATTTATTAATTAAATCTAAATTTATATATAAGACATTTTTAGATTCCCTTAATACCCCCAGGACTTTCCTTCCAACTAGACACCAAAATAGAGGAAATCATCAATGAGCAAAATCAAGAAATCCAAAGTTTTAATTTACCCCAACAAAATGGCATAATTAGAGTTTTTGTTACCAGAAAAGGGCAGTCACAACCTGTTTTAGCAGCCACTATAAATATGCCACCCACTGAATTACCATATGTTATATAAAAATGCAATAAAAAGTTGTTATGAAGTACACAAGATTTTTCCTTGGCCTTGAATACAAATAATTGAGGTTATCCATCTGTCATTTTAACGTTAGTTACAGTTGTTAAATTACAGGTCTCTGTAGAATAAGCACATAACCCATAATGTCAAACGTCAACATTATTTGCTAGAAAAAAACTAGTATATTCACATAAATAACCATTAAGTAAAAATAATAATAATAATATAAAACTTGGTATTAAGTTAAGCAATAGTAAATGACAACGTTAATTTATTATTAATGTTAATATTTTACAAAAAACTTTATTTTTTTTAATGTGTGATTTAACTTTTAAGTAATAACATATATTTACAAAAAAAGTTTTACAAATAAAAGTATAAAAGGCTGGAGTCTATTAATTCTTTTATTATTTACAACAAAAAATACACGAAATATGTCTCTGGACGATGTAAGTTGTTTTTTAATTTATTTAGTAATTAGTAAAATAGTGTATTACGTAACAGCTAAAAGCCTTGTTTTTTTATCAAAAACGTTTAAAAACATTTATTTTTGTTTTGCAAGCTCTTTTTATATACATATATATTTTATAATTTTTTAATAGAAATTTAACTCGGCATGTCAAGAAATCAAAAGGTTTACCAAAAGACCCCCAGATTCAGATATGTTGGAAGTATATTCATTATACAAGCAAGCTACTGTAGGGGATAATAATATACGTAAGTAAATACAAAAAATACTAATTTTCAAAGTTATTTTCTTGGTTTCAAAAGTTTGTCTTTGCTATGGCGCTTTATCCATTACCACTTTAAAAAATGGCGAATGCGCCGGTGTTAAAAAATCCCTTTTCAGCATTTTTGCTTTTTTAACAAGGTTTATAAACTTTTTTTAGCCAAACCATCGGAAGCTAAAGCCAAAGCAAAATGGGAAGCATGGTCGAAAAAAAGAGGTGTTAATCCAAATACAGCCAAAGAACAATACGTTGTAAAAGTATTGAGTTTAGCTTCTAGTTATGCTTAAGGATCCTTTTGTTATAAAGTAGTAATAAAATAGAAAAGCAATCATTAAAACAATTACTTCACTATTGCTTGATATAATTATTATAATCACCTTGAATGCAAATGCACCTTGTTTTTTGTTTAATTTTACTGGTTTTGTTGTTGTTTATTATTTGTTGAGTTAATTTTAATTTAAAATAAAGAAATGTCTGCATAGGTTTTATTATAAAAATAATTGTTTTTCTAATTTCGATAATATTTACTGTTGTTTTGATTATAAACAAATTTGTGTTCGTACGTGCCTTATTTAGTTAAAATTATATTTAATTATTACTGTGTATTTTAAATGTGTCCCACCTGCTAAATAATAAAAAATATTCAAAAATACGTTTTTAGATTTTTATTTCAAAGATTAAAACTTAAAAAAAAAATGTCTAGCAAATGCTAAATTCTTGTGTTTAGGCTTAAAACATGATAATAGAAAATAAGATAATATTTGTATAGAGCGATGTCTATAAAACAATGGAGTAATCAACTTGAGAATTTGTATTATGTCAAATGTCAAATTTGTATGGGTAAATCAAAATGTATTTTTATAAGACAAGTATTATTTTATAAAAATTATTGTACACTTAAAAAAAAAATTTGACCAACAAAAATATACTGAGAATAAGGAAAATAATTTAAGGGTCAACTTTAAGCGAAACACCCTGTAAGTACATTTTAAATTAATTTGGTATCAAATTTAGGTATGTTTACACCTAAATTATACACTTTTACTAAAAATAAGTAAACTTTGGACTAGACGTGTATTAGGTACATATACCTATAGGTGTTCAAAAGTTCAAATTATATCTATTTCTAAAAAAATAAAAACCCATAAAATCATCACTTCGTAATACATTAAAATTGCCCATAAGAAAATATAAATACATCTTTGAAAATACTGTTTTAGTGTCATTTTCTAAAATCAATTTCAAAGTTCAAAATACATTTTTGTGAGAAGATATAAATCATTTTACAGAATTTGTATATTATATTTTATAAAATAGTTACAAAACTAAATCTAAAGGTACAATTTACAGGTTAATTTTAATGTAAAAAGTTTGCCCATTAATTAATAAAAAAGTAGTTACCTAGTCTAAATTTTCCGCGGGCAATTTTAACACATGCACATTTAACAAAATAATCCGATTTTGCCCGATTTCTATCGACCGTCGGCGCACGTAAAGTGACACGTCACCGGCTTTTTGAGGAGCAAGTTATTTAACCTTCCCGTTTCATTCTGCGGTCAATCGTCGCAACATCCGCTGCTCAGTTCAATTTGCATTCGTTGTTTACCACACGTCAATAAAGTAAGTACACATCAATTGTTTTAATTCATAGTTTGCACTTGTTTTACCTTTAGTCTTTTGACGTTTCATGGAACCCGGCACGTCAAAGATTGAGGTTATGTTGGGATTAAATTGGGGTTATATTTAATTGAATTGTTTTAACGGTTGTTTTGCGATTTTCCTTTTTTCTATTCTAAATTCTGTAATATTCTAAAATTAAAATTGTATGTTTGTATACAAATAATTTTAATCCAAATAGGCATTGTGTAACTTATGTACTTAATCTAATGTAAAAATATAGGTAATTGATTAGTTACAGTTATTTGTTAATTTTTAATGCAATTATTTTTAAAGGCGACAATTATTTTTTCGAATATAACGTGGTAAAATTTTACCGATAAAAAGTTTTTTGCTTTATTTGGGATTAAAATTTCGTCAAGTGGCAGTAATCTTAATATAATAAGATTATTGCCATGGTTCAAAGATTGCCACTTGATTGATTGTATGAATACAGAGTACGTCTGTATTTTTTCCACTTCACAATTATTATATGGCATGTGCGAAAAATCAGAGAAAAAAAACATATAAAATTAAATATTCCCCAAATTTTAATAGTACCAATTGTTCCTAAAGCTGACATAGCTAAGTTAGCAGACACAAATTTTATAATGCCATAATTAGGTGCTAATAAAATGCTAATTAAATAAACTATTTTTAAAAAAAAACCTATACTGCCAGCTTTAGAAAAAGTTAGAAGAACAATAGTTAAATGCTAATTTAATGCACTAAATAAACATCGGACCTTCAGCATTTGCTTATTTGTGTTGTTAAATTGGGTTCTTATACGCCTTTCAATCTCTTCCTGTATTTTTTATTGGAAAATGCCTGTTTGCCAACCCATCCATTATACCATCTATGAAATTGATGGGACTTACTTACTCCATACCAAGAAAAACCGATCATACAAATATTCTGGCATGTTTAACAGTTGGTTTCACGTACTTTGGATTGGACCGTTGACCAACGTCGTATTTCATCAGAACTAAAAATGGCATCGCTGAATAGTTTTTTTTCAATCGTCCATCGTCCAGTTTAAATAAAAACGCTTTATTTCTAGGAGAAATTAGTGTTTTTATGCAGGTCTTCTAATTAATAGTTTTGCTTCTACTAATCTTCTTTGAATAGTTTTGTATCCAACATTTAATCCAGCAATATTGCCTTTAATTCGTGGTGCATTTTGACTAATCTTTTTGATGAGCCTGTCAGGGTTGTACTTAGTAATAATCCTTGAGATATTGCTTTTCTCCGTTTAAAAATGATAGTCATATTTTCTCTTTTATTTCTCGGCAAGTTTCAACCCCCTTTCTTCAACAAAACTTTCTTTGCTCAGAATTTGGGATAATATACTGTTTTACCTTTTAATTGTATTTTTTATTAAATGTTGTAATAAAATTAATATGTAATTTGTCTTTGTTTTTGACAACCTGAAATGTCAAACGAACATAAATTTGGCTTTTTACATGACACCTGTCTTCCTATATTATTTTGTATTGTCTTTTCTTTAAGATTTCCTTAAATAACAGAAGATAGATTGAATTTTGAAATTTGTTGCTTTACTTTTGTCCAATAGTGTAATTGGTCAAACTATCTTAACAAAGAAGCTATCAGATTTTGATCTCCTAAAAAAATAGATACAATGGAAAAACAGTGTTTGGAAGTCCACTCCATAGATAAAGAAGGTTACTCTTCATTTGTTAATTGTAAGATATTTTTATTATGGACAATTTTAACAATATAATCTTGGTTACACAATTGCCCTTTTATTTTAAATCTGGTGAAGAATTTTATCACTTTTTAGTAGACGCATTTCCTAAAAAATTCCGTTATAATCCAAGTAACGTCCGTTACTTTTAACTGCAGTTAGTTTTTAGAGACAGCGTGTAATTTATTTAATAGCACACCATGTTGTTTCTAATACTATCATTTGTTAAAAAATGCCTTAACTGCGTATATTTATTACTACTTACCAAGTTTGTGCGTCACGGAACAAAAAACAATGTAATTATTAATTGTTAATTGTGTATTGAAAATGATGTTTCACTTTTATCGATTAGGAGAACAGTCAGGTTTCAAAATTCTCACGAATTTATCATTCAATATACCTACCCTATTATTCATAAATTATTTCAAAGTATTATATTAAATTAGCGATTAACTTGATTATCCTGACATCAAAATAAATTATTCATTGGATAACAAAAACAAAATAAAAAGTAAGTATACATAGGTACCTACTAAAATAAAAAAACAATCTTTTATTCAATATTTTTCCGATATTCACATTTTCCTTTGAAATTAGCTAGTCCACAATGGATTGTGAGCTAGTCCAAATTTTTAAATTTTGTTTTGATAGGAGTCAAATTGATCCTTTTGCCAATTTTGATCACACAACCAAGATCACAAACTAATGTTCTGGTGTTTTTATCATGACGAAATCAAGTGACAGGTGGTTTATGGGGCAATTTTAAATATTAACAAAACAAAAAATGACAAATTTTAGGACATTTCAGGACAAGACCAATTTTATAGGACATATGCTGAATTTTAGTACTTTTAGGACATTTGAAATTATAGTCAACAAAAAACCATGAAAAGCGTCTTCCCTGAACATTTGATTTAAAAATATATACCTATTTAGGTTTTAAGTCGGCGATTTTAATTTAAATATAAATTTAATTTAATCTAATTTTATTACTTTTTGTTTCAGCCAAAATGTCTCTCGACGAAGTAAGTATAATTTACTTTACCTATTAAAATTTATTATTACATAATTATACACACAAATCAACAATTTATTGTTTATTAATTAATCTAAAGTATTATTTTTAATGTATTAAACATGTGTACAGCCTAATTACATATTTCACAATTTTAGACATTATTTGAACCGTATAATTAGCTAAGTACTTACTATTTTAATTTATTCAAACCGGCATTTTTGTCTCATTTTGTTTCATTAGTAATTGATTATACATACGTTAATAGTTACTGTAGAATCCTGATCCAAAAATATGAAATATTTTTCTAAATATTTTAAAATTACGCCGAATTATTTTATTGTTGAACAAGTCTGGGACTCCCCTATATTTTTTTAAATAAGTTATTAGCCTGGATACCCCATAACTTTTTTAGAATTGTGACTTTTTTGTGCACTAAATCGCAAATAAATAAATAAAAACTAAACAAACTGTATTTTTTGTAGAATTTCAACAAAGCTGCCGAAAGTGTGAAGAACCTTAAGAGCAAACCTTCCGATAACGACCTTTTGGAGTTGTACGGTCTGTTCAAACAAGCCACAGTTGGAGACAACACCACGCGTAAGTATACTATTTATAAATAGTAGTTATTATAACTACCAAAAATATTACTTTGTAAAAAATACTTTTTTTTTAATTTTAGCTCGCCCAGGCATGTTGGACTTGAAAGGCAAGGCCAAACATGACGCGTGGACCGCAAGGAAAGGAAAGTCCCAAGATGATGCCAAGGAGGCTTACGTCAAGAAAGCCGAGGCCCTCATCGCATCTCTTGGATGCAACTAAATTATTTTTTAATTACTTAATTGATTTAACAAGCATCACTTTTTTGACTTTTATACCTTATTAATTTGTTATACACATTATTTAAAAATATATTCTAATTATTATTATTTAAATAACTTATGGTTTTATTTATTTTAAATGCCTTTATTCAGTAACAACATAAATTTGCTATTTTAATATAATATAAAATGGGGTAAACATAGACATTAATTGTAAATTCAAAAGCATTACACAACAATATCATGACTAGTAGAAATAAAATATTTTATACAAAACTCTTACACATATAATTTTGTGGAACAGAACAAAATGATTGTGAAATGGTTGAAAATTTTTGGTATTAAATATCACATGCATCGATTCAGATTATAAATAGTCCTGAATTATGTGCTACACAATATTCTTTCCTTAAATTTTTGTAAAGGAAATTATTGTTTTTTGGTTATGGGTTAATAAATGTTTAAGTTAACATCTATATTTTACAAAAACACTGTGTGTTTAAGTTCACTCAATATTTATGCGTTTGTGAAACATTAAAATTAATTTATTTTCAACACCAAGGAATAAGTAAGTGGACAAAATAATGTTTATTTTTTAGCCTCTTAAAATTAAAAACGGTTTGTCAAATTTCGGATAAAATATCAAATTAAATTAATTTCCTTGTGGTAGTTGAATAAAATATTGTGTGCGACTATTGGTCAAAAGAGGTCGCACTAGTCGCACAATATACCTACTATTTCTTAATAGTTTTGCTAAAAAATACTTTTGATAATATTAAAGTCTAATAGCCATATGCATAAAAGAAGTACGTATCTATTAAACCAACCCAGCTTCAAAAAGTAGGCGGAATTCCTAAATTTTACATTTGTAAAAGTATATGATACTATCATAATCTTCCCTTCACTTGAGGATGTAGGTACCTAGTTTTTATACGATTTAAAGGTGGTATAAACTTGAATTAACAAGTTAAGTACAATTCTAATAAAAAACTAGAAACATGGTCCTATTATACCTATATCATTATGTTCTATTAAAATACAGGGTGTTACTTAATGTTATGCCCTTATTTAATGGGTGATTCTTGGGCTTCTTTTAAGTCAGAGTTCACATAAATGTATAACCTTAAAAGCTTGGTTTTTAATTTTATTCTTTTTTGTTTTTATCCAAAATTTCTAAAACCCTTATATAAAATTTTGTAATGGTATATTATGGTATAAAAAGTTTCAGATCTTGAATTGTTCATAATTCGTTTTTACTTTAGGGGTTTTTACTTTAAGGGTCAAGATACAATTTTTGTAAATATGCCCTAAATTATTAAGCTTGAAAATTAAAAACCGTTTTCTTTACACAATCTTGAGAACTGTTAACTGATTTTTTTGATTTAACTAACCTTTATGCATACAACCATTTTTTTTAACTTTAAAAAACCTGTATTCTTAAAAATGTTTTAAACAAATTTTTAAAATAAAAAAATGACTAGTTCAACTAAAATTAAAGTGGAAAGAAACTAATTTTGTAATTTGTAGTCGTATAACAAGGGACGCAAGAAGGTTTAAAGGTATTAAATTATTTTTTTTTACACAACACAAATGTTACAATAGCGTGTTTACCCGTCATATTTTTATGTCATGTGCAAAATAGGTCGCAATAACCTTTTTCTACAACCGAGCGAAAAGTACAAATTCGCGCTTTTTTTACTTTGTTGACAAAGTAACCAAAACGCTCGCTTAGTTACCATGGAAACCATAATAAAGATATGCCTGGTGTATCATCAACTTTTGACACAAAAGTAAAATTTGAGGTTATCAATAATTATTAATGACCTCAAATTTGACTTTTGTGATTAATTTCAACCAAACATTTTTTATGAAAACACCGGTTGCAGGGAAAAGCTTCAAAACCTATATTTAATATATGGGGTGTTTCTTAATTCAGGGGCATATCTATTATAGGGTTGTCAACTTCTGTCAAAAAAATCCGGGACATTTTGTGTGAATTTGCCTTAATTACAAAAATGATACAATCAACAATTATTAAGTAACGCCAAACAATTTGCATTGTATCATTATGTCATTTTTGTTATTATTTTACAGAAGTTGGGAACACTGATTTTATGAAAAAAATAAAAGGTTTTTCAATAGAGACGAGGCATTCTGGAACTAGATTTTTCAATAGGAAGATGACGTTTAGATCGGTTTGTTTTGACGTATTAATCATGGAACAGTATACGCTTTAAAATTTGTACAAACCTGTCGAAAATCATTATAAAACAACTTCTAGTATAGAGATTGTTCACTAAAAACAACCATACCCTTGAGAAAAACGATTTTTGCTATACATTCTTCGTTAAAAACGATACACCAAGTAACAGGCGTGTCAAGACTTACGAACGAAGTATTTGCCACATTAGTGACATATATTAATATGTGGCAAGACTCACAAAGTATTTTAAATTACGAATGAATTATGAAGCTGAATATCCAACATCAGTGTCTAGGTTATGTTCATATTCTTTAAACTACTTAAATCGTTTAAAAATCCAGGTGAATTACATACTAGAGGCGCGAATTTTAAATTAATTACATAATTTAAAAAAATTATACTTTCTTATTTATTTATGGTTTTGTTCGTATTTTTATTTTTGCATAACTTTAAATCGTAAGTCTTGACATTACTGTACATTACTAGAGTATCAAGGTCATTAAAGTGTTTTGAATCCAGGCATTCCTCAAATATTGATTGAAAAAATATGTGGTATACCACACAATTAATACCATAGGTCGCCGTTAATGAAAAACTCTTTATGAATAAAAGTTCCTATAAGCATGTGTCCAATAAAGCTTCTTTTTGTGTAAAGCTATAAATTTTAGAATACAAATCTGTGTCGCACAATAATTTTCTACAAAATTCAACTTTATCAGCTTAGAAACATGTTTACAGGAGTTTTTTTTCTTCATGTTGTGATAGGATACGCTCCTGAATTCATCTGTTAACCTCTTAATCCTATCATATGACCACGGCACCTGCCTCAGCTCTGGTCTCCGAGAGAGGTGGACAGTCGGTCCAACTGTTTGTTATGGGATCGAAGCACTCGACGGACGAGATGGTGCACTGCGCGCGGTAAAAAGCAGTGGCGTGCGTCTGCGCGCCGCCGATAACGTACAGTTGACCGTCCATAGCCGCCACGGCTGGGCCCGAACGCTCCAGCTTCATGGGAGGCACCTTGAACCATTTGTTCTGAAAAGAACACTTTTATCAGTTAATGGTTCGTAGTTTAAACTATTTCATTGTTTATTTAGTGAAACCCCATGTCACTAATGTATAAAAAACGAACGGTGTTTTTTGAGTGTCACGAATTTATTTTAATTTAATTTGACAATTGCTTTGCTAACACAGTAGCTTCTGAAGAACAAACACAAAACACAAAAAAGTATCATTTTTGTTACTTACAACCAAAATTGCTACGTTTTTTTCACAGAAAAAATAATAAAAAACATAATTTTTTATTTAACTCCTACAAAAAACCGCTCTACTTAGCTTTTCAATAAAAATGACGAAAAAAACACGCGCAAAGATTTTTTGTCACAAAAAATAATAAAAAACTAGTGATGTAAGCAGAAAAAAAACGTTGTTTTTTTTTAAAACATGTTTTTTTAGAAAAAAACAAAGGGGTTTGTTTTTTTTCAAAAATGTTGTTTTTTTCAGAAACATTGTTTTTCCTTAATAGAGATTATAAGGGAAAAAAATAAGCTTAAAGCAGAAAAATTTTGAAACTTTAAAATGGGTAATCGTTATTTATAATAGAGGGTTTTAAATAAAAACACCAAATAAAAACTTGCTTCTAAAATAAACATACATGAGTGTCTATGAAAATTAAAACAAAAAACAAAACTGAAATAGTTTTCATCTATAAAATTTTTATAAAACAAAAAAACGAACGCTTTTTTAATAATTATTATTATAAAACTGTTTTTTATAATTTGAAAAAACAAAAAAAAAACGGTGTGCATCGATATTAATTTTTAGCGCATCGATATTGAAGATAATCATTTCTATGATTAAAGCGATCTGTTAATAACAGATGGCGACACTTGTCATACATTGTTTTGTAAATTTTTTATAAAAAAACCCGAACGCCTTTTTAATTATTATAAAACTGTTTTTTATAATTTGAAAAAACAAAAAAAAACGGCGTGCAAGTTTTTTTTATAATTTGAAAAAAAAAAACAATGTTTTGTTTTTTTCTGAAAACGTTTTTTTTTTCAAATTTTAAAAAAAAACGTTTTATTTTACATTACAGTTAAATAACAAATTATTATTGTTTTTAAAAAAAAACACATATGTTATTTAACTCCTAGAGAAAAACTGCTTGACTAACCTTTTCGAAAGAGTACCTCTCGACGGAATTAAGCACCTCCTGCCTGTTGGTCCCCCCCACCACGTACAACGAGCCGTTGAGAACGGCCACGCCCATCTGGAACCTCGCTATCGACATCGACGGCAACTGTTTGAACTCCCCGGTGACTGGATTGTAGCTC
This sequence comes from Brassicogethes aeneus, assembly GCA_921294245.1. Lineage (NCBI taxonomy): Eukaryota > Metazoa > Arthropoda > Insecta > Coleoptera > Nitidulidae > Brassicogethes > Brassicogethes aeneus. The sequence goes on from OV121135.1 coordinate 61,472,451, forward strand.
ATCAGGTCGTGCAGGTTGCGTTGGTTCAGGGAGCAGCCGCCCACCATGTAGATCAGACCTGAAAGAGAAGCGAATGCGAAAAATGTCGTTTTGATATTTTTTTTTGGGATTGGTACCTTTATAGGAGACCAGTCCCATGCTGAAGCGGGGTTCTGGAAGACTTCCGAAAAATTCCCATTCGTCCAATTTCGGGTCGTATCGTTCGATGCTACCGCTTATGTCTGTGTCGACCCAGCCTCCCATTGCGTATAGGTAACTATATAATATATAGTGTTAAATAAAAACTTTAACAAATTTTCGAAGGCTGTAACTCATTTGTTTAATTTAAGACTTAAATTTGTCTTGTTCGCCCGGAAATTTTTGAAATATTGGCAAAAACATCGATGTTTTTTTTACGAGTTACAAACGTTACAATTTTTTTTTTAATTGTAGGTAAATGTTTACTACATACAAAAAATATATAAAAGATTAAGTGAATTTCACTTCCTTTCACTTCTGGTTTCACCGGAAATGCTTTTACATAAGTACCTATAGGTATATAAGTAAATTAAATTATTAAAATTTTTTGAAAAATGGACAAAAACATCAATTTTTCTCTTTTTACGATCGTTACAATTTTTATTTAAATAGTATATAAATGTTTACTTAATACAAACAAAATATAAAAAAATTGTGAATTTACTTATTTTATTGTTTTTTCTAAAAAAGGCAAAATAATCTAAAATAGTATTAGATTAAAAAAAAATTAATAAAAAAATATTAGTAAATCATTAGACACCACAACAATGGACTTACGGCATTTTAGAGAAAGTCCTAAAAATAAAAGAAAAACAAGGGATTGTATTTAACGGGAAAATGCAAAAAAATGGGAAAAAACATAAAAATAAAAAATATAATAAATCTTCTTACCCATCCAAAGCACAAAGTCCAAATTCGCATCTAGAAACCAACATTTTGGCCACCTGAGTCCACTGATTTAGAGACGGGTCGTACCTCTCGCAACTCGAAAGAATATTGGGCCCCTCTTCGCCCCCCACCACGTAAATTTGCCCGTTTAGGGAGGCAACCCCCGGCACAAGCCTGTTTACGCGCATATCCGGTATCTTAGTCCACTCCCTAAAGAAAATGTGGTAGAAAAATGTACGCAGTTTCTAAATATTATCAGCATAAACTGAGACAAAAATTTGGTAATTTTAAACAAATATATTTAATATATTCCAAAATTAATTATTTCAACAACAAATTGAAATCAAAAAAGTTTATTTTAAATTATGAAATGCAGTTTTATTATAGATTTTTTTTTTGTTCTTTAAATAATTAAATTTTAAATCAATTAATCATTATTATTATAATTTATTATGAGCGATTTTTCTACTATTATAATGGTAGGAATATATTGATAGTTTATATTATTATCCTAAATCCAGGCCTGGCATTAACTAAATGTCGGATTTTTGATAATATTTAATTCACACATCAACAATAAAAATAAAGTAATAACCTAAATGAACTTACTTTGTAAATGTGTCAAACTTTTCTATGGAGACATAGTCCATCTCTAGGCCTCTGTCCCAAACACTGTTCAGTTCTCTTTTTGACCCGCCTATAACGTAAATATCTTTTTTCGCGCATTTCCTCGGTCTCACATTTAATTTAACTAGACAACCTTTCTGGTTAACTAAGTCATTGTGTATGGATCTTAGGGCTATCTTTAAACTACTATCGTTGCACTGGGAAATGGCTTTTTCTAGCAAACCTGGCAAAATAAAAAAATAATTTTAGCCAAGCTTTTATTACAGATTCCTTAATTGAACAACTGGTAAAAACAAAAAACCCATGAAAACAATTTGAAAATCATTTTGATGAATAGTTAGAAAAAAGGCTATCACATAAAAAAACTTACCAAAGGATATTAAAGGTAACCTAACATGTTCCAGGACATCAAAAACATACTGTCTTCTGTCAAGAAGATTTGTATTCACCCATCTAAGAGCTGCTTGAAATATTTCAAACTCAGATTCAATTCTTAAATTTTCCGATGATAAAAAATTGCAAAATTCGGATTTTTCCAATTCGAAAATTTCGTCTTCATTACAAATTTTAGGAAAGTTTTTTTCTATAAAATCTATTGAAGCACTTCTAAGCTGCATCCAATTGTGACTATCAGCAAATCTAAAGAAAAAATTTTTTTTTATCCAACAAAAAAAAAGCAAAACTTCTTACAAATAAATTCCTATAGCATTTAGGGGATGCAATTCCTTGATTAAAAACTCTGTGCATCCTTCAACTACTTCGCTAAGTTCCAACATATCAGCAGCTATCATTAATTCCTGTACGTTGTTCTGGTTAATATTCACTTGCCCTGAATAAATAAAATCTAAGAGAATCTCAAATATATAGGAAGACAGGCCATGAAGTTTCACAGATTGTTTATCTGTTTCACATAAGCCCCCAGTGAACATGGCTTGGAAATAGGGGCTGCAAGCTGCTAAAACAGCCCTATGTGCCTGAAAATGAAAATGTTATAAATAATTAATAACCTCTACCAGTACTACTGGTCCAAAACATTTTCAAGTAAAGGTGGCAAATAAGGTTAAATAATTTGTTACTTTACCTGAAATATTTTGTCTCCTGCTACAATGTCAACATCGCAAAACCTCCTGCTGTTTCTTAACTGATTGAGATTGTTTAAAACTTTGGAAATATATTCGGTACAAGTATGGTTTGTTTTGGTCACACAAACGTCGTCGAAAATATTATTGTTTTTTTGCACTTCCGTTAAACTCTTCGATATTTTCAACGGGGGCATTATAAATTCCATTAAAAACTTCATATACACTTTTTTACCTAAACCGTATTATAAATATAAACAGACCCGCCTAAAATTGGCGTGAAACCAAAAAATACTACGCACATTCCTCGAAAATAATTGTTATCGATATATTATTCATCGTATGCAGATCAATGGAACAATTTTTTGAATAAAAATGCGAATAAAATGCAAATAAATTATTGACGTCTGTCACATATAACCAATTTGATTGGTCGCCAATAAAATAAACAAACAAGTCACTAAAAATGTAGGCCAAAACGCGCCATCTATCTTTTTTAAGGCGTATTCATGGTCACCAATAGGAAAATAAGATAAAAAGTTTAAACTGTGCAAAGTAATGGTTGCGTTGATGTTTATGAAAATAAAAAAAAGAAATAAGCAATAGAACTAAAGATTAGTAGATTATGTCATAAGGAGTAGAAGTGACTCTTTTTGTGGTGAGTGCAGAGATTGACGGCCGAAGCGTAGCTGAGGCTGGCAACTGTACGAAGCACAAAAAGAGCTTCTACTCCAAATAACATATACAATTTTTTTTTCAAGGGCGTAATATAAATAGGATAAGAAATAGAATTATTTTATCTACTCATAACTCATGTGGTATAAAATTTTGGCTAAAAGCATTAGAAATTATTGAAAAAAACTAAAAAAACTTATAACCCTTACTTACAATGCCGATAAATATCCTAAACCATAGATAACAAAGCCTAAACTAAAACTAAACACTGCTCTGTCAAAATGCTGCGCTTGAATTAATTTTGACGTACTGACATTTGTTTGAAGTTTCGACATTGGCGACTCGTCTATCATCATAATATTATACTAATAAACTAGTTTTTCTTTATTTCGTTCAATTAAAATTTAATAAATAATCACCAAATATTCCGTGTGATTGCTTTGTATGAAATGATAAATTAATTTTATTATTTGACGTTTATTGAGTCACCTATGGATTTACTTCTATCCCTAGGCTTTTTTGAGTTTTTTGTCTGCCGCTAATGAAAAAGACGCACTTCAACTATCTCTATACATGCATATAAGGTTGTATATCATGGCCGCTTGAAAAAAAAAATAATTTTTAACTTTGGCTCTTATTTTTGCATATACCTATATAAAACTGCGCAGAAGGACAAAATAGGTCTGTGAATTGGTTTTATGTGTTGGCCATGGAGCGATCGCGTATTTTTGTCAATAACAACTAAAATACAGATAACCGAGCAGATAACCATGTACACTCATGTCATGCCTTATAGGCGTTTTTATGCTTACTTAATGACTATGATGTCATAGAAATAATACTCGTATTATTTATGTGTAAAACGACTCCAAGTTGGAGTCTCCAACACCAAAGATAATACTCTAACACCCCTTGCATTCAAATATCCCGCTAACTTCCAACGAGCATGATTCACCAATAGAATCGGGCCATTTGTATATGAGGGTTTTATGAGCGATTTTATTGGTCGACGTTGGAACTACTCTACGTCACTAAGCGTGGTTGATTCCTATTGGATGAAGGTAGACAACCGGGTTCTAGAATTAAAAACTGTCACAATTTGCTTGTCGGTCTTGTTTGTCGCCGGTGTATTTAATGAATTAAGTGGTCGATAAACTGCTAAAATGAAGCGGTTTGGGTTGTTGGTAGTGGCGTTATTCTGCCTTACGGGTAAATAAAAGATCTATTTGTGCTGGGAAATTTTATTTTAATATTGCATTTTTTAAGGGTTTGTAAGAGCAGATGAAGATCCTTTGGTGCAGGGAACCGTGGAAAAAGTTGATTTAGATCTGGGAGCCAGCAGGGATGGCTCAAGAACAGGTATTTTTTTAAATTGCTATTCCCTTATTTTTGCATAGTTCATCAGATGTTCTTTTACCAAAATATTTGTGTTCTTTGCAAAATTAATGCGTTTATCCTTCCTATCCAGTACTGAGTAACTAATTTGATGCCATCCATAACTAAAAACACCCAAGCATTACAGTACAATTGTTTAAATTTTATTGTTGATTTTGGTTTACATTAATTTCTAAAAAATACAATTGAATAACTGTAATCGTTGCCAACAGTAGGATTCCTACAACATTTAGTAGTTAGGTAGGTACCAATGTTACCAAAAATTTATTTATTAAGGTAAAATCATTATCACAACATTATAAAATAAAATCATTTTAACAGCGCCATCTGATGACATTTTGACACACTGAGTATACGCTAATTTTGAAAAAAAAAAATTAGTATTTTTAAGTTTTTTAAAATTGTTTTTATTTTTTAATCAAGTCTTTGTTGTGTGATTTATTTTTGTATCAAAAATCCTAGTTGTGGTTCTGTTTGGCTGATTTGGTAGGATTTTCACTAATTAAATTAATTGAATTAATATTTACTGAATCTAACTCTAAAAATTATTGATTTAATCCAATAAAAATGATGTTCTAGGGGTTTGAAATCAAGCAAAGAATTAAATTTTCTGAGAAATGTAAAATATATTTTTTTCCTCTTTGTAACTCTGTGATATTGATAATTATGAGCTGTTTTAAGATTGTCAACTTAACCTAGATATAACTGTTTTATAAATGTCAATATAACTGTCTTAATAATCTCAACTCAAGCTTAATATAACTGTTTTAAAAATGTCAATATTACTGTCTTAAAAATGTCAACTTAAGCTTAAGAATATCAATTTATACAGTAGTCAAATATTAATATTTTTTAATTATTATAACTTATCTTTGAATATGTGGTCAGCAGGCAAAATGTGGTATTTTTTTCGATAATAATTAATCTTATATAAAAATATATAAAAACTGACCACAAAGTAGGATATTTTTAGTCTTAAATTTTAAGTAACAAATTGAATTGTATTGAATACAGCATTTACCATTGATTTTCTGTCATTGGTTTTTTCAACCTTTCCCTTGGACCTTTGATCATTAAATATTGTTTATATTTATCCACTGTTTCTTTGTCAATAACATCAGTTTTGCTTTCATATTTACTATAAAACTTCTCCTGTATTATGGGAGCTAAAACTTACTGTTATGCATAACCTTCAAATTAATTCTCACGTATTTCATACGTACGCATTTTAAGTGGCTCCCCTATTTTTATATTAGACCTGCCTGGAACTTGGCTTTCCAAAAAGCACAATTTAAAAGGTCTTTGTTTAGCTCCATTTTCTGTCTCCGCTTCCGACATTTTTTAAGTTTGATCGATACTTGTACGTTTTAGACGATGAGGTTGTTCAACGGGAAGAAGAGGCCATCAAATTGGACGGCCTCAATGTGGCGCAGCTCAAGGAGCTCAGAGACAGAGCCGAAAAATTCACCTTCCAAACCGAAGTTAACCGAATGATGAAGCTCATCATTAATTCCCTTTACAGAAATAAAGAGGTAAGTCATTCTACCAAGAAAACAAGGTATATTCTTCAGTAGAACTCTTAGTTTGAAAAGGATATTTTAAATTTTATTTTCTTTCTCTTTCTATTAAATTATTCGATTTTTAGATTAAATTGTCGAATAATTTAAAGATCACACGTAAAAAACGATCTAAGTCAAAATATTAACATTTCAAGAAAATATTATTAATGAAAAAAAACTATTTTATATGGTTTTCAATCAAATAAAATATATTGTTTTAAAGTAAATAATATTTTCCTACTACTAAATACCAAATAAAATAAATGAAAAAAGTGGTAAGAAAAATTTAATTTTAATTTTTAGGTTAAATGTTTTAAATAATGGGTTTTAAAATAAAATATCTTGTTTTAAAGCAAATATAAAGAATAAAATTAAAAGTGTCAAGTTAACATTACAAGAAAAATGTAAATTTTTTCTAAATTTATGTATTACAAAATTGTATTTACAAATAATTGCAATTTAGGTTTAGTTGCCAAATAAAAACCCTAAATTGGCCATTGGCCAACATTAAATAAAACAAACTAAACTTGTGAAAAATATTATATTATGCTTTTGGGATGTTTCAATTGAGTTTCTGTTATGGACTGTCCTTGAAGATCATTAGCTTCCTTGTCTTGGCACATTTCCTGCACAGTGCAAAAAGAAATATTTATTTTAGTTTTTTAAATTTTATTTTAATTTCTTACACTGCAGTACTTGATTTCTTATAGTCTTCAAAGATCATAGTATGCTTCCTGGTTTTGTCCTATTTCTTGTACACTGTAAAAAGAACTATGATTTATATTGTTTTTTTCCAAGTCTATTTTAATTTCTTTCAAAGTACTTGATTGTTTTTTTAATAGATCAGCTGTTAAGTGTAAAGTTGGAATTGTATCCACTTTTAAAGACTTTTTTATGGGAATGTTGTTTGTATGTTTTTTTGATTTAATTTTCCTTCTTCTCGTTGAAGTAAATGGAACAAATACAAGTCACAAAACAAAAAAAAATATTAACCTAAATTATTTTTTTATTTATATATCTGTCACAGATAATCTGTTTATACTAAAGGAAAGTAAGTCTGAAAAACTACTGCTATTGAATTTAAAATAAATCTACTTACTATCCTTAACATCAATTTTTTCAAACCAATACTAAGGAAATGTATTGGATTTCCAGGATTTTTTCTTTTGGTATTGTTTTTACAGATTTTCACTTGACAGGTAGACATTTTTAACTCAAGAAACAAGTACCAGGGTTTGATATTACTTTCAGATTTTCTTGAGAGAATTGATTTCTAACGCATCGGATGCCTTGGACAAAATAAGGATGCTTTCTTTAACCGATAAGGAAGTTTTGGATTCCACGCCTGAAATGAACATTCGCATTAAGGCCGATAAAGAGGCGGGCATGTTGCATATCACGGATACGGGTATCGGTATGACGAAAGAAGACCTCGTGAACAATCTCGGTACCATCGCCAAGTCCGGTACGGCCGAGTTCTTGAGCAAAATGCAAGACTCCTCGTCTTCGCAAGACATGAACGACATGATTGGTCAGTTCGGCGTCGGTTTCTACTCGAGCTTTCTGGTCGCCGACAAGGTAATCGTCACGACGAAAAACAACGCCGACAAGCAGTACATCTGGGAGTCGGATTCTTCGAGCTTCAGCATCGTGGAGGATCCCAGAGGAGATTCGCTGAAAAGAGGTTCCACGATTTCGCTTCAGCTGAAACCCGAAGCCAAGGATTTTTTGGAAATCGAAACCGTTCGCAATCTCGTGAAAAAATACTCGCAATTCATCAACTTCCCCATCTACCTGTGGGCCAGCAAAACCGAGAGCGTGGAAGAACCGATCGAAGACGAAGAACCACCGACGGATAAAAAAACTGAGGATTTGGACGAAGACGCAGCCGTAGAGGAAGAGAAGGAAGAAGATAAACCGAAAACCAAAAAAGTGGACAAGACCGTGTGGGACTGGGAGTTGCTCAACGACAGCAAGCCCATTTGGACTAGGAAGCCTTCGGAAGTGGAAGATTCCGAGTACGACGAGTTCTACAAGGCGCTCACCAAAGACTCCAAGGAGCCTCTGACGAAAATTCACTTCGTCGCCGAAGGTGAAGTCACCTTCAAGGCTTTGCTCTACGTGCCCAAAGTGCAGCCTTCCGAAAGCTTCAACAGATACGGTGAGTGCGCTAAATAATTATTAATGTCAATCTCAGAATTTCAACATAATAGTTTTTTGTTTTTTTTATCCAAAATTTGGTAATTTTTATAAATCGAATTTATTAAACTCCAAGTTAAGGTCATTTATTTAAAAATTACGCGGTTTTGGCTAAATTTAAATTTTTTATTCTGTAATTCCCCTACTAACAAAATGCTGAAATTAACAATTTTTACAATTCTCTTCAAGGTCATTTGCGTCAAATTTAAACTCTTTCAAGGTCATTTATGTCAAAATTAAACGGTTTTGCATAAAAAAGTCATTTTTATTATTCTGCAATATTATTTTTAGGAAAACATCCTAAAAAATGGTAAATTTTATAATTATCTTAAAGGTCATTTACGTCAAATTTAAACTCTTTCAAGGCTTTTTTATGTCACAATTAAAAATTTTTGGCTAAAATGTAAATTTTTCTTTATAAAAAAATTAAAAAACACAATTAATCGCAAAATTTCAGTATGCTTTTTGTAAGGAAAATTCCCATACTAAAAAATGCTGAACTTCATCTACGTCAAATTTAAACTTTTTCAAGGTAATTTATGTCAAATAAAATGGTTTTGGCTAAAAAAATCATTTTCTTATTATTTTGTAAAAAATGACAAAAACAACTTAAATCGCAGAATTTCAATGTTTTTTAGGAAAACATCCTATACTAAAAAAGGTTGATTTTCTAATTATCTTCAAGGTCATTTACGTCAAATTTAAACTCTTTCAGGGTTTTTTATGCAAAACTAAACAGTTTTGACTAAAATGTAAATTTTATTATTCTTTATAAAAAATTTAATCGCAAATTTTTAAGGAAAGTTCCCATACTAAAAGAAATCCTGTGATTAACAATTTTTTATAATTCTCTTCAAGGTCATTTACGTCAAAATTAAACGACTAAAAAATTAATTTTTTATTATTTTGTAGAAAATGTCAAAAATAACTTTAAATCGCAGAGTTTCTTAGGAAAACATACTATGCTATAAAATGGTCGATTTTCTAATTATCTTCAAGGCCATTTACGTCAAATTCAAACTCTAACAAGGATTTTTATGTCAAAATTAAACGGTGTTAAATTTTTTTACTCTGTATAAAAGAATTAAAAATATCTTTAATCGCAAAATTTCAGTATGCTTTTTATATGGAATATTCTCAAATTCCAAAATAAACATTTTTTATAATTCTTCCATTTATGTCAAATTTAAATTTTTTAAAGGCCATGTTAAAATTAAATGGTTTTGGCTTAAAATGTTATTTTTTAATTATTAATAATAAATTTAAATCGCAGAATTTTAATGTGGGTCATTTTATTTCAAACGCCACCATGGCCTGTTTCTTCTTAATTTAAATAATCCATGCATAAAATAAATATTTCAAAATCAATAAAGGATTATTAGAATTTCCTAATTTCCTTAATGTAGGTGTATCCTCTATTTCACAAGTTCTATGTTGAATGTTGGAAATTATATTTATTTTAAGGAAAAAAAAAGAGGTGGGTGAATCAACTATAAAAAATGTTTTCCTTTCCTTCATAATCAATCTTGAGGGCCGCTACAAAACATAAACAAAGAAATTTTGTTGAATGAAAACTTCTTTTTGAATTTTGCAAAATGAGAACGTTGCAGACTTAAATTCTTATATTTATTAGTTTGTTGTTTTTAATATTGCAATAAATATCTTTTCAACAATTGACTGCACGTTTTACCTTATTGCAGGCACCAAGACCGACAACATCAAACTATACGTGCGCCGCGTATTCATCACCGACGAGTTCAACGACATGATGCCGTCGTACCTGAGCTTCGTACAAGGCGTCGTCGATTCCGACGACTTGCCTTTGAACGTGTCGCGCGAGACCCTCCAGCAACACAAACTGATCAAGGTGATCAAGAAGAAGTTGGTGCGCAAGGTGCTGGACATGCTCAAGAAGATCCCCGACGAGGAGTTCGCGAAATTCTGGAAGGAGTTCTCCACCAACATTAAGCTGGGCACGATCGAAGACCCCAGCAATCGCACGCGATTGGCCAAGTTGCTGATGTTCCACAGCTCCAACGGCGAGGATTTGACGAATCTCGCCGATTACGTTAAGAGGATGAAAGGTAAGCAGGACAAGATTTTCTATATCGCCGGGTCGTCCAAGGAGGAGGTGCAGAAGTCGCCGTTCGTGGAGAGGTTGTTGCGTAAGGGGTACGAGGTTTTGTACATGATCGAGGCGGTGGATGAGTACGCGATTTCCGCCATTCCGGAGTTTGAGGGTAAAAAGTTCCAGAACGTCGCCAAGGAAGGTTTCTCTCTAACCGAAGCCGAAGGTGGTAAAGAGCAATTGGAGCAATTGCAGAAGACGTACGAGCCTTTGACGAAATGGTTGAACGATGAGGCTTTGAAGGACCAAATCGCGAAAGCCACGGTGTCCGAGAGGCTCAGTGACTCTCCGTGCGCCTTGGTGGCCAGTTTGTTCGGTTGGACCGGCAACATGGAGCGTTTGGCGGTCTCCAACGCGCACCAGAAGTCCGACGATCCTCAGAGGTCCTACTACTTGAACCAGAAGAAGACCTTGGAGGTCAACCCGCGGCACCCTTTGATTAGGGAGTTGTTGAAGAGGGTCAAGGACGATCCTTTGGACCCCACCGCCAAGGATATGGCTCTGATGCTGTTTAGAACTGCCACGCTGAGGTCGGGGTACATGCTGAGGGAGACGGCGGACTTTTCGCAATCTATTGAAGTCATGATGAGGAAGAGTCTCGGGATTCCGTTGAACGAGCAGGTGGAGGAGGAAGATGATGCACCTGACGGAGACGGAATTCCGGATGATGAAGAGAACGGCGATCTCAAAGATGATCACGATGAACTTTAAGTGTGTGTGTGTGCTGTTATTGATTGTTGTTACGCAATCGCAAAGACTGTTTCTTTTTTCTATTTGTAAATTTAAATTAAAAATAAATCCTTATTTAATTTACTTTCTTTTATTTTTCATCCACATCTACGATTCTACAATTGTAAGTTCAATCTACAATTGTAACTTGAACTTACAATTTTAGGATAAAAATGGCAAAAATCAAAGTTAGTTTTGGCCGAAACTTGTGAAATTTTTGTTGACCCTTTGGAAGCTATAATTGAAGGATAAAAATTGCAGAAATCAAACTTAATTTTGGCTGAAAGTTGTGAAATTTCTCGACGCCTATGCTATGTATATTGACAATAAATTATTGTGCGAAAACAGGAAACAATATTGAAAACTGGTTGGATGATCACATCAGACTGAACTAGGGTTTTAAAATGTCGAAAAAAACCCGCAAAAATTGAGGGAAAAACTATTTTTTACGTTTTTTTTTTCAAGGTCAAGAAAAAATTGCCTTGCCTGGAAATTTTTTTTTTTTTTGAAAAATATACATATTTGAAAAAGTAGCAATCTACCTACAACTCAACTTTATTGGAATTTAAAAAAATATCCTTTATTAAAGAAAAAAACTATATGTTGAATTAAATTAAATTGATTTAAGAAAATAAAGGTAATCATTAAATATACTGTTGGAAAAATTGTTTTTTTGGGAATTTTTTTTTGTTGAAAATATATACATTTGAAAAAAGTAGCAATTAACAACTTAATTCAAAAAAATATCCTTTGTTACAGAAAAAAAAATGTATTGAATTAAATAAAATAAAATGTCATCTTTGTCAGTTGGAAAAATTGACCTTTTTGAGAAAAAATATTTTTTTTTGTTGGAAACAAATTTAAAAAAAGGAACAATCAACAACTTAACATTATTTTAATTAAAAAAAATATCCTTAATTACAGAAAAAAACTATATATTGAATGAAATTAAATTGATTTAAGAAAATAAACGTAATATTTAAATATAGTCAGTTGGAAAAATTGACTTTTTTGGGAAAAAAATATATTTTTTTTAAATATATAAATTTAAAAAAGTATCAATCAACAACATAACATTATTTTAATTTAAATATAAAATATCCTTTATTACCGAAAAAAAATTAATATTGTTGTGCACTGTGAAATAAACTACGATAGTCGGGGCCAAAATTTTATATGTAGGTACCTATTATATCATAGGATATAATTTTAATTTAATTATAGATATTTTAAATTCTCTAAATTAAAAATATCAGTTTGACATAAAATTTAATATTTAAATATCTATTACTATGATATTTTTAATTCGAATAATATTCCTTTATACAAACATCTGTGTTTAGTATAAGTATGCAATTATAAAACTTTGACTTAACTTTAAACTTTATAAAACATATCATGTATATGTATGTATGTACATGAAGGGTACCCCACGTGGTGGTTTACTATGCAATTAAATAGTTTTAAATTAATTTTCAATCGATTTGCGATGTTTCAAACCATTTGAGTAGTAGCTTTTATTTGAGTTAGATAAAAAAAGTGTATTATTAATTTGTCATTTATTAAGTAACAGAAGTCAAAATATGTTTATGTCTATGGTAAGACAATACATGACCATCGTGGGTGCCTGGCCTTACAAACTTAAGGGATTTAAGCAAATAATATATAAAATGTACGGTTACTTGATTGTTGTGTCCTGTATTACCTTTTATGTTAACGAAATTATTGGAACCGTTATATTTTTATTGGTGGACCCTACAATAAATTACGTGCAATTGGGTCTTATTATAACCTGGATGCTAAATCTTTATAAATTGTATCTAACATCTCGACCGAAAATATTAAATTACCTGGATGATATTATTAATTATGAAAAAAGAATAAGGCAAAGAAATGAAGAAGATATCAATAAGATTTTGGATAAATACATAAATACAGCTAAAATAATGACATGGGTTCTTGTTTATACATCTGTTGGTACTTTTTCATTGTATATTTTGTCCGCTGCAATAAATAGTATGATGGGGAAATTAGTTTATAACAAATTCACAGAAACATACGAAAAAGAATTAATATTTTCTTTGTGGTTCCCTTTTTTTGATTCTCAAAAGTATTTTGCCTTCGCTTTTTTGATAAAAACATTCGGTAAGAAATGCAATGCTTTGGATCCAAAGAAATAATTTTGTTTTTTGAAATTTGAGGTGTAATGTATATCACTTTGGGCTATATTATATTCTACGTATTGGCAGTACATGTAGTATATTTTCTGGTGGCCCAAATAAAAATAATGCAGTTGAGGTTCGAACATTTTACCGAGTACTCGAAAAAATTAACAGAAGAATTAAGCCTAAACACAGCACAAAAACTGTATTTATGTGAATGTGTCAAGGATCATCAAAAACTTATAACGTAAGAAACTATAACGTAAAAAATTTTGTTGCATTAATATCCGAAACTATATGTACAGACTTATAGATATAATAATAGATAATTAATCCCGGCGCATTCGCCATTTTTTCTACAACATTTATTCACTTTAAGGAAAGTTTATTTGTTTAATGTTTAATTTAATCTTTAATATTTTTTAGATTGTGCGATACCTTTAGAGAATATTTAAGCCTATTGTGTTTTTTCGATTTTGTGACAATTGCGATACAAATTACCACAGTCTGCTGTGAAATTTTAGTGGCATGTATAAACAAGTATCTTAATGAATAATAAAGGGATTGTTTCTAGGTTGGAGGCATTAATTCTAATACATATGCTTTAACGATGCATTTAATCACCTTGTATTGTCAATGTTTTGTAATGTGTCAGCCGTCTCAGGAAATGTTTGATGAAGTACATTTTAATAATTTAAATTTAAGTGATTTTAGTTTGCATTTTAGAGTCAACTAATTGAAAATGCGGTTTTTAACAGCGAGTGGTATCTGTATACTGTACATGTCCAGCAAAGATTGCTTATAGTTATGATGCGATCTTCACGTCCTTTATACATGTCAATTGGTCCCTTTTCCAATATCAGAATATCACTTTTGGGCGACGTAAGTAGGTTTTTTAAACAATATAAACTGGTGAGTAAAACACATATCATATATAATTCATCAGCAATTTGTTGTAGATAACACGACGTGTATACAGTTTTATCTGCTTTCTTTTGCAAAAATAAATACACATTTAACGTTAAACCGCCATATATACTTATGCAACTTACAAAATAAAATGTTTTACTAAAAAGCAATATGTTGAATTTTAGATATTCTTAGAAATAAAATTTTGTTTGCTTTAGATTTGTAATATTTAGCACTTGTGAATTAAATAATTTTAAATAATGAACCTTATATATTTTTTATCTTAATTTTTAATCTAAATTGAAATAAAATACAATACTTTCAAAAATGGCGGATGCGCAAACTATTATTCTGTGATATCTGCTCTATACATTGGATAACCCTTAGCACCCAAGTTAGTGACAGCAAACAAGCTACCAGCGGCTGGCTGTTTGGACTTTTCCTCGTCAGTGAGGGAGAATTTGGAAGTCGTTACAAACAAAACATCCAAATTTGGTCCCCCCCAAGCAACTGATGTTATGCACTCGGCCGGTATAGCGATTCTCTCCAAAATTTCGCCACTTGTAGAATTTACTTTTAAGACAGATCCTCCTCCATACAAAGCCACCCACAAATTATCGTCTGTATCTATGGTCATACCGTCTGGATGAAAGTTTAACCCGTGCTCTTTTACGTCTATTATCCAACGCGGGTTACTGATTTTCCCTGAAATGTTTACGATTTAGCTTTGGCGAATTTAAATTAATCGAAAATTACCTTTTTCGTTGTTGTAGTCGTATTCAACGATTTTGTAAGTTTCCGAGTCGATGTAATAAAATTTGTCGTTTTTTTTATTCCAGGCAAGTCCGTTGCTTATATTTACCGGGGAAATAACGGTTTCCGGACTATTTAAATTGTCTTTTGTTATTTTGTGAAGAGCTCCTTCGTTGGATACAAATAATTTATCTGAATTTTGACCGATGGTACCTTGAATTTAATGATTTTGGGATTGTCCATATAGAGATATAAAATAAAATAATACATACCATACCAAATGCGACCTTCTTTATCGGCTTTTCCTTCGTTTAGTCTGACTTCGCTTTCATTTTGTAAATTTACGAGTAATTTTTGGTTTTTCAGATCGTTTTTACCATCCCATTCAATTGAAATTATACTTTTGTTTAAACCAACTATCAGCATATCCCCATTGTTTTTAGTTGGTGTAACTGGGGCCACCTAATATATTAAAAATAAAATATTAAATATACAGAATATTTGTCTATAAAAAGTTAAAAAGACTTATAAAATTTCATACCTGCCCGTTTAGTTGAATGGAATGTATTTCTTTGCTATTATAATCATAGCTGTAAATTTTGCCTTGGTGAATATCGACGTAATATAACAACTGTTTGATTTCATCCCAATGGGGACATTCGCCATGTTCCAAAGGTTCCCCAATTTGGAATATTGCCGGTCCATCGAAATTGTGCCTAAAAATTGTAAATTTTATTCCTTTCATTTTTATATCTAAATAATCATGAAAATATGTATATATTTATTTATTTATATAGATACTTACTGTTGACTATAGCCATGGTGAAATAATAATAATATTGCAAATACAAACATGTTTCTTGCTACAATTATTGAAAGAAATAGAAGAACAAACAAAGGCGACCTTACACGCGAAACGATGTTAAAGGAGGTGGACATAGAAAACCCCGAAGGGAGGTGGAATAGGAACAGGTTTTTTATAGGAAATAAATTAGGTAGCTTTTATTATTTTATTGCACCGTTTTGAAGAATCAGTGAAAAAAACAAAACATTGATTTCATTGACACGTTTGTTGATTTATACAATGGGTAAGTACAAAATTAAAATTAGATTTTCATTGTTATTTTTTATGAGCAAAATTATATCCATTAAACATTACCATTTTATAACATAATAAAGGTTTTTAAGACTTTAAATATATTTAATTAATTAATAAAAAATAAAAGCAAGGTTTTAAACTTTATTGTTAACAATTACTTAAGAATTACTCGTTAAGTCAGCCAAATAAACTGGCAAGCCTTTAACTTTAAGATTTTTGATTGCAAAAACGGCACCTGCAGCAGGTTGTTGTTTTCTCTCTTGGGCACTTAACGTGTATCTAGATGAAGTGACAAACAGAATATCGAGATTTGGGCCTCCAAACATTACGGATGTTACGTTTAATGCTGGAATAGCGATTCTCGCTAACAATTTTCCTGTTCTCGTTTCTACATGAATTACGCAACCTCCACCATACAGAGCGATCCATAAATTGTCGTTTTCATCAATGGTCATCCCATCTGGATTGCCTAGAAGATATTTATTTTTTGCTTTGTTTTTTTAATAAATTGTTAATAATATTAAGTTATCAATGAAAATGTGGGGCTAAAATTCTCGATAATAATGTTATGATGAATGTTGTATAAAAATTAAAATATTGAACAAAAAGTGTTTCTGTTAAATGTTCAGCAAAAACTCTATTTCATTTTTTGTAGGGAATACTTTTCCTCACATTCTTTGTATACATACATACTCTCTTAAATTAATGTTATGTAATTTTTCAGACAAACTAATTAATTAATTTTTAGACTATTTCTTACCAGCGAGTTCTTCGTGTTCGCTCAAATCAAAAACGACTTTTCTGTTGGATATTGTTCCCTTTGATGCATTAAAATCGTAAGAGACAATTTTTCTAGTGGGCGTGTCTATGTAAAAAAATTTGTTGTCAGCTCTATTCCAGGCCAAGCCGTTGCTTATGTTGACTGGAGCCACCATCACATCGGGACTTGCTATGTTTTTGGAGGTTATTTTGTAGAAAACGCCATTATTTGGGGTGAGATTTCCAGCGGAGTCTTCAGATCCCATTGTTCCTTAAATGTTTTAAGTTAAAAAATATTGCTTAGAAGTATACTATAGGTATACTTCTTGTATATAAACATTCCATAAAAGAAGTTTTTTGCAGACTAATCAAATTTTAACATTAATGTTCTACAAATAAGATTGGAAACATTAAAACCAATTTGATTGTGTCTTATAACAAGATTAATTTAGGCATACCTGCAATCTGGGTTGCCTATTGTAACTATATTTCTTTACAAATATAATCAAATTGGTTTTAATATTTCCAATGTTATTTGTAGAACATTATTGTATACATACCCCACCAGAGTCTGCCTTTTGAATCTGCTTTGCCATCATTAAATCTGCTGGTTGGAAATTGCTGGGATACAGTCGTCAGAATTTTTTGACTGGTCAATTTATTGCTTTTACCGTCCCACCGAACTGCCACTACCGATCTAATATATAAAATTTAATATAGTAGTACAAATAAAAATATGTAGATATTTTTGGCTAATTTATTTCAGCATTACCTACCTATTGACGCCAACATAAATGAGATCTTTTTGTTTAGCCTGCACGGCAGGGGTAACATCCCCGTTAAGGGTTATCGCGTTCACTTTGTCGCTATAGTAATCGTAGCTCAGCAGTCGTCCTGAGTGAATATCGACGAAATAAAGGATATTTTTTCTGCCATCCCAGGAAGGTCCCTCAGAATGATCAAATGGTTCAGTAACTTGAAATACCGATGGGCCATCTTCAAAGTTATTGAGGTGTCTTGAAATATGAAAAATGTTTTTAAGTTTTCTAAAATTAAAAATTGCAGTTAAATTGTAGTAGGTACTCTTTATAGCATTATATATAGCTATTAGTTAGTAAGTTCTAATCTTGGTTTATTAGAACTTACCATATAGAACAATATAAATATATAGGTAGTTGTAAAAAACAAGTTTATAACCTGTAAGTATTTAACACTATATATATATTTTAATTAATATATCGTATAGGTACGATATATTAATTAAAATAATACAATTAAATTAATAATACAATGTAGGTATTATTTATTTTTTTGTTTAAAGTTCAAAAACATAGTTATTTTGTATTAACATATTTCATTGGTTTTATTTAGATCTAGGTAGATAACAAATAAATTAGAATTTAAAAAATTTAAATATTGATTTAAATTTTAAAAATATGTTAAAGTAAGTGTGTGATTTATTTCTAAGGACAAATTGACAAATATTTTAGGTAATATAATTTTCAAGCCAAATATATTTTTAATAACAAAATTTTGACTTACATATACATACATATGTGTTTTAGTAGGTATAACCATTATATAATGGTAATAATATACAGTGAAAAGAATGTATAAAAAACATTTTTTTAACTAATATTTTTTTGTTTTTTCGTTTTTTCATCACTTAATGTAAAAAATTATTAAAGCATTTAATAAAATTAAAAGGTATAACCCAAAACTAAAATTTGCATCTCTAAAAGAAAATTTCAAAAATATTTAAAATGTCAAACTAAATAAAAAACCCCTTTTAAAGACAAAATTACACAGGGTTTATTTTTCAAATTCCATTAAATTTCTAATTAACTTACGGTTCGTGGCGAAAACTAACACCAGAATGAAATATAAAAAATAAAAGTAACAACTGAAACATACTTTGTTTTGAACAAATGAAATGTGTGCGTACCTACTTAAGTAAAAAATGTTTATAATAATTATATGCAATGTTTTGCTTATTGGAAGTGATAAAATTTATAATTTTAAATGAAAAGATTAGGTGTCGTCATATACAGGGGTATTCAATTTTGCAATGAGTCTTTCTTCAAGAAAACCAAACATAATGGATTCATACCAAGTACTTAGTCATTTAAAAAAAACCAATAAAAAAATATAAACATCTTACCTTGGAGATATTCCAACGAGAGCATTAAATAATAAAAACTTAGCTATTATCATAGGTATACAAAATACAACTTGTTAAGCTCGAAGCAAATTAAACTCTAATGATATAAGAATATTATTGGAAATAATTGTTTGCTTTTTAATTTTACCGCAAAATTCGTCAATGTTATGCTTCGTTGAATGTTTGCTAACTTTTTCTAGGAATTCATTTTAAATACGGTTTTTCGTAGTATGAAAAATTGAAACAT
The DNA here is from genome assembly GCA_921294245.1 of Brassicogethes aeneus. Taxonomy (NCBI): domain Eukaryota; kingdom Metazoa; phylum Arthropoda; class Insecta; order Coleoptera; family Nitidulidae; genus Brassicogethes; species Brassicogethes aeneus. Next base: position 61,491,838 of record OV121135.1, read on the forward strand.
CTAAAATATTAAACGCTTTGGTTCTGGAGACGCATGTATAGGTAGGGATTATATTGGCTTCTATTTAGTAGCGTAAAGAAATTAAATTTGGCAGACAAAAATTATGAATGGAAAGTTTCACTTCAATAGTGTGCTGATTAAAAAAATAAATTTTTTCTATGGTATACGGGAAAAAACGAAATACTTTAGGGTGAACGTTTTCTTTTGCCTATTTTATATTGCCTGTTTTCCTTCAACTTAATATAGTTCTAATGGAAGCATTCATTATTATCTATGAAACCAAGGTTTGTTTTTCCATATTTTCAACAATTAATTTTAACGTGCTTGGTCGTAATCAGAGATAAAGAAGTCGTAATTTGCAAGTTTCATTGATTTATTGTCCATAGATATTGTCATAAGTTTTTTTTTTAAATTAGCGACATACGAGTAGTTAATATAGGCAACAAAGAAACTCAATTTCTTAAATTGAGTTGCCTACCTTCAGAAAAATTTAAAAAATAATTTAAAATGTTGCTAACTTCATGCGTATAACCTTAAAATTAAGTTAACCTATAAGTTTCGTCAAAATATATAAATAGTGTTTAATTTTCTTATTTATCAAGCAATTTAAAAAATGTCATCAATTAAGGGTTTAATTCAGCTGCGTAATTTAAACTCGTTGTCGGCCAGCATAACAAGGCCCCACAGACTGACCTATACGAAGACTTACCAAACAGTTCTAGTTCAGCCTGATGGATCCACAATTAATATAAGATTTGATGACCCCAGACAAATACTTAAGGTAAATACCGATATATGGACTATTAGTTTTAGCTTTATAATAGCAACACAATTTTAAACATGAAAAACAATGCAAACACTATAGGTAATTGTAACCAACTACCTATTTATACCTACAAATTATCAACAATGAGTTTATAAAAAAAACACAGGGTGTGTAATAGCATAGTAATTACAATAATTAGGTGTGTTATTTTTGTTTGAGATCATTTTTAACAAATAAAATAAAATAAATTGGTTCAGTAAATTTTAAAGCAATGGTAATAATACATTAATATTTCATTTGAAAACTTAGTGTAATAATAATAACTATTATCTATACGTTTTATATAAATTTAGAACTTTTATAACACAAATCAATTATTTAAATAATTGTAGCCTTCTGCAAAAATTATGAATCATTTAAAAAACATATAAAATAGAAAAATTGTTTATTATTATTATAATATTATAATTATAATACCTAATTCCTCATAAAAATAAGGTCACAACCATAGTTTAGTTGTATAACTCATTTTGATGTATAATAATTTTTTTTTCTATTTATTGGCTTATTTGTTTCTATGCACTAAACCTTATAATTAGGGTCTTGTTATTTAAATTATAATTATGTACTTAATTTACAGTTATGTTGAAGAAAAAATACTCAAGGACATTTAAAATTAAATAATACGTACCTACCTACATATATACTAGATTTCATTTATTTACTGAAATATGTCTTTTTTATTTAAAATAATTTGCCATTTTCAGATGCCCTTAAATATATGGACTTTAAGTGAAGCTGAAAGGAAAGAAAAATTAGAGCAAAGAAAACCAAAGAAAAAGGTCGTAATTGATGAAGATTATGAAGAAATTTCTTACGATTCTAGCAAATATCTGAAATATTTAAAGAAAAAGTAAATTTTAAGTCTGTTATTAGATATAAGTAGTTAATAAATATTGAAATTGAATACGTTTTTTTGTAAGCAGGGACGTACCGATGTGGGGTTTCACACGCCCCCAAGTTTTCTGAAGTCGGCATTTTCCGAGGTTGTATTAATAAAACTCACCCCCATGATGGGAACCTTCGTTACATCCTTGTTTGTAAGCAATTTATTAAGAGAGACCTAAAAACGTATTTTAGTTTTTTTTAAATTAAAATAGTATTTACTAAATACCTACCCATATGGTATTTACAAAACACATAAAGTGAAAATATCACATCAGAAAATCGGATGAATTCTCAAACTTTCTTTAATTTCGCACAATGGTTAGAATGGTTATTTTAATTACCATAATGAAAGTTAAGACTTTAATTAAATCATTTATAAAATGAGTATATTATGCGTTAATATGCTAAATTTTGGTTTACACAAAACGATAAAGGAATGTTATTGTTATAAGTACCTAATCATATGAAATTTTTTATATTAAGTAATAAAGTGCTCTACTTTTTATATTAAATTCTATTGATATTTTTTCTAAGTATCCTATGTATGGTTTTCCTTTTTATTTTAAAAGCTACAAGGTCGGTTACATCATAAAAAAGTTGCGTAATTACAACCCTATTAAAATTGAAAAATAAATTGTAAAAAATTGTCAAAATCACAAATCGTTATAACATTTATCTATATTTTTATCCAATTTGTGATTTTTTTCGCAAACTAGATTTTAAGTTACTGCCACCATCCTTAGGGATTAGTTTTTCTTTATCTCTGTCTTAGACTATCGAATGGCAATTGATATGCAGTTGTTAATATTAAAGAAATATGTATTTATATAGGACAATATAACGCAAACATTGTGTTAAGATTGGGATATGTGAACAAGTTTTTATCAACCGTTAAAAATCGAATGAATACTGTGGTAAATTTAAATTTGGCGCGCATTAGTGTGCGCACTGGCTGAAGCCTATGAAGTTAGCCGTCCTACCCGATCACAAGTTTGTTATGATTTGGTGCAGTTGTCAGATTACCTGTACTGGCGTATTAACGTACTTCGTGACTGTGCATCTAAAATGGCAGATGATAGAAACATTCAAAGAAAGCCAAAGTCATTGTAAAGTTTGTTATTATTTCGCGAAATACTTACAGGTATTATAGATGAATTGTTTAGTGATATATTTACGTGCCTAATAAGTTTAGGAAATTAAGCAGTTCTAATTCGATTCGAGTGAATGTGAAGAAGAGTTTCTAAATTTGTAGCGAAATAGTTTGTTAGTGCCGTTAGTTGGTGTTGGATTTTTATTGCTGTCAAGTTAATGACAAATCGTTCTAATAATGCATCCAAAACAAATCTAAAGTATGTGTAACTACAAGACTGGCAGAACACCTTTAAACCGTACGAAATCATGTACGACGAAGTTGGTTAACAACACATAATTTCTCTCTTTATTAAAAATATGATGTACCCGATCAACAAAAATGATTCAAACGCTAAAATCTCCTGTATCTACGACACTCCCTGTGATCCAAAAGATACCGATTACGAAAAACTCTTTTGTCCCAATAACGAACTCTCCGAGCCCCCAAAAACCAGATCCGACAGGCTGAAAACGGGCTCCAGTTGCCAGGCACTCAAACATGCCTGCAAGACGCTCCACAGGATCGACGATTTTCACAAGGAGAAAATCGGGGCCGGGTTTTTTTCAGAAGTTTTTAAGGTAACAACATCTTTACTTTATTTTAATTTTAAATTCTTTCCTCCTTAAATGCACAATTAATTAAATATTTGCCCCTCAAAATAAACTATGCTACGTTAACTTACCCTCAAGCCCTTAATATTAATGGCAAGAGCTTGGGATTTTTGGTAAATTTTGTAATTTTAAGGATTATTTCATAAATTTACTTTTTGTGGGATAAGAATTTAAAAATTGAATATTATTTTTGTTATTTCAATGTTTTGAGACTATTTATAGGTACCTATAAACATTTTTTTTACACAAATCTTTTAACCATCTAGCTCTTTATCTAGGATCTAGCTGCAGATCTGTGCATTGTTTATTTTATTTCAATGATGCTGAATTTTTTTGATTATAATGCTTTATCGACTAAATTTTTTGTAATTTTTTTATAACAAAAAATAAGTATACCTACATAAATAATTTTATTAAGAAACATCTGATCTACTTAAATTTCAGTTTTTTCTTATGTTTTTAACAAAATTGTATTCTTCTGGTTGCCAATTTTTAAAACATAATTATTCTCGCAGATTTCATTGTAATTTTTTATTGATTTTAATCATTTCCTTTTGCCATAACATTTTTTATTAGGTAGGTACCCATAATTAATAATTTCCATCTTAATTGCTTTCTATTTAAAGAATGTACTAGCAATGTGTAGTGCAGGTATTGTTAATTTTTATTTATTTTTGTACTAGGAAAGAAATTTATTTCGTGTGTGTACCTACTTGCTCTTCAATTAAGAAATACCTATTTTAAGTAACCTTTCCAATACCATCTGGTCCCGCAATTAACGATACTACAGCCTTTCACAATAAAAATATAGTGGTAAAGAATTATCCTCGGAATTATCATTCAAAAGATATTTAATTATGACATTTTTTGTCATATTAAAAATAAATACCGCAATTTTTAAACTTGCATTTTAAGTTTAAAATGCTTTAGCCTAGTTTTCTTTTTACCACGAGAAAAAATAAGTAGTTTGTAACGCTACATATTTTTATGAAATTAAACGGGCCTATTAAAACAATTTTAATTTTATTGCTTTTCCCAATAATATATCTACTCCTAAATAAACTATTGCAGATGGTGATGCAATTTTTTTTATACAATTGCCAATAATTGTTTTGTAACGAAATATTATTGTTTACCCAGTGCAGAGGATGTCGACCTTGTTAACAATCCAAAATCTACTGACATTTATTTAAATTATCCCACACTGCTATAGAAGGTATTTTAAAAATTAAATGTTGCTGGTAGTCAAAATATTAATTGTTTAAATGTTTGTGAATTTATTACATATTTAATAGCCTGATAAAATTACAAACCAGGGTATTGTAATGTAATACTAATACACATTTTAAAATTTGTTATAAAATCATATTTTGAAACAAATATCCAAAAATTAGGTAATCCAAGTTTTTATAGAAAAGTAGTTTGTGTAACACATGTTGTTTTTTTGGGTAGATAAAAAATCCTCCAAAAATGTTATGCCGATAAACAAAAATCTGTAAATAACTTCCCAACCGTGGCTTATAATCCCAGGGGGCTATTTTTAAAGCACGCACACAAACAGCGTTGCCAATTCGGTACGTACGAACATTTTGCAATCTATGTCGATTCCAAATTAGTTTTTTTATTTTTACCTTTTTTACTTTTTTGCCTGGGTAATATTGTTTTGAAAATTCCACACCTGTAATTTTTAACCAATAAAAACGTGTATTTTTGATAGATCACCATGGCAACGGTTGAATTTTAGTGGAAATTTTTTCCTCGTGGGTACCCAACAGCGAATTATACTGGAAATTTTTTGACGTTTATAATGACAGAATATTTGTTTGACAATCTGGTTTTTATTTGTTTACATGATAATTTTGATACATTTCCATTACAAAGTTTAGATGTTTTCTATATTCGTTGGACACCTCCTTTCTTCTTAATGGCGAAAATGCAGGACTTGAAATAAATTAAATGTCTATGTCTAATGAAATATATATAATATTTAGACACTATTCTATTCACCTTTTTTTCCATTTAGCACTTTGAGTTTTGAATAGTTAAGATGCAAATATTCGTGAACAATTCAAAACAAATTTTCTTTCTTCAAGTAGGAGCCACAATCCTCTAATAATGCGGGTAAATAAGTCATTGCACGATGATTGATCATTACAGCAGACAATTTCACATTTTTTTACGTCGTGCCGCTTGACAGCTTCAAAACTGAAATAACTTTTAGGTTGGGGTTGACTTAGTTGCCATGGTAACTAAATAATCAAGTCAAGGTCAAGTTAAATCAAAAAATAAATTTTAATTATTTAAACACAATTTGGTGTGGAATTTTCTTACCGAATACCACACGAGGTCAAATTAAATCCGGAAATTTTTTCTCCCTCATGAATATTTTTAGAAAATTATCCCTCGTCTTCGACTCGGGATAATTTTCAAAATATTCATGAACTCGAAAAAATTTCCGGAAATAATTTGACCTCTAGTGGTATTACTAGTGATTATTTTTTTTGACAGTTCTCTGTATTGTTGGGACATTGTTGAGGCATTGTTGTTGAGGGAACCTACAGCGAATTACAGCGATAATTTTTTGAAAATTTTCTCTGGTAGTTGCTATATATAAAAAACAAATTAAATCTTAATTAAATGTTGTTTTATTCATTATGAAATTCTTATTTGTTAACTGTACAGGGTGATCCCCTATAATGTCGCCCCCCTTTAACTTTTTTATTTTAAGTGTCCCAAAAAAATTAAAAGTGTGGTTATGTAGGAACTAAAAAATACTTTTTTACTACGTATAAAGAAAATTGGAAAATTAATCAGTATACAGGGAAAAACAAAAAGTTAATTTTTTTTCAATGGATCACCCTATATATGAATTTATTTTTTGATTCCTTGTAAAATTCTAAGCATATTTCATATATCATACCATATACCTAAATTCAACTGTTTCTGAAATATTTAAATTATTTTTAAGATAATAAGTTGAAATAGTTTGTCTTTCTCTGTCCGAGTACGCCATTTTTACTTATTTATTAACACTTATTGACATAATGTCACTATAGTAATTTATTTTCAATAAAAATTTTGGTATACTGAGGCTTCTTGATTTTTAACAGTTTAAAAAAACATTTAATGATGACATTTCGAATGCGAATATTTCAGAAACGGTTGAATTTAGGTATATGGTTTGTATATAAATTATGCTCAGAATTTTACAACGAATCGAAAAATAAATTCAAATATAGGGTGATCCATTGAAAAAAAATAAACTTTTTGTTTTTCCCTGTATACTGATCAATTTTCCAATTTTCTTTATACGTAGAAAAAAAGTATTTTTTAGTTCCTACATAACCACACTTTTAAATTTTTTGGGACACTTAAAATAAAAAAGTTAAAGGGGGGCGACATTATAGGGGATCACCCTGTACATGGTGCAATTCTATTGGCCGACATTTGGGACGGAAAAATAATCCCCCGAATACCACACGAGCTTCAAAATTATCTGGCATTTCCCTCAAGGTTCCCTGCAAACAAATAAAGTCGTCAAGTTTTTCAGGAAAAATCACTCGCGCTTCGCGCTCGTGATTTTTTAACCTGAAAAACTTGACTCCTTCATTTGTTTGCAACGAAACTATCGGGAAAAATACCCGATAATTTTGAAGCTCTTGTGGTATTATAAGTGAAAATTTTACATCGTTGCCAAGTTAACATAATTACATACAAATTATTTGTTTATTGCATAAACAATAGGTGCAGTGTGAAAGATGACATGCAATACCGACCCGACCTGTCAATGTTGTTGTTAAAAGGATTTTTTGTAATTAACTGAAACGCCATGTGTTTTTATGTTTGCGACGGCCGGCTAAACTAGGTCACAGAAGGTATCCTTAACCTTAGGCTTACCATATAAGAAAACACTAAAGCTTATGGTCTTTATGGCGCCTTATGTTCACTTCGATGACTTGTGCATTAATTTATCAAAAAAACACCGACATTAATAATACACCCTGCGAAAGAAAGTCCTGTGTGTGAAAGGAAAACGTACTTTAATTATTCGCAAATTTATTATTTTTACTGTATCGGGTGTCCAAGAGTCTGTCTCGTATTTCGTTTGCATTATTAATCATTCTGCTCGTGTATTTTATGGGCATTTCATTGAATCATTCGTGACTCATTGTGGCTAGTGTCCTTAATACTATAAGAGCGTATGCGCCCTATTTTTAAAGCTATTGTATGAAGTTATAAAAATTAGTAATTATTTTCCATACAATTTTAAATAAATATAGACCATTCATATAATATATATATTTTGGTCTCTATTGATTTTACAAATAGTGTTTGCACCGAAACTATTTTTGCAAGGTGGCCTCAAAGTATTTTTAAGGATTCACAATAACAAGATTTTCTTTTTAAATCTTCTCTACGAAAAAATACAGACATCTGATTAATATAATAATAGGTATGTCTTTTTATTATTCTGACAATATTGACATTTGAATTATTTTTTTTTATTGTTTCGACCTGTACTTGATGAAACTCTAATGTATAGATAAAAAACAAAAAAAATGTATAGATAAAAAACAAACACTTTTTTGAGTTTCACGAATTTATTTTAATTTAATTTGACATTTTTTTAAATTTAAGGACGGATTGTAAATGCTATGAACAGTATAGATAAATAAATATTTTTTGTACGTTTTTTATGTCCAAAGTCTCAATTTTGCCCAGACCAAATTATAAACTTGTTATTGGCTTGCTAATTTGTCTGTATTGTGGACAATTTGTGCAAATTTGTCGCACATTGTTTTCGCAAAAGGTTCTCATTTGAGTATAAACAATCTAATTTAAATAAAATTATCGTTTCGTATGTAAATTGTAAAAAAACACGGTTGATTGTGCCAAGGTTGGCAAATATTCTACTGGAATAGGTTCAATGTCGAAAACTGTCTTGTCTTTCGTCAAAAGTACTGACTCATTGGGCCCGTTAAATAACAATATTAATAATAGAATTGTAATTTTGTCGATTAAATAATATATATATTTTGAAAGGCTATTTTCCTCAATTCTTTTCGATATTTGATATTGACGAATAAAATAGTAATATGTAGTTAAACATTCTGATTTTATGATATATATAAATGGTTCATATTTACAACTCATTTTGTAAAAACGGCCTAATACCTTAGCATTTAATTTAGATGATAAAATTTTATAGTGATGTTGTTTAAGTGGGTTAGTTAATCAGATGCTAATGGCGTGTTTTATTTTGAGAGGTGAAAACCGCGATACGCATTAAAACGATCGAGTGCATCTGCTATGTGCACTTTTTGATTGCCTATTTATTTTATCGCTTTCGGTAAATTATTATCAAATTTAACGGTTACTTTGGCCGGAGGTCGATTTCAATTGCGGTTTTATTATTAATTGTGCGGCATAATGTTTTATTTTTAAAGCTTTTTCGAATTTAAAATCACTCCAAAGCAACGTATTTAAAATTGTTTTTAACCAATATTTGACAATCTCCATCTACCTTATTAATTGTGTTATCATTTATTGATAATTTAAATATATAAGTTAATTTAGGCAATTTTAAATATTGTTTTTTTTTCGTGTTCATGTTTGAACCTTAAGCATACAAAACTTGCTGATATGAAATTAATTTTATTTCTTGGTAACTTTTTAGATTAGGTAAACTGTTTTGGTTTCGCAACCGGTAAAATTAAAGGTAACAGATCCAATTTTTCATACTTATTTTTTAAATAATTGTTTATAAAGTTTACGTAATTATTAGTGCATTATGCTTCTTTCATCAAATTAATTAGTTACGCGAGGTTATATATACCAACCTACCCATAAATCCCGGTTGTGAAATTAATCGCCTTAAATTTGACCAATTAAAAGATTATTTAATAGAGACAATTAAAAGTCGTTACGAGTATTTAAATCGAATTATTTTATTGCAATTTTTAAGTTACGTGTGTGTATCTTTTCTTAAGAATGCTCGTGAATTCAATTTTTGTAATTTTTTTAAAATTATTTTTAAATTAAATCTGGTCTAGCAGTATTTTTAATAAATTATTAAAAGTTTAGGCTTAGCCATTTAACATATGCTTTGGCGATGGTACACCATCGGGTTTCTCTTTCAATGGAAGTACTGTGTAAAGTAATTGTGAAAGAACAGTAAAAATGTATCTTTCAATATCCGATACCCAACACATGCCATCCAAGCGTAAAAATTATGCTAATGCTTTTTTTTTAAATGATCCAAGTGCTGTAAATGAGCACTTCGCGTTTTCTTTTTTATTTTTAAGGAAACCACTCAACTATTTGTTATCGTAAATACTGTTAAATTAATTATAAATATTTCGTTCTAAATTGTTTGGAACAAAATTAAAGTTTAAATACCTACCTAGTTTATTTTTAATTTAGTTTTAAATTAAAAACATTGCATCTTCCAGGTTAAATATTTTGATAGTTTTGACACTTAATAAAAACCAATAAAAGTACTGAACATTTTTAAGTATTAAGTCCTTAAATAGTTCGTATAAATCATTTAATACGTAATATAATAAATCATTTAAATTATTATTAAATGCACTTTTGAAATAATCCTTTATTTTGGAAACAGTCCATTTGGCATTGAGTAATGAGGTAGAAGATTTGCAACGGTGCAATATTACTATAAATACCTGATAAACATTTACTAAATGCAGAAACAGTTCTTAATCGTTAAAATACACAGATGTTTAAGACAAACATAGGTATATGTATAGAAACTTTTTTTTCACTTTTTACAGTTTGAGATTTCTACGATATCATTTGCCCAACTCTGTGTAGAAAAAAAATGAGAAGTAGAAAAAAGTAAGGTTCAAAACGTCTGACAAATAATATAAATAATAATAATAACCGTTTTTCATATTGAATTTTGAAAATAAAACTTTGTGACCGGACAATGAAAAATAAATAGAACATTTACTGTTTGCGACTCCCACGTTTTCGTATATATACTTGTTTTGGTGACATTTTATTGAAAACAAAACACGTTTGCGTCTAGGTATACGTGCAAATTGATAGTGTTGAGCCGTTGTGGTGCGAATTGTTTAGCTCGTGCAAATAGAAACACGTCTGCAGGCAAAATCGTAAAACGCGAACAATAATTCTGCATTTAAATCGAGCTTATAATCGAATGCAGACATTTGAAATCAATACGTTCGATGGGATTTAAATATAATTTGGAAGGTGAAAGTGGAAATTTCCAGGAAAAATGAGGGGGGAAATCTTGTATAGGGAAAGGTTTCACCATCTTGTAAAATAGTCGATATCTTAAAAAAAATGCATTTTGAACTATAAAACTTGATTTTATGAATAGAAAAGTTTATTGGTGTTTCTGTACGTAAATTATAAAAATCCAACATTTTTGACTCGCATCCAAAATCCAAATTTAAATTACATACGATTTGTAATCAATGATTTATAAACTGAATGAAAAGTTTTAAAATTTTTGAACATTTTTTCAAAAAATTATATTAAATAAATTAATTATGCATTTTACCAGGTAAAAAAACTAAAATTACATTCATGACAAATTCATTACGACCTTTTAAAATTTAGTTTAATATTAGAATGTTACTACTCTTATAATAATAGAGTAGGTAATTAGTAGTGCCATTTTTTAAAATAAAAACATCATTAAAATTTTTATAAGTAAAATAAAAATTTTGGGCCGCCACTGGTTGTTCTTGACCTATGACAACTGACGCAAAATGTCATATCATTGATTAATTTTTTGTATATTCAACTATTTTCAACTACTTACAATAAAACAATACTTACTTTTTACGTCGATTGATGCTCATGTAGCTATTTTTTTAAGTATTCCACAAAATAAAAGTTCAACTAAAGGCTCCCTGTTTTTATCAAAAAAATTTCATAATTTTGTTATTAAACATTGTTTTGATACGATGAATATAATGGCCAACTTTTTGAGTTATCTACATATATTAACAAAATTAAATTTCTTAACCAAAATGTATTTCCAAATCTTAAATAATATTTTCCCGTGATTTATCACTTTTAGAGCAATAAAAATGTTTCGCAGCCGTTCGTCTAGATGATGATTTATATCACTTTGCGAAACAATGCGATCGTTACGCAACTACTGAAAAAACAATGAGTGAAAAAAATACTTTCGTTCGCTCGTCTTGATGAAATAACAAACAACAATTAATAACTCCGGGTCCTTTCAAATTACACACGTTACATTACATGAACGGCTGTGTTTTGTTTTTTCTTTTTATCTGATCTCGGGATGTTGCGTTCGACTTTTATTTCCGACGCCTACTGCCTCTTTATTTGGATGCACTACTATCTCTTGTTTTTTATTTGTATACTTATCTAATGGTTCAATCATTGAACTTGCTTAAAAAAGCCATTGCTTGAGAAGAATTTGTGCAATGAAAATATTGTATTTTTCTCATTGTTTATTCATGTTTCCTTCCTATTTTTTGTTAGTACTGTGTAGGTATATTTTAAACGTGACCAATTTGTTAATGAAATTATGCCATTAACCTTGTAACATGGTTAAAACAGCCAACTTTTTTACATGCATACATTTGATACGAAACAATTAACAGTTTTATAGCTTTATTTATATAACCCTTCTATTTGAAAATTACTGACGTATTGTTTTACGCATTTTTATTGAATTTTATCATGCAAACTCGTATTTAGGAATCGTTTAGTAAGTAGTAGGAAAGTCGAAATTTCCACCGGAAAAATAGTTTTTCTAAAGTAGCAATTAATTTTGAGTATTTAATAATTTCATTCAATTATAATTATAGTTTCACGTTAAACGAAATTGTAAGTGCCTTCATTAGTGTCAATCATGGTTTAAGTTTTTCTTAGGGGTGCTTTTTTAATGCATAAGTAAAGCCATAACTAATTTATTTTCGGGCCTCACATTGTTTTAAAATTAGATTTGTTAATGTTTAACAAATTATATCTTTAAATAGTAAGTGTTGTAGTAGTACTGATAATTATGTTGTACCAAATTTCTTTATAATTTGATGATTTCCGAATGGTGTGTATGTTATTTTTGTGTTCATTTTTGTATGTTTGTGTTATTTTTTTTTGTTAGGAAATTGATTAATAAAGCATTAAGCATTAAGTTTTTTAAATTTAGTCAACAATATATTTAAAAAATCAGAATCTGTAAAAACATGTGTTGAGTCTATTTGATTTAAGTTTCTAAAAATTTATTTTAATAACATTGGAATTAAAACGAATGTCCATTTCACTGGAAACAGAAACAATTCAATCAACTATTGCAGGGTCTATAAAAGTAACATATTACTTTCTTTCTCGATCAAAATCTACAAAACCCATTCGATTGGAAAATTGGCTATATAAAACCCGAATTAATGGTGTTACTAATAAAATACTTTTCTTCTTTGGTTTGTCGCGTACCAATATTTGCATTTTAAATACCGATTAATAAAAATGTTTTGCTTCGATTGCTCTTGAACAAACAATTTCGTTTTTTTAATGTTTTGTTATTATTAATTAATGAGTTTATATCAATTTAGAATTAATAAAATTTGCGTTTATCTGTAGATAATTTAAAATTATTTAAGCCGTAATTAGAAGATAAGGAATAGTTAAAATTCCATAATGCCATAAACGTGTGGAACATCTCATTACGTGAGATAAAAATTAGCGGAGAAATTTCTGTGTAGTACCTATACTTATAGTAAATTTACACAGGCACCTTTCAATAAGCCTAATCGGCTTAATTTAATGCTTTTACATACATTACTAAAATAATGATACCGAAACAAAAAAATACCCACATGCTTTACTGCTATATCTAGCGTCAATTTAAGTCAATAGGATCATATTAAGCAGTAAGTCTATTGCCGTTTCCCTTTTGTTTTCGACTAATTGATACTTCCGCTCACTAATTAAAGTGATTTGCGCTAACAGGAAACTAGCTGCAACGTAACAAACCCATCACATTTTTCAAGGTACAGATTTGGGAATTTTTTTGGAAATTTTTACGTGTTAAAGAGAAAAATTCCCGATAGTTTCTCGTAAGGCAATGAGTGAAAGTTCCCCCGTTTCGGTGGCCAAATGCATCTATTAAACTTTTACACGGGCCAATTAAAATTCTTTTTACTTCCGATGAGACCGATAAAACTCAGCCGGTAGGCATCTAATACGTAAAACTTGCAACAGGCGGATGCAGGCCATATGTAAAATTTAAGCATTATATCTCGACCATTTTGGAATAATATTTTCTGTAACAATACACTATATAATTTAATTGGGAGAAAGTGAGGTTGGATCGGTCTAAGAGATTTCAATTCATTTTGTAACACTTTAAGGAATATAAGTAAAAAGTGATATTAGAACTACGTAATAGGACTAACTGTCTTATTCTAGAAAAAGAAAAGATTTAAAGCGGAAGTCGTATTAAAAAAATTAAAGTTGCGCGTGAAGTGCATTATAATGGTGGTTTATTGGTATTATGGCTTTCTATTACCCATATAAAATTTATGCGATGTGGTATCTCAAATATTTTAAATATCCACAATAAACATTTATCCAATGAAATGCGGTTTTATAAGTATGGGTTCAAGTATGCTTACTAACTAATTACCTATATATAGGTAGGTATTTTAATTTTACAACCTGGACCATATAATGTATATTATAGTTTATTTAATGTAAAATATGTAATTTAAAACATGAATAACAGAATAATTTAAACTTTATTTAAAAATATACGTAAACTGTTATTTAACAGACTTTATGACACGGTTTAGTTCGTAACACACTCGAAAATTGGGTAAATACTGTTTTTCCATTTATCAACGTGATAAACTGCCATGACATAACGGCTCAGGCTATTAAAGTGCAATACAATGGGCATTAATTTAATAAGATCAAGTGGTTTATCCAAACAATAAATATCAACATTTTTTGCAGTCTAGTGCTAAAACCAAGGATTTTCTTATCTTCTTTAATTTGCATTAAAAATAGGTGAAATTGCCTTATCTTTGCTATACATTTTTAAATTAAATATTTCAAAGTGTTTCATATTTACACTTAGTTACTTAGTTGATAATTATATTGCATTTGTGTCAATAGTATAAATACATGCATTGAATATATTGTATACAATAAAAATAAAAAAATGATTTATTTGTCTTCTTATTTAAAACATTTAGCTGGCAGCTTTTTTGTTATTCACTATCAGTTCCAAATATTTAACGAACGCCAAAACGTGTTATTTTTCAAAATAACATTTTCATCATTTTGAGTTTTTTGTTTGTTTACATGCACTCTATATTATTTATTAGTTATAAATTATATTTGATGATTTATAAACAATAAATTTAACTAATTTGTCATTATTTTATAATAAAGTATAAATATTTATATTGTTTTAGGTTATCTACACAGCTTTGAAAATTAACCGATTAAAATATAAAATGCAGTAAAAATATATTTGTTAATTTTAACCAAATATCAACCAGATTTTATGTTAAGTTTACAACCAACTATAATCTGTTAACTAATTGAATAAGTAGTTTGTAATTATATCAAACATTTTGTAGATTTAATAACAAAATACTGTCAATAACTTAAGCATAATTCTTGTAACTTTTAAAAAGGACCTTATTTTTACAAACCTTTTTGTAGAAAAGAATTTTGATAAGAATTGTTGCTTTATTAATCAATTTCCTAAACCAAAAAAATTAACACATACCTACAAAAATGAACACAAAAATAACACACACAATTAAATAACACACCATTCTGAAATCATCAAATTATAAAGAAATTTGGTACAACATAATTATCAGTACTACTACAACACTTACTGATGTATTTCGTAACTTTAACGCACTTCACTGTATCTCCTAATTTCAGTTTGAAAACCAGTGTGTAATATATTATATACCGTACCTTCATTTGCAAGCTATACTGTAACGTAGCACGGGAGCCGATGTGCCACGAATCTCAGGGTTGGCTTCGGTTAGACAAAAATACACAATTGATTGTTACCTTGATGGTTTAATCGGATAAGAAGACTACACTTTTATAAAACCCAGTTATCAGCCAGCAAAACGCGAATGGTTCAATGAAATCTGGAATGTCGAGCAATTAGTACACGCATCCTTTTGTTGTTAAAAATGCTACCCTTACCTGGACACCAGATTATAGTTTAAATATTTAGAAATATAAAACTTATAGAAATCCAGAGGATGACACAGATTAAATGAATTAACGTAGTATTACGCTCTCTCTGCACAAAGCAATCCAAAATGGAAGCAATTATCACAAAAACTATAGGTACAGGGTGTCTCTCGAACCCTTTTAGCTCCTACTGAATATGCAACCCATTATACATTCGTGTACTTAAGAAGTGATTAAATAAAGGATAAATAAAATGAATTTAGTATTCCTTTACAACTACCCCCCCAGACTGATAACCCGTTTTGAACGAAGGCCAAATTTTCGAAATCAATATCGGATTATCAGGCTTAATACTCAACTGGAAAGATACTTCTTAATATGAGAAGCGTGAAACATCCCCCGTTCCTCTCCGGTGTGAGGATTATCCAAAATATAGGTATTACCGCATACTGTGTTTTTAACCCTGTAAGGACCCTCAAAAAGTAGCATGAATTTTTTTGTTCTTTTGTCCAGTGCGGAGGACGTAGGGTTTGCCTTAAGCAACACCAAGTCGCCAATCTCAAACTTAATGATACGGTGACCGGTCTGCTGTGCATTACGGCGAGCCGCCCGAGAATGCAACGCTTCTCTAGCCAGGAAAATCTTAATGTGTGCGTCCAGTGCTTTAGCACCATTGGGTACGTCTATTATTTTAGGAATAAGTAATTCGGCTGGTTTTCCTGTCTGCAGCTCAAAAGGCGAAGCGTTGGTTGACTCATGGGTGACCGAATTTAAAATACTTACAATTTTATTTAACTCGTAAGCCCATTTAGTATGCCTCTCGCTACAATAAGTACGGAAAAGCCGAGACAGTTCGCGCATGACGCGTTCCGAGGGGTTGGCCATTGGATGACGGACTGAAGATTTAAGGACTGTAATTCCTAAGGATTCGAGAGCATGGCTCCATTGATCGGATGTAAATTGAGTGCCATGGTCACTAAGTATTTTTTCAGGTTTACCGTACAAGGGGAAATATTTATTCTTAAGTAGGTTAAGAATTGCTTCTGTCGTGGCATGTTTTAAAGCGTATAACTGCACGAATTTAGTAAAAACATCCAATACTACCAAAATATGTGCAACTCCACCACGTGAACGGGGCAATGGGCCGTAAAGATCCAAAGCAAGTAACTGCCTAGGACCCTCAGGAATAATTGACTGAAACGGCAAACTTGGTAGCAAGGATTGCTTTGCCAGTTGACAAATCTGACAGGTTTTTAATACTTTTTTTACGTCCTTGTGCATATTCTGCCACCAAACCTCCCGCTTCAGAGCGCTCCAGGTTTTGAAAACTCCGAAGTGGCCTAAGGCCTCATGGAAACCCACAATTACTTGGTTAACCAGATTCCGAGGGATACAAAGCAGACAGTGTTCGTCTTCGCCTTGCCGTATGAAGAGTACATTCTGGTGTAACACAAACCGGGGGTGAGCTTCCGGATGCTCCCTAACACGGTCAATAATACCTGACAATTTAAGATCTGCTTGCTGTTCTTCTCCAATCGAGGCTAACTGCGTTTGCAGATCGTCTGAAAACCCAATTGAAGTAGCTAAAATGCGGAAACACTTAGTAGCGGGTACTGGAGGCCGAGGGGAAGGGTATCGTGATAGTGCGTCGGCTATGATGTTATCCTTAGCCTTAATATACCTAATTTCAAAATCATACTCTTGGAGCGCGAGTACCCAGCGAGTAATTCTCGGCGATAAAAGTCGGCAAGAACCCAGGTAAGACAAAGCTCTATGATCCGTAAGTACGAAGAATCTTGCGCCCAGAAGGTAAATCCTCCACTTGGTTAGCGCCCAAACGATCGAAAGGCATTCTTTCTCGGTGGTGCTCCACGCACGCTCCCTGTCCAACAACAACCGACTCGCATAAGCCACGACCTGCCTTTTCCCGGCTAGCTCAGTCGGTAGAGCATGAGACTCTTAATCTCAGGGTCGTGGGTTCGAGCCCCACGTTGGGAGCCAAGTTGTAACGTAGCACGGGAGCCGATGTGCCACGAATCTCAGGGTTGGCTTCGGTTAGACAAAAATACACAATTGATTGTTACCTTGATGGTTTAATCGGATAAGAAGACTACACTTTTATAAAACCCAGTTATCAGCCAGCAAAACGCGAATGGTTCAATGAAATCTGGAATGTCGAGCAATTAGTACACGCATCCTTTTGTTGTTAAAAATGCTACCCTTACCTGGACACCAGATTATAGTTTAAATATTTAGAAATATAAAACTTATAGAAATCCAGAGGATGACACAGATTAAATGAATTAACGTAGTATTACGCTCTCTCTGCACAAAGCAATCCAAAATGGAAGCAATTATCACAAAAACTATAGGTACAGGGTGTCTCTCGAACCCTTTTAGCTCCTACTGAATATGCAACCCATTATACATTCGTGTACTTAAGAAGTGATTAAATAAAGGATAAATAAAATGAATTTAGTATTCCTTTACAATACATAGGGAAAATACATTGTAGGTGGACCAGACAAGTTGAAGTCAGCGCAAAGCGAAAAAGTTCTCAGAAATTATTTGGACGTAATAAAATTTTAATCGCCAGTAAACAAGATCACCTGTTACGTCGCATGTTAGTCTACTCATCCACTCGTCAAAATAATTTCTGGGAACATTTTCGTTTCGCGCTGACTTCGACTTGTCTGTTCCACCTACAATGTATTTTCCCTATGTATACCTTGCAAATGAAGGTACTGTTTTAACTGTACATTAACAATGTAATCTGCAACCTTTGAAATTTACAAAATGCATATTACCTTTACGAAACTTTCCGTAAAATATTTTTATTTGTTAAAATAATTTCAAACCCCAACGATGTCTCTATTATTAAGATACGAAACTGATAAGGTCTAGACAGCTTGAGATCTAAAGAAGGTTAATCTGTTGCAGGTGACGCACCGTGTGACCGGTCAAGTGATGGTCCTGAAGATGAACCTGTTGCCGTCGAACCGTCGCAACATGCTGAAGGAGGTGCAGCTGATGAACCGGCTGTCGCACCCGAACATACTCGGGCTGATGGGCGTGTGCGTGCACGAGGGTCAGCTGCACGCGCTCACCGAGTACATTGACGGCGGGTCGCTCGACCAGGTCGTGCAGAATCGGCAGATCGATCTGCCGCAGCAGACGCGCATGTCCATCGCACGGGACATCTCTCGAGGCTGCGCCTACCTGCACTCCAAACGGGTCTTCCACAGGGACTTGACCAGCAAGGTGAGTTTACACTGTTAAATCGGTTTGTCAATCTCTGGTTAAGTTCTACAGACACAGTTAAATTCCACATCGGTCGTTGTGAGACCAATGGTATCCGTGGAGATTATCTCCCAGATAACTAATTGTAACTTTAACCGGGCATAAATCAGTTTCATATAGATGCGAAATACGAATATTCAAATCCAAGCTGGACTAAATGTAAACACAATCCTCCGAATCGACCAATAGAAACGAGTTATCACGCGTCTGGGCCTTTTTGGTTAGTCCAGCTTGGATTTGAATAGACTTTCGATTCATATCTTGCGAATTCGCAGGATATGTCCGTCGAAAAATTATCATTTTCTATATTTAAAAGTGCAATTAATAATTTATTATTTATTGATATTTAAATAAAAACAGAACTAAGAAATAATATAAACAATAATATATTTAAACTTTAATAATGAATTTATAAGGAAATATTTTTAGAGAATTCCATTTAATCAAGGCAGGAAAGGAACATGTTCTTCAGTCTCTATTGAACTGTTTCCCAAAACTTGACAGTTACCTTCTTTGCCATCCACATTAAGAATATATTTGTATTTCCTCATGAACTGCAAAGCTGAAGGGTTGTTATTCCACTCATTTCTATAAACATACTGGTATCAATATTGTTATCAAATGTTATCTAATTATTACCCTAATTCATTAAAAAATAACTCCAAATGGTCCTGAGAGCACGTATACGTTAATATATACTCGAGTTTTTTCGATTCCACATAATCCTTATAAATTCCCATAAAAGAAAGCAGGTTGATTATAAACCCTAAAAATGGTGCTTTTTTAATGGTTTTATGTAAATTCTTCCCTTGTCCATCTTTCAGATTTACAATATAATCTATAGTGTCGATAATAACTGGTTTCCAGAAATGTGAGGTTGCTGGCTTCAAAAGTCCTTTGAAATTAAGATCAAACAGATCATTAAACGTTTTGATAAATTTAATTGTGGGTGGCGTGTTACTATCACTTAACGTTTGTGCGTCCATTTTTAACTAAAATATAAGAAAATTAACACGTCACAACAAAACACAGTACATACCCTCATTTTATGCCCTTGCCATTTCATATGTGTATTGTCTTTTTCTTGAATTGTATGCGACTCCTCCATGTATTCCCATTTTATTTCTTCATCATTTGGATCTTTAAATGTTTTAAGATCGGCCAAACAATTTTTCACCAGTTTTAGCAAATGGCAGGCGTCGAAAATCGCATAAACTTTTTTCGTATCATCTGCTGGATGCATAAAGTGGGTTTTTAAGTTTGGTCGATTGAAATTGCACCCCAATTCTTCAAACATGCGAAAGTGAGTCGCAGACCCATCGCAAGTTACCGATGTTACGTCGACATTAATTTCTTCCAGCCTTATGAGAGCCTCTTTAATTATGTTTGCCTTTTCAGGACCATTTAAAGGCCTTACTAAAAAATACCCTATTGGCATTTTTAGGAAGTGATTGTGACTGACGACCATTAAAACTAGCGCTTCGGAAGCAGTTTCCACCGAATAATTAGAAACTGGAAAGCCTATGTCTATGAACCCCCAATTTCTTCCACCATCAAAATCTATTTCCTTCTTAATGGGCATTTCTTTAAAAGTCAGGGAGCATACAAGTTTTTCTTCTTCATTTTTCAATCTAAGCACCTCAAAACATTCCTTGGTGAACCCAGGGTTAAAGTCGAGTACATTGCACCATTCCCTTACAACATTTGGACTGGGAAGAGCCAAATTAAACGTTTTTCTCACGTAATCGTAAGCTTTGGCATTAAAAAGTTGTAGCGTGATGGCAAACTTTTTGAGCTCTACGGCGTTTCTTAACATTCTTTTCATGAGGGCTTGAGGAATTCCATCGAATGTTTTTTCTAAAAATTCGATCGCAAATCCTGACATAAATCGTTTCAACTTTGGATCCCTCACGATTTCGTGCAGAGAAGAAACCTCTCTTTTCAATTTATTATGAGCTCTGCAAATTTTTTTATTGTTAACCTCAAATTTGCTTCTTATTTGAGTACGACTAAAAATACCGCTGTAATTTGGTTATTTTTGTAATGTTTTACTTACAAATAGAATTTCTTTCTTTTTATACTTGATCTATCTGGTGAACCATCAGTTTTGTTTCTACAAAATATACATTATTATATATATATATATATAATGAATAAATTTTAAATAATCATTATGGAGTGAATAATTAATGAATATTCGAATTCGAATTCTTATTATTATTATGTAATTTTTAACACAAAGTTTATGCAAACCCCAATTATAAACAGTTTACATACCTTTGGATTTCTTGCTTTACTGAAAAATTTGGCATTTCTTCTGCACTGGAACCATCCTGCCATTCCAATTGTTCTGTCCTGTTAACAAATTAAATTATGTAAGTTTGGTCAGTTTTCTTTTTTTATTTCTCAAAAGTAAATGCATTTTTTATCACCATATTAAGCATTTTTTATACTTTTTCGTAAGTAGATTTCTACCTACCATGATTCATTTGTTGGAAATAAAATGACATGAACAAAAACTGACAAAAATACAAATTAACCATAGCCAATGAAAATGATGTGTCACATATTTTGGGGGTTTAAAATCAAACAAAAATTTTTATCAAGAATGAAATTTTCAAAGAAAAGTAAAACTTACTTAATTTCAATTTCATCAAATTCTAATTTAGGAACATTTTCAAAAATAGTATTTTTTGTTGGAGGAGTACCAACTGTTCCTTTAAAATCACTATCAACCACCTCAGCTTTTATTGGGTTAAGGGTGGGCACAGCATTAAACTTGAGGTTGTGGATTGTTTTTTCCTCTCGATGGGAAACAACTATATCCTCAGGGTTAAAATGTTTGGAACATACATACATTGTTTGTTTCCAACTTTTAGGACCAAGATTTAAACTTTGAACCCATTTTTGAAATAAGGGGTCCTTACGTGGAAATCTAAAAAAATGTGTTATTTATTAAGTAATTTATGTGACCCAATTTACCTGTGAAAAGATATATGTTCACCGAGGCACATAAATCTTCGCACGTTTTTGCAATCTTTTATAACACAGGACATTTTTACTTAACTAAAATTGTAAACATCTGATATAACTAACTAAATTCAAAAAAAAATTGCCACCCACGTTACTTAAATAAAATCAAATAAAACAGAATGTTTTATAATCCGAATTTAAAAGGCAAAACGCAATATAAAAATTAAATTAAATGGAAGATCAAGACAGCGAATGGTAAACAAACACGAACAACGCCGCCATTGCCAACGAAACAACCTAAAACTCCCCAGATCGATACGTAAAAATGGCGCCATCTAACTTAATTTAAATCCGGCGCACAGTGTGCTGTGGTGGAAAAATTAGTGTCCAAAAACCTTTTTTTTTTTTAATAAATTATTTTTTATTAATGAAAAATTGTTAAAATTTATTACGTTCATATGTAGAGAGATGAAATATACCATTTTCAGGGGGGGGAATGTATTGTTTTAAGAAAAAAGTTTTATGCTATTTTCAATCTTGCAAATCAAGTCTTACTTTTAAGCAGATGACCGTAAAAACGTGTTATAAGAATATAGCGTTTAAATGACGTGACTATAGACTCTGACGTGCATTAATCGTAAATTGTCTCAACTTTATCTGAGTTGACGCATTGGGTCCTGAAATAGTGCATTGGGCGTGGGATTTATTTATTTATTTATGTCTATTTTAGATAAACGGGTTATATTATTTACTTGCGGTGAATCATCCGACTTTTTCGCACAATGATTGCTAAACAATTTGTTTATATATTATTGTCGTTTTGGGTAAACATATTTTCGGAAAACAAGAACACAAATATCAAATTTTTCGCTAAATTTAGAATCCAGTTAAAGCTCATAAATATTGAATTTATTTCGAGCCAACCTGTGTTTGAAATCTGTCATCTGGACTCAATTTGACCTATTAAAAAAATACCGATAGACCCCTATTAAATCGGGGTTGAATTAACAAGTCTTTTTAAATTCAAAACAAACTTGCTAATAATAACATAATTAAAAGGGTTTCTTTTTTGCTTGGATGAATAATTTCATGGTTTTTAGAGGTAAAAACAATGATGATGTATATGTAGAATGGTTCAGTGACATGCAGTTGCTCCCTGGTTATAGTGATTGAAGTTTACCGGTAATTTTAGGGTAATTTTGGAAATATATCAGAAAACAAATAATTATATCATGTGGATGGACATTATATAATGGATTATATATTTTTAGTATTTTTTACATACTTAAACCATTTATTATATTATTGTTAATTAAAAAAGAAAACAAATAATATTTATTCAAAAATTAAAAAAATATATTGTTCTGATTTAGTGCTAAACACTAAGTAATAAAGTAAATATTCTACTAATCCCACTATCAATGCCATCTGCCAGAAAATAATGCAACTAGGTGAAGAAAATGAATAAATCCAAGAACGTTATAGATTCAGGGCTAGATGGCAAAATCATTTTTGAAAATTACCGGTAAAGAAATTTGCCGGGTTAAATTACCAAACTTACCTTACCAAAATTACCGTTACCGCACTTTAATCACTACCTGGTTATGTAAAAAAAATTACATATAATTTTTTTATTAAAAAACTAGCTCCAATGCAAAAAATGATAGAGGTATAACTTGTTTGTTTAATTGTGTTTATTTAGCCATTTATTGATGTATTTTGTGGCAGAATGTCCTGATAAAGACCTTGCCGGGAATGGTGGCCGTTGTCGGGGATTTCGGACTGTCGACTTCGATTCCCGATCCGCTGACGAAGCCTCGCCTCTGCACGGTGGGCAGCCCGTACTGGATGTCGCCGGAGTGCCTCAAGGGCCAGTACTACGACGAGAGCAGCGACGTGTTCAGCTACGGCATCGTGCTGTGCGAGCTGATAGCGCGCGTCGAAGCTGATCCGGATCAGCTGCCCAGAACCGACAACTTCGGACTCGACTATTTGGCCTTTAGCGAGCTGTGCGGCCAGAATGTTGTACCTGATTTTTTGACTTTGGCTTTTAGGTGAGTTGCCAACCCGTTTGAGGGGTTAAAAATTAAAATCATATAATCATTTCAGATGTTGTGCAATAGAACCGAAGAGCAGGCCGACCTTTCCCGAGATCTCGACGCGGTTGGACGAGATCGTCGGCGATCTGCGGAACGCGGCCGAAAAAGAGGCGAGCAGGTCGGCCAGCGTTGCCGCGCGCAGCGAAGAGCAGTTGCCGGTTTTGTCGGTGCAGTCCTCCCTACCGCAACACCGCAAAAGTACGTACTTTTTTCGATTAGCCGAGTACACCGTGGGTTTTGTGGTGTCGACCTTGTTGTTCGACAAAAGATACGATTTATATGGACTCTGACGCTTTTTGATCAAGTTCACTTTTTTTATTTCGGTTGGCAAGAGTTTTCATCAAAAGAACTCACAAGGAATCGCATATGTTTTTAGAATAAAGTGTTCTTTTTCAATTATTTTTAATCGTTTTACTGACTTTATTACAAATTATAATTTTACAGATATAATCAAAAATTTTTATTCCTAAAATATTAAAATTGGAAAAATAATGTTATCAAAAGCAACAAGTAATTTTTTTTTATTTTAAATGTCAAAAAATACAAAAATCTTCATTTTAAGATTTTAAGGTATCAATTTGAAAAGTTTGTTAAATAAATAACAGTAGGCCATGGCAGCAAATTCGGAGGTGCCAATGTAGTAAAAATTAAACGTTGTATTTACTACTTTATAATAAGTGCAATTAAAAACTAAAAACAAAAAATAAATATGTAACAATATAAATTGTTAATCTGTTGCTACAATGGCAAAATTAGGGTTTCAAGTTATCATATTGTTGTGTTTCTTAAGCTGGCAGCACGAAATTTGACAATTTGTGCTAAAAAATTTGTTTTTTTGAGATTTTCATAATTCAAGTTTAGATAGCAAAAATGCATGCGCTTAAATAGTTGTTTTAATAATTGGTAATTAGTGCGCTCGAAATCCGTTATTAAGATTTCCATCTTTCTATTACGCATTCATAATTGTTTTTCCGGTAGACATACTTCCACTTCCAGTAATTTATATTTACTACCTTATTTTTGCACCGGTTTATTACGTAAGTCTGAGTATCACGCAAATGATGAGTGATTTATCGCAATAAGTAATTAGGTTTTTTACACGTCAGGTGTTTACTGGAATACCTAAATCTTTATTTTGCTGTGATTTATCAAGATAAAAATCAGAGATTAGTTTGTTTTGTTTACTTTGGGTGTTATCTGAACTATTTTACAAATTATAAATGTCACCTACTTTCCATTAAGAAAAAAAATCAAAAATTAATTCACAAATAATTTCGGATTTTTTTACAGCACTTTCCAAAAAAATAATTTGTAAGGTTGCGTTTTTTATACGCCAAATAATTACAATAATCAATTTTTAATCTATATAAACTAAAGAAACTAACTTTTGAAATAATCTGTCAAAAATAACATTTGCAAAAGTGTTTTTTTCCATAAATTCTTTCAAAAAGTTGTTTTTAAACTTGAGCAACAAAAGATGATGGCTTAGAAATAGATTATTACAATATGTTTTTATGAAAATCTTAAAAAACAATTTTTTTAGTACTTTTAAAATTGACATTTCCAATTTTGCTGCTGTCAACTAGGGATGGGCAAAACTAACCGGTTATTTGATAACCGGTTATTTTGCTATAGGTTAACCGGTTAATATCCGGTTATTCATCAACCCCAGTTAACCGACAACCGGTTTATTTTTTTTCAATAACCGACAACCGGTTATTCTTAAAATGCTTTCGAATAATCTGCTAAATGGAAAACACTGAGCTGCTAAATGCTGATAAAAGTTTTTACAAAATCACCAGAATAAAATAAAATCACCAAATCTGGAGAAATTTTACCAGACCTGACAAACCAATCAATGATTGGCAATCATGGAACTTTTTCATTATTAGTTTATAGACTAAAAATGAGATGGCGCTTTTGTGTTCATTTTTTTTTTAAATACACATGTAGGATTTTATTTTAACCATATAGGTAATCGTATAATATCCTTTTATTACAATTACAAGGACTTATTACTGATACTAAGTACTGGAGCTCCATATGGTCTGTTTGTTGATGCTATAATAACCTGCACTGGTGTTTGCTAGTGTTCTTTTTAAGCAATCAGTTTTAAATATTGCTTCACTAACTTACACCAGTGTTGAAAATAATTATTCTAAAAAGTCGCCAGAAAAGGTTATTATTAACCGGTTATTGCATAACCGGTTATTTTCTATCCAGTTAACCGGTCTTAGGTTAACTGGTTTTTAAAAATAACCGGTTAACTGTTAACCGGTTTTTTTACAATAACCGCCCATCCCTACTGTCAACTTAAAAACACAAAACATGACGGTTTTAAATGTTATTTTGCCCTTATAACAAGAAATGAACAATTTTTATTGTTATTATATACTGTTTATGTTGTTTTTGGTTTTTAACAATACTCTAAATTGCAATAAAGTATTAATTTGTTAATTTAAAAACAAAGTTTTTTTTTTCAATACATTGGCACTGCTGATTTGCTATCAGTCTACTGTTTTATTAATCAAACATTAAATACTACCTTAAATCCACAATCCACACAACAAAGTCTGTTTTATCTCGTAAAATACCAAAAATTACTGCACAGAGTTTAACGGCTGCCATGTTTGTTATTTATATTTTTTGTGCTTTGGGTTTGTGCTGTTTATACAGATTAATAATCGTTTTAAACGTTGTGTTTCTTACAGAGGTACTTGTAAGCCTTAAAAGAGGCCTTAATGTGCCAAGGACAACCATTTTACTTCTCTTTTGTAAAAAATTAACCCTATTCTATCAGGGCTGGCATTAAACTGTCAAATGTCAATTTTAAGGTTAATTTACCATAATCCACAAATTTAAATTTGACAGTTTGATGATAAAATAAGGTTTATTTTTTAGCACTTTAAGGCCTCTTTTAAGGCTTACAAGTGCCTCTGTAAGAAACACAACGTTTTAAACGATTATTTATTTGTATAAACGTCTCAAACGCAAAGCACAATAATTGCAAATCAATGATTTTTTTATTTTTCTGATGTGGGTTTAAAGGATTTATTTGATCATGATAAAAAAATGCAAATGATAAATTATAATTATTATTATTTTAATTTAATTTTTGCTTAAATTAAGTCTAGTTTAACAAAAAAACTTAAATTCATAAAATAATTCCAACTTATTTATATTATTTATTTTTCTTAATAACTTTTAATGAATCTAGGATATGAAAAAAACTCAAAAGATACAAATTTAGTAAACAGATGAAGGAATCTTATTTTATTAATAAATTTAAGCAGCAGCATACAAGACAAAAGTTATGGTTTGGTAAAGACCATGATTAATGATCAAGAACACCAGGTATAATAAAAAGCACCTGCCAAATTAATCTGTTATATTTCAGAAGATAGGTATTGAAGAAAAACCTAAAAGAATATGACTTTAACACTCTGAATTTCAAAGAGGAAGCAAAATTCGATAATAGTTTCAGCTGGTGAAATTTTGATGATTTAAAATGGTATAACGATTTGAACAGTTTTTTGATTGTTTTGTTTTGTGTGTTGCAGTCGTCCACCGACGGTCCCTATCGGAGGACGTGTCGATGCTGGCGATCTCGATGTACGCGACGCCCAGCGACAAAGCGCGCCGGCACGCGCTGATAATGTGCCGGCAGGACCCGCACTACAAACCGCGCACCTCCAACCCCTTCGCCGCGCTCACCCGCTTCCGCGGCGTCAAAAAGTTCCTCGGCAACTTCTCCTCCTGCTTCGAACTGCCCTCCTGCGATCCGACGAACGACTCCCCCAAGTCCCTCCCCGGCTCCCCCACCGCCTCCAGAAAGTCCACCGCGAACCTGAGCGAATGCGACACCCCCGCTACGGCGTTGAGGCGCCGCGGCTCGTGCGAGTCGGGTTTTTACTCGTCGGTGGGGGAGTGCCTCTCCCCTAACTCGCTGTGGGGGGATTCCGGCACCGCCGTCAGTTCCTTGAGATCCCTGGACGAGTTGGACCAACTGTGCAAACGCGCCTCGTCCATCTACACGGACTCGAGCGAGGACATCTCGAGCCTCGCCGGGTCGGACTGGACGGGGCAGGAGCTGCAGCCGAACATCTCCTCCATCGTGGAGTACTTCGAGCGCAAGGGGGCCACGCTGCGGCATCCAGGGGGCGTCAGGGGCGGCCTGCAGCTCAGCTCGAGGATCGCGGCGCTGCGCAGGTCCTTGGAGAAGCAGAACTACGGCGGCGCGCCCGCCTCCCCCAACGGACACCCCTCGTCCGCGCAGAAGCCCAAGTGCTCGCGGCTGGTGGTGTGCGAGGGCGCGGTCAGGTCCAAGCTGCCCCTCTTCGACAAGAAATAGCTCAGTCTTCCGCGATAAACTTTTGAATTGGAATTTTGTCAATGTTACTGCATTAACTAACGTTCAAAACGTTCGACGTCCGTTCTTTGCCAAATTTACTTTTTTTACTCGGCCAACGTTTAAACAATTGTTTTTAACCTCAATATAATTTTTACAACCTTTACCGCTCTAAAAAAATTTTAAACGATTTTTTCATAAATTCGACCGTTTGTTATGAAACGCCATTTGTATCAAAATAAACTTGTTTTGCTTTATAATTAATATGAATTATTTACTAAATTATTTTTTATCAAAATATTTCTTTATCAAATTATATTCTATGAGAATGAAAAATTATTGATGCAGCTTCTATATCAAGTTGAGAAGAGGTGGGAAAAATTGATCCTACACCAAATCAATTTTTGATTTTAATATAATTTGTTTGATTTCAAAATGCCCAATGACTAGATTGCCCAGGTTGAAGCTGCATTAGGCTGGTTCAAAAAATCAACTATTTTTTTTCCTGAATTTTCGCACTGAAATATCTTCACGGTACTAAAAAAAGACTCCTGTGAAAACCGGAGCTCTTAATTTTAATATTTAGAGGTCGCGCATCTATAATTTTTATTTTCCATTTAAATAACATGAGAAATTTTGTTTTGTTTCTTTATAATTTTCTAGCTTACAAACTAATTAACAGATTTGTATGCGCAATACATATTCGTGTGGAAAATTGAACGCTCTACAAAAAATGTAATATCATTTTTCGATAAACCAACGAGTTCAAAGTCGGAGTTAAATTTATGTCATAATTGCATTTTTTACTTCAATTTTAGGCAAATTCATAAGTTAGTTATTATCAAATATAAAAAAAATCATTCAAAAATCAAAATTACGATGTTCAATAAGCCTTTTAAATTAATTCCACTGAAACACCTACTATTTTTGGAAAGAATTCATTAAAATTCTTTTTGATTGATTAAAATCCTTTTTTATTGATTTAAATCCTTTTTAATGAATTCTTTCCTGTAATAGTACGTGTTTCAGTGGAATTAATTTAAAAGGTTTATTGAACTTAGTAATTTTGATTTTTGATAATAACTTTAATGAATTTGCCTAAAATTTAAGTAAAAAATGCACTTATGACATACATTTAACTTCGACTTTGAACAACTTTTGAACTAGTTGGTTTATCAAATAATGATAGGAGACATTTTTTGTAGAGCGTTCAATTTCCCACAAGAATATATATCGCGCATACAAATCTGTTAATTAGTTTGTGAGCTAGAAAATTATTAAGAAACAAAACAAAATTTTCCATGTTATTTAAATGGGAAATAGAAATTCTCGATGCGCGACCTCTAAATATTAAAATTAAGAGCTCCGGTTTTCACAGGCGTCTTTTTTTGGTACCATGAAGATATTTCAGTTCGAAATTTCAGGAAAAAAATAGTTGATTTTTTTGAACTAGCCTAAGCTGCATCAATAGTTACAATTTTTTATTTGCATAGAAAATTTTATAAAAAAATAATATGGTAAATAATGCATATAATTAATTATTTATAAAGCAAAATAAATTTATTTTCCACTTTTAATTTTAACACAAACGGTGCCTCATAATTGGTGGTCAAAATTTGCAATAAATAAAAATATTTCCATTTTTTTCTGAATTTTATAACTCTTACAAATTCCCAATGCATGTACTTGTAGAACATTCTACGGTTTACAAAAAAGTCTTTAACGATTTTTTCATATATTTAACCATTTAAATAATATAAACACATATACCGGGTGAGTTTTTTAAAGTGTTATAGTGAAATTTTGGAAAACTAATAGAGAGGTGGGAGACATATTTAAATTAAACATTTAAACCGTTTTCGAAATATCCCCTTGTATCACTAAAAAATAGTTAGATAAAAAAATTGTTTTTTTCCATTGTGCAAACATTTTAGTTTTCCGGTAAATTAAATTTCAATTTTAATGAATAATTGATTATAACAAAATTTTCTACTTGAAACTTTTACAATTAACACATAGATGGTGTTATGTGTAATCATTGATTAAGGTGTTCAGACTACTATTTTATTCTATAAATATTATAAAAAGTGATTTTGATGAAATTTTGCTATTCTAATCAATTTTTTTGCATAACTTATGTTAGTGCTCAACATAATAAAATTCAGAAAAAATAGACCATTTTGGTATTTTAACCATTGATCATTTTTCCATAAAAAAACTTTTTTATAGAGTGGTAAATGTTATCCCATTTTATTAAAATTAAAATCTATCATCTTTTGATTAAGTATTGAAAAGCATTAAAAATCTTTTGTTTCAAAATTAAAAACAATTGATTTAGACCATGGCCAGCTATAAAAAGTTAATTTGGGAAATAACGGACACCCATTGGTCCATTAAAAAGTACGTAGTATTCAATCATTAGCATTTTTAGCATTGACCATTTTCCCAATCCTTGTATTTTCTTTCTAGTCAGATCGTACAGATAAAAATTGAATTGAAAAATAATTTTATTGGTGGCCTCCATGATGCTGTATTTAAAAAATAAAAAATTCTATATTTTATACTCATATGTATATATTTTTGCGGATCGCATGTTACTCCTAGTAAAAATGTCGCTTCAGGAATGAACTGACAAATTCATTTGGAATCATAGTGAACATTTTCTAGTGAAAATTTTACTGCGCTGCCCTTTCAAAATATGCCTTTGTGTTTTCTCTTACTTTTTATGGTGATTAATATGTAGCTGCAAAGCAAATTTTGAGGGGGACATATATAATAAGACTTTTTAACAATTTCACGGGAAATTAATTCAGTTATAGGGAATTTTGAGCGGTTTTGTAACATTTTTAAAATTTTACAGACGTGTACTTAAATTAATTAAGTTTTTAAAAATATCAAAATGACAATCTTTTGACCATTTTTTGTTTTATATTAAAACAACCTAGGAGAATGTGTTTATTTCAAAACTGAATTAATTTTCTCAAGGAAGTAAGAATTGGGATTTTGTAGTATTGTGATTGGTAAAATTTAAATTTGATTGAATGTTGAGAAGTATGACCGTCCAAATAAAGAATATCCTCCTGTTTGTATGATTTTATCTATGAATGATTCTTCAGTTTTATTTGTTATAATAATAAAGTATTAATACAATTTTGTAACGGTCTGTTTATATCTTCCATATTTGTCTTGTCAATATGTATACCTACAGGTTGTTTAATATTAAAATAAATTTTTCATATAATTAACTCTGGCCTTTTATTTACACTTTATTGTTAACTGTGTTTTATTCAAGTTATTATTAATTAATTATTAATTTTAATAGGTTTCTTAGTCATTAGAGCTGTTTTATTAAAATTTTTTGTAAAAATTTAAAATATCAAACAAAACATTAAAATTTATGTATGTACTACCTACTAGCCCAAGTTTTACAAACATTGTTTTTTTTTTAATTATAATTTTAAAAAGTTTTAAGGCTGTTTTATTAAATTTGTATTAAAAAAAAAGTTTAATAGTCCATTTTGTATAAAAAAAGTTTAATTTCCTTAAAAAAGCAAATATTACAGAAATTATCCTACTTAAAGAAACTTACTTTAAAAATAAATATACACAATATAATTGTACAATTATAAAACTCTAATGTTTTAAATTAAGGTGAGCACTATTTAAAACATAGTGTTTTAATGAAAAAATAATTTGGCTTGTAATTAACATACAATCAGTCTGTTTTCATTCTTTTCACCACCATTTCACTACCTTGGGAATTGGAATCTTCAGAAAAGGTCATGTGCATCGAGAAATCAGTGGCACCCTGAGAATCGCTTACAGTTGAAAAACCTGTTCAAGAGAAATTAATTTAATAAGAGAACAAGTAGAAATAATACTCGGTTTCTTACAGGTGTTTGAATCGTCCGCCATACTAAAATTCGAGTTTGAATTTGAAGTGTCCACAATACTCTTTTTAAGGCCTTCTTTATGCTTCATAGGTTTCTTTAAATCATTGTGGGTTGAAATTGGCACCCATTTGTATATTTTCATTGTGGTGTCGCCTATAGTAACCCATTTCTTCTCCCTAAAATGTAATATTTTGCTTAAACACCCTGTAGGTACCTCAAAAACAAAACAAGAATAAAAAAACAAATGATATATTCTTACCAATGGCGAACGCGATCAATTACGTTCATAACTTTCTTAATATCATCTTTAGCCCGAGAACGGGTCTCTGCACGGATAGATCGAGACATTTTCTTTAATTTATATCACTAATTTCACCGCAAAACGTTTTAAATCACAACAAAATATGAATTTAAAGTTCGGTATGTGACGCCATTTTTCTTTAAAACATTCCATGTAACAAACATTCCAATTCAGCTCTACGTTAGTGTTACATTGGTTGCCTATATAAAGTCAAGTAAATAATTCGGTTTATTTGATATCTAGTTTTTACTACATTTGTAAAAAATTAAATCAAAACCAAAAGACTTAAATAATAAATATCCAACTGCAAGTAAATTTAAAAATAAAATTCTTTCTTGGTGCCATTTTTATATGGTGCCTTGTGATATGCAATACCTGTTACACTTAGTGTTATCTCAGTTGCCTACAAAACATCTAATGTTCTGTGTATAAAATTAACTCAGCAATTCGTATTTATTGCATGAGAGTATTTATATAATTATTAAATTAAAATCAAATAAATTTGCAACTACGTAAATTTAAAAATATATTTTTTTTATCGCCATCTATATTTATATTAATTAATGAGACAAAACCGTTTTTAATTATAATAAAGAAAAACCAAAATATCAAATAAAAGTGAAAATTGATATTGTATAATATACATATTATGTATTCTTTTATTAAAATTGCACATTTTTGTTGTATTTTAATTAATAAATTGGTTGAAAATAAACAGTTTCCGTTTTTAAAGAAAGTGGTGTTCTACTTTACCAACAGTTCTGTATTTCAGTCTGAAAACATGGCCGATGTTATTGAATTGATGCGTATGAGCTTAAACTCAATTAAAAGAGTTGATCCATATGTTAAAGAAATTTTGTCGACAGCAACTCACGTAGCTCTTTACAAGTTCAACACAGCGCAAAACGAGTGGGAAAGAACGAACACTGAAGGCGCATTATTCGTTTACAGCCGAAATGGCGAGCCGTACCACAGCATTATGGTTATGAACAGACTTAACGCTAATAATGTGATAGAACCCATTGTGAAGGAGTTTGATTATCAGATGCAAGTGCCCTTTTTACTCTACAAGAATTCCAAGAACAAGATTTTTGGTATTTGGTTTTTCAATCGAGAAGAGTGCATTAATATCACATATTTGATCGAGTCTATCATGGATGGTCTTAAGGGAAAATCTGACGGGTCCTCGCTAAAAAAGGAAAACGGAATTGATATATTTAGGTAAGAATAAGTAGTTTTTAATCCATCGATGATGTATTGTGCTTATAAAACATGCCTTTATATGGCTTATTTTGTTTTTGATCATTTTACCTTAAATTGGAACTTTTCTTCTCATAAGTACACAATTAAATATTAAAGTAGTTTAATTTTGTTCAAAATGTTTAACAACAAAATGATTTTTTAAACACTATCTACTATTTTATTGATGTTCTTTCTCTTTGTAAAGGTTTCTACCCTTCTAACAGACCATACATTTTATCTATGGTATCTATTTTTATATTTGAAAAAAGCTAGGTACTACTGATATATTTTTAAATAGCATATACATCCTGATAATTTTACCTTAAAAACGAAGAAAATGATAAATATAAGTAATATAAGTATTTTTTTAAAATTTATCTACAACTAAATAAGCACAGTATTAACACAGTGTTACAAGCTACTCCAGATTTATTTAAAATAGATTATATAATAAAAAATTATACTTCTTGATAATTTTACCTGAAAACAAATAAAACTATAAATATAATATAATACCTACCTGGAAAACAAATAAAATCATAAATAAAATATTTATATTATAATATGTACCTATATGTTTTTAGAATAATTAGTATTATTAATTTAACATTTTGTACTTATTTGAGTACAGTAACATCAAAATAATTTTTTAAATACTATCTACTATTTTATTGATTGTCTTCTCCTTTGGAAAGTAAAACCCTTCTAATAGAATATACATTTCATCTATGCAATCTACTTTTTATATTTGGAAAAAGTCTCTCCTGATTTCAACAGTAATATACTGTTATAAGAGGTGTCTTATTGTTAATACCTCTATTATTCACTAGAAAGCGATTTTTCTAAGAATTCTAGAAAATACTTTTCAGTATAGAAATAATTGAGGTAGGTATGAAGATAAGGGAAAGATTCTAGAGGTATATTTTATTGTATTAACAACAAGAAAATTACCATGCAGTTTTATTGAGTTGTACCCATGGTACAAGAAAACAAGGTATGTTCTTCATTGGGACGAATTTTGGTTCACTTTGCGCACCACCTAGTTACCGCCATCTTAGTTCAATTCCCGCCTTTCAATTTAAATGATATTTTAAATTTAAATATTATTCTCTTATGAAATTGATCCAAATTACTAGAAAATTATTTGATTTTTAGATTAAATTGTCTTATAATTTGAAGATCACACTTAAAAAACGATCTATGTCGCAGTATTGACATTTCAAAAAATATTACTAAT
Source organism: Brassicogethes aeneus (assembly GCA_921294245.1). Lineage (NCBI taxonomy): Eukaryota > Metazoa > Arthropoda > Insecta > Coleoptera > Nitidulidae > Brassicogethes > Brassicogethes aeneus. The sequence goes on from OV121135.1 coordinate 61,526,883, forward strand.
GAAAAAAAACTATTTTATATGTTTTTTCAATCAAATAAAATAAATTGTTTTAAAGTAAATGATATTTACTTAATACCAAATAAAATAAATGAAAAGAGTGGTGAGAAAAATTTAATTTTAGTTTTTAGTTTAAATGTTTAAAAAAATATTTGATTTTAAAGCAAATATAAATAATGAAATGAAAAGTGTCAAGTTACAACATTAACATTGTAAGAAAAATGTTAAAATATTTTTCCAAAATTTATTTATTACAAAATTGTATTTATAAATAATTGCCATTTAGGTTTAGTTGCCAAATAAAAACAATAAATTGACCACCATGGAGCCAACATTGAATAAAACAAACTAAACTTGTGAAAAATATTTTATTTTGGTATGGTATAAGCTGGTTTTGTAATGCCTTTGGGATGTTTCAATCTTGGGCCATTTTATTATCAGCAGCATGCTGCAGTTTGAGTTTTTATTTTATTATAGTCCTTGTCTTGGCATTTCCTGCATAATGCAAAAAAAGATTTAATTTTGTTTTTCAAATTTTATTTTAATTTCTTACATTGCAGTTCTTGAGTCTACAAAGATCATATTATGCTTCCTGGTTCATAGTATTTCTTGTACACTGTAAAAGAACTATAATTTATATTGTTTTTTCCAATTTTATTTGGAGTGGTGTAAACAGATGCGCAAGAAAATACCTTGTTTTCTTGTACCATGGTCTTAATAATAAATTATTAAAATGTTTGCTTCATCCTGATACTTTTACTTCAAAAAGCAATGCCTGTTTTAGTATGCTTTCCAAAGCACAAGAGGACTTCAACAAAACCCCGACGAAGCAGAACTCCGTGCCATCGTTTTCGTCAACGCCTCGCGTACCGGACGTAACCTCACAAAGCGTGATGGAATTTTTCGCCAAATCTCAGGCCGCTGCGCCTGTTAGCAGCGAGCAGCACGTTTTACAGAGACTCATGTCGAATCCCGCGCACAGCGTCGAGCACATAGAGAAACAACAGAGATCCATAACGCCGCAGGAGCTGGTCAACATGCGGCAGAAACCGGCCAACCCCTGCGCGGACCGCAGGAGCGTCCCCATCTCCTTCCCCAGCACCAGCGGGGCCGACAAAAATTCAATTTCCGACGACGGCATTCGAATTTCCCCGTTCAAAGACAAATCCCAAATGAGCGCGTCTCCGTTGCTGAATCTGATGCACAATACGCAGCACGCGTACGCACACAGCGCGCAGGATGAGAGCAAAGGGTTCCAGCAGCTGATGTCGAAGGTTCAGAGCGTGGAAAAACCGCAGCTGATGACGCCCATGATGTTTCAGACCACCAATGCCAAGGAAAAAGTGCACGACGACAGGCCTGATTTGTTGACGGAAAAACAATTGGCGCAGGCGTTGATATTCCTGCTGAAAAACGATTCTCATTTCACCAAGGTTATCCATGAGGCGTACGTTAGTTCCCTGATGGAAAGTTTAAATTTAAGCAACAACAATAAGTCCAAGATATAAGCGACTTTTTTCGACGACCTATTTAATTTTTTGTTTAAATCAATGTGATAATTAATTGTGACTTACATTGCTTGAAATGTTCATTGAATTTTACTCCTACTTTATTGGTTAAACATGAAATATTTGTGATTAAAATTAATATCTACAAAATACAACCCATGTTGTTGTTATCTGGGTAAAGTAATTTGAATTAAAACTGAATCTAGTGAAAGACATGATGAAAAATATCCCAGTGTAAAAATAAAACTTGTGCATATTTTAATACCTAATTAATTCATCAAAAAGTGTATAATCATGATTTTACAAACTGATAATCTAAACATTTTACTCAAATAGCTTTTGAATAAAATGTGATGATAGCCTTGTGAATTAAGTTTTTAAATTACATTGACTGAATAAAAGAAAGTTGTTTTTTAATTATTTTTTTTTTGACAAAACCACCAAGGGGTTGCTAGAAGGAATACGTTTTAGGTTTGTGAATCTTAGGAAAAATGTTATATATAAAATATGTCAATGTATATTATAAGCTGTGTATAGTAGATTACAGTTAATCATTAAACATTATTTTTGATGATATTTTTTATAGAATTTTTGTCCTTTGATAAATTTGTCGAAAATACTTTGGCAAATTTATATTTTACCTAATTTATTTATTGTAAACCCAATGTTAAAAATATTTGCTCTGGTTTAGTTTAGTAGTAACAACCAGTGATATTTTATGAATGTTTGTATTTGTCTGGTTTTTTACATTAAACAATTTTTGGATGCATGAATTTAATTTATTACAAGTACACACTGTTTAAAACATAGCTGGCTATGAGTTCAATATCCAAAATTGAATGTAGGGTGTACACTTTTATAACAAGGTCTTCACTTTTTATAAAATCGAATTTGTTAAACTGTATATATTTATTGTTTTAATTAATTAAAGATCTTTTTCCAGAACTAGTTTCTTTTATTAAATACATGTTTGATTAATTTTAAAACATTATTTTACCATATTTTGTACCTCTTTTTGTGTGAATGGTTGGCGTAAAGTCTTAAAAAATAACCAAAGACCTTTGGTCATAAAATCCTTAAAAATATATATTTTTTAGTTAAATAAGTTTCCGGAATTTTAAACAAAGACTATAGTCCAAAGAGGCTATGTATCAAAAATCTGGGGCCCCTATTCGGGAAGTGTTGCAGGCAAAAAAATCCAGATGCCACATAAGTCTATTTTTAGCTAACAAAAAATCTTTTTTGCACTTACAAATTCCTTTAATTTAATAAATAGGTAATATAATTTTTAAGTAGGTATCTAGAGAAAATGTATAAATATTGGTCCATTAACATCTCTTACAAAAACTCAAATATAAGTTTTGCGCATTTAAAAAAAAAAAATTAATCGCGGTTTTTCAGAATTTTTAAATTTCATTATTAAGTAATTTACATACTATGTTCAATCCAAATATATAAAAATTTTGGTCATAACTTTTGTGCTGCTTTTAATGTTTGAGTTGTTAAATGTAACGGAAACCCATAAATACGACCAATCTAATCGGTGTTCTTGAGAAAAACGTCGTAACATCGTTTCTCCATTACAACAGGTATCAATTGATGCCCGAAAAATTATACCTACCTGCTAATTTTGTATCGCATAAGTGCCTCATTTTTTTATTTTATTAATATGTATAGTATACTTTACTTTCACAATTAATGGTACACAGCAAAACCACACATTCCTTTTGTATAAAGGATTAAACAAAATTTACCAGGAATAAAAGTTTATGGTAACCAAGAAACCATCAGGATGTCAAAGTTAAAATTCGTTTTCGGTTTTTATTAAATAACACAAAATTTGGTATTTGAGCGGTTTTTAGTGCGAAAAATTTAAATTTACTAAAATTATTGATGTAGATTGTAGATGGCGCTGTCTGCGACACATTGCACATACTTGGAAGTATACTGTGGAAGTATGTGACACATTGCATACGTTTAAATTTAATGCTGCATTTACGTTTAAAATAAAGGCATTACTTTTTATTGCCAAAAAAATTTCACCAATTTTTTAGGAAACCCCCAAATACTAATTTTGTGAAAAAACTTTTTTTTTTCAAAGTTATTTAATAAAATATTTTCTGTTGTGAACCATTAATTATGGGACACCCTGTATATGCATATATACTATTAAAGTATATCTCTGCAGTTTTTTAATTTATTACCTACTATAGTAGATTATTAATAATATTTGCGGTTATTTAAAAGAATGTTATCTAAAATCTAAGTTATCAAAGCAGCTTATAGTGCTTCGTCATTTTTTAAGATGAGTCAGTTTATTTTTTATAATTAAAAATTTGATTAATAAATTTTTAAATAATAAATCGGACTTTTTTCTGCAGACAGTAAATAATAGAACCAAATTTTTTAAACAGTAGTGAAGCAATTACATTGCCCTTTTATATAATAATAAAATAACTTAAACAATGCACTCATGGTAATTAAATGTTTTAAAATATTTATTCATCTTAGATAAAACCGCCGGGTGTCCGAAGCCAACCCACTGCGTTGCGGTCTTTTTTAAACTTGACCCTCTCTATTAAACATACTTAGTTTGTTTATATATGGCCAACTATAAACCACACATGTCAAAACCAGAGCATATTATCAACTAATTTAATTATCCAGTGCTTTAAAATTTTAAAGAATCTAATTTCCAAATCAACCTTTTTCCCTTCAATTAGGTAACAGTTATCTAAGTATGTTTAATGAGAGAAATGTTCTTTTAACAAAACACAAACAAACCAAATTGTTTGGCTCAATATTTTTAAATCACCCTGGAATTGAAGAAGCAAACAGAGTTAAGTAGTTTTCAATTTGAACTATTAATTAAAATATCAGGGATGGCTCTTTCCATATTTGCTAAAAACATACACTCTATCGTGTATTGCATATGTTAGCTAAACAAAAATGTTAATTATTTAGGTATGCCTTAAAAAAACTTAATTACTGGCTTAAGTACACATACGGATGAACTGAACGCACCGTGATGTTTCGACAAACAATTTATGTTCATTACATTTTTGTTACCAAGATCATGAACTGAAGACCAATAGAATTCTAATGTTAACAATTTACTGTCTAAATTTATTGTAGGTTTTTTTCAAAAATAATATTTTAAAATATGTCCAATTGGCGCTTCATAATTTCTTATTACTGTGCAGGTTTCGTTGTAGCCTACAACGTGTACGTTGTTTTTCAGTGGCCCCCCTACCCCTTAAGACTTAGCGGGGGGCACGGACATGTTTATAATTACCGTACGCTACAAGAAGAAACACTCATCAATATCTTTGTTTTATCGTACGTAGACGATACGAAATTCCTTAGGTCTTAATTGATATTAGGAACGGACAGCCAGTGTAGGTTTTTGATACTAATTTACGGCTTTTTAAAATACATTAAATGATTGAATGGGTAATTATTATTATTTATCCATTATTTATTCGTTCGCGTGGAATTAGTTTTTAACATTAGGTATGATGAAGGGTCAATAATAAAAAAGTAGCCTCCGCGGGATCTTAATGAAAATATTTTTTATGTACTTCACGTTCTGACAAAAAAAAGTCCTTAAAAACATACTAAATAAACTAAAAACAGAGTCTGTTACTTTAGTACCTACCTACCCAATCGCTCCTTTTACTAACTTTACCATTTTAATTGAAAACTTTTTTAAATTGATAATAAATTGGTAATAAAAATTTATTTCGGGTCTACCCCATATTATAATTAATCTTTATTATTTAAAAATAAAAAGAGCAAAAGCTAATGAATTGAATGCGCTTAAAAGTAAATAAAAAAAGTGGTCTGATTTGTGCGTTTGTGAAGAGTGGCGCTCGCTCACGATACAAAGAATTCGTGCGCTTCAATGTTTCAGTCAGTCGACTCGAGTTTGCGTTTCGGTGCAGTCGTGTGGCACACGAACGTTCCGTCAAAACATCGCTGCCGTTTGACAGTCGAGTTAAGTGTAAAATAAGTGCACATCTCGAATAGTTTTTTGTTGATCGTGTTCGCTATTTGTATAATATTGCTGGCGCCTTCTAAACCGCTTAGAAAATAAACAACAGACCCATTCGAAAAGTGAGCAAGTGCTTTCTTTATTTATAGACATAAACAATGTCGGATCAAAGGGAAGCTGTTTTTCGCACGTTGCGGATCAAGATGATCGGTTTGTTTGTTACCGTTTATTTATCCAACGTCTCGGCAAACGAAGAACAATCGGTCAGCATTAATAAGCCTGTTAAAAATTGGATGCATTTTTCTTCCGGTAAGTTTATTTTAATAATACAAAACCATCTTTTTAAATATGTTGCACAATTTAGCAGCAAATTTCAACAAGATGCAACAAGTTATTTTATTTACATTATGAACGTTTATCTTTCTTATCGGATTTCGTACTTCAATCAAAATATCCGAGGCCATCTAAAGAATAATAAACTCTGTGATTTCAAAGAAATAACTCAGATTAAACGAATTTACAGTGGCATAAATGGCATATTGTTCGTAATAATTTTTTTAAATAATATTTAGAGAGACAAAAAGTGCAGATTATTGCAAGTTAAGTTATAAGAATATCTAGAAAGGTTTTTTTATTTTGCCGAAGACTGCTTAATTGGCCAAAAGCCATGTTTTCCGTGATTGCAATCAATTTTTCCAATAATAAATTTGCTGACATTTTCTTACTGTAGGACCTGTCTCTACCTGTTTACCTATCTAGGTACCTGTGTATCGTGTGACAAAATCGTTTCCTAGTTTTCTAAAATTTACGATATTGGCGATAAGAGGTTCCTAAAATAAAAAGGGCCCGAGCTAGACGATAGGCGCCAACCATTATCCTCAATTAAGTTGGTATGTTCGACAATTAGACCGCACGCAAAGCCACTGGAGCAAGACCATCATGGTCGTGGGCAAAAATAGAATAGATGTTTAAAACTTCTTTACTATAGGTACGTGCCATCTCTTTTGAGAATTTTTAACATGTGGCATTTTCTACTCGATAAACAAATTTCACACACTTTTTCTATTTTTAATTAGGGTTTAATATTTTTTAGGGCGCACAGCAAAAAATCGAAATTGTCTTTAGGTTGGTACGACAGAATTTTTGTGTTTGCGTTAACTTCCATAATGTATAAAAACGCGTAAATATTAACGATTTTTTATCGCTATTTCTCAAAGTTTGTTGTAACTTATTTTATATTTTTATTATTTGCTTAGGTATATCCAAAATCTTACTTGATGTCTGAAATTAAAAATATCACAATACTTAACATTTTCTTCATTTTATCAATGCTTTTTAGCCGAAACAAATTTACATCGTGGCGCCGCCAATTGTTTAATCATCCGATATCACGTCAAAGCTTTTAGCTTATCAAGTTAAATAATGCGGTTTTTATCAAATTAAATAATAAGTTTTATATATTGACAATTTAAATCACATTAAAGTCCGATCTCTGTCGAAAGAAAGACCTGTTGCTTGTTCGATTTTCAGGCTGTAGCTATAGCTACGTGTACTTCGTGAAGATCTCACCGCTCTTTTTTAGCTCTCTTTCTCAGAAACGCGGACTCGTTTCTTATGTCTCTATTGGTTTTTTATTAATCGCTGTCGTGGATTTACATAATTGTTCACTGAAATTTACGTACGGACCTCCATGTACAGATACACATCTAACTCTTTTAAATCATCCATAGATGATCTTAACGACATTTTAATGGACATTGCTCGAAATGTTTATTTAATTACACTGATTTTCATAATTAGGTATCTCAATCTAAATATTAATTAAACTACACCAGCAGATTGCATGAAGTGGAATTTAATTATGTATTAAATTTTCTTTAAATTTTTGCAAATCATTGTCGGTTAATAATAGAGAACTACCCAAGAACAAACAACTACTCATTCTCTTTATTAAATATCTTAACGATGTGTTATCTACAGGGTGTTTATTTAAAACCTTCCTTTAGGCAACACTTCGAACAGAGTAAAATATTTATTATTTTGTGTTTTAATTTCAACGCTACATTTTAAAAACTTTAAATATTTTGTTGATCCTTTTTCCCTCAACAAATTCTGTTTGGAAATGAAAATGCTCATCATCCTCATCAACCCATTCGATAATGATTTTGTATGAATGTATATGTATAACGGATATACCTAATACAGATAATGCAATCTTTCTTCTTTGCCTAAATTAATCATTGATATTATAATAATCCGGTCTTTGGTCGGTCTGTGGATTTAAGTGCATAGCCTGGTCTCTCGCATCTTGCGAGATAAGAACAGAGTGGTAAAAAGAGAAGAAGATAAGCGAATAGCGGCTAAAACAATCTCGGACAAGGTAAAGCACTCAAGTCAGGTAAGCAAGAAGCAAGAGGTCCATAGATAAAGAGTGCGGCGTTGCCGGATGCCGCGATTCAAAAATGTTTGTTTACTTTGGCGGGTCAAGTGGTTCATCGAGATTACGCGCATTGCCAATGCCGATGGTGAGTGATGTGATTCAGATGCGCCTCGATGATTTCGGAACGATGGCAACGGTGTATAAGCGTCCGACAATTTATGAGTTCTAAAGGAGATAGGGGCCTTCATTTGTTTTTCTTTTACGACTGTTTACTTAGCCTGCTACGTTAATTAACCAACCGTGCCCGCTGGTGCACGCTGTTTTCAAAATTGATAAGCCACTTACGGACCAATTAAATATGGAGATAACGGATTTATTTATGAATCTTTACAGATTAACCTTTTTTGCCTTTTGCCAATAAAAATTGTGCGCCATTTTTATATCAAAGATGCATAACCATTAAATATTAACCTACGTAGTGGGTATTATTTTCTAATTTGGATATCTCCTCTTCTAACTAATCCTTCTTGGTAGGTACTTCAATTGCTTAGTATTTTAATTTCAATTAAAAAGAGATGAGAAGATCGTTGATCATTTCAGATGGTCGGTATAGTTTATTGAAGGAATCTTGTGGATTTACAATGTTTATGTTTTATTAATATTTGCTCTTAATGAAGGCTTGCTTCCCGGCCTGATCAGATGTAAAAACTGGCAATAATATATTCTAATTAGATGCTTTGGAACTCGTGCTCTCTTCCTGCTCATGGCATTACTTCAATAAATTAGCTACGTTGAAGGAAATGCAAGAAATAAAGCGATAAAAACAAGCAATTGCCAAGGAATGCGCTTGACGGGATTCAGCAGGGAAATATAGCAATTAAGCCTGATAATTTCGATAATATCCATCTTCGATATATGAACGGAACGGGTATTTCAAGATTCCGTAACGAATATTTGCTACGAGGTATTTTTGTTATAAGATATGTACAGTGGCATGCCCATTTTGAAGATTAATTGTTGGTATCGTTTAGGAATAATGCAAGTTTTTAAACGAAAAGAAAAGGATATTATGACATTATCAATTAGCTACTTCTTTACAAGGATTCAAATCTTGTTGTTGACAACTAGGTATCTGCAAAACTTGATTTGAAAGGAATACTTGTGGCATATATCAAATAAGGCCAGCCATTATTGATTTTATTTATGTACATTAATTAATTTATCCGTTATCATTATAATAATAAACAACAAAGTTTATGTCATCTTAAAAAGCACTTGTTTAGCCAGTTTTAAAATAATTAATTGGATAAAAGTATATTTTTTTATAATCTTTTAAGTTAATCATTATAAAAATGATTGACATAACTCAAAATCCATCCCCATCAACAATAATTTTTTCTCTAATTATTTTGTAGTCTTCAATGGTAAATATTTTTGTTTTAAAAATAAAATTTGGCTTTTAAAAAATAGTTCGAAAAGCTCAAAATGTATCTTAATTTTATATTTATTCCCTGGCAATTATTTGTATGTTACCTTAAGAAAGGTTTTTAATATCTAACTAAGAAAAAAAAATCTGTACTAAAAATGTATTAGTTCATAATTTTTTTTGACAAAATGGATACATTTATTATTATTAAAAATTAAAAAAACTGCCTCTGTAGATTGTTTAAAATGACAGCTTGTCGGCAACAAACACTATCGCGCCGAATTATTGACACAGCAAATGATAGGTTTTTGAAACACTTTTAGCCCTAGGTGAACCGTTGCGGCCAGCCGTTCCCATGGCCAGACGTATATTTTGTGTAATTTTATATCCATTAAAATACACGCAACTTTCCAGCACACGTATTTTTTATACAATGCTTCACCCAGCTAACCTATAATTTGCGACCTGTTCGATGGTTTAGTTTGAATGAGGTTTAATGGAAGACCCTTCCTTGCTAGAAACTGTAGGGTTGGTACTACAGTCTAAAAAAAATGGTTTTGATACAAAAAATAACATGTAATTTCAAAATATTTTTTAATAATTATTTTTCAATGAGTTAAAAAATTATATTAGATAAGGTTGAAGATTAGATTTAAACAATTGTTTAATAATAAAATATGGTCTTTTGTATAAGAACTAAAGAAAAAATGATAAGGATGATCTTCCTATTATTATTAGGAGCTTAAATTTGGAAAGCACTTTCTAGAGGTACTTCAGTGTCGGAAGTAATTTTTTTAATCACCCTAATGTACATTTCTCTCAGTGTAAACTTGGTATTTAGGTCGTGGAGTTGCTGTATGTTGGGCATTGTATGAAGAAATCGTATGGATGCTCCCCTATAATTTTGCCGGTCCCCGTCAGACAGAAGAGAGGCTGGCTGGTCGTTAGACATTATTTACCTGCTTACGAGGCATTTTCTCTGCCAAGCCACTTACCTCTTCTCTCCCGGCCATCTCAATCGTTAAGTGCAATTAGACCTACTTTAATTACTTAATAATAATGAGCGAATGGTATTTGTATTGCGGTCATCCAAATCTATGTAATTTTTCGTCGTTTGTGAGCCAATTTTGTTATTATGTCCGTCCTTTTATTCTCTTGTTTTTTAAGATTTGATTGTTTTCTAAATAGGAGAAAAAATGACTTTGCTGTGCTCTAATATTATAGAACTAAATTTAATTTACATAATATGTCTAAAATAAAAATGAGTTTTTAAAATTTTATTATTATTTAAATTTTTTTATTAACAATATGCAATATACCATCTTGAAATATGAATAATTTTCAAATTAAAAATGCATCTTCATCTTCTAATGTCCCATCTTCTTAGAATTTGCATTGTTGAATAGTAAATTAAATTAATTGCCTAAATTTCAGGTTTTACAACGAATTTAATTTAACTTTAATGGAAAAATAATTATAAAGATCGATATCAGTGATCGTTAACATTTATACCTATATGTATGTGTAGATGTGGAGATACATCTTGGACAAATGGCTGAGTTGCGTAAATAGATCCCTTGGTAGGTACCTATATCGTATTTAAAATCGAACGATGCACAGCCGGCTACTTTTCTTTATTTATTCCGCCACGTTGACATATCGAAAGTCAAGTAGCCTGTTTCCGAGTTAAGTGTAGTAAAAAAACAAAGATGTAGCGAATAATTTATGGGCGTATTGCTTTGACATTTAAACGGGCTCAGATCAAATTACATCTTCTGGAGTTTCTGTTTTATGTTCTGCTTTTTCTGATAATTAGGGAATTCTTTGTAAATTGCTCCTCGAAATAAATGCGTTTTTCCTTAACTCGGGACTTCATTAACTATCAACATGTTTTTAGGGTTATTGCACAATTTATTATGGCCATGAATCATGTTTTTTTTTTCTAATAAAAAATATGGCGCCGTATTTATTACATACGTTCGTAGGTACCTACATAGGTAGGTAATTGTAATTAAAAATAAAGTTATATTTCATAAAATATTATTTATAAATTTGTAACCAATTATTGGAATATTATTTTCTTAAACTAATTTTAAACGTTTTAAAAACAAAAATTTGAATATTCATGAACCCTAAAAATGTCAATTTTATAGCACAATATGGTACTGAAAGCTAAAACAAAAAAGAATATTTCTGGACAGTACATAAACTGCTTGACTAAAGACTTTGTTCTATTCAAAGTATCCCAAACAGTTTCACCGTTGACATGATGACAAAAGGAATTTCCCATTGTTCCTTTTTATTATTTTTTTCACTTTGGTTTTTTAACTTCTCTTTTCTTGATCGCGTCGTGCTTGTATCTCGCTCTCGGCCTCCTGTTGAGTCAACTCGATCTACCGACTAAATGGCCCAAGATGGTCTTTAAATTAATTTAGGTGGATAAATAAAGTTCTAATAGTTAGTAAATAAAAAAGTAATATTATTCATAAGTCTGTTACCTATAATAAATTATAATTTTAAAATGAAATAAATAAAAAAATAGAGTAACATAATGTTTATATTTTATTGTTTGTTAGTTGGTAGATTTTGTCCGATCATTATAGTTGTTTGAAGCACAGTGTTTCTATGGAACTGCAGTTAAGTGGGGTTCAGTGAGCGTGTACCACAAATATTTTTTATGAAATTAATTTATGCGCCATGTTTGGATTATAAATTACCGACTACACAGAAACCAAAATCATCGGCATTCATTTTTGTTTGTTTATTGGGCTCTTTAACATGTCCACATTATAATGCCATCTTTATGTTTGCTTGTGTTTTTAGTCTTTTTTTGGGATCTACCCTAGCTTAAGGCAAGTTTACATGTTAATAAATTATAATCAACGATTTGAATGCTAAGATGAAAGAACGTTGTAACCAAATATGTTTTTATGCAATAAAATCCATATATATTTCTAAAACTAAACCAATAATTTTTTATATATAAGTAGACATTTTTATAGTTGGCAGTCTTAGCTTAAATTGAAATTCTTAAAACAGTTTTATCTAGCTTAAGTTGACATTCTTAGACGGCCATATTTATAGATAAGTGAATTAAAAAGTAGCCACACTTGAATTAATGTATACATTAATTCATTATAATGACATTACTTTTCAGAGGAAATTAAAAAATTCCTCAAGTTATTTTTAGCCACTTTTTTACGAATATTGACATTGCACGTGAAATGAAACGAGAGCCGAGTTCCGCCACTGCAGTGACATGTTTTGAAAAATAAACACCACCTCGCTACCGGGTTAATAACAAACAGTCAAACATCCCTTTTGGGTCTGAGGCGACAGAGATTTCGTTGGCGCCTACAAAATCATGTCTGGCCAAGAGTGCCACTTTATGGTTCTAAGTGATTTTCAGTGACTTTATCACAATCGTTGCACGCATCCGGCGTGACTAAAGCACTTTTAATTGCTCCTCGACTTTTTCTTGCCTTTTCTTTATCTCCACCATAAACAACGAAGATGCTTTACTTTGCTCCGTCAAGATAAAGTTTATGTATTGGGTAAGTCTAAATCTACATAAATTAAACAAATATTAACATTTAATATTTTTTTCTAAAATATAAATTTTTCAATAAAGGTTTAGGTAAAATACTTAAAGTACACAATCCATATTACAAATTCATTTAAACTATAAACAAACTCTTTAAATAACAAACAAATTGTTATATTAGTTAATACCTGCATTATAATCTCGAGTTCTATTTCAAGTTTATGTCTGCCTTAATCTAAAAATAGAATCAGTGCATACAGTAATTTAATACTCATAATAATCAAGCAAATGCGGAAATTTATTATTGTATACAATCTGATATTATGTTATGATCCACAATAAAACATACTTAAAGTTACAATAATTGTTGCAACTAGAAATTTAAACAAACGGTTTTTCTTTAGATAAAAAACATGACATGCCATTAACTTCTTATTTTTGTTCGATTTTTGGCATACTAGTTAAATGTTGCATGAACAGTTGACTACAAAGTCTTTAAATTTAAAATAATGACACAGGATATGAAAAAGTGACTTAATGCTTTAACTTGAAAAAATAAAAAATAATGAAGAAAAATACGCATGTTTTGTCTATAGCCAGTCATTGCGAATTAATGAAAGAGCACAAGAACGAAATGGGTTTTTAGAATTCTAAAATAAGAATAGGTAATTGCCAGTCGCATTAACTCTTAATAAAAAGTTTCGTAGATCAAACATTAAATACAATTTTAATAGATTTCTTATTGCCAAAAGTTTATAGTACTTAAAAAAATCTGTGAAATCTAAATTGTTCTTGTCTTTATATTTCAATCACTTGGCTGCACAAGACAGCCTTTATTTATTTATTTACATCGAGTGGATTGCTAGTTAATATATTCATTGATTTCAATAGGCTTCGACATGAATGTTAAACTGTTTTATTTCAACAGTGAATGTGCCAATTTATTATACGCACTACTATTTGACTTTTTTTCTTTCGTTTAAAGCACATTTTTTTATCGAAACAAACCGAAATTGCGTTATATAAACTTTTTACGCATTTGTTTGACTTATACTGTTTTATTTACAGTGTAATGATAATAAAACACAGGACCCAAACAAACACTGCATCTTTTAACTATTAAATTAGGTTTTATTTATAAACAAACAACTGCATAATATATTATGCAGTTGTATACAGTTTTTTATGAAGGCAGGCACCTTTACCTAAACTAAGTATTGTAAGTCAATTATCTTGAAAAGAAAAACCTTTTAGGTACTTAAGTTCGTGGAAGTCTAGTGTTTTTAGAAAAACAGTGGCGTCTAAAAGAGGAATATAAAATATGGTTACAAATTTTATTCGAAATATTGCAAACATATCATATTTTATATTTCCAATTAAAATATTTTATCTAAGTCTCTACAAATTTATTATCTTGGAAATATTTTAAGTACCTACCAATCAATTTCCCACGTTATAAATTTAAAATATTCAATTGGAATTTGTATATGAAAACATATGAATTTTTAATTTTTTACTCGCATTTTTAATCAAACGTAGATTCTTTGGTTTTATAAAATTTTAATTAATCATTATCGATAATACGGGTGACATTCACAATATCGAAATTCATTATATCGAATTCAAAATATCGAACACTTTTTATCGAAAATCAAAATATCGAAAATACAAAATGTCGAAGATCAAAATATCGAAAATTCAAAATGTCGAAAATGATAATATCGAAAATTAAAATGTTGATTTGAAAATGTCGAATAATTAAAGGTAGTGTCTCCCCGACCGTCGGACGGACGTAGAAAAGTGTGTGCTCGACCGTCGGACGGACGTAGAAATGTGTGTGCTCAACCGTCGCATATTTTAACCTCATTTTCAACTAGAGGCTAAATGTAGCAAAGTATTCCTCAAGGTTATGACGAATAGCTGTCATTTTGGTTATGCAGGTACACTGCATTGTGCCATACCAAACTAACCCAAACTTAACAACCCAACCCAACCGACCCCGCCCCATTGGGCCCCTCCCGTCCCATTGTCACAATCCAGCCTGCCCTTAGATATATTATACCTCTATTGCTCAATGGGGCGGGAGGGACCCAATGGGGCGGGGTCGGTTGGGTTGGGTTGTTAAGTTTGGGTTGGTTTGGTATGGCACAATGCAGTGTACCTGCATAACCAAGATGACAGCTATTCGTCATAACCTGTATGACAGCGGTCGAGATTTTATTTTCGATAAATTGAAAATTCGATTAAATAAAATTTCGACATTTTCAAATCGACATTTTAATTTTCGATATTATGATTTTCGACATTTTGTATTTTCGATATTTTGATTTTCGATAAAAAGTGTTCGATATTTTGAATTCGATATAATGAATTTCGATATTGTGAATGTCACCCCGATAATACATTGTCGTATAGGTACATATGCTACGGAATAGGTTGTTTAGGAGAGAATAAGATTTTTTTTTAATATTATTTTTATGTTATAAAAAATATATAGGTGTCTATAAATAATATTAATTATTTTTCTATACTATATCTTACTTTCACCTGGTCGGAACTTTATGGGGGTCTTAGGTAATGCGTATGGGAACCAAAATAATTAACTGCCTGAACATTTCGACATAAAACGGTAAAATTTAAATAAAATTTGTCGCTTTTAGCTTAGACAGATGACAAACGGTTAAGTGTCGTGCCATACGCGAGATTTCAAATCTATAGATTTCAAATCGAATCTGCATTCGAAAGTCGCAGTCAATTCGTGAGTAAATCTCTGGGATAGTCTGGGAATTTTTTTATGGAAAGCGGAATTACGTGGAAGGCATACTTTTATGCATAACATGCGTTCAACGAGAGTTGGCAAAAAAATAGTAATATAAAGTTACTTCAGGAATTTAAATTTCCTGGTATGTTATACAGAAAAAAACTATGCGGAATTTCATACTTAGTAATTGGATCTTGTTTATTTAGTTGAAAAGTATTCTCTATACCTCAAGATGCTTATTTTCTGTTTTCCTATTTTTCAGACAACATTCGGTGTTACTGCAATCTACCCGCATGCGTTACCAAGGGTTACATGTGCAAATCCAGGGCCGGAGTTTGTTTTTCGGATTTGCTGGAGCACCCGACAAAAAGTCGACCCACGGTCTACGGAGGAAGACACGGCTGCTTAGAGCTGCTGACTGACAGGTAAAAAACATTTTAAAATAATAGTAGGTACCTACATTGTAAAATTATCGAGTTTGCGACATTTATCAGGTCTGACGTTTGACATATTATAGGTTATGGACATAAATTAAAAGATTTCAAGATTGAGCGGTAATAATGGTTGTTGCACTGAAAGAAATTTATGTTTCATATATGGACTACCACATACATTGCTAAAACAAACATATAATATATTTACCTTAACCATTTTTATATTTAGTTTTAACATATTATGTTAAAACTAAATATAATATATGTTTCTTTTAGCAATGTATGTGGTAGTCCATATATGAACCACAAACATTGCTAAAACAAACATATATTTCTTTCAGTGTGTGCTTTTAATGGTTACCAGAAGTAAATTAATAAAATATTATGACGTGAAAAGAAATTAACTTCTAAAAACTAAATAGTTTCGGTTAGCGGTACATGAATACCATGCATTAATATTTAAATACTAACTCAATGTATGGGATTTTTCACTTTCAAATTTATCTATTGGATTGGGAATGGTGAAGATTAGTGTTTTGAATAATATTTTCCCTTGTAACTTTAGTCAAATTGTTTGTCATTTAATTTATGGTCGTCGAGTTTTATATTTTACAGATTTAGTATTTAAATTTGTAGACCTTAAAACCATTATTTATATTTAGGTAGTTAATTTTTTTTCCGGATTAAATGTCAATAAAAAATATAAACAACGAGAAGGATTAATTTCGTTAATTTAAAAAAATAATGTTTAATATTCAAAAATACATATAAATAAACTAATGCAATTATAATTTCAATGCCAATTTTGCATTATTAATAAAAGTTTATCGTAAATGCCGAAATTGAATAAAATCTTGTAAACTTGAATAACAATAACTATTCATAGTTACGATTGATAATTATATCGCGGCGATGACTTCACGTACATATGCATTTTTATAGGTTACGAGGCGCCAGGATAGTTTTGCGTTGTTATTGTGGAAGTTGTGGCAGTTGTTTGTTCGCTTTTCCATGCCAATTATTTAACGGCAACGCAATCAACTATGCATGTCGAGATACCGTACGTTCCGCTTGTAAAACTACCATCGTTTTTAAATTTTACAACTTGCGTCCTCACTAACAATACGACCGCTAAATTGAGGAAGTTATTTCGCATTTCCAACGGGTAATTTTATTTCTTTATACATATTTCAGCCTTTATGCACAAGAATACTTTATTATGAAAAATGAGTTTATTACCGCATAATGGCTAGAATTTCATGCTTTTCAATGTTCGCACTGTATACCTTAAAATAAAATCATTTTACTTAAAAAATAATTTATCTATGGTTAAAAACCACCCATGAACTTTTTTATGTTAAATTAAATTACATACATAATGATCTCTGCCTTTGGAAGCTTCCGTATTTTTAAAGAAAACGAACTGTTGTTTTAGCAACAAATTGCACCAATTACCTCTAAACAGGATATAGGTGGGCACTTTTTTGCGTTTAACATCCTGCGGTGTAAACTGAGCTTGCATACATTTAAATAAATGTCCCCACATCTTCACCTATGATTTTCCCATCCTGTCGAACGCATAACGGTTAGTGCAATATTAACCTTTTCCGGCGGGTTTCTTCGGCAATTTGAATTTCCCAATGGACCTTAATGAGGATTTAATGGCGATCGGTTGAAATAAATTTCGCGTGAAACGTAGATACAAGGCCTATAAAAAGCAACGTGCAAGCGCACCCTGCTGATTTTCTTGAACCTCTCTGCATAAATTTACGACCGGGCTTAAATCGTGTTTGTTTGCCGGCTAAATTGCAACATATTTAATAACAATGTCTTGAAAATTTATATCCATACCCCAGATACCTACAAACTCTATAGAGTTTGTAATATATTATTTGTATTATGTTTAATATTTTTTGACACTCTTAAAATGGTCAAAAAATTTAACAAAATTGTGTAAACAAGAAAACTTCCACTCTTGGATCTAAACATTAAAGAGGGCAAGCCATTTTTTAATTGTTAAGTAAATAACTATTATCTAATCGACAAGAGGTGACTTTATGACCATTACTATTACAATTTCGTTGTCTCATCCATTATTGGTATCTCCAGGTATATATATATAGCTACCTATCTAAAAAATATCTTTAAAAATGTTATTTGTTTTAGTCTTATCGAGCAGCATATCGAATCGTAAAATAAACAATTTCTTTTTAATATCGTAACATTAATGAGCGTCCTATTAACATAATTCAGCATTAATAATTGCCACATTGAAAAAACGCACCATTCAAAATCAGCGTGCAGTAAAACTAGTTTTTAACTCGCTCCATATCTTTAGATGCATGCAGGAAAAATAAAGGTAAGAATTCCGCAAATATTAATAAATACTTAAAGTTATGGGTGGTATTAAGTATTGGAAATCAATTTGTGTGGCATTTTTTGGCCTCATTAGTTGAAATTCATTAAATTTGGATTTTATTTGGAGTGCGGTCATTAAATTCAAACTTCTAAATTCGTCAAAAAGCATTCGACAAATTTCCTGGCAATCGGCATTTTTTGTTGAAAAAAATCCGAATACCGAAGCCTTTTTCGAGGAAGAGACCGCGGCAACCGCAGACAGCGGAATCGAAAAAACAATCGAAGAATAATTAAATAATTAATAGAGACGACGCGTGTGTCTTTTGTCTCGGTTGACATTCATTTGTTTTGCTAATGGCTGCCGTTTACGTGATTTGTTGTTGGAAGAGATCTAAGCAGGCCGTTGGGTTTGATTGTTTTTTATTTTTTTTTTGTTTCCGAGGAAATGAATATTTATGACGGATGGTGCAGATGAAAGAACGTCAAGTCCACGAGGATTTAACGTTTTTACAACTCCAACAAATTATTTAAATATTATGCGATTTATTTATTACCTACCTACTAGTTCTTGATGGAAAAAAAGTAAATGCAAATGAAGAATGCGTATGTTTTACATACTTGATGACAATTTTAATAATACAAATTCTTTCATGATAAAAACATGGCCATTTATTTCCCATAAAACAACCTTTCGGGTTATTAATTTTTCCACATTCACTTTAAAATGCAAAATTTACATTTCTCGTAGCTTGAGACTTGTTCTAAAATTAATAAATATTATTGTTATTGTTGCTATTAAATTATTGTTATTGTGCAATTTATATGTACCAAAAGCAAAAATTTTGTATTTTACGATTTTGCCCACTTTTACCCATATATAAATTTAAATGCAATAATACTTTATTAGAAACTTCCTTATTTAAAATTATGTTTATATGTAGGTAGGGATATACACAACAATAAATATTGTAGGCCCTTTTAATATTTTAAAACAAAATATTCCTTACCACTAAAATTGGTAAGTAATTATTTTGACTGGTAAAATTAAAACCATGGTGCACCATATCTATCTATACCTATTCCGATATATTTTTATCTGCAAACATGACATGACGTGGCTCATTTAATGTTGTGTATGCGGGAGATGCCGACATAGATGTCTCTTGGTGGGGCCAAAACAAGGTCGGTCGGCAGCGTCGGGACGCGTCGCGGCGTCGCGTGTGTTATGCATGTTTACGATTTGAAGGATCCAGTGGCGCCTGTCTTCAGTCTGCCAGAGGGCCAGAGATTGTATGCAAGGCACACGACACGTTGTGCTCCAGACGTCCCCTTTGTCCCAACAACAAATCTACGTTGGGACAAAATTACCATTCAATGTGCACATGAGTTTTCCTTTATTACTATGCAACAAAAGATTGTTTAAATTCTACGTAACGATTCGTGTTTCGTTTTTTTCAGTTTTCTTTTCTAATTGTTTTTTCACATTTTATGTTTATTTTATTTTTATCCAATGAGCATAGTTTTGGCCTTTTGGCGAAAATAAATAATAAATAAATAAGTTCTCAAAATACTACTATGGGAATTTATGGAAAATTGCAGGGAAATTCCTGTCGTTATCGAGTTTTCCAGTAGATTTAAAATTATCTATTAACTTTACAATATCATTTTCGATAAAAATAGAAAAAACAATCGATAGAAATTTGCATATAAAGCTTATTCTTCTAGTGAATAATTTCGTTACAACGTGCAATTGATAGCACGTTTTGGCTCACTTTTCAATGCGGTCTGCCGCAAGTGGCATGGCGACACAAGAGCGGAAAAAGACTGGACGGGACGGGGCTTCACTGCAAACAGACAATCTCGTTAAAAATTATTATGTTCAATGTGTTACTAAGAACATCCAAGGCTTAATTAGCACAGTCTGCATACGTTTGCCTATTTTATTTATTACTTGAAGTTATCATATTTTAAGATTGAACATGTCACTGACTGATTATTTATTGGCGTCCTTAATAATTTCTATGCAAACAATTGTCGAACGTAAAGATTATTGCATCACGATTATTCAATAAAAATCGCATATAATTATACCTTTATATAAATTGCTATAGCACAAAAAATTTAATATAATAATCGTTGTGTAAGGATAGATGGATAAGTCAATGCACACAACCAAAAAATTCTTTAACGTTTTTTCAGTTTTTTACTCGCATGTCCTTGAAGATTTTAATATTGCAACAACGACTTATGATGGCTTTCACTAGCCAATGCGCCTTTGATAAATAATTAATATCTGTGTCTGTAATGTGCTTAGCGGACAAGGCAACATTATAGAATTAAAAGGCACCTTTAATAATTATTGTAATTATAATTATATGAGAAGAATAAGGATAATGCATAGTTTGCAAGTTTGCGCACTAAAATATTTGAGAAAAAGTTTTTAATTTACTCAAGTGATAAGTCGTTTATTACTACCAGGGTTCGCCTGATTTAAATCAATTGATTTTAATCACGATTTAAATCAGTTTTAAAAAAAGTTCCTATAGGAAATTGTATAAAATTTTATAAATTTTATAAAATTAAAAAAAAACACTAAAAAGATCTAAAACTAAAGCACAATAATATCTTGACACTATTTAAACAAATTCATATGTACATATAGGTATAGAAAAACTGCTTATTTTGCTAAATAAAATAATAAAGGAATATACAAAAAAATATATGTAGTATATAAAGTAGTGTCAATATAATAATAATATTATTATAGTGAATTAATTTTTTTAATAGTAGGTATACTTTATTAAAAAAGGCTTATAATTTAAAAATAAATAACGATATTCTTAAGATGTCTTCTCTGGCTAACTAACGGCTCTTCCAATTGAAAGAGCCAGAGAAGATATCTTAACCAAGTTGAAATGGCTACAGCAATTACTATTGTTTTAAATAAATAAAAAATGTAATAAGATTACCTAAATTAAGGCGCGGCTTTATGGCGATTACGCAACAACGTTCGTAAAAATATTTCATGTACGAAGTAGGTAGGTACATATGTAATTTTCGAGTGCTATAAACCGCTATTCGAATTTCACCTGTAAATTTATGTATAGCCTGTTTTAAATAATAAGTACGATAAATATTATTTTTCACCCTATCGTATGAATATGACATTTTCAGGATGAAGTTGTTTTAGAATGCAATAGGTAAAGTTTGTGAAAGGCGAATTTGTTTGCATCCAAAGAGGACAGTGTAAAGCAAACGCACCTTACTTCTTGGTGTACAGGTGCAAAAGTGCTCAGGCAAAGGTTGAACCTGTCGAAAACTGGGACACGGAGATTTGTGAGCCGATATTCAGCTGTTTTTGCGTGTCTTGCAATTTTTTTCTCCTTTTGCCGCACACTTTGTGTTTTCGCGCCCGCTAATTATCGGTTTTGTTGTTGCAATCGAAATTAAATGAAAAGAAAGAGGCGTGTCTTGTTGATGATAAAATTTAACGAATACAAGAAATTGTGTCGCAGGAAACGCCACAGACGACAAAAGAAATTGTTTTCAATTCAGATTTTTTTCATTAATTTTAATATTAAATTAAATATATTACAACATAGAAGTAACTAAATAAAAAGTAACCGAGGTCAAATTTTTCTTCGGTAAATTAATTAATCTTAATAAGTAATCAATGCCTATTTTTAAATTATTAACTACGTAAAGTTGATGCTTAATAGTTACCCGTATACAGGCTATAATATTATAAAAGTTATGCATTAGTACAGGTTGACATTTTTCCAAACGCAGTTCAAATGTGTTTATGTTGTTTTTGAGCTTGTTTATGTAAAATTAATTAAAATTAATGTAAGATATCTTTTTAAGAAAATATCATCCTGTACGATCTAAAAAAGCATATGCAGTTTAATTAAATGATAATTCAGGAAAAATTACCACTCAGCTAACTGTTTATTGGAATAAATTATTGTCTATTTTGTAAGTCAATTTTCTATAAATAGCTATAGATACTTAATAATAATTTATACGATAAATCGTTATTAAAATACAGGCGCACGCTAATCAACAACCATTATTATATTTTATTTATGTTTCTACATGTTTAATTACAATTAATATTCATATTATCGCACATTTATTTCATAAAAACTGGAATATGCATATTTTGCTTCGCAACAAAGAAAATCTTTAAATTGTTTATAGGCACACATGACTAATTGAAAATAGTTAATTGTTAATAACATCAACATGTGTCGATAAACATGTATTTATCAATATTTAAGTCCATTTAAAAAATCATTCAATGATATTTCCCTTCAAAAAATCCACAGGCATGATATGCTGGCATGTAATAACAAAATCTGTTTTTATTGTTTTGCTAACTGTGTCATGTCCACTCACACCCTTGAATTTCACATCTGAATTGCTGTCATTTAAATTTAATTGAAATGTTAATCAAAATAAACAATTTGTTCTAGATAGTGCATTTTATTTTGCTACCGTTATATAAACTGGATGGGATTTTTTGAACCTAAGCAATTTATGAATTTCAATTTGTTGCAAACTGAAAACTTGTTTCAAGTATAACAGGCATTCCTAACTACATACACATAGGTACCAACTTTGTAACAAAATAAATTGCACTACTTACACAGAACATTTTTGAATTAGGTACCCACATAAATTATTATTAATGCATTAATTGCAATAATAATAATAATAATAATAACAATATGTCTTGTGGGATTTTTATTTTATAAGAATAACTTAAAATTTTTAATATATTTTATACGGTTAAATAAATAGATATGTAGGTATATGTTATTTGTTTTTTCAGAGACCAAAGATCGTGGTGTGAAAATCAAGAAGATAACGCAAAACCACCATTAAGAAAGAAGCACCCCAAAAGTTTGCTAGTTTGCTGCAGAAATGATATGTGCAATCATGTCGAAAATCCTAAAACCAAAAACATCTTGAATAGCACTCTATTTGGTAAGTTTTGTTGCAAAAATATATCTTAATTAGAATATTAACTTAGCTTGTTTATTAAAAATCTAATTTGAAAATATATTGACATTCTTGAGTCATTCTGTATAATATTTAAATTAATTATTTGACGCGAACGTAATGTGACGTCATGACTGCTTAACCGCGAAAGTGGACATTTTAAATTTGAATGATTTTTAATTAATTATTACAGATTGAATTTGACAATGAATGATAAACTGTTATTGTGATTGTATTATTTTTAACGTAAATTTTTGTTAATGTAAACCCTCAATTGGTTATAAAAGTGCAAAAAGTACATAAGCCGGATATTTTTTGACTTTTCACGAAAACTTGGCTGTTTGACGTAATAATTTGACGAGAACAAATTAAAAACCATCAAGTTTGAGTTATAGGTCCAAAAAATTTCCTTCTCAATCAAACCTCGAGTGGTATTTGTTGAGAAAATTTCACGAGTAAATAAATTAAGTCAATTTGTGTTAAATTGTTATTTCTCTATACAATAATGCATCCATTACTATGGAGAAGGTAAATAGAAAAATATTCGCCAATTTACGTCACTTGAATTTCTGTTTTTTCCATTGATAGGTACCTAATAAAGACCTTTTTATCCGTCAGCAAACGGTATTTTTGACAGTTTTAATAGGTTTAAATTGACAGGAGTGTAATTGTCATTAATTTTTTTAATAGGACATAACCAAGACATTAAAATGCTTAAGTATTTCAAATAGCTTATAATTATTAATTGACCTATTGGAAAAGCAATGGGTTTATTGACATTTTAATAGGCTTCAATTTGATTCTATTGCTAATTTAAACGTGGGCGTCAAAATATTTTGAATATTTGCATTTTACCACTTAATTATTAATTACTTTTCGATTTTAACAGGTCAAATATTAGAAGACAGCAACGGAGAATCTAGGCAAACTAATGGGCAACAAGAAACGCTTTTGTACTCAAACTCAGAAGTTTGGTTCAGGGCTGCCACCATTGCAGTGCCAATTTGCGGGGCTGTAATTTTATTTGTACTCATAGCATTGGCTGTGAAAATCCTGAAAAGCGAAAATGAAAATTCTCTTAATCACAAACTTGGGTAAGTAATAATAGTTTTTTTTTGGTGAAATGATTCAGTAGAAAACCATAAAAATAATATTTGAACATAAAATATATTTTAAACGACATCTCTTTTTTCCTTTCAGGCCTGCTCTATATATTCACCAACTGCCATCCCAAGGAGGTAATAAAAACTCATGCGAAAAATTCCCAGATTTTTTCGACAGAAACTACGAAAATCTTCTTGGTAAAGATGATTCCAGAACGCATCATCAAAATCTTCTGTTTGAAAATGAAAATGAAGCAGCTGATAGGCAAATGAACGCACCTTTGTTGCTTCAAAACGAAATCTACAATCAGAACGTAAACAAAAACGAAACCAACGCAAAGTTGAATTTAATTCAGAGCGACGATGTTTGCGATTATCTGGAAAAAAACACGGACAATTTTCCCGAAGTCAACATCGTGAAAAAAATTAACAACGACAAGTTTTCACATTTGTAAAGTACCGATTTTTTATGTTTGCTTGTAGAGTACTTAAGCATTAAATTTCCAGTATGAGGCTGTGAATTGTGTACTGCCAAAATTAATTAGACTGAAAAAAATTGGTTCAGAAAGAAAATCTCAGGTAAATTAATTTACTTGCAGAAACTATGCAAAAACACTAATTATGTGCTAGTACTATTGGAATATTACCAATGATATATTTCTGATAAATAATATGTAGGTGTAAGGAATTGAAATGTGATGTAAACTAACATAATGACAATAACTGTATAATGGACTGCTCAATATACAGAACAATTTAAGATAAGCAATCAGTTTTATATTTTATTGAAATTATGCTTATCCCACTTACTATGTAAATAATGTAAATTAAGTATTTTGTTGTATGTTTTTTTTTGTGTATATTGCTTATTTATTATTTTTATTTTAGGCTGTATTTAATTTTGTAAAAATGTAAGCCTTAGTTATATAAAGTATAAATATATTTCTAAATAGGTTTTATTTTATTTCCCATTACCTTTGAACGGCCAAAATCAAGATAATTAATCAAGAAGGTGCAATTTGGTTTGAACCACAAAATTTCTTCAAAAAATGTTTAAATATTTACTTAAAAATGTCTTAGAAATCATAGAAAAAACATTAAGGATATAAAATTTAAGATAAACATAACTTTAAATTTTTCACAGTCAAATGACCCATTATGAGTAAAACAGTTGTTTTAATATTTTTTTAGAAATCCTAACATGCATTTTATCTATACAGTTTTATATATTTGTACAGGGTGTTCAAAGAGGTTTTGTGATTTCTAGGTTATATTTCATGGTACCATGCGTAACAGTTGGAATTCTATGAGTGGAAGTGTCAGTCTGATTGCATAAGAAATTTCACTTAAGTGTGCTTCTTGGAAAATTAATAGCAATACATGCATGCATGCTTAAACTTAAGACCATTGCTTTTACCTTGCACATTTCACAATCCATTTTAATTTACATGACATTAACCACGCTCCGTTACGTGCATTAATTGGATATTGTTTATATATATATGTATATATTTTTTTATAAGCTACTTTTTAATGGTAGTTCGTTTGGAGGAAACTTAACAAATAGGTAAAAAGTATCAACTCGAAGATAGGTGCAAGTTAGCTGTCAAAATATCTTTGACGTTCATTTCTAACCTCAAATATGAATTTTTAAATTTGCTGAAAATATAGAAAAAATGTCCGATGCCGAGCTGCAAGAAGAAGAAAGAGAGGCTTTATCATCGATTTACGATGGGGATGAAAATTTTAAGCAGATAAACACCACCACATATCAGTATAAAGTGAGTTATTCAACT
Source organism: Brassicogethes aeneus (assembly GCA_921294245.1). Classification (NCBI taxonomy): domain Eukaryota; kingdom Metazoa; phylum Arthropoda; class Insecta; order Coleoptera; family Nitidulidae; genus Brassicogethes; species Brassicogethes aeneus. The sequence continues at coordinate 61,553,188 of OV121135.1, forward strand.
AAATTCCTCCACTTTTTCAGAGTAATAATTTTGTGTTTTAGTATGGGGAATCGGATACCCCCAAGTCTTTTATTGTTGAGATAAAATGGGAAGAAACTTATCCCACGGATTTGCCTGTTGTAAATATGGAGACTTTTTACAATAAGCACATGTGAGTAACAGTGACATTATACTGATGTAAAAATACGTATTATATCCATTGATTTTAGTCACCCATTTGTTAAAGCAAAGGTTATTAGTTTAGTTAAAGAAGAAGCTGAGCAATTTTTAGGAATGTCAATGACATACTCGTTATTTGAATTTGTTAAAGAAAAATTTGAAGATTTAATGAAAGAACAGCCTGAAGAAACTGAAATAGCTGATGTTGATAGATTAAAAATTTGTGAAGAGCTTGATCAACAAGAAAGTGTGAAAAAAGAAAAGAAAGAGCAATTAACAAAAGCACAAAAACGGAGGCAATGGAACAGAACAGATGCCAAAGGTGAAAAACCCAGAGGTTGGAACTGGGTGGATTTAGTAAAACATTTATCTCAGACTGGCTATAAGGACGACCCAATTGGTAATTCCTAAGTTGGCCTGAAATGAAACACATCTGATTAAATTTATTGTATTGTATTATACTTTTAAAAATTTATACATTCTTTTTCAAGTACATTTTCCATTGGGTTCTGTAATCCCCCACACAAATTTCGCTTGATTTCAAGTCCCATTCTTTAAGATCTAACACAGTGAAGAACATTTTTAGTTCAGAGTTGATAAATTGTCTAAATGTTGAATGAAAAGATATTGGAATGTTGTATAAATCATTTGGGGGCCTTTCATATGATCTCATCAAAGTATTTAATCTTGACATTGGAGTAGTTTGGTGCAAATATCTTTTGGGAATAACATCCTAAATGAATCAAAGATTTAAAGATTTTGTTAATAAATATTAATTTAACATACCACATCAGTCTCATAATACCAACAAATAGCAATAGCCAGTAAACTAGCGTAAAAGTAGGCTTCTATAATTTCCTTGGTACTTTCAACTTTCTCAAAACAAACATGTATGGTGCCAGATTTTACATTGGGCAGTATAAAGTATGGTTTATCTTCAAAATTTAGCAAATGCTGACTTAATTCCTCTGGGATGTACGATTTTGACATTTCCTTTACTGATTGACCCATTTTAATTTCAAAACCGCAAAATTGCACATCTGAAATCTTGTACCATGTAGGTTCTTATTGAAAGTAAAGTAGGTTAAAAGTATGCCATACCATTCAGACCAAAGCCTAATATCACAGTTTCCATATTATTTACAGGTTTAGGATTCAAAATTACACCCAAATTGTAGTAACTTTTTAAAAGTATCACCAATCTTTGCTTATTGAATTTTTTAAAGACTATGGATTTTACAGCTTTATAGTTGGCTAGTAAATGTACACTCATCAAGGCAAAAATAAACACCAATTCCATGCTAAAATATTAATACAAAAATTGCTCTCTAGTGTAATAACATTTCTATATTCTACCTTCTATTATCAAAAACGCTTAATAAGAAAATACTGAGCATACTGGCAACCAAATTGACCAATGTTTCCTGATTGCCATCGATTGCTGAAATTTCAGCCATGTTTTCTTTAATTGCTTGATGATGGGTTATGGAAGCCCTAGTGGCGCCACCTGCCACCCCAACCTCAAAAAATAACCTCACATTAACCTCAACTCATTTACCTATAAGTTATATCAGTTTGTTAAATACATACAATAGATTTTAACACTGAAGTTACACATAAAATTTGCATTGAGTATTCAAAATATATTGGGATAAATATTTCTATTGCCATTGCCATATCATTTATAATGTCAGCCATGAACCTCCATTTTTTACAATCAAAATCCAAATCACACCTACAAAATTTCCAAATTGGACAATTTTGTTACCTATTTAATTTTAAATTAAAATAGGTTTTTTTAAGACATATCTACTACCCCAAGGTACCTAATAATTTTATCCTGATTTTTTTAATTTCAAATACATTAGCTTATACCTACCAATTCTAATAGGTAAATAAAATCAATCATATTACATTACCCTTTCCACCAAGCAAACAATATCCTTCCAATCATGCCGGTGCCGTCCTTTAAAATCCATGCCACTGTGGCAGACAGGGCTGTAGCCTCAGCATTTCCGACCCCCATGCCCTTCAAAATAGCTCTGGTGGTAAAAGCATTTGTAATTGTGCTGCAAAATGCTTGCACAGTGTCCCATAATTGATACTCCAAATAGTCCTCGCTAACGCTTGTAGGGTAGCCGTGCGGCAACACGATTTGCTTGAAAAAATTCAACACACTCAAAAAAAGCTTCTGGAATGAAAAGTTACACTTTTGACAGACAATTGTATTTGAACCTGAAATACCACACGCTATATATTCACGTAATTTATTACTTTTGCCCTAGTTACCTTTTTTGTAATATAATGTATCCCCATTTATACCATATTTTTCATGTAATATTATCGAATCCTCGCTCATTGTAAAAAAAATATCAAAAACATATTTGCCAAAGGTTAGGTTTGTTATTTTGACATCTGTCACTACGTTGCCATGACAACAAACTTGTTTACAGTGTTGCCGCTCTTTTTTATTTTCTTGGCAAAGGTAGTCTTTTAAAAAACGAGTTTAAAAATTAAATACCTGGTTTATTTAGATACAAATATCACATCTATAAATGATTCTATAATAAATAATATAAATACTGGACACAGATCAACAAGAAATCACAATAAATTAGCTAAATTAACTTAAAAATAATTAATTTAAAAGTGCTGTTTGATTGGAGCGTTCTATTTTTTGTTGGGGTATTTCGTGTAAATCTACTTCTTGAGCCTTTTTCATTTTCAATTGGTGCATATAGGCCAAAAACGTGGACCATCCTAAACTGCACACACTGACATAAGGTACTCTGTTTCTTTCAGGTACGTAGCAGAAATTAATCGTTTGTAGAAAAGGCCACACGCAAATAGCCACCTAAAAAAGCGATAAGATAATTAGTCAAAACAGAATTTCTGGTTAAAGTACAAAATTTATCTTTGAACTTTGATTTTTACCTGATAAGAGGGCAAAAATTTGGCTTTTACAGATTCACATGATTCATTGATGGATTTGCCTTCCAATAAACTCATGCCAAAGAAAAAACACGCCAAGGCGGCTGGCCCATAGGTCATTTGTTCTACAACTGCCTGAAAAAACAGATCGTGTAATGTTATGTTTTACTATTTTGTGATTTTTATTGGTTACTTTTGTAACTGCGGTCTTCAAGTCAGTCTTGGGCCAAATTAAGGTCGATAATCTGATCCAGCCGTAGAGCGTGGGGGCTGTAAAAAGGCCTCCATATGTGGCAAATCGAACAGCCTGCATCCAATCGTAGGTCTCCCATGTTTTTCCAGCCATCGTTTGTTGTATCAAGGAAGAGGTTGGCCAAATGGCTCCGTACGAAAGCATCCCTCTAATAATCGGATGTCGGTGCGTGAAAGCTGCAAATCTCGAAAACACAGACATTTTGCACTACCTAATTGCACTTAAAAATTCGATTTCGTTAGCGCGCTTAGAAAATATGAGAATCTTGATGTGTTGTTATCGTCATAATGAATAGTTATGCTCATTATTTCTGGTGCCAATTTTGAAACCTTGGAGCGAATTTAATCTTTTTAGAGACATGAGTTTCTGTAGTGTGCGCTATTTGCGAATAGTGCGCATGCTTCGATTGCGTCACAACACACGTTTGACATATTCACGAATATCCTAGAAGACTTCGGGTCGCCAATTTTATTTTGCGCGTTTGCCTAATCATTCGATAGTTAAAATTAAAATCGATAAAGGTCATTCAGGTCAATTTAATACGGATAAAATGTTGGGTAAAAATACTGCTTTTTTTAATTTGTATTCTAAAAGGTGAAAATTAAATAAAGATAAAGATGTTATGTAAAGATACTGTTTTTTATTAAGCGGCCAACTCGGCCAAACGTATTCGGTCCGGCTAACTTGTGCTTACGGGGATCATCCAGTGGGATAAAAAATTCGGGTTTTAGATTTTTTACGGTAAAACAGCATTGTTTTATGACGACATTCTGTTATTTTTTTTAATTTATATTGTGCAATGAAACACCTTTGAAGCTCTTTATTAATGAAAATCAAAATTGTGTATGGAAAATGTATACAAATATTTTTTTTACCTAGGTACCTACCTCTTATTTTATTTTGCTAATTACGGCCGTAAATTATGAAAATTTAAAAACCCTGGTTTTTAAACTTACATAACCTGAAAACTCCTATATAAATATTTATATTCTATTCTATTATTATTAAATTATATTCTATTCTATTATATGTTCTTTTTCCATGCCTTATGAATTATATAAAGTTAATACGTGAAAAAAAAATTCCAAATTTATAAACATAATAAAACGTCAAAAGTTCATTGACACCTTATGTTCTTGTGACACTTCGACAGTTGGTTGTTATTCTTTTTCTATGTTTACACCATAGAAATATTAAAATTAATACGTCCATGGTTTACACTATTTAAGATTATAGGTATTCTTATTATACACTAAGAATTATAATAATTATAATTATGTATAAATATACAAGACTGCGATTCTTACATAGTTATATAAAAACCAAAGAACACCTCTTCTTTGATAAAAACGACAGGATTTGACAACGTCGCGTTGTCAGCTTTCCTGCTTTATCTCCCAGAAAAAGAGACAGAAACGTACACGTAGCGACTGCTAGCGGGTTATTTATAGCAAGTCACTTGAATAAAAATTTGTTATAAACAATACGCCCGTCTTTAGTTTCTGTTTCTTACAGTTAAAACCGAGTGCAGTTTTTACGTGGCTGTAAACAACAACAAAGGTAATATTGTTTACATTAAATAACTGACCTATTTTCTAAATTATTTATTGGGTCCCTAGGATTGAAAATGGGTAAAATAAAGGCCGGAGCAGTCGTTGACATATTGGGCGACGAAATGACCAGAATAATCTGGAACTCAATTAAAGAGAAACTGATTCTGCCCTATTTGGACATTGACCTCCATGTGTACGATTTGGGGATGGAAAACAGAGATAAAACCAACGATCAAGTAACGATAGACTGCGCCAACGCCGTTAAAAAGTACAATGTTGGTATTAAATGCGCCACAATCACCCCCGATGAGAACAGGGTGGAAGAGTTTAAGTTGAAGCAAATGTGGAAGAGCCCCAACGGTACAATTAGGAATATTTTGGGGGGAACTGTGTTTAGGGAGGCTATTATTTGCAAGAATATACCGCGTTTGGTTAGCGGGTGGGAGAAGCCCATTATTATAGGCCGTCATGCACACGCTGATCAGTACAAGGCGACTGACTTTTTGGTGCCTGGCGAAGGTAAATTGGAGATGGTGTTTACAGGTAAAAACGGGGAGGTTATTCGCCATACAGTCCACAATTACGAAGGGGCTGGTGTCGCTCTGGGTATGTTCAATACAGATGAGAGCATTACCGCGTTTGCGCACTGTTCCTTCAATTTTGCTCTGGACAGAGCGTATCCTTTGTACTTGTCCACCAAGAACACCATTCTAAAAAAGTACGACGGTAGATTCAAAGACATCTTCCAAGACATTTACGAGAGAGAGTACAAGAGCAAATTCGAGGCGAAAAAGATCTGGTACGAGCACCGCCTGATCGACGACATGGTCGCGTACGCCATGAAATCGGAGGGCGGGTTCGTGTGGGCGTGCAAAAACTACGACGGCGACGTCCAATCGGATTCCGTGGCGCAGGGTTACGGCTCCCTGGGCCTGATGACGTCCGTGCTCATTTGTCCGGACGGCAAGACCGTCGAGTCGGAGGCGGCGCACGGCACCGTCACCCGCCACTACAGGCAGTACCAGCAGGGCAAGGAGACCTCCACCAACCCCATAGCGTCGATCTTCGCCTGGACCCAGGGTCTGCTGCACAGGGCCAAGTTGGACGGCAACGCCGAGTTGGCCAAGTTCGCCGACACTTTGGAGAAAGTGTGCGTCGACACCATCGAGGCCGGTCACATGACCAAGGACCTGGCCATTTGCATCAAAGGCATGAACAACGTCCAAAGGTCCGATTACATGGAAACGTTCGAGTTTATCGACAAACTGGCCGACAACTTGAACAAGAGAATGCAAGTCTGACTGAATTCAAAGCTATAACGATGATTATTTTTACACAAGCAAGCATTTATGTTGTTTTATCATATTTGTCAGTGATTTTGTTTATTTATCTATTTTAAATGTTGAAAGGTTAAGGCGTATTTTTAAATTAAATGTATTTTTTATAAAAATTGTTTTATTTTCTACCTAGGTACCTACTGTATCATGATTGCAAGTTTCACTTTGGACTTTTACCTGTGAATAAACATTAATTAATTCATTAATGCATTTGGATAGCAAGGCCAAAGGTGTTTGCATTTCAATACTAACAATGAAATTATAATCTGTTTTAAGTAGTTAGGTAATTTTATGCAAACCACTTGTAAACATAAATTGTAATTAGTTGCATGTCCATACATTAATGTTACATGTCCATACATTAATGTACATATGCCATAAAGGTCACGCTTTTTTAGGAGAAAATTTGACCTCCCTTCCCCAAGTTTAAAAAAATGGTGAATTTTTGAGAAATTCTTGGAAAAAATCAAGTAACGAATTTAAAATTTTTAAATAGGTAATTAGGTACCTATCTATAAATATGGACGACTCCTTATTAATTTTGAAATAACATAAATACCTACTTGTTTTTCTAAAAGAAATTTAAAAGATTATCTAATCAGTGAATGAGTAAACAGGATTTTGTAAACCAAGTATATTTTTAAAACAACAATAACAAAAACAATCGCAAGATAAACATATGGCAACACTGGTTCTACATGTAGTTTCAGAAGGGGCCGCCAGATAGCACTTCAGTGGTTGTAAACATCTTTAGCGAATAAAAATTATAAAAAAGATTACCTCGGTAGTTATGCGTTATGCGTTTTATTCTTAAACAAAAGCCAATAAATAAAAAAAATGATCCCCCCTGTGGCCCCTGGACAAACTGTCGAAAAACAAAACATGGTTGGATGGGTAAGCCAACTACATTTCCTGAAAATACAATTTCACAGTACAGTGTTGTTTGTTTTCAGAAAAATACCTTTAATATGAGACAAGTTAGTCTTATGAATCTGGCGTCTACGCAAATGGGTGTAAAAAACAGTTTTAAATCGATTAGACCTTCAAGCTCTGCCAAGTCTTTGGATTTGCTTCGAAAGAATCTTCAGAATGCTATTAACAAAGATATTGATAATATTATTAAGAAATATTTAGAGGTAACATAATTAATATTATTATTATTAAACATATGTTTTATAATGGTTTATTGTAGACATTTTTTCAACCTGCAATACATAATATACGTAACAATTTGGGTAAAGATAGTGTGGGCGAAGAGCACATTAAACAAGTATGTAAAAATATGCTTGAAGAGGCTAAAATTATGTATAAAAGTTCATCAAGAGACAGCTCCCCTTATGATTATTCCGACTCTGACTCGGGAAAACGCAAAGAATCTGACACTGACTCAGAAACAAATCAACCTATAACAGGAAAGATAAAAAAGACACAGAAATCAAAAAACGCAAACAACTCACTTGGCTGTGACTTCACAAACTACAAGTTACCAGTAAAGCGAGATGGGCCAAAATGGAACCCAAATCGAATGAGTGAAAACACTTTGTTCATCATGGGAGCCCGGGCCAACAAAGTGTTAGGTTATGGTCAAACGCGAGGCAGGCTGTACGTACGTCATCCGAACTTGGTTCGTTATTCGGGCGATCAGGAGGACAAAGAATGGCTCGCCTCCAAAAACCTGATGCCTCCCAGCGGCGGAAAAGCCTACCTGATGCTTTTGGAGGACATCGAGGAGTTAACGAGGAGCGACGAGTACAAAAACAACCCCAACTTGCAGATGCACGAGCTGAAAGGTTTCCAAGTGCCGCCGTTTTTGCTCACGAAAATGAAAAACTTTATCGACCACGTGCGGACTGATAAGACCAAGAAAATGGTGGACATTTTCGAGTTTACAAGTCATTCAGGGTTGTTGGACCCCATTTTGCCGGAAAGCACCACTTCCAAATTGGAGGGCAGTCCCTATCATCAGTCCGTATCCAGCACTTTGACTCAGCACAGCCCCATTCCCACTTCCACTACTTCCACTATTCATTCATCCAACATGATGATCCTAAAGGAGAATAATTTGGCTTTGGCCAGCATTTTAGCTACTAACTCGCACGATTTTTAGATTACCTACCTGTTTCTTTTCTTCTAGGTACTGACTATACGATGTATAGTATACAGGCTTACTTCCAATGACGTTTATGCTCTATAGGATTTTGATCAAAAAGCAAAATTTAAGTTTTTTTATCACTATATGGTGTCTCATTCTAGTGACAGAACACGGACAACAAGGACTATAGGAGATAATCACAGAAATTTTCAAAGAGGACATAAATTTAATTAATATTAAATTCATATTTTTGTTTGTATAAATTAAAAAATTTGTATAATTAACAATTATTGTATCAACTGGGCAGAAAGACCACAGTCAATAGCCTTTTGGGAAACCAATAAAGATTTTTTTATTTTATTATTATTATTATTATTAGCCCCACCCAAACAGGGTTTTGACCCCTTTTAAGACCCCATTTTAAAAGTGAGAAATTAGCTCAATACCAAAGCCAATTTAATTTAAGATGTAGGTAATTGATTTTAATAGTTATAAATTTTAATTGATTTAAATACCTAGTCAAAGATTAAATATACTCTAGTGTATATTTAATCTTTGATATAACTCTGATAATAAGTGTTAAAAACGGTGAATTAGTTCATAAAAAAATACCTTATTAAAAAAGTTTATAAAAAAACAAATTGTAACTATTGAAATTGTTTAAAAAATAATCAAATTTACCAATTAAATTATGAGAAATAATAAGTCTTGCTACATAATTATTTAACATTGTAAACGTGGTTGCCTACTTACAAAAAATTAATAATTTTTACTGAAAGCGACAGATTTACAATGATTATAATTAAAAAGTAATAAAATTTAAACATGTAAACCAAAATATTTGTTTAATTTAAGACAGTAACATTGTTCATGTTACAAAACATAAAATATTTCGTGTAGGTAATTATCGTATAAAACTGCAATCGATAAAATAATATTAAAATAATATAACACTATAAGGTTTAAGTTTCAGTGTCATCTTTAACAGAACCACCGCGCATGCCCGGCCGGCGATTCGCTTTTGTCATTTTGGCAGCCATAATAGCAAAACGATCTGTAATTTGACATGCTAAGCGTCCTTTTGATAAAATGAGTATATTATTGCAGTTTTTTGTGTTTCGGTGCGATATTTTAGTGCGTGAGTGACCTTTTTTTGTCTGGAGATGCAATAACAACGATGGTGACAGGAAAAGGGCTTTAAAGGTAAAAATTGTGATTTTGCTTGTTTGAGTTGTTTTAAATTGTTTTTTATATGTTAGGTACAGTGTAAAGACAATATAAAACAAAATCTTTCGTGTAGGTAAGTGTCGAATACAACTGCAATCGATAAAATAATATTAAATTAATATTAACATTATAAGGTCCAAGTTTAAGAAGCATTTTTTTAAATCGTGTCATCATTAGCTGGCCATACACAGACGTTATTTCGCGCGGTTTATCGTGGCGTGTTGGCATGTAGCGGTTTGCATGCACGAAAGAACGGCGTGGCAAAAAAAGCGTCATGTTCCATACACTTGATAAAGTATTCAAATGATTTAGCAAGTGATTGCGCGTGGTATATAAGTTTCAAAGGAAAAATCGTATGTGAGTGGGCAAAAAGTGTCATTTATCGAATCGTTTGGAACTGCATGTGATCATGTACAAATTTTCAACGTGATTTCGCCAAGCGAAGGTAAACCGTGACGCGGAATGCTATTATAATTATAATTATTTAATGCTAATAATTTTTGTAATAAGTTTTGTAGTTCGTTGAAATACTTTGTTAATTATATTAATAATTATAATAATTATAATGGATAAAAAGAAACAAATTTGTATTGTTGGATGTGCGGTTATGGCCATGGTAATTTCTAAAGAAAAAAAGAAAAAAAGACGTATATGGCAGAAAAGTTGGTTGGCTGACAGGGAAAAGTATTGCCATATGTCGCTTTTGCGAGAATTAAAGGATAATAATCCAGAGGACTTTAAAAATTATTTAAGGATGGACGCAAACACGTTTGATGAGCTTCTAAATTTAATAAAACCATATATAAGTAAACAAGATACTGCAATGAGACGAAGTATACCAGCCGAGGAACGCCTTATTGCCACCCTTCGTTTTCTTGCTACTGGACGTAGTTATGAAGACCTAAAATTTACCACAGGAATATCTGCCCAAGCTTTAGGACGCATCATACCCGAAACGTGCAAGGCTCTGTATGAAGTATTGCATAAGGAGTATTTAAAGGCAAGTTTAATATACCTAGGTATTATTTATTTAGGTTTATAGGTATTTACATTCTAAAAAAAGTTGAAAAATTGTTCAATAACTGTCCTGCGTTGTGTGCTTCCCCCTGTACTTCCATACCACCAGGTGATGGTGTAGATCGAGATCGAGTATTCTCAACTTGCAGCTGATGGTCAAAAGATGTTTCCGGTGATGAACTATACGGAGAAAAAGTATTCCTAAGTTGCGGCTGCGGCTCGAGAATGATAGTGTCTTCTGTTAATTTATTTTGTGCCGCTTTATGTAGTATTTTCGTAATTAGGGTTTCAGCATACATCTTTTGTGTTTCATTTAACTTTGCATGTTTTATTGCAATAAATTTTCCAAAAGTTGTACTATCTGATTCTTCACCACAGTTTTTTAATGCGTCCGTGCAACTCTTCATAAATATTTGCTGCTGCATCTCATGAGGTGTTACTTTCTTCTTTGCTCTTTTGGCAGGTGTTTTGAAGTCCTGTAAAATGAAATTACCTTGTTAATATATTATGTTTAAAAATATTCATTTGTAACTCTTTACTGTCACAACTTGATATTTTTTAAAAGTAAAATAGCGGGTTTAGAACAAATAAAACAATTTTTTTTTAATTACTGACGTTTTGTTGAATTTTATAAAAGTTAATAAAAGTCAAAACTTCGTCAACTTAAAAAAATAGGAACTGTTTAATTTGTCCTAAACGATTTGGCATTTAAAAAGTTTAAAAATACTAATAATAATTCTTGCGATAATTCATTGAAAATAACCTTCATATTGTGTCTTTTATTTCAGATGCCGTCAAGTAAAGACGACTGGAAAAGTATTGCTAAAGTCTTTAACTCACGATGGCAGATACCTAACTGTGGAGGCGCCATCGATGGAAAACATATTCGCATAGTTCCGCCACCAAATACAGGCGCATTATACTATAATTATAAGAACTTTTATAGTATTGTGTTAATGGCAATCGTGAATGCAGAGTATGAGTTTTTGTATGTTGATGTTGGAAAAAATGGTCGGCTCTCAGATGGCGGAGTACTAGAACAAACGACGTTTTTCAAACATTTAATTTCAAATCGACTTAAGTTGCCTGATAGTGCGGAAACTATTTCAGATTTGAACTTCGTATTTATAGGAGATGAAGCATTTGGTTTACATGACCATATTTTAAAACCATTTCCACAAAGGGATCTCACCCATGACAGGCGTATATATAATTACAGATTATCACGGGGAAGAAATGTTGTTGAGAACGTTTTCGGCTTGATTGCAGCCAGATTTCGAATTTTGCATACACCTATAAATGTAGGCGTTGAAAAAGTTTGTTGCTTTATAATGGCTATATGTGTGCTTCATAACTTTTTAAAGAGAAAGGCAAGTTCATATGTTGGTGGAAATGCTTTTGATTCTGTAAATGCAATGTCTCACGAAATAACTTACAATGCTGAATGGCGTGACAATGAAGTACAACTTGTCGGTCTAAGAAATGTACGTCAGAGTACTTATTTATCAGCTAAATTAAATCGTGATAAATATGTTACCTACTTTAATGGAGAAGGTACAGTGACATGGCAAGAAGACATGCTAAATAAGGGAAAAGCCTAAACAATTGTTTAAGTTCTCATTTAAAAAAAAATACAAAAAAAATATAAATATTTACATAAACTAATATAAATATTTACACAAACAAATATTTGTTAAATGTAAGGTTTAATTGTACAATGAATTATCAACAGGAAATAAAAATTAAAATAATAAAATATATACAAACCATTTCATCCCTTTCAACTTTTTCCTTCTCCTTTCTAGGAACAGCACGTGGTTCATCAGAAAAAATTTGGCTATTTTCAGTGGAGTTTTCGTCAAGGTTGTCAATAGTCTCAGAAATGGAAGTCTCTTCTGGGGATGAGGGACTGTTCGCCATATTATCAAAACTCTCTGTAGATATTTCATGTTCCCGGGTAAACATTAATAAATCGAAATACCAGAGACTTGGCACGTACTGATCATCACTAGAAGCGCCACTTCTCTTAAATTTTTCAAATTTTTTTAGCTCTTTTCGAAACGAGCCCCTCATTGATTGAATTTTTCTAGAGACAAGGTTTCGATCAGCATTTGGGTCTACCTTTTGATAAAATTCCACTAACGCATCGTAACCCAAATTTTTTAAATTTCTATTAACATACTCCTTCGATTTTACCTTCCACAAAGCTGGATGAGACCTATAAATCTCTATGAATTCTGTCAAGACTTCTTTTGTAACGTGACGAATATCGGCCATGCCAAAATTTTAAAAAACCAACTACTAATATACGAAAAATTTGAAATAAACCGTGGCGCGGAATGCGGCGTTTGGCGTGTGGACACTGCTGAAATGATGAACGCCACACTCCAGACGAAAGCACGTCTGTTATCCCTTCCCGTTCTATCATTGCGCGCGGCGACACTCACTCACGTACATGATTTTCCATATGTTTTTGCAGATAACACGATAAACCGCGCGCAATAACGTCTGTGTATGGCCGGCTATTGACAGTGCCATGGTGCACCGCGCATGCCCGCGGCCGGCGATTCGCTTTTGTCACTTTGGCAGCCATAATTGCAAAACAATCGGTAAAGTGCTTGGCGTCCTTATGATAAAAATGCAGATATTATTGACTTCTTTGAGTTTCGGTGCGATATTCTAGTGCGTGAGTGACCTTTTTTTGTCTGGAGATGCAATAACAACTATGGTGACAGGGAAAGGGCTTTAAAGGTAAAACTTGTGATTTTGCTTGTTTGAGTTGTTTTTTAATGTTTTTTTCTTTGTTACAGGTAGGTCCAGTACGGGACTGATTAACTAGGCAATCAGCAACAAAGTAGTAAGTGATTTTTAAATATTTTTTAGTAATGATAATTTTTAAGTGATTTTATGTTTTAATACTTACATAGGTACACTCAGATAAAGAAAATCTTAATTTAAGTATTTACAGATTATCAACATAAAAATAATTTTTTAACGCTTGTTAAAGATTGTAGTAAGGGACATCCATTAATTACGTGAGGCATTTTTATGATAATTATAATTTGGACCCCCTCTCCCTTGGTGAGATGTGGTAGATCCCCCCATCCCTCACGTGAGATTTTAGCCATTTCTTTGCGGACAACATATAAAAAAACAATTTTTATGTAAAAAATTACAAATTAATTTTTTAAAAACGTATATTTTTTACAATTTTGCTTTAATCTTAATGAACTTTTCAGGGAATACTTTTCAATATACAAATATGTATTTAATTGGTAAGCTAAAATTTTCAAAATTGTTGTTTTCGCAAAAAAAATGGTGAATGCGCCGGGATTAATTTATAAAAGCTTCGCAATCTTTTAAAAAGGATTTTACGAAAAATCTTTTAACCTCACTTCAAAAAGAACATTTTCTTTGATATATCCCTCCACTTTTATAAAACTCTTATTAAAATTGTGGTTGATAAAATTTTTTATGTAAAAAATTAAAAATTAATTTTTTAAAAACGTATATTTTTTACAATTTTGCTTTAATCTTAATGAAATTTCCAGGGAATACTTTTCAATATACAAATATGTAAACTAAAATTTTCAAAATTGTTGTTTTCGCAAAAAATGGCGAATACGCCGGGATTAATTTATAAAAGCCTCGTAACCTTTTAAAAAGGATTTTACAAAAAATCTTTTAACCTCACTTTAAAAAGAGCATTTTCCTTGATATATCCCTCAACTTTTATAAAACTCTTATTAAAATTGTGGTTGATAATAGTATATTATGTATCAAGTTTGATAAACGCCATTTTATACACGAATTTAATTTAGGCACGAGCGAGCTTAAAATGATTTAAATCAAAAATTTGTATAGAGCGCCATCTATGAAACAATAGGGGAATCTGGGTGTCACCGTTAAAGGTCAAATTTTAAATTATAAAGGTTATCGAAATGTATTTCTTGAAAATGGACAGTTTTTCACAGTGAAAGTAAAGAAAATGTTTTATGAGCACTTTACAGTGGAGTCCGTGTCCGAATTTAAGTTATAGTTTACTGCCGGCGAAAATTAAAGGTCAGTACAATGTTCATATAAACTTTTTAAATATTGGCGTTGAGAAACTATTGAATACTTTTGTATTTTTGTATTGATATAATAAAATAATTTTCACATTTAGTATTATATTACAAGAAAGACACTTTATTTTAATTGTTATTAATTATTATTATATGACATTTGACAACTGTCAACTAACTTAAAACTAACTTCAGTCCGTGACTAAAAACCTATTGCTAACTTCAGCCCCTTGACTAATGCGCCATAAAGCCACAACTTGTCAATGAGTATTTAAAATGTCACTTGGTGTCATGGAAAAAAAATTTTATGTGTAAAATTAAAAATTAATTTTTAAAAAACGTATATTTTTTACAATTTTGCTTTAATCTAAATGAAATTTCCAGGGAATACTTTTCAATATACAAATATGTATTTAATTGGTAAGCTAAAATTTTCAAAATTGTTGTTTTCGAAAAAATGGCGAATGCGCCGGGATTAATTTATAAAAGCCTCGTAACCTTTTAAAAAGGATTTTACGAAAAATCTTTTAACCTTACTTTAAAAAGAGCATTTTTCTTGATATATCCCTCAACTTTTATAAAACTCTTATTAAAATTGTGGTTGATAAAATTTTTTATGTGAAAAATTAAAAATTAATTTTTTAAAAACGTATATTTTTTACAATTTTGCTTTAATCTTAATAAAATTTCCAGGTAAAACTTTTCAATATACAAATATGTATTTATTTGGTAAGCTAAAATTTTCAAAATTGTTGTTTTCGCAAAAAATGGCGAATGCGCCGGGATTAATTTATAAAAGCCTCGTAACCTTTTAAAAAGGATTTTACGAAAAAATGTTTAACCTTACTTTAAAAAGAGCATTTTCCTTGATATATCCCTCAACTTTTATAATACTCTTATTAATATTGTGGTTGATAATAGAATATTATGTATCAAGTTTTAAAAACGCCATTTTAGTTACGAGTTTAATTAAGCACGAGCGAAGCTTGCGAGCGAGTGTTTGATAAAAACGAGTGTTTGATAAAAACGAGTGTCTAGAGAAGTTTATAAACGAGTTGCTTACTATACTTTATCTACGACGAACACAAAACAGAATTTAAAGCCAATTTTATTTGTTAAAATTTTGACATCTGTCAACTGTCACTTTTTCCCAATTTATAATAAAGCTTACTTCAGCCCGTGACGTAAAATGTCGAAAAGCCACTGTTGTTAACTTCAGCCCGTCAATAAAACGCCATAAAGTCACAGCTTGTCAATGTAGGAGTAGATACAATTTTTTATGGGAAAAATTAAAAATTAATTTTTTAAAAACGTATATTTTTTACAATTTTGCTTTAATCTTAATGAAATTTCCAGGAAATACTTTTCAATATACAAATATGTATTTAATTGGTAAGCTAAAATTTTCAAAATTGTTTTCGCAAAAAAATGGCGAATGCGCCGGGATTAATTTATAAAAGACTCGTAACCTTTTAAAAAGGATTTTACGAAAAATCTTTTAACCTCACTTTAAAAAGAACATTTTCCTTGATATATCCCACGCTACTCGGGAATTTTTGTAGCGTCCCTTTCAATCAAAAATTGTGAGTAAAACTACCGTAATTATTATGGTTATAAGTTTAAGCCTATAGGCCTAATTATTACAAGCATAATAAACATGTTTGCAATATTAACTATTGTAACAGTATTTAATTTAATTACGGTAGCTTTTATTTACAGTTTTTGATTGTAACAGACGCTACAAAAATTCCCGAGTAATCCTAATGAAATTTTCAGGGTATACTTTTCAAAATACAAATGTTTTATTAATTTAATTGGTATACTAAAGATTTCAAAAATGTGTTTTCCCAAAAATGGCGGATGCGCTGGGATTAATTTATAAAAGCCTCGTAACCTTTTAAAAAGGATTTTACGAAAAATCTTTTAACCTCACTTTAAAAAGAGCATTTTCCTTGATATATCCCTCAACTTTTATAAAACTCTCATTAAAATTGTGAATAATACAATTTTTTAAGTAAAAATTTTTTTTAAATCGTGTGTTCTTCACAATTTTGTTTTAATCCTAATAAAATTTTCTGGGTATTCTTTTTAAAATACAAATATTTTATTAATTTAATTGGTATGCTAAAGATTTTTGTTGTTTTCCCAAAAATGGCGGATGGGCCGGGATTAATTTATAGAAACCAAAAATTAATTATTAATTTTTTTCATAAAAAATTGCATTGATTTTTTCGTCAAATATTTTTTTTAATTAAGGTTTTTTATAAATTAATCCCGGCGCATCCGCCTTTTTTTGCAAAAAACTACATTTTTGAAAATTTCTTACTTTTTAATAGAGATGGGAAAATTCCCATTTGACGAAAATTCCCGGAAACTTTCCATCGAAAATTCCCGAAATTTTCCGAAAGTTTCAAAAAAAATTTTTTTATTGCGAAAATATTTTTTTATACCAGGGTTTTCTGTGATGAAGCTGAATAATCCGGCTTCATTGAGGTTATGTAACATAACTTACATTATTTATACTTCTTCTTCTGCCTTAAATTAACACACATTAAATTCTTATTCAAAGTTTCTTGGCCTTGTATCATGGCCTTAACGAAAATCAGCGGTTAAACAATTGACATTTAAATGAAAAAAACAAGAAAAGTTTCCAAGGAATGTTTCCGGTAGCTTAAAAGAAACTTTCAAAATGAAAATAAATTCCCAATTGGAAACTTTCCAAAACGGAAAGTTTCCTTAAAATGGAAACTTTCCGATTCCCATCTCTACTTTTTAACTCTTATGAAGATACTTAAGTTTTAAATTAATTTTTAACCCAAGCCCCGATCACTTAAAAAAAAACCTAAAAAAAGATTTTTATTTTCTTTTTTTTTAAGTGGTCGGGGATCAGGTTAAAAATTAATTTTTGGGTTGGGAAATAGTTTGGGTAGGTACAGGGGGGAGGGATACGGGGTATTTTAAAGGTGCCCGATCGATTTTTGGGTTGAAAAATAGCTTTCGTAGGTTACAGGGGGGAGAGCTGAAACTTAATTGGGAACCGGGGTATTTTGGGGTCGCCTGATTGATTTTTAGGGTCTTAGAGATTCTATAGAGCATTTTTGGGCTCAGTTTCGTGATCCACGCATGCAAATTGATCTAGGGAACTTGTTTTTAAACCATTTTATTTTTTTACAAAAATATGGCAAAAAAACTTGACCAAATCGATCAATTTTCAAAAATTGGTCATGGTCTCTGATTTTAATAAAATATGTCGTACTCTAACAAAAAGACTCATACCCATGTAAAATTTTCCGTAGAGTTCGATTTCGGCCCCAGAACGGCCCTATGTCCAACGATTTGGGCCCTACCCATACAGCACAAAGACGTACAAAGGACGTCCATATAACGTTAATTTTTGTACTTGTGGACGTACATTGAACGTCCATCGACATACATCGGACGTCCTACGGATATCCATTTAAGGTCGCTTTGTCACAGTTTTGGACGTCCATTAGATGTTACTTATGGACGTACATTTAATGTAAGCAATGGACGTGCTTATTTCACTGCAGCGGGTAGGTTAAATAAAAAGTCCTTAATTTCAATAAACTGTTTATAACTATAAATAACAATATTTAAACATTTAAATTTGGAGCTTGCTATAAAGCCACTAATTTAACATTAGGTAATAAACGTGTTAAAACAGTATATACTTGGTGTACTGCGGTTTTATAACTATCCACGCTAGAATTGCTGTCAAAAGAACTTTCCTGGCGATTTTCAACAGTCTCAACATCCCGGGTTGCACAGTCTATATTGCTTATATTGTTTAAAACAATGTTTGCTGCGGCATTCGCCTGCCTGTATATTTTACGAGGTATTTTGCGCCGGGGCATCACTCAACAGGTTGCTGAAAGAAATTGACAAACTGTAATATCAATGACTTTCTGCCAAAGTATCGCAAGCAACAAAACTTAAATTTGAGGAATTACAAATATTTTTTGTTTTAAAGTCTGTTTTAAACTAATATATATATATATATATATATACAGGGTGTCCGGGAAAAGGAGGTCAATCCGTTAACCATATATTCCTTGAGTTAAAACAATAAGACTTTCATAATACCATTTTTCAATTTAGGGCTTCATGTTCGATATACAGGGCGACAAAGTTTGAAATTAAAAACTGATTTTTTTTTAATAATTCGAGTATTTGATAAGATACTAAGTTTAAATTTGGTACACTACTTCAACATAAATAGTTACATTTTTTGAGACCAACAAAACAAAAAACAATTTTCAAATAATCAAAATAGGGGGGTCCAGTACTCACTGACTCCCCCTATTTTTTAGTAAGTGCGCCAATGACTTCCAAACGGATTTTTTTCAGGTAATCATTTATTGTGGAAAATGTTTTGTCTCTTATAAAATTTTGATAAAATGATTTGTTTTAGAGATAATTTGTAAAGTATGGGTCAGTCCATATCAAATTTTCAAAATTTAATTTAAAAAAAAAAAAATGTAGGTCATGTGATATATCATAAAAAAGTTCTCTAATAGGCCTTTAAAATAAGCCATCACTCACCTTTCTACTTTCAATAGTTTACGAGATATCGCTATTTTTGTAAGTACATGCAAGACCCAAATGTATCGGAATTTTTTGATTTTCAAAAATCAATAAAACAAAAACCACCTATCGAAAAAAATTCATATATGGGATTTTTGAGTTTTTTAGTGAGGTAAACAAATTTACCAAAAATGATCAAAATCGGAGATGGTGGGGGAAGAACCTTTGGTTGATTTGATATGGAGTGACCCATACTTTACAAATTATCTCTAAAACAAATCATTTTATCAAAATTTTATAAAAGACAAAATTTTTTTAACAATAAATGATTACCTAAAAAAATACCGTTTGGAAGTCATTCGCGCACGTACTAAAAAATAGGGGGAGTCAGTGAGTACTGGACCCCCCTATTTTGATTATTTGACAATTGTTTTTTGTTTTGTTGGTCCCAAAAAATGTAACTATTTATGTTGAAGTAGTGTACCGAAATTAAACTTAATATCTTATCAATTACTCGAATTATTAAAAAAAATCAGTTTTAAATTTCAAACTTTGTCGCCCTGTATATCGAACATGAAGCTCTAAATTGAAAAATGGTATTATGAAAGTCTTTGTTTTAACGCAAGGAATATATGGTTAACGGATTGACCTCCTTTTCCCGGACACCCTGTATATATATATATATATATATATATATATATATATATAACCTATAGATAGGTTTTATAACAAGTAAATAGCTATAATTATAAGCTATTTACTTGTTATAAAACCTTTAGGCTATATTTAATTTAAAACAGAATTTTAAGCAAAAAATGTTTTCAATTCCTAAAATTTGAAATATGCTTGCGAATCGCAAGTTGCGATACTTTGGCAAAAAGTCTATATACTGCATGCAACACCCAGAATGTGTTAAAATATTTTGGAACATGTGTGTTTTTTGCATTTTTGAATTTTACACCATTTTTTAGGTATACTTTTTAAATACAGGGTGTTATGTAATTAATGTTATATATTAAAATACTGAATACCAGTTCGGCTCCAGCGCTCGAGAAGACGAGTCGCGTCACGCGACTCGCGTGCGGGCGAGCTCTTGAAACGTAAAAGTTTAAAGATGAAACCAACAATAATTAAAAAAAAAAGGGGTGCGAACTGATAAGTGAAACAAACATTTTCATGGAGTGCAAGCTAAATGGTGTAACGGTCATTGAGGAGTGGAGTGTTGGGTGATATGAATGACTTGGGTGCCACCTGTCATTGGAGGCTTTTCACTGGACGGACGGGGGAGGTCGGAGAAGAGGGGAGGTGGCCATCCGCAAGGGGAAAAATCTGATAAGTTTTACTTTAAGAGTATGCATGACCTGATACAAATCTGCAATATAAATACGGCAGATCCCAGCAAGCATTTTCCGTTATTTGTCACCATTAACATTGCCCGTATTCATTTCATTAAACATAACATTTATTTTACTTGAAAATGTTAAAATAACTTTAAAATATGATTATGTTAAGAACTTTAAACAATTGTTTTGTTTTTAATTACTATCATTGCAAAATTGTATTAAAAAGTGTTAAAAATTCTTACACGGGCAATGTTAATGGTGATAGGTATCGTTAAAGTGTTTATTGGGATATCTTTAAAACCTATGAAGGGCACGCGGCGTGGGGCAATAAGTCTGTCAACAGCAAATGCGTAAGGCGGTCCCAATCGAGACCGAAAATTAACACTGGACTGACAGAGTAAACTAACATTGATCACATAATTCTAACACATTAAAAAAAAGGGCCTAATAGCCAAACTCGAGATTTGTAAACATTAGACAACAGAATAATCGCGCTTGTGATTTGTTTGACTAGTGAATAAATGCAATGCTTTGGAATTTGATAAACAAAGACGGAACTCTACCACAAAACGTGCTTGGGACAAAAATTATTAAAAACAACTGACACACCTTACCAAGGGCAGGAACCATCTGACCAGGACACGGACAATGACAATAACGAACAAGACAAAGACCTTGACTAGGAAACTACACCCCTGCAGCGAAATAACAACTCCCCAACTCCAAATAGTAATCCCAAATGTTTGGAGTAATACTAATCGACTGGTCTAGGGGGATTCCGCGTCGTACTTAGTTTTAAGTCGGCGTAATTGTCCCCCAAAAACCAACTCCCTCCCGTCCCTCATCCATACCCCACCGAGCGTATAGCATAGGCTCGGCGAACCCGGGAATGGCTATTATAACTATTCGCCTCTCGCTCTCGAGCCCCAAATAGGGGACAGTACGGAACGCAATGGACATTCGCACCCAGCAAACACGGGTGAAGCCGTGCAGTTGCTGGGGAAGAACAAAAATCGGCGTAAGTAAACATAGGCCTGTACGGGGTTCGAGAGTCAAGAGGAAATGGGGCTGGTTATACGTCTCTTATACTCATACTCATATTAAAATACTGAATACCTTTTGGCATAAGGTGTAATGGAAAAATATTTTCCCAAAGGTAAAGAAAATATATGCATTAGAAGTTTTTTATATTTTTTGTGATACGCCACTGGTTACACACTTGTGTTCTGTCAGTACATAGATACAAACCAACAAAGTAGCTGCGCGTTGCCAGTTGTAAAAAAATTGTTACTAAAAAATTTTCTTGCAAAAAACAAATAAAAACTCAATAAATACAAAATTTTTATGCCCTTAAAGCTCTAATACCATTCTGTATTTATTTACTCATCCAGCTATTAACTTAAGCAATGATAAAAAAAATTAGTACCTACCTATTTAAAAACTCCATAAAATTAATTTTTTCATCGGTTTTTTTTTCTTTCTGTTTACTCAGATGAAATTAGGACAAGTTCACAGGTTAATCGTTAAACATTCAATTTGTGTAAATAAATCCAAACTCCCAAAATCACTTCCCTTAGTTAAGATATTTACAATTTGTGCACATAACCTACAATTTTTTGACAGTGTTACCAACCATAACAACATAAATTGGACAAAGTAAAGCCTGGTTCATATAGATGCGAATTTGCGAAATGCGAAAATGTTTTCATTGGTCCATTTGATTTGGCGGGAAAAGTGTTTCGACGTTTCGACAGATTCTGCGAATTCGCAAGATTTGAAATCTGGGGGGCGGGAATCTTGAGATTGATCCAATATTTTGCGAAAATCGCACGAATTTGGCGTGATGCGCTTGCGCATTAATGCAGATGCCTATTATACGTATTTGTTATATGTACCCGCGCCATTTTTGTTTATGTTCTGTGTTTATTTCATTTGTATTGCATCGTTGTTGAGTTTTATTTGAAATGTTTCTTGCTAAAGTTGTTTTTTGTTCTTTATAATGGACAAAGAGTTTTTGGAGGTACATTAGTTTCTTATTTTACCTTATAGTAGCATATTTTTTTAGAAGTAACTTTACTATTTAAGTACCTACCAGGTCCTACCCAAAGGTAATACATTATCTTTGGTCCTACCTATAGAAAATGTTAACCAAGTATGGCAAATATCACCTGGAGAGAAAATAATGTCCCTAAAATACCATGGCAAATATCGCCTAGTGAGAAAACAATGTCCCTAAAATGGTTCCGACAATTCGCATCTATATGAATAGGAGCTGCGAAATGCGAATATTCGTATTTCGCAAATTCGTAAATTCGCAAATTCGCATCTATATGAACTCGGCTTAAATCATTACGAATTATGATTAAAGTTTAAATCTGGTGTGTCTAAATTTAAATATATTTTTTATAAGTATATTTTTAAATCACAATGTTAAAACGATTTTTAAAAAATCATTAGTTTACAAATTTTTACAAGGTCTAATTCTAAAATCTAGCGATTTCAGGTTTTTATTTTTTTTCAAGTTTTATCAGGTTTTTATTCTTTTATAAATATTTTGAAAGTTTTTATGCTATGGCGGGTCGGGCGCTCACAAATATTGAATTAACAAATATGGTTTTGTGTTAGGGGGAAGCGATGCAAAATGCTCGTATTTTGTATATTCAAAATTATTACAACGCCAATGACGGACATCCACCGCCCTCGAAGCAAAGTTTTGTACGTGCTGTGCAAAATTTAAGGGACCGCGGAAGATTTAGCGCATTTGTTGGTGATAGGGGTCGGGCTCAGGGACGTGAATTTGTGGCTCTTAAAGAGCAAATTTTGGACGAAGTGGAAGCAAATCCGAGAATTAGTACAAGACGATTAACTGCCCAACTTGGACAAAT
Organism: Brassicogethes aeneus; assembly: GCA_921294245.1. Classification (NCBI taxonomy): domain Eukaryota; kingdom Metazoa; phylum Arthropoda; class Insecta; order Coleoptera; family Nitidulidae; genus Brassicogethes; species Brassicogethes aeneus. Next base: position 61,576,594 of record OV121135.1, read on the forward strand.
GTCCAACTTTGTTACGTGGCGCACGATTCACGAAAATAGTTTGTACCCCTATCACCTACAAAAAGTTCAAGCTCTTCAGGATGGAGATTATGCACTGCGGTTGGAATTTTGCCATTGGTATATACAGAAAAATCAAGAAGATGCTGATTGGAGCCGTAGTGTTTTGTATACCGATGTGGCCACATTTACGAGAGACGGGATTTGGGCAGCAACTCAGGAACTTAATTGTAAATAGTCAAGACATTTTTACGCGGGTGCGCGAAAGCATGCTTCGCAGAGTTTAAGCTTGCATTCTAAATAATGAAATCATTTTGAGCATCTCATATAAGGTAATACATTTTTAATTTTACATTTGGCAACACTGCATTAAAAAGTAATAGATAAGGTTAATCCTCGGTTCCTAGTCGATCAGTGGCGTACTTTTTGGTAGGATAAAGGGGATTATAAATTATTTTTAGTCTTTGGAATTTAGAAAAAAAAAGTTTCAGGTACTTCTTTATGGACCCTAAGGAACTACCCATTTTAATATATAACATTAATTACATAACACCCTGTATATTAATTCAAAAAAAATCAGTCGATTAAAATTATGATTATTGTTAACACAATTCAACCTTTATTAAATAAGAATGTAGTTCTAATGGTAAGTAATATATATTATGGAGTCAAAAGCATGGTTTCCCCGAGGGGTCAACCACCCAAAGGAAAAACGTCCAAGGATTCCCATGTATTCCTATGTAATTCCCTCTCTAAAATGTCCAGGTATTCCTAGGTGTGGTTGAACCCTCGGGTTTCCCTCACCGGCTTTACCACACAACCGTTGTAGCTAAATACATGGATAAATACATAGAACTATGGCTAAATATTTCTATAAACACTTACCTGCTTGTTTAGCCAAATATTTTATTATATATATCGATACCACTATCCATACTTTTGAATAAAAAAGACACGCCGTGACACAAATAATGATGTCGTTCTTTGGTTGCAACGCTTTGCAATGGCGGCCTCAAAGAACTCCAGCCGCCCAAGGTTGCCAGACTTTATTTTTGATGAGTAGTCGGCTCGATCGTGGCGCAGATTAATTAAACAATAAAAATTAAACGTGTAAAAAAATCTCACATGATGAGTTTCACTCATATTTTTGACAATTAAATTAATGTTTTTATTTTATACTTCAAATAAATAAATCTGGCAAACGTGCAGCCGCCCAGCGGCGACTAACGGATATTATCGACATGTCGATAATATCCGTTAGTCGCGACGGTTATCGATCGAGAAGTTGTTGCGCTGACGAATCAAAGCGCTCTTGGCTAAAATAATTTTTGCGGGAATCAGTTTTAAATTTAAATATAACTATAGTAAGCTTATATGAAGCTTATAAGCTTTAATTATTTATGTTATTGAATATATAGAAATAATAGTATACTAAATTGAATATAATAGACATTATTTAACCTTTTAAACAAATATTTAAAAAAGAAAATAAAATCCTAAAATATAAATTTAACCCATTTAAACATAATAGGTTTATTTTAAACCTTTAAAAAAAATTTCAAATGCCACTGGTCTAACCCCCCCGAAATTTTAGTCTAGATACGGCCCTGACATTGCTGGACGTTAAATGGACTTTACTTTCTGATCAAAAATGAATACGTCCATTATTAGACGTATTATGGATGTATTTACTACTATGTCCATTGGACGTAACCTAATGAAGATCCCTGGGACGTCCATTTTAGGTCTATGGACGTACGTACGTAAAATGGACCATTAATGGACGTCCATGGGATGTATTGTGCTGAATGGGTATCGTCACTTTTCTGTTTTTAAACTTCAAACAGCTGTAGCGCCGAAACGGGAGCACATTTTTGGGCTCAGTTTCGTGATCCACGCATGCCAATTGATATAGGGAACTTGTTTTTAGACCATTTTATTTTTTACAAAAATATGGCAAAAAAACTTGACCAAATCGATCAATTTTCAAAAATTGGTCATGGTCTCTGATTTTAATAAAATATGTCGTACCCTATGTCAAATTTTCCCCGGAATTCGAAAATTGATACGGCTGACTCGATAAATTACCGGCTTGCCCGAATCTTAAAAAAACTGCTTTGAAAAATCAAAAAATGGCCGTAGCGCCTTTATGGAACGTTTTTTGATAAAACTGGTGGCAGTTTTGGAATCTACGACCTTGATTTAGTTTATCTAGACACCCAACAGCCCCCTCAAAAAATCCTGAAAAATTGACAATATGCCTTTTTGGACGTTTTGACAGACGAAAAAATAAATAAAAATAATATATATATATACAGGGTGTCCCATAATAGCAGATTCTACTTACAAAAATAAGAAAAAAAGTTCCTATAAAAATAGGTCGGAGCTACAGCCCCCAAAAGGGGAGCCCCTGAAGATGGTTTTTATTTAATATGTCCAAAACCGTTTAAGATAGAAAAATGAAATTTTGGGATATAACCAAACTTTTTATGGCCAATAAGTTGGAATGATAAAAAATTTAAAATTTTTAAAGAGGTGGGTCAGATAGATAATGAGTGGGGGTAAAACTACCCTAATTTTTTTGTAAGTATCTTGTGCTATGATTTGATGTCAGATTATAAAATTTCGGAGTTTTACACACAAAAAAGGTCCTCCTGATGAACATCGATAGCATGCACCGTTTTCGCTTAAAATCGATTTAAAAATTACCTTACATAGCATAAAAATTCATAATGAAATCAGAACTAGAGAAAAATATTCAGCGTAGGCCATGGACAATTTTTAAACACCCTGTCACATATTACATGAAACTATTACCTGTCTTAAATAATTTTTCCTAAAGGTGGCAGCTGTGTTCCATGGCCTACGCTGAAGTTTTCTCTCTTGTGAATTCATTATGATCTTTTATGCTATGTAAGGTAATTTTTGAATGGATTTTAAGCGAAAACAGCGGATAATATCAAAGTTTAACAAGAGGACCTTTTTTGTATGTAAAACTCCGAAATTTTATAATCTGACATCAAATCCTAGCACGAGACACTGACAAGAAAGTTAGGGTGGTTTTAACCCTAACTTTAATCTTTCTGACCCACCCCTCATGGAAATTTTGAATTGTTATTATTACATCTTATTGGCTATAAAAAGTGTGATTAATTCCCAAAATTTTACTTTTCTATCTTGAACGGTTTTGGATATATTAAATAAAAACCATCTTCAGGGGCTCCTCTTTCGGGGGCTGTAGCTCCCTTGAAAAGCATTTCTCGACCTTTGTTTAGGAACTTTTTTTCTTATTTTTGTACGTAGAATCTGCTGTTAAAGTATTGCACGCTAATTATGGGACACCCTGTATATACAGGGTGTCCAAAATGTGAAGGGATAGCATTGCTATCTCGGAAACGGTTATAGATGGAATAGGGTTCAAAAGTTGCTTAATTACATGCCTTTTATTATGGCATCTGAAGATTGCACACAAAATCAGCGGTTCTCAAAATATTTGAAAAAAACTGAAAATTGGTTCAAACTTATTATCGCTATAATTTTTTTATTTATAGGAATTTTGAAAAACTGAAAGGTTTACATGAAAACAAACACAATTAGGTACATACGTTTTGACCCATTTTGTGTATTTTTACGCCTACTAGATTCTGAGATATGGCCACTATCTTTTGTTTTTCCTATGGCGGCCATATTGGATTTTTGCATGAAAAAATTGAAAAAATATCAAAGATTTTAACCATGTATCATACATGGTACTTTAGCCAAAAATAAACTTTTTATTATTATTATTTACATTAACTATCAAGTTGCCATGAAAAGAAACAATCCAATTGTCCAGGTCCAAATGACGTTTATGCTTGTCAAGTTGATAATGTCAATTAAGGTGCTCAAAATTTACTTATAAGTTGCATAAAAATGAAGTACACTAATAAAGAAAAAGTCGATGATTTTTGTTTATGCAAGAGCATTTCGAAATGCAAAAAATGCTGGTGAAACATGTTTACATGCATACGCTAACTTGTATCCCGAAAAACAGGTACCTGACACAAAAATATTTGCACGCTTGGAAAAAAAATTGCGCGAACTTGGAATGTTTGAAAAGCCAAAAAAAAAGAAACCAACTGTAACAGAAGAAGGAGGTGAAGAGGAAACTAATGTCTTGGGTAATATTTTATAAATAAAATTAATAAATTTTAAAATTTACGTTGTGGAATTTATTTAAGGCTACGTGCATTTTAAAAATGTGAATCAAAATGAGGTTTTTCTTAGGGAAATCGAAAAAGAAACAGGTGTCAAAAAAATGTCGGATTTTTTTTTTAAAAAGACACAAGTACAGACCTTATCGCTACAGGAAAGTACAACATTTGAGGCCAGTGGATTTTAATAAAAGAAACATTTTTTGTCGGAAAAAACGACAAGATGCAATCATTCTAAAAAAAATTCTGTGGAGCGACGAAAGCAGATTCTGTAATAACGGATGGATTAATAGAAACATCCACTATCGCTGGACCCAAGAAAATGAACATTTGCACTGAGAAACTGCATTTCAGGAGAGGTTCGGTATAAATGTTTGGCTCGGAGTATTGGATTTCAGTGTAGTGGGGCCTTTTTGAGGAGCATTTAACAGGGGAAAGGTATTTGGATATGCTAAGAAATACCCTACGGGACCTCTTGGATGACCTTCCCCTAAGTGTCTTAAACAATTTTAAATACTTCCAACAGGATGGTGCACCAGCACATCGAGATAGGCGTGTTACAGAATTTTTAACTACGTTTAAACCAAATTGTTGGATTGGTAATAATGGACCCATAAATTGGCCGGCCAGGTCTCCAGACCTAACCCCTATGGATTTTTCCATATGGGGAATTATTAAAGATAATGTTTATAAGACGACGCGTCGCGACGCCCCGTGATCTAAATGATTTAAAACTTAAAATTAGGGAGGCGTGTGATAAAATTACTCCGACCTTTTTGAAAAATATTCAAAAAAATTTGACCATGAGAGCACACAGATGTGTATTAAACAATAGTGGTTATTTTGAACACTTTTTGTAGTAAATTTGTTGTTTTGTCTTTTATTATTTACTACTCTGTTGATTTTGATATTTTTATAGTTGTTGTTTATTGTTTTATGGTTTCTTTTTATGACGACTTGACAGTTAGTGTGTTAAAAATAAAAAGTTGATTTTAATGGGTTTATTTTTGGCTAAAGTACCATGTATGATACAAAGTTAAAATCTTTAATTTTTTTTTCAATTTTTTGATGCTAAAATCCAATATGGCGGCCATAGGAAAAACAAAAGATAGTAGCCGTATCTCAAAATCTAGTTGGCGTAAAAATACACAAATTTGATCAAAATGTATGCAATTTTGTATGTTTTAATGTAAACATTTCAGTATTTTAAAATTCCTAGAAATAAAAAAGTTATAGCGATAATAAGTTTTAACCGATTTTTATATTTTTTTTAATATTTTGCCATATTAAAAGGCATGTAATTACGCAACTTTTGAACTCTTGATGCCCTATTCCAACTATAACCGTTACCGAGATAGCAATACTATCCCATCACATTTTGGACACCCTGTATATACGAGTATATTATTTCGTTAAAAAAACAAAAGCCTTATTTGATATTTATGTTCACCTGTTATAAGCGTTTGTTTTCTTTGGGTTCAATAAATACATTTAAAAAACAAAAAATGTTAAGCATTACGCAACCGATGCGAATGATTCAAAACATGTATGTATCTATTTATCAGTAATAATCCCGCTGTCGGTGTGTTTATACGTTGTTTTGGTTAAGAATATTGTTTCTGAAATTGTTAATAGGTTTAAGTGGTGTTTGAATAAAAGTGTTAATCCTGACAAAGTAACTTTTCTTTATATAAAATAATATAATATTATAACGTCCAAGTTTCGGCAGCATTTTTATGTATAATCCTGTCATCTTTGTCGTTTTTGTCACTTTGTCAGCCATAATTGCAAAACGATCGATAGTTTGACAAGCTTGGAGCGTCTTGATAAGAATATTATTGCAGATTTTTGTGTTTCGTTGCGATATTTTAGTGCGAAAGTGACCTTTTTTTGTCTGGAGATGCAATAACAACTATGGTGACAGGGAAAGGGCTTTAAAGGTAAAAATTGTGATTTTGCTTGTTTGAGTTGTTTTTTAATGTTTTTTGTCTTTGTTACAGGTAGGTTCAGTACGGGACTGATTAACTAGGCAATCGGCAACAAAGTAGTAAGTGCTTTAATTATTTTTAGTAATGAGCATTTTTAAGTGATTTTATGTTTTAACTATGGTTTCGCGTAAAAAACGAACAAATTTTAAACATTTGTTTGCAAGTGATGCCAGAATTGAATATATTTTTTTTAACCTTGTTTCTACATTTAAATGGTGCATTTTTTCAACAAAAAAAATTTCATCCATTGACCGCTGTGGTTTTCAGGCCTTAAGTCACTCTACTGTGTTAAAAATAGATAAATTTCGATATTTTGTAATAACATTTTTATTTAAAAACATATCGATTTGAAATTAAGATAAAATGTAGACACTTTTAATGGCAATAAATCCACGTATTTTTTTAGATTTTAACATACAGGGGGCGCTGGGGACAATTAAATTTAAAATTTTACCATTTTTTTAGGGTTAAAAAGTCGAAGAAGCAACGTTGTTTTATAATTTTGAGTATATCGCGTTAAAGTATTGATAATTAACTATTATTTGATATAGGTATAAACTTCTACATGCAAATTATGTAAGAGAGACATCATTTTTAAGTTAGGCCTTCAAAGGGCATACTACTAACATGTTTTACGTATATCTTCTTTTATCTAGTTTTATAAGATGTTTTGTATATTACAATTCTCAGAATTTTATGTAGAATTAAGAAATTTAAAAATATTGTTGTCCTGTTTAAAATAACAAAGTTAAAGACATTTCCGGAAAAATAGGAAGTATTATTTTGTTCAAAATAATTTGGGAAAAAAGTCTAAATCGAATAATTTACGTTATTAAAATTTTAAATCAATGTCTTTCGCGATTCCCCAGAAACTTCTAATGTGTACGTACGTACCCTCTATATTAAACGTCATTTATGTGTTATACCATACTTAATTATTAATAAAAGATCCACATTTTGTCCAAATTTCAAATCGATACGTTTTGAAATAAAAAAGTTATTAAAAAATGAAATCTTTTCATTTTTAACACATTGAAGATAAAAATAAAAATAAAAACAAAGTTGCCAATGGAAAAGCTTTTTAAAGAGTATCTACTGCATTTAGATGTAGAAATGAGGTAAAAAAGTTTCAATCTTTTTTTTGAACCCTTGCAAATCGACCGTTTGATCCTTTCGCGAAACCGTAGTTAATTTATGTTTGTTATTTTAAACATTTTATTTATTAAATTGTATATTTAAAAAAATCAAGTTTAGCTTAGTTGAATTAACATTTTTAATAAAGAAAATTAAAATATTTAGTTATTTAAATGAACTAATTTAAGTGTTAAAGAGAGTGTAATTAAGCAAACAACTCTCTAAAAATGCTTTTTCACTTGTACCTTGGTTAACCATGGGAGACCATGGTATCCCAAAATTTAACAACCAATTCTTATGTAAAATTGTTCCCTGAATCCGAAAATGTCTTTAAAAGTTAAAAAAGTAGAACAGTTTTTGAGATATAGTCAATTTTCCATTTAATATGGAATTGACTATATCTCAAAAACTTTCATAATTTTTGACGGTATTTTTGGATTCAGGGGACAATTTTACATACGAATTGGCTGTTAAATTTTGGAATACCATGGTATTCCATGGTTAACCATGGTACAAGTGAAAAAGCACTAATAACTATTAAATTAGTCATTTTTGACTAATTCATTTTTAGAGAGAACATACCTATTCATTTTAAGTAAAAACAAACATTTAATTTGACACAAAAAATGTTGAATTAAAACTTTTTTCTCTGAGTGTACCTCTATTACACAATTTTTTTGACAGAATTTGAGAACTCTATTCACATAAAGTACGAGTATATATACGAAGTCAATTGAAACAGTACGAAATATAGGGTTCAATCAATAAAGTGCATCACGCATTGACCCAGTCTCGTATAAGGATTAACTTAAAAACAATGCTTTTTAAGTATTTTTTTAGAATTAACGTGTACTTGATACAGACTTGTCATAAATTAGGCCGATGCTATTGGTCATTGTCATATTCTTATTGGTCGATTATTTCCCTAGATACAAATGCATAATTTCGGCAAAATAATTTCGCACAAGTGGCACGAGACAGTGGTGTAGCATCGATTGTCGATATTAGGTTGCAATTATTATATATTATTTTTATTATACATCTTCGTTATTTTTTATTGTACCTGTGTGTAGTTTTGAGTTTATATATTATTTTGTCTTTAAAATGGTATACAGTAAAAACTGCGCACCTTCAAAATATTTTTAATAGTTATCATACGTTTATTTGTTTAACAAAAAATATTATAAATACAATAAAAACACAATTACACTTGAAATCTATGAATATTTAGCACATCGGCCATTCCAAGCCCATGGACAGGACACATCAGAAACATGTCTAAATATATTCTTGTTACTTCCTTAAGTTTACTTATTTTTTCTACCAGTATTTATGAGAAGTATTAGCCAAATTTGGAAGTAACAAGAATATATTTAGACATGTTTCTGATGTGTCCTGTCCATGGGCTTGGAATGGCCGACATATAAAATATACATGTTGTGATAAATATAATTAATTAAATTTAATGTCGTATCGCACGCCTATGGTCTACAAAGGAAATGCCGCAGATGTGTAAACTTTTAGGTTTTTTGCTGTTTCAATTGACTTCGTATATTATACCATGTTAAAATATCATAATTACTTAATTTACGTTATAAATTATAACTTATAATATACTTTGTATTAATTAGGTAGTGTCAAAGGGTTTGTTGTTATTGTTGTTTAACGTGAGGTTCGGGTATTTATAGATTGATATGATTGGGAAAGGAAAAGATTAAATAAAACAAAAGAATACTTAGGTACTTAGTGGATGAAAACAAATTCCGGGGTCGCTTTCTTTACTTATTATAAACCATAATCAAGATGATGGCACTACTTATTTAAGTGTTTTCATAGAATTAACTTTACGGCATGTTTACTTTTTACAACAAATAAAAGCACACGCCACATATGTATATTTAAGTGACTGCGTGTCACAGTCCTCTGTGCTGGTGGCCTTCTATAACAGTACTTAAATTTTTATGAAGCTAATTAATTTGTTATAATTAAATATTATATTATAATTAATAATTACCATTTTTTATTACCACCAAATTTAATAGCTTCGTAAAAATTTGAGTCGGTAGGTAACTAATTAATACATCAAAGTCCCACCACGTGAAAAATGTTCTTTTTAAAGTGACGTTGACAGATTTTTCGTAAAATACTTTTTTATAAAGTTATGGGGTTTTTATAAATTAGTTCCGGCGCATCCGCCATTTTTTTGCAAAAACAACATTTTTGAAAATTTTAAAATTGCCAATTGGCATACATTTCTTACTTTTCTACCTTCTTACCTGTCTACCACTCCAAATTATATTCAGAATTGTAGCATTTTACAAACTTGATTTTTGCGGTATTTTATATGTAAAATATTAAAAATAACTTTTTAAAATACCTACATATATTTTTCACAATTTTTACATATACTTTTCAAAATACGAATAATTCATTTATTTAATTGGTAAGCAAAAAAAATTAAAAATGTTGTATTTTGAAAAAAATGGAGGGATTAATTTAAAAAAAGTAATTTTCTAAAAATCCGTTAACGTCACTTTAAAAAGAGCATTTTTATTGCAAAAAAAAATTTGATTATATCTATTCATTCATAATGATTTATGATTTTTCTAGTACTTACGAGACTTTTCTGCCAAAAAATTTTGTTTAACACCAAAGAAAATCATTTTTTTCTTCTTTAACAATAACAGCCGCTTATTGTAAATAAGTAAATTAAGGATGGCATGTCGAATCGATTTTGTAATTAACTGTCAAACCAATGATTGTGATACCAACTTTCTAAAAATCTAAAATTCGACCAAATTAAATTTAAGCTATAAAATTATTTTTTTTATAGAATTCTTGCAAAATAGATAAAATAGCATAAAGAACTCATGTCCTAAGACCTTTTGTCGAACTCCTTCATTACAAAATTATTATATATTGTCCGCGTGCGACAAAATGACGTCTTATGACATTAGTTTTTTAATATACTATTTCCGCACCTTTTTTATGATTTTTTTAAAGTGGTCGGGGCTCAGGTTAAAAATTAATTTAAAAACCGGAAACCTTGGGAGTACATTCAGAAGAGTAAGAAATGTATGCCAAAATTTTCAAAAATGTTGTTTTTTCAAAAAATGGAGGATGCGCCGGGTTTAATTTATAAAAATCGTAACATTTAAAAAAGTATTTTACGAAAAATCTCCCAACGTCACTTCAAAAAGATCATTTTTTTTATATATCCCTTAACTTTTATAAAACTCTCGTTAAAATTGTGGATTATACAATTTGTTATGTAAAAAATTAAAAATTATTTTTTTAAAAACGGATAATTTTCACGATTTCTTAATTAAATTTTCAGCGTGTATTTAATTTAATTGGTATGCTAAAAATTTAAAAAATGTTGGTTTCACAAAAATGGCGGATGTCCCGGGATTAAGTTATAAAAACCAAAAATTAATTTTTAACATAAAAAATTGTTTCATCCACAATTTTAATGAGAGTTTTATAAAAGGTAGGTATATATCAAGAAAAATGATCTTTTTAGGGTTACTTTGGCAGATTTTTCGTAAAATACTTTTTTTTTAAGTTACGACTGGCGGATGCGCCTGGTTTAATTTATAAAAACCTCGTAACTTACGAGGTTTTTATAAATTAAACCCGGCGCATCCGCCATTTTTTGCAAAAACAACAATTTTGTAAATTTTGGCACACATTTCTTACTCTTTTGAAGGCACTCCCAAGGTTTCAGATTTTTATATTAATTTTTAAACTGAGTCCCGACCTCTTAAAAAAAATCATAAAAAAGGTGTGGACAAATCATATTTTTTTTTGCAGAAAACGAAACACTGTAAATTATATTTAGATTTGAAGCACATCACAAACTTCGTTTTTGCGGTATTTTTTATGTAAAAAATTAAAAATAACGTTTTTAATTACCTATATTTTTCATAATTTTGCTTTAATCCTAATAAAATTTTTAGGGTATACTTTTAAAATACGAATATTTAATTGGTATGCTAAAAAATTTAAAAATGTTATTTTTTGCAAGAATGGCGGGATTAATTTATAAAATCCTCGTAACATTTAAAAAAGTATTTTACGAAAAATCTGTTAACCTCACTTTAAAAAGAGCATTTTTCTTGATATATCCCTCAATATTTATAAAACTCTCATTAAAATTGTGTATGATACAATTTTGCTTTAATCCTAATAAAATTTTTAGGGTATACTTTTAAAATACGAATATTTAATTGGTATGCTAAAAAATTTAAAAATGTTATTTTTTGCAAGAATGGCGGGATTAATTTATAAAATCCTCGTAACATTTAAAAAAGTATTTTACGAAAAATCTGTTAACCTCACTTTAAAAAGAGCATTTTTCTTGATATATCCCTCAATATTTATAAAACTCTCATTAAAATTGTGTATGATACAATTTTGCTTTAATCCTAATAAAATTTTTAGGGTATACTTTTAAAATACGAATATTTAATTGGTATGCTAAAAAATTTAAAAATGTTATTTTTTGCAAGAATGGCGGGATTAATTTATAAAATCCTCGTAACATTTAAAAAAGTATTTTACGAAAAATCTGTTAACCTCACTTTAAAAAGAGCATTTTTCTTGATATATCCCTCAATATTTATAAAACTCTCATTAAAATTGTGTATGATACAATTTTGCTTTAATCCTAATAAAATTTTTAGGGTATACTTTTAAAATACGAATATTTAATTGGTATGCTAAAAAATTTAAAAATGTTATTTTTTGCAAGAATGGCGGGATTAATTTATAAAATCCTCGTAACATTTAAAAAAGTATTTTACGAAAAATCTGTTAACCTCACTTTAAAAAGAGCATTTTTCTTGATATATCCCTCAATATTTATAAAACTCTCATTAAAATTGTGTATGATACAATTTTGCTTTAATCCTAATAAAATTTTTAGTATATACTTTTCATAAAACGAATATGTATTTAATTAATTTAATTGATATGCTAAAATTTTCAAAAATATTTTGCAAAAATGGCGGATGCGCCTTGATTAATTTGGAAAAAGCAAAAATTAATTTTTAATTTTTTACATAAAAAATTGTATCCTCCACAATTTTAATGAGAGTTTTATAAAAGCGAGTATAAAAGTTAAGGGATATATCAAGAAAAATGGTCTTTTTAAAGCGACGTTGACAGATTTTTTGTAAAATATTTTTTTTTAAGTTATGGGGTTTTTATAAATTATTCCCGGCGCATCCGCCATTTCTTGCAAAAAACAACATTTTTGAAAATTTTGGTAAACATTTCTTACTTTTTTACTCTTCTGAAGGTACTCCCAAAGTTTAAGATTTTTAAATTAATTTTTAACCTGAGCCCCGACCTCTTCTGAAGGTACTCCTAAAGTTTCCAACCCATCCAACCCAACACAACCCAACTCAATCCAACCTTTTTTTTATCAGAAGGGGAAATCCTCATGGACACTCGAAAACTAAAACCCCTCCTACTTACCCGGAACCGTCTTGGTGTAGACTTTATATCAGGTATATTACTATCTTGTTTAGTTTTTAGTTTCTATTTTCTTTTTCATATTTTATTTTTTTCGTCATAACATTTTCTATGAACTCTTCTACCGCTACCCAGTTTTCTTTTTTGCTTAACATTTTGTGCGTTAGGTTATCTGCATTTATCTGTCCGATCTTAGTCACCAGCTCTGTTCTACCTACAGCCCATCTTGGGCACACGAAAATTTATTAAAACATTTTTGAACAGAAAACGAAAAATTATGAAGTTTGAGTGGTTAGACGGCATACTTATGTACAAAAATAAAGAAGTTGTTACAGAAAAACAAAACCAAATCGATGATGCATTTATTTAGTTATTAATTGCGTTATAATTAGTTCAGTTTTCAGCTTTAAACGTGACATTTTAAGTGTTTCTTGTAATAAATTGTAGAAAATTGTTTTCTCGATTTTTATGTAAGAATGTCATATTCTCGCACGCAAAATCGTTGAAGAATGAAGCTCATTCTTAAACGATTTTTGGTAACATTTAGTTTTTAAGTATTGGTACCCCCAAAATGTCAAACTGATTAATAACCTCAAATTCATTACTTTTATTGAAAATGAAGCCTTTATTATTGTTTTGTAATATAAAGTTTGCTCCAACAATGCATTTTAATGCAAAATTTTAAGTTTAATGTGTAAAAGTGCAGTTCAGGTTGTACTTGTGCAGGATAACAAATATTGTCATTTTGTGTTGCCAACTGACATTTTGCGAGAAAAATCCCCTAACTAACAACGACCACAAAACAATTAAAAAAACCTAAATAAAAGTTAAAATCGAGAAAATAGTATAAATCACACGTTGCAGAAGGCTATTCTCGCACTCATTCGTTCGTCCACTCGCTCCTTCGTCGCTCGAGGCCAAATTTCGAATTCGTGCGAGAATATGTGGCCTTCTGCAACTTGTACTTTAATATACTATTACTAAATAATAGTAAAAACAAATAAAAATAGTTATTTTAATATTTAAATTTTAATTTGTGCTACAGTTATGGATTCTAATGGACATTCATTGGAGTCTTTAATGAATGCCCATTTTTGCAGTTCTTTTTCATAGTAAATAAGCAACACAATCAAAACCTTTTCGTTTTACGTGGATGGCATATGGGCCTATATTTTTTCGTAGATTTTTATTTATATTTCATGTAAATAGCTGTTACTTTTAAAATCAACACATTTTTAGCAATAAAGACATATCTGCAAAATTCTTGGATATATTTTCAGCAACACAGACATCTTCAAAATTGATGCACACCTTCTACGGCAACACAGACATATCTACAAATAGCTCTTATTCAAAAAGAGTATTTTTAAAAATCTAATTTTTAACTGGCTTAGAATCTTAGTATGGTTCCTCCTTTGCAAAGAAAATACTGTAACTTTATAGTAGCTCTCATCGACTGAGGCTGAATATATAGCCAACCCAACCTAACCTTCTCTTGAAATTTTCTGAAACGTCTAAAAAACTAAAAAAAAATTGCAACCCAACCCAACCTCCTCGGGAAATGCTCTAAAAGTCCAAAAATGAAAAAAAATTTTACCCAACCCAACCCAACCGCGCCAACCCAACCCCGCCAACCCAACCGCGCAAACCCAACCGCGCCAACGCAACCCCGCCAACCCAACCGCGCAATTCCAACCCCGCCAACCCAACCGGGCAATTCCAACATGCATGCAGGTGTTTGACGGGGCCTGGAGCGAGCGGGTGAAGGCGAGCGACCAAACAACATCGATTTTCTGGTTCTTGACGTGCGTTCATGCCACCTACGCCAGCAGGTTCAAGGGCAAACTTCATCGTCGCGAAGTGGTTCTTCCCGAGACGGCGCCGTTTTCTCCCCGCTCCTCTTTCAAGGAAGGATCCGTGAAACTCTCCGGCTTCGTAACGGCCAAGGACGTCGTCAAGTCGTTCCTCCACCCCAACACGACCTTTGGGAAGTTGGTGCTGTGCGCAATGCAGCTGCGCTTCACGTGGAGGAATAATGCCACCTTTAAGGAGAAACTGGTGAGCTTGGTCCAACAACACGTCCAGGTGTATCCCCGGTTTCTGCTTACAGGAACTGAGCGAGACCCCGCACTGCCCCAGTGGCAGACGATTTTCGACAGGTCACCTGACGACTGGCAAGAGGCGTCCGAATGCCCGCGTGACCTGAATTCATCCGCCATCAACAACGAGCTACATCTCGCGAAATGCAGAAGGAAGACCGGGTTGGGTTTTTCGAGGGAAAGGCCGAACACTGCTGCTGCTGTTGCTACTGCTGTTGCTGCGCCACTCGAGCGTCCCGTTGCTGCTACACCCGAGCGTCCCGGTGCTGCGACTCCTCCGGAGAACCTCGGTGCCTATCAGCAATGGGAAAATGAACTTCTAATGGAGTACGCCCTTCGCCCCGAAACGCTGGAGAGACCGGTCAGAGGCTTGGAAGTTTGGGACGATATGCGGCGGGAGCCTCGATTCAACGATTTGACCGGTCGCAGGAACAACAAATCGTTGATGAATCGCGCTCTCGCCGTATACCGGGACAGGCAGCTCCTCCGAAGATTCGGCGTCACCGACCAGCGAGTTTTTAAAACTATTTATAAAACCTTGAACAGAGTCCCAAAAGGTTCGTATCCTTGTATGTGTGTGTGCCTCCTTAATCTTCAACTATTTTTTTACTTTGATTTCAGCGCCTACCAAGGGAAAAGGTCTAAAACGGTCGCACGAAGGTGACGGTGAGTACGACATTTATTTATTTATTTATTATATAAAACTCCTGTGTTCGAAAAAATAATTTAAATAATAAAATTATAATTAACTGCCCAACCTTCTCTCCTTGTTTTCGTAGAAGCTACGGATCACATCGCAGAAACCATCGTCCACAGGCCGGCTTCTCCGCTGTTACCGCCGCCATCGCCGCCCCTGCCGATTCACGTCGCAGAAATCATGGTCCACAGGCCGGCTTCTCCGCCGCCCCTGCCGGTTCACGTCGCGGAAACCATGGTCCACAGGCCGGCTTCTCCGCTGATACCGCTGCCGCCGCTGTCGACAAACGCTCTTAGGTCTCGGTGCGAAAGCATCGAGTCCGAGAGTGATATTTCTGTCAGCAATGTCAGAAATGACAACGTTGACATGGATATCATAGACGACAGTGACGACAGCTATGTCAACGAAGACACCGAATACAGGGTGGTCTGCGAAGACGGCAAAGACAGCGAAGAGAGCGAAGAGAGCGAAGAAAGCGAACACAGCGAAGATAGCGAACATTGGGATGACAGCGAAGACACCGATGACAGCGAAGACAGCGAAGACGGCCATCTCAGCCTTGTCAGCGATGTCAGCGATGTCAGCGAAGTCACCGATGTCAGCGAAGACAGCAATGACCGGATTGTCGGTGAGTTTCTGCCAATTTGTTTGCGCTCCCGCGTAACGTAAAAAGAAGTACGAAAAATGGTTTTATAGTTATATTATAATAAATACGATTCATTTAATATTAATTGATCATAACTCCTGTGGGAAAACTTCACTCGTTACCCTTGGTTTCTACCTTTATTTCTTTACATTCTCTCTTGGTTTACAAAATAATTATTATATTGGTTTTTATAGGTCCAGTCCAGCAAAATCCAAAATGGGGCGACCAGGAAATCGACGAGATTTTCAGGGAGCTACTTTTTTTGCTGGACAATCCTCCGGAAAGAATGGAACCCTGGAAAAGTCGGAATTTTTCGAAGTTTCTGCTCGACCGTCTGAAGAAAGAACATCGTATTCTTCCATGCAGAACGGCTGAGGCTCTGCGTTCTAAAATTTTCCAGATTTTTGGCAAAATGGATAAATTTTCAATTAATCGCGACTTTCTAAAGGAGAAAGTCGGCGCGTTAATTGAAAAATATAAATCCAAGAAAACGTAGAGGTGAGAATTTTGTTCATACATATTGTACTTTGTTAATTTATTATTTTTATAAAATAAGATTAAGATTACTTCCGAGTACTTACTTCACGTTTTCTTTCTCATTCATTTTTAGTCAAGAAGCCCCAGGGGACCACAAACACGGAGAAGACGACCATGAAGACAATCATCGTAAAGATAAGTATCATCGATAAAAGAAACACTGGTGATAAAATTTTCCCCACTTGCGGCTCGTGGTCTTATAAAATTTTTCGTCCAAATCAAAAACTCTTATAAAATGCAAACGAGAAAATTTTAGCACTTGTTACTTAACTGGTGGTATATTAATATGACAATTTCCCTTTGTTTAGTTCGAGGATTAGGCCTACTGGGGAAACCTCGTTAAAAAAAACGCGCCACTGACCCTACCTCTGTTGGTGGTGTGGAAAAGGGTATCTTTAAAATTCCCCAAAAAATTAACTGTTAATATACTATATGTTATATGTTTCTAACCGTTTTTGTGTTTTTAAATATTTTGTTTAATATTTTTGTAACGTTATAACA
Source organism: Brassicogethes aeneus (assembly GCA_921294245.1). Lineage (NCBI taxonomy): Eukaryota > Metazoa > Arthropoda > Insecta > Coleoptera > Nitidulidae > Brassicogethes > Brassicogethes aeneus. The sequence goes on from OV121135.1 coordinate 61,593,864, forward strand.
TATTATGTATCCAGTTATCTTTTTTCTTTTTTTTATGTTTCAGCTGTTTTTGTGTGTTTATATGATATGTATAATATTTTTGTAAACTGTTTTGCCAAATAAAGTGTATTATTTTTATATCATAAAAATTTTCATTAAAATCCACCAAAAAATCCCCAATAAACTAAAGACAAAAAGAATGATAATTAAAAAACAAATAAAATAAAACCTTACTATATTGCGCATAATTGATCAAAAAACGATCAAAACGCTATCTAAAATACTCTATAATGAGCAAGAATTGTCAAAAAGAGCAAAAATTACTAAAATCAACAAAAAATGGTAAAAATCAAATGAAAGAGAAAGGATTATCCTTAAAAATGGGCAAAAATAAGCAAAAAATAACAAAAATTAAAAAAAATTTCATTTCATTAAATTAAAAAAATGAGCAAAAATAAAAAAAATGAGCAAAAATCAACAAAAATAGCAAAAATACAAATAAATAAATGCAAAAAAAAACTTGCAAAAAATTCAAAAAAAAGCAAAAATTGTAAAAAAAAATGAATATTGATAAAACACAGCAAAAATTAGCCTAACTCAACAACACAACCCTACCGACCCCGCCCCATTGGCCCCCTCCCGCCCCATTGAGCAAAATCAACACAAATCCCCGAAATTAGCAAATAATAATAATAATTTTATTAACGGATCAACCAGTTACAAATTACAATTTTTTACAATAATAATACTTTTAAATTTCTTTTAAAGACAGTTAGGGAACAATCGAAAAAATCTAAATTTAAATCGTTTGCTTCGGAACAGATTCTACTTAAAGGCATAAATTTACTATAAGTGGTCCTATGGGACTTTATATAAAATCAAAAAAATAAAAATAATAATAATAATATCGTACTTTATCGTACTTGGGAGTTGATTATACTCAAATAGGCCCTTGAACAAAATAGTGTTTCTAAATTGATTCGATACACTTCTATCAAGTAAAATAAAATCGTTTTGATTTCTTGTACAATAATTATGAATGTCCTTAAATAATTTAACTTTATCACATACATAGTCAGGTACCATTTTTTTCTTTATCTTAAAAATAAACACATAAACATCCAACTTAACTTTTTGTTTTATAGATAACATATTAGTACTTCCAACATAATTTTTACAGGTGTTTATATACTGCATTTGAGCATGAGCAAAAACAACAAAATGTACAAAAATGCAAAATTTATAAACAAAATTGTCAAAAAATGTAAAAAAGTTAAAAAAAAATTTTAAAAAATACAAAAAAGTTGTAAAAAATTATTGAAAAGATATAAATAAAAAAAATTGTCAAAAAATGCATAAATTTTACAAAAAAAAACTTGTAAAAATTCTAAAAAAGAAAAAAAAGTAAAAAAAAATCTAAAAAAAAACTTGTAAAAATTCAAAAAAAAAATAAAAAAAATCCCAACCCAACCCCCTCTTAAAATGTCCTGAAACGTCCAAAAAAGCAAAAAAAAATTTTGAAAATTTCAAAGAAAAAATCAAAAACAAAAATTGCAAAAATGGCGAATGCGCCGGGATAATTAAAAATTTTCAAAATCAATTATCTCGTCGGGCCCCATAGATAGGGCACTAGTATATTAAAGTTTTCTTATTCATTTTAAAAGTACTATCCGATAAAGCAATAAAAAAAGCCTGTAACAAGGAAAAAAAAAATGACCCCAAATTGCCCCATAGATAGAGAGGGGGGGTGGGTACCATAATTTAAAGGGTCAAAAAATAGTAAGATAGAAAACATAAAAAAAGCCTGTAACAAGGAATATAAGGAAGTTATGGCCAAAAAACGAAAAAAATTCATCAGTAAAGGGGGTCTTGGGGGGGGGATGGAACACTCTCGACCACAAAAATCGATTCTCCGTCCTCGAAATAAAACTCAAGAAAATGTCAAAAAAAACCAAAATGTCAAAAAATCAACAAAATGAGCAAAAATCAACAAAATGAGCAAAAATCAACAAAATGAGCAAAAATCAACAAAATGAGCAAAAATCAACAAAATGAGCAAACGCAAAAATTGTAAAAAATGCAAAAATTGTAAAAAATGCAAAAATTGAAAAATGCAAAAATTGTAAAAATACTGCAAAAATCAACCAAAACTCAACAACACAACCCTACCGACCCCGCCCCATTGGCCCCCCCCCCCGCCCCACTGAGCAAAATCATCAAAAATCCCCGAAATTAGCAAAAATCAACAAAATGTCCAAAAATTGTAACAAAAAATCAAAAAAAAATGTCAAAAAATTCAAAAAAAAAAATTAAAAAAATATTCTAAAAAAAAAATCCCAACCCAACCCCCTCTTAAAATGTCCTGAAACGTCCAAAAAAGCAAAAAAATTTTTTGAAAATTTCAAAGAAAAAATCAAAAACTTAAAATTTTTTTGAAAAATTGCAAAAATGGCGAATGCGCCGGGATAATTAAAAATTTTCAAAATCAATTATCTCGTCGGGCCCCACTCAACGGGCACTAGTTTATTAAGGTTTTCTTATTCATTTTAAAAGTACTATCCGATAAAGCAATAAAAAAAGCCTGTAACAAGGAAAAAAAAAATTGACCCCAAGTTGCCCCATAGATAGAGAGGGGGGGGTGGGTACCATAATTCAAAGGGTCAAAAAATAGTAAGATAGAAAACATAAAAAAAGCCTGTAACAAGGAATATAAGGAAGTTATGGCCAAAAAGCGAAAAAAACTCATCAGTAAAGGGGGTCTTGGGGGGGGGGATAGAACGCTCTCGACCACAAAAATCGATTCTCCGTCCTCGAAATAGCCTAGTTACATACTTTTTAGACGTCCCCCCTGTACCAACCAAACCTATTTCCCAACCCAACTGGAACCCAACTGGAACCCAACTGGAACCCGAACCCTTAGTCGAACTCAACGCGAACCCAACTACTATTGGGTTCTGGTTGGGTTTGAGTTGAGTTCGACTAAGGGTTCGGGTTCAGGTTGGGTTCCAGTTGGGAAATAGGCTGGGGTGGTTCAGGTAAGGTATGTTGAAACTTGGAATCTAGAGTAATTTGAGGATGCTGAATCGATTTTTGTGGTCGAGGGGGTTCCATCCCCCCCCCAAGACCCCCTTTACTGATGAGTTTTTTTCGTTTTTTGGCCATAACTTCCTTATATGCCTGGATATGGGGTTTTTTTATTCTTTCAATCGTTTTTATTTCTTTAGCTCTTCAATTTGATCCCCACAAACCTTCTCTATCATTTGGGCATCGAGTGGTAATTTTTTTTTTCCCTGGATATGGGGTTTTTTTATTGCTTCATTCGATAGTACTTTTAAAAAGGATGAAAAAATGTTTTCACGACCTACCCTCTATCATTTGGCCCCGAGTGAAAAATTGATTTTTAATTTTTTTTTTGAAATTTTATCGACCTTGTTTTTTTACGGTCTGAGATCTAAAAGTTTTTATTGCACAAAGCTATAGCCTTGCCTGTCGTTTACAACTTTGTTCTCCTTGTAAAATATCGTATATGGTTGCATTTTTGACTTTTGCGGGATTTTATGAAAATCATTTTTTTCTTTTTAATTTTTTTTTGAAATTTCTTCCAAGTTGTTTTTTTACGGTCTGAGTTCTAAAACTTTTTATTGCACAAAGCTATAGCCTTGCCTGTCGTTTACAACTTTGTTCTCTTTGTAAAATATCGTATATAGTTGCATTTTTGACTTTTGCGGAATTTTATGAAAATGATTTTTCGTTTTTAATTTTTTTTTTGAAATTTCATCGACCTTGTTTTTTTACGGTCTGAAATCTAAAACTTTTTATTGCACAAAGCGATAGCCTTGCCTGTCGTTTACTACTTTGTTCTCTTTGTAAAATATCGTATATAGTTGCATTTTTGACTTTTGCGGAATTTGTTTTGAAAATAATTGTTTTTTTTAAATTTTTTTACAAGTTTTTTTTTCCTTGAATTTTTCACAATTTTTTTTTTGCATTTTTGGGCGTTTCAGGACATTTCCTGAGGGGGTTAGGTTAGGTTAGGTTGCAACCCAACCCTAACTTTTTTGTTTGTTGTCTAAACATAGCGATGTTGGTACTCATTTAACGTGATTTTTTGCGTAGATTAAGAAGGTATTAATAAAAATACGATTTACATTAAAATAAAAAAAATAATAATAACCTAACCCAACCCAACCCTAACTTTTTTGTTTGTTGTCTAAACATAGCGATGTTGGTACTCATTTTACGTGATTTTTTGCGTAGATTAAGAAGGTACTAATAAAAATACGATTTACATTAAAATAAAAAAAATAATTTTGAAATGCCAAATAATAACATTTTTTGTTGTGCATGTTGTAGAACGTGCCGAATCCATTTGTTTGATACCCCACAAGCCTATGTTCCTCATACGTTTAAGGGTAGTTTTGCACGTGTTTAAGTTTTGCGATGTTCATGTTCAACTTTTTTGTTTGTTCTCTAAACATAGCGTTGTTGGTACTCATTTTACGTGATTTTTTGCGTAGATTACGATTTTTACAAGTATTTTTTTTTTACCATTTTTTTTTGCATATTTTGGCAATTTTTGCCTATTTTTTAGTTGGGTTTGCTCATATTTTAGTTGGGTTTTTTGCTCAATGGGGCGGGGGGGGGCCCAATGGGGCGGGGGTCGGTCGGGTTGTGTTGTTGAGTTTGGGTTGATTTGGGTTGTTTTCGCTCATTTTTGCGGCATTTTTACAATTTTTGCATTTTTTACAATTTTTTTTTGTCTTTTTTTGAATTTTTGACAAGTTTTTTTTGCATTTTTTCATTTTTGGCCATTTTGTTGTTGATTTTTGCTAATTTCGGTGTATTTTTGTTGGGTTTGCTCATATTTTAGTTGGGTTTGCTCATATTTTAGTTGGGTTTTTTGCTCAATGGGGCGGGGGGGGGGCCAATGGGGCGGGGTCGGTCGGGTTGTGTTGTTGAGTTTGGGTTGATTTGGGTTGTTTTCGCTCATTTTTGCGGCATTTTTACAATTTTTGCATTTTTTACAATTTTTTTTGTCTTTTTTTGAATTTTTGACAAGTTTTTTTTGCATTTTTTCATTTTTGGCCATTTTGTTGTTGATTTTTGCTAATTTCGGTGATTTTTTGTTGATTTTGCTCAATTTAGATTTTCGTTGGGTTTTCCTTTAATTTTTGCTCATTTCAGTTGGGTTTTTGCTCATTTTGCTCATTTTAGTTGGTTCAATGGGGCGGGAGGGGGCCAATGGGGCGGGGTTGGGTTGGGTTGGGTTGGGTTGGGAAATAGGTTTGGTTGGTACAGGGGCGACGTCTAAAAAGTATGTAACTAGGGTATTTCGAGGACGGAGAATCGATTTTTGTGGTCGAGAGCGTTCCATCCCCCCCCCAAGACCCCCTTTACTGATGAATTTTTTTCGTTTTTTGGCCATAACTTTCTTATGAAGTTTGATAACCCCCTTTTTTTTTTTTTCAAAACCACTATTTTTTTACGCCCTTCAATTATATCCAAAAAAAAATTTTGTATCATTCGCCCCGCGGGGGGTCATTTTTTTTTTTCAGTAATAACCCCTTTTTTTATTTTGCCATTCGATTTAACTTTGGAAATAGATTAAAAAGTTTTTATGAAATTACCCCCTATCATTCGCCCCCCGCCGAGAAAATGACATTTTATGAGGAGGTTGGGTTACGTTTTTTTTCTAAGTTTTTGTTTTTTCATTGAAATTTTCAAAAATTTTTTTTTGCTTTTTTGGACGTTTCAGGACATTTTAAGAGGGGGTTGGGTTGCGATTTTTTTTTTTTTTTTTTTTGGAATTTTTACAAGTATTTTTTAGAATTTTTTTACGTTTTTATTCTTTTTTAGAATTTTTACAAGTTTTTTTTTACAATTTTTGCATTTTTTTTTATTTTTTAAATTTTTTTGAAATTTTTTTACAACTTGACAAATGTGACAAGATGATCGTTTTTTGGCCATAACTTTCTTATGAAGTTTGATAACCCCCTTTTTTTTTTTTTCAAAACCACTATTTTTTTACGCCCTTCAATTATATCCAAAAAAAAATTTTGTATCATTCGCCTCGCGGGGGGTCATTTTTTTTTTCAGCAATAACCCCTTTTTTTATTTTGCCATTCGATTTAACTTTGGAAATAGATTAAAAAGTTTTTATGAAATTACCCCCTATCATTCGCCCCCCGCCGAGAAAATGACATTTTATGAGGAGGTTGGGTTACGTTTTTTTTCTAAGTTTTTGTTTTTTCATTGAAATTTTCAAAATTTTTTTTTTGCTTTTTTGGACGTTTCAGGACATTTTAAGAGGGGGTTGGGTTGCGATTTTTTTTTTTTTTTTTTTTTGGAATTTTTACAAGTATTTTTTAGAATTTTTTTACGTTTTTATTCTTTTTTAGAATTTTTACAAGTTTTTTTTTTACAATTTTTGCATTTTTTTTTATTTTTTAAATTTTTTTGAAATTTTTTTACAACTTGACAAATGTGACAAGATGATCGTTTTTTGGCCATAACTTTCTTATGAAGTTTGATAACCCCCTTTTTTTTTTTTCAAAACCACTATTTTTTTACGCCCTTCAATTATATCCAAAAAAAAATTTTGTATCATTCGCCTCGCGGGGGGTCATTTTTTTTTTTCAGTAATAACCCCTTTTTTTAGTTTGCCATTCGATTTAACTTTGGAAATAGATTAAAAAGTTTTTATGAAATTACCCCCTATCATTCGCCCCCCGCCGAGAAAATGACATTTTATGAGGAGGTTGGGTTACGTTTTTTTTTTGTTTTTGTTTTTTCATTGAAATTTTCAAAAAATTTTTTTTGCTTTTTTGGACGTTTCAGGACATTTTAAGAGGGGGTTGGGTTGCGATTTTTTTTTTTTTTTTTTTGGAATTTTTACAAGTATTTTTTAGAATTTTTTTACGTTTTTATTCTTTTTTAGAATTTTTACAAGTTTTTTTTTACAATTTTTGCATTTTTTTTTATTTTTTAAATTTTTTTGAAATTTTTTTACAACTTGACAAATGTGACAAGATGATCGTTTTTTGGCCATAACTTTCTTATGAAGTTTGATAACCCCCTTTTTTTTTTTTTCAAAACCACTATTTTTTTACGCCCTTCAATTATATCCAAAAAAAAATTTTGTATCATTCGCCTCGCGGGGGGTCATTTTTTTTTTCAGCAATAACCCCTTTTTTTATTTTGCCATTCGATTTAACTTTGGAAATAGATTAAAAAGTTTTTATGAACTTACCCCCTATCATTCGCCCCCCGCCGAGAAAATGACATTTTATGAGGAGGTTGGGTTACGTTTTTTTTCAAGTTTTTGTTTTTTCATTGAAATTTTCAAAAATTTTTTTTGCTTTTTTGGACGTTTCAGGACATTTCAAGAGGGGGTTGGGTTGGTAATTTTTTCTTTTTTTTTTGAATTTTTAACAAGTTTTTTTTAGAATTTTGTTTTACGTTTTTTTTTACATTTATCATACAATTTTTAGCATTTTTGGGCATTTTATTTTGCATGTGGAGTCCGTTTTGTCCTATGGTATAATTTTCTGGGGGTCCTCAATAATAATACTGCTTTTATCGCACAAAAACGGGCACTAAGATAGATGTTGGGATTAAAGCAAACAACTTCTTGTAAAGAATATTTTAAGAAAAATTCAATAATGTCTCTACCATGCTTGTATATTTATAATCTGTGGATTTTCTCAAGGAAAAATCTTGGTCGGTTTTTAAGAAACTGAGGGAATGGTAACTAGAGGCAGTTCTTTGATGCGAATTCCAATTTAGACATCCAACCTGGATAATAGAAGTGTATTGATCAGGTTGTGTTGTACCTAGGCTGGTTATGGCCTTAAGTACTTCACCAAGGTTCCTCTCCGGTTGACTCTTCAGATATAGAGGAATACCTACCTCGGGTTGCTTTTATTCAGTGGAGAAAGTAGGGTTTATAAGAATCAGTTAGGGTTGGTGGTTTAATTTAAAATGCAAAAAGTAACTTAAACTGGTTTATTTACCAAGGTAAAAGTATGTACAAAATTATATTAGAATTATATACAGTATTTACAGTATTTACAAAAGTATCGTAGACGTTGCACACAAGGGTTCTTGCATAGCCTTTAATCAGGACAGGCAAATGTTCCAGGGCTTTTCACAGGCAACTGGCAGGCACGGGCGTAGTTTTCAGTCCTACAGAGAGACAGGGCAGATTTGCAATTGGACTCTAGTGGAAAAATACATGTTGTTAGGTTATGTTATATGCATACAGGATTTACAGTTTCATTAACTCTGCTATTAAAGCTTAATATTATACGGCTTAAAGCCCTTTGATATTAAAAACAGGTTAACTTACTGTTAATATTCCACTGAGAGTTCTCTGTGATTTAGTGGTTGGTTTTCGGGCTCACAATTGATTACACCATTTGGAACTGAGCCACCAGACGACTAATTGTCCATTGAAAAATGCAGCGGTTTTATAGACGAAATTCTGATGACAGACTTGATGAAAAACAATTGGGGCCGTGTGAAATAAATCCATCACACGGGCCGTGTGCAACAAGTGTTGACAACACATGCTGTTGACATCTGTCACAGCGCCATCTGTTAGAGTTTCGTCTAACTGCAGGTTTCTGGTAGTCCAACTCTTTCCTTGACGTCGGGTAGTTAGGAAATCGTCTCATAGATGTCGTAATGTGTATCGTTAGTAATGATTCATTACAAGGTGTATAAAAGCTATGCATAAAATACCAAACTCAATTACAATAATTCAGTCTTTTAGAGAATATAAACTTGTCCTAAGAACCTACCTGATAAACCAATGTTTTCATTCGTATAGTGATTTCGTAAAATCAACTTGATTAATCGTATTATATTTTTATCTTATTTATTATTGAATTTATTTATTCATCCATAGATTTGCAATTATACCACTTAATTATTCTTTTTATGTTTATTTTTGTTCGTTCTAAATGTTTATATTCATGCAAGTAAAGGAAACATTTTTCTTTTTCAAGTACCATATTATGTTTATGTTTATATGACAATGCTTATGTCACGTAGTGATCTTCTGGCAATAAATTATTATTATTATTATTATTATTTTGTTGATTTTTGTTAATTTTTTTGATATATGCCAATTTCGGGGATTTTTGCTCAATGGGGCGGGGGGGGGGCAATAGGGCGGGGTCGGTTGGGTTGTGTTGTTGAGTTTGGGTTGATTTGAGTTGGTTTCGCTCATTTTTGCGGTATTTTTACAATTTTTGCATTTTTTACAATTTTTTTTGTTTTTTCTTTGATTCTTTTTTTAGAACTTTTTTACAATTTTTTTTCAATTTTAAGCATTTTGTTGACTTTTGCTCATTTTTTGAATTTTTGCCAATTTCGGGGATTTTTGTTGATTTTTAGACTTTTATTTTTGCTCATTTTGTTGATTTTTACTAATTTGGGTGATTTATGAACTTTTGGAATTTTTTTAATTTAAAACTTGTAAAATTTTTGCACAAAAATGTTTTTTTTAGTAAGACAGCCTTTTTTTATTATGCTTTCGAATAGTACTTTGGATAAGGATCAAAAAGTTTCAAATGGACTCACCCCCCCAATTTGCCGTGGACCGAGAAAATCACTTTTAAAAAATTATAAAATCCCGGCGCATCCGCCATTTTTGCAATTGAAAAATTTAATCAGTCAGGGTTGGTGGTTAAATTTAAAATGCAAAAATAACTTAAACTCGTTTATTTACCAAATGTTCCAGTTCTTTGCACAGGCAACTGGCATGCACGGGCATGTTTTTTATCTAGTAGATTTGCAATTGGGTTCTAAATTTAATATTTTTTTCTTCTTTTATTTGTTTTTTGGATTTATTTCAGTGGGAATTCAATGAGTTTAGGAGAATTCAATGAACATTTTTATGATATAATAATAATAATACACTTTATTTGACAAAACAGTTTACATTTACAAGATTTACAACAATATTAAAAAAATATAATATATTATAAAAACACACAAAAACGACTAGCAACATAAAAAAAGAAAAAAGTTATACATAGGTATAATAAAAGGTAATTTTGTTGGGGAATTTTAAAGACACCCTTTTCCACACCACCAACAGAGGTAGGGTCAGTGGCGCGTGTTTTTTAACGAGGTTTCCCCAGTAGGCCTAATCCTCGAACTAAACAAAGGGAAATTGTCATATATTATACCACCAGTTAAGTAACACAAGTGCTAAAATTTTCTCGTTTGCATTTTATACGAGTTTTTGATTTGGATGGAAAATTTTACAAGACCACGAGCCGCAAGTGGGGAAAATTTTATCACCAGTGTTTCTTTTATCGATGATACTTATCTTTACGATGATTGTCTTCATGGTCGCCTTCTCCGTGTTTGTGGTCCCCTGGGGCTTCTTGACTAAAAATGAATGAGAAAGAAAACGTGAAGTAAGTACTCGGAAGTAATCTTAATCTTATTTTATAAAAATAATAAATTAACAAAGTACAATATGTATGAAGAAAATACTTACCTCTACGTTTTCTTGGATTCATATTTTTCAATTAACGCGCCGACTTTCTCCTTTAGAAAGTCGCGATTAATTGAAAATTTATCCATTTTGCCAAAAATCTGGAAAATTTTAGAACGTAGAGCCTCAGCCGTTCTGCATTGATGAATACGATGTTCTTTCTTCAGACGGTCGAGCAGAAACATCGAAAACTTCCGACTTTTCCAGGGTTCCATTTTTTCCGGAGGATTGTCCAGCAAAAAAAGTAGCTCCCTGAAAATCTCGTCGATTTCCTGGTCGCTCCATTTTGGATTTTGCTGGACTGGACCTATAAAAACCAATATAATAATTATTTTGTAAACCAAGAGAGAATGTAAAGAAATAAAGGTAGAAACCAAGGGTAACGAGCGAAGTTTTCCCACAGGAATTATGATCAATTAATATTAAATGAATCGTATTTATTATAATATAACTATAAAAACCCTTTTTCGTACTTCTTTGTACGTTACGCGGGAGCGCAAACAAATTGGCAGAAACTCACCGACAATCCGGTCATTGCTGTCTTCGCTGACATCGGTGACTTCGCTGACATCGCTGACATCGCTGACAAGGCTGAGATGGCCGTCTTCGCTGTCTTCGCTGTCATCGGTGTCTTCGCTGTCATCCCAGTGTTCGCTATCTTCGCTGTGTTCGCTTTCTTCGCTCTCTTCGCTGCCTTCGCCGCCTTCGCCGTCTTCGCTGACCACCCTGTATTCGGTGTCTTCGTTGACATAGCTGTCGTCACTGTCGTCTATGATATCCATGTCAACGTTGTCATTTCTGACATTGCTGACAGAAATATCACTCTCGGACTCGATGCTTTCGCACCGAGACCTAAGAGCGTTTGTCGACAGCGGCGGCAGCGGTATCAGCGGAGAAGCCGGCCTGTGGACCATGGTTTCCGCGACGTGAACCGGCAGGGGCGGCGATGGCGGCGGAGAAGCCGGCCTGTGGATCATGATTTCTGCGACGTGAACCGGCAGGGGCGGCGATGGCGGCGGTAACAGCTGAGGGATTTCTAAAATAAACAAAGAACACAGTTTTATGGCAAAGCCGCAGAAAAAGTTGAATATTTGAAATGGAGATATATCGTACGCACCTTCACCTTGATACGATCGTTTACGACCCGTTCCCTTGGATGACACTGGAATCAAAATAAAAAAGTTAAGGATTGAAAAGGCATACACACACATATTCCCAAATAGCATTTGTGTATTACGATACGAACCTACAGGTTTTTTCTTCAAAGAATTGGAAATTTTATAGACAATTTTTGGGTCGGTGACGCCGAATCGTCGGAGGAGTTGTCTGTCTCGGTATACGGTGAGAGCGCGATTCATCAACGAATTGGTGGACCTGCGACCGGTCAAATCGTTGAATCGAGGCTCCCGCCGCATATCCTCCCAAACGTCCAAGCCCTTGACCGGTCTCTCCAGCGTTGCGGGGCGAAGGGCGTACTCCATGAGAAGTTCATTTTCCCATTGCTGATAGGCACCGAGGTTCTTCGGAGCAGTCGCAGCACCGGGACGCTCGGGTGTAGCAGCAACGGGACGCTCGAGTGGCGCAGCAACAGCAGTAGCAACAGCAGCAGCAGTGTTCGACCTTTCCTTCGAAAAACCCAACCCGGTCTTCCTTCTGCATTTCGCGAGATGTAGCTCGTTGTTGATGGCGGATGAATTCAGGTCACGCGGGCATTCGGACGCCTCTTGCCAGTCGTCAGGTGACCTGTCGAAAATCGTCTGCCACTGGGGCAGTGCGGGGTCTCGCTCAGTTCCTGTAAGCAGAAACCGGGGATACACCTGGACGTGTTGTTGGACCAAGCTCACCAGTTTCTCCTTAAAGGTGGCATTATTCCTCCACGTGAAGCGCAGCTGCATTGCGCACAGCACCAACTTCCCAAAGGTCGTGTTGGGGTGGAGGAACGACTTGACGACGTCCTTGGCCGTTACGAAGCCGGAGAGTTTCACGGATCCTTCCTTGAAAGAGGAGCGGGGAGAAAACGGCGCCGTCTCGGTAAGTACTACCTCGCGATTGGAAAGTTTGCCCTTGAACCTGCTGGCGTAGGTGGCATGAACGCACGTCAAGAACCAGAAAATCGATGTTGTTTGGTCGCTCGCCCTCACCCGCTCGCTCCAGGCTACGTCAAACACCTGCATGCATTCGAAAATGAGGTGCACATACGGTTGGTACGCAGTGTGAACCCGCAAGGCAAGTTTGACGGAGCCCTTTGCCAAGTTGGAGTGCGATACGGCCTCTGGATATGTCTCAAACTTCGGTGGCGTCTCCGTTTCCACTCCCTGCTCCTCTTCTCTCCGTTGCTCGTGTAGATGGGCGAAGGCCTTTTTGTAGCCCCCATTTCCTGAAATCATCCCCTTGAACCATTGGTAGTCCATCTTGTGTCGCGACAGGAAACCGCCGTGGGTGAACATCAAGGCCCTCTGGATAGCTCCGTAGACCACGAGAATTTTATCCACTTTCCCGGTGTCGAGGGGAAAGCCGTCGTGAACCTCTTCCGTAGAGGCTCGCAGGATCTGGGCTCTTCTTTCCTGCTCGGCCAATCTCCTGGCTTTCCGGATTTGCAGCACGCTGCCGCTGAATCGCCGCTGCTCCTGCTGTTCTTGTTGAGCTTCAAGGTTGGAGAAGGTCGCCTCGTCGCTCCTCTCTTCCATAGTGTCCAGGGCACCTTGGATGAGGGTTGCGTCCATCTCGATGCCGGAGAGCGCCACGTGTTCCTTCCATTGACGAGGAGAGAAACGCACGATCATTCTTTCTTCCACCAGAAAGTCCAAAAATCGGCGTTTTTTCTCCTCGAAAGCGGCGTTGGATGGGTAGGCCTCCTTGAAGGACGCAAAGCTTTCAAACTTCTCCACCACCTCAATCCTCAGCGGCGCTCCCCCTTGCATCGCCTGGATGACGTTGGTCAAGGCGCGTAGGTACGTTCGGGTCTCCTCTCCTACTTTTCTTAGATCTTTCGGCATCTGCAATCCGTTCCTTCTAAAACAGTTACAAATTAACAAAGACCCGACGCAGACGAATGAACGGAGTTTTAAAAGATGAATAATTAAATTGTACGACTGAATATACAAAACTGTTGTAAACTTGGCCAGGCGGACGGCTCCGTAGCAGTGCCCGTATTTCGATAAGAAATACGGGTTCGTCGTCGAGAGGGTCTTCATTTCTTCGTGATGCCGTATTCTTCGAAGGTCCAGGACGAGTGCGCTGCGGTCGTCGGTGGCAATGTTGGTTGCAGTGTGAATCTCTATGGATTCGACGTCCGGTGACTCCAAGTCCGAAATGACGGTCTTCAAAATGCTTTCGATTGTATCGAAAGATCTGCTTTTGAGACCGTGCATTGCGACGAAGTACCGGACGTTCCTGCACTTCAACACATTGCCGCCGAGCATCGTTTGGTCCACGGACTTGGCAATGGCCGGCCAATCGTTCTTGTAGATGGATATGCTTCTGTCGGATGGCATGTCTGGCAGGTGGGCGCCGTGCGCGCGCGTCACGCTGTTGACAGGCAGAAGCTTGATGGCCGGTTGCAGCACTCGGATTACGAAGTTTTTTCGAATCGAGGCCAGGTCCGTGTCGATGCTCATCTGGAAAATACAATAAATGTACATTCCATTCGCGCAGCCGATCTTAAACTCGTGCCATTGCCCTCCGAAAAGGCTGTTGGCGACGAGCTTCGTCTGTGTCGTAGGTTGCCCTTTTATTCCGCGCATGTCCATGGTGAGCCTGTCACCAATGTCGACAGCTGAAAGGCTGCCGAACAAGACAAGCACGGAATCCACGTCGTTTTTGTGGTGCAGGGGGGTTTCGATCAGTGGCGACGGGCGAAACCCTGACTCGTCGTCTTCTTCTTCCACCTGTAAATTTAAATATAAATATAGATATACACAAACACAAGTTTTAAATTAAAATAAAAGTTATTAAAGAAAATATGACAAAAATGTAAACCTACAAAAACAATTTAAAATCTTTAATAACTTTTTAGTTTATCAACTGATTTCTAAATACAATACGTGAAATCGATCTCTATTGTATCTAAATTACAAAAAACTGTTTAACACGTTTTTACCTGAAACAAAGGAAAGTCTTGTTGTTCGCTCATCGCGTCATCCTGTTGCGGCGTAGGAGAATCAGGTGTCAGAGCCACTCGGCTGCCACTCGGCCGCTGCTGCTGGTCTTGCGGGCTGCGAATCTCATGAAACTCATCTCGCAAAAAAGGCCGGTCGCCCGAGCCGTATTTGACGAGAGGAAATTGCAAGGGGAAACAGCCAAGGATGTCCTCCAGCCTGAAAAATTCTCCTTCCTGACGAAAGAGAAAAGAAACATTTGAAAAAAAGTGGCAATCAACAATAATAAACATTATTTTAAATTAAAAAAATCCTCTATTACAAAAAAAACTAAACATTAAATTAAATTTAAGAAAATAAACGTAAACGTGAAATATACTGTCCGTTTTGTTTTTGTTGCAAAATTGATTAAATGTACTTGCTTCTAAATTAAAATTTTCTATTTTTTGTGTATACATCCAGTTTTATTTTTTTTTAATACCTGTATATGGGTATTTTCAAAAAATTAAAACTGCAATATTACAAAATTTTGTTAGCTTCGTAAACTGATACAATTACATAATTTTGAAAAAATTACATATTACATGCATGGAAGTAAAATACATTTCATATGTATAAAATTTACACAAACGTGTAAATATATATTACATTTGTCATGTACATTTTAAACAATTATGAATTATTTACAAATTTTGTGTAAACATAAATCACATATTTTATGTAAAAAAACATAGATATGTTTAAGTTACACAATCTATGTAATTTCACATCAGTTAAGTAAAAATTTGGAAATTTTCAAAAAAATTGACATTTGCATTTTTTCGTATTACCCTTTGAATAAAATGTAAGAAATTAAAAAGTCAATTTTTCCGGAAATTTTAAAACCCCAATTGTGTGCAACTTACGTGCGAACGAGGAACAATAAGTATTCCAACTTCGTGGTTTCGAATGGCAAGTGCTTTTTTTCCGTATCCCCACGCAGCCTTGCTCAAGTTCGCCGACGTGTGGAGAAGCCACGGCACGTTCTTGCCATTTTGCGAGACGCAAAAGTACGTCTTCATGTGTGGCATCATACGCGTCAACTCACTTGAGCTCGTGATCCAACGGCTGCGAAAAAAAAATTGATATAAAAAAACCTTGCGGGTCCACACCTCTTGTCTTTACTAACCATAAATACTCCTGAAGCCAAGGTTGTCGCTTGTTCTCGGCCACGGAGTACGACAAGCAACTGCCGCTTTTTTCGCTGCCGTCAACCGCTGCTTCGAAGCTGGCATCGCGTTCTTTCATCGTCGGGTAGACAATCGACATCGAATCGACGACTTCCTCGGAGAAAGCCGAAAGGAACTCACTGAAAAGCCACTTGTCGGCAGTTTCTCCGAGGGAGCCTATCGATGACGTTTGCGCCACCAACTTCCATTCCAGCGCGGGATTCAGGGCCGTTGCGTGTTCTTTCAGCACTTCAGCCATTTTCCCAAGTCCAAATTTCTTCATGTCCTGTCCTCGGTGACTTCCTGGAAAAGATGGTATCAAAAAAGCGTCTACGTTGTTAAAATTCCTCTTTTTTAAGGCGTCGATCCATGACGTCAGACAATCCTGCTTGTAGAGTCCAAGAAAATGCACCAAATCCGCCTTGAAGTTGGTGCGGGAATCGTCGTCTTCGTCGTCTTCGTCGGTTGGGTTGACCATCGGCAAAAGAGGGGACATCCAGGTTCTGTAAAGTAAAGAGTGAATCACAAAAATTATTTTAAAAAAATTAAACACAACTTTTTTGTCCCCAGCATTTTTTTTCTCCATCTTGTTTAATTAAATTCGGTTATCAGCTTCTGAACATAATTTTTCCTTTATTTAATTTTCAATGAAAAGCCCTAAATCTTCTAAGATCGAGAATTTTGAAAATATAAAACATTTTAAATAGATAGCATAGGAAAATTAACATGAGGAATGGATGATGGCAATGTTTTTTCCTAAGAAGGCATCTTAAAGAATTTGTAATTTTCAATGAAAAGCCCTAAATCTTCTAATATCAATTCAAATTAAATTGGCGCAATTTATAATTTATCATAATTTATCGACAATTTTAAAATTTGATTATCATTTTAAATATTTTTATATTTTAATAAAATGAATAATAAAAATTTCCTAAAATCGCATAATAATAAAGAGATGGATACCACTACATAATAAAAAGAATACTCATTTTTGTTATTTTTAATTTTTAACGAATCACAATATTAGGAGAAATTTTAATAAATCTTAATTTAACTTAAAAGTTGTCATCGTTATCGTCGAGAAAAACCGAACACCCAATATAAATTAAAATATAATTTTAAAAAAATCAATAGGGTTTATACAACAATTGATAATTTAGTGGACAATTCATTTCATAACTCAATTGTTAATTTAATGCATAATTTAATACATAAAAGGTACAAAACTTTAAAATCTGGTTTATACAACTCATTAATTTAGTAAACTTTTATGCTTATGCACTAAATTGTGAATTATGAAATAAATTAATGATATGAAGTTGTATAAACATTTTTTACCTTTGCATCACGCTACCGTCCCAATCGCTGCAGCAAAGGTTTCCGCTAGGCAGGACGACACGCATTTCTCCCGATGCGTACTCCAAAATTGTCATTTTCGCATGGTGAACTATGCCAAATTTGGAGTGCCTTGAGCGGATCGACACGAGATCGATTTTGCTCCTGTCAACGTTTGAAGTTTCGGTAAAGATTCCGGCCAAAATCGTCATGCGATCGTCCTGCTTCGCAGGATTGGGTTGGGTTGGGTTGGGAAATAGGCTGGGGTGGTTCAGGTAAGGTATGTTGAAACTTGGAATCTAGAGTAATTTGAGGATGCTGAATCGATTTTTGTGGTCGAGGGGGTTCCATCCCCCCCCCAAGACCCCCTTTACTGATGAGTTTTTTTCGTTTTTTGGCCATAACTTCCTTATATGCCTGGATATGGGGTTTTTTTATTCTTTCAATCGTTTTTATTTCTTTAGCTCTTCAATTTGATCCCCACAAACCTTCTCTATCATTTGGGCATCGAGTGGTAATTTTTTTTTTCCCTGGATATGGGGTTTTTTTATTGCTTCATTCGATAGTACTTTTAAAAAGGATGAAAAAATGTTTTCACGACCTACCCTCTATCATTTGGCCCCGAGTGAAAAATTGATTTTTAATTTTTTTTTTGAAATTTTATCGACCTTGTTTTTTTACGGTCTGAGATCTAAAAGTTTTTATTGCACAAAGCTATAGCCTTGCCTGTCGTTTACAACTTTGTTCTCCTTGTAAAATATCGTATATGGTTGCATTTTTGACTTTTGCGGGATTTTATGAAAATCATTTTTTTCTTTTTAATTTTTTTTTGAAATTTCTTCCAAGTTGTTTTTTTACGGTCTGAGTTCTAAAACTTTTTATTGCACAAAGCTATAGCCTTGCCTGTCGTTTACAACTTTGTTCTCTTTGTAAAATATCGTATATAGTTGCATTTTTGACTTTTGCGGAATTTTATGAAAATGATTTTTCGTTTTTAATTTTTTTTTTGAAATTTCATCGACCTTGTTTTTTTACGGTCTGAAATCTAAAACTTTTTATTGCACAAAGCGATAGCCTTGCCTGTCGTTTACTACTTTGTTCTCTTTGTAAAATATCGTATATAGTTGCATTTTTGACTTTTGCGGAATTTTATGAAAATAATTGTTTTTTTTAAATTTTTTTACAAGTTTTTTTTTCCTTGAATTTTTCACAATTTTTTTTTTGCATTTTTGGGCGTTTCAGGACATTTCCTGAGGGGGTTAGGTTAGGTTAGGTTGCAACCCAACCCTAACTTTTTTGTTTGTTGTCTAAACATAGCGATGTTGGTACTCATTTAACGTGATTTTTTGCGTAGATTAAGAAGGTATTAATAAAAATACGATTTACATTAAAATAAAAAAAATAATAATAACCTAACCCAACCCAACCCTAACTTTTTTGTTTGTTGTCTAAACATAGCGATGTTGGTACTCATTTTACGTGATTTTTTGCGTAGATTAAGAAGGTACTAATAAAAATACGATTTACATTAAAATAAAAAAAATAATTTTGAAATGCCAAATAATAACATTTTTTGTTGTGCATGTTGTAGAACGTGCCGAATCCATTTGTTTGATACCCCACAAGCCTATGTTCCTCATACGTTTAAGGGTAGTTTTGCACGTGTTTAAGTTTTGCGATGTTCATGTTCAACTTTTTTGTTTGTTCTCTAAACATAGCGTTGTTGGTACTCATTTTACGTGATTTTTTGCGTAGATTACGATTTTTGCAAGTATTTTTTTTTACCATTTTTTTTTGCATAATTTGGCAATTTTTGCCTATTTTTTAGTTGGGTTTGCTCATATTTTAGTTGGGTTTTTTGCTCAATGGGGCGGGGGGGGCCCAATGGGGCGGGGTCGGTCGGGTTGTGTTGTTGGGTTTGGGTTGATTTGGGTTGTTTTCGCTCATTTTTGCGGCATTTTTACAATTTTTGTTTTACAATTTTTTTTGTCTTTTTTTGAATTTTTGACAAGTTTTTTTTGCATTTTTTCATTTTTGGCCATTTTGTTGTTGATTTTTGCTAATTTCGGTGTATTTTTGTTGGGTTTGCTCATATTTTAGTTGGGTTTGCTCATATTTTAGTTGGGTTTTTTGCTCAATGGGGCGGGGGGGGGGCCCAATGGGGCGGGGTCGGTCGGGTTGTGTTGTTGAGTTTGGGTTGATTTGGGTTGTTTTCGCTCATTTTTGCGGCATTTTTACAATTTTTGCATTTTTTACAATTTTTTTTGTCTTTTTTTGCATTTTTTCATTTTTGGCCATTTTGTTGTTGATTTTTGCTAATTTCGGTGATTTTTTGTTGATTTTGCTCAATTTAGATTTTCGTTGGGTTTTCCTTTAATTTTTGCTCATTTCAGTTGGGTTTTTGCTCATTTTAGTTGGTTCAATGGGGCGGGAGGGGGCCAATGGGGCGGGGGTCGGTAGGGTTGTGTTGTTGAGTTTGGCTCATTTTTGCGGTATTTTATCAATATCCATTTTTTTTCAACTTTTTTTTTGCTTTTTCAATTTTTTTAAAAAATTTTACAAGTTTTTTTGCATTTTTTTTTTGCATTTTTGGCCATTCTGTTGCTAATTTTGTTGATTTTTGCTCATTTTGTTGATTTTTGCTCATTTCGGGGATTTTTGTCATCATTTTTTGTTGATATTAGTTACGTTTCCCTCATTTATTTTATCCACATCACATTTTTTTCAAGTTTTGTTACAATTTGTTTTGTGATGGGTTGGGTTGGGTTGGGTTGGGTTGGGTTGGGAAATAGGCTGGGGTGGTTCAGGTAAGGTATGTTGAAACTTGGAATCTAGAGTAATTTGAGGATGCTGAATCGATTTTTGTGGTCGAGGGGGTTCCATCCCCCCCCCAAGACCCCCTTTACTGATGAGTTTTTTTCGTTTTTTGGCCATAACTTCCTTATATGCCTGGATATGGGGTTTTTTTATTCTTTCAATCGTTTTTATTTCTTTAGCTCTTCAATTTGATCCCCACAAACCTTCTCTATCATTTGGGCATCGAGTGGTAATTTTTTTTTTCCCTGGATATGGGGTTTTTTTATTGCTTCATTCGATAGTACTTTTAAAAAGGATGAAAAAATGTTTTCACGACCTACCCTCTATCATTTGGCCCCGAGTGAAAAATTGATTTTTAATTTTTTTTTTGAAATTTTATCGACCTTGTTTTTTTACGGTCTGAGATCTAAAAGTTTTTATTGCACAAAGCTATAGCCTTGCCTGTCGTTTACAACTTTGTTCTCCTTGTAAAATATCGTATATGGTTGCATTTTTGACTTTTGCGGGATTTTATGAAAATCATTTTTTTCTTTTTAATTTTTTTTTGAAATTTCTTCCAAGTTGTTTTTTTACGGTCTGAGTTCTAAAACTTTTTATTGCACAAAGCTATAGCCTTGCCTGTCGTTTACAACTTTGTTCTCTTTGTAAAATATCGTATATAGTTGCATTTTTGACTTTTGCGGAATTTTATGAAAATGATTTTTCGTTTTTAATTTTTTTTTTGAAATTTCATCGACCTTGTTTTTTTACGGTCTGAAATCTAAAACTTTTTATTGCACAAAGCGATAGCCTTGCCTGTCGTTTACTACTTTGTTCTCTTTGTAAAATATCGTATATAGTTGCATTTTTGACTTTTGCGGAATTTTATGAAAATAATTGTTTGTTGGGTTGGGTTGGGTTGGGTTGGGTTGGGTTGGGTTGGGTTGGGTTGGGTTGGGTTGGGTTGGGTTGGGTTGGGTTGGGTTGGGTTGGGTTGGGTTGGGTTGGGTTGGGAAATAGGCTGGGGTGGTTCAGGTAAGGTATGTTGAAACTTGGAATCTAGAGTAATTTGAGGATGCTGAATCGATTTTTGTGGTCGAGGGGGTTCCATCCCCCCCCCAAGACCCCCTTTACTGATGAGTTTTTTTCGTTTTTTGGCCATAACTTCCTTATATGCCTGGATATGGGGTTTTTTTATTCTTTCAATCGTTTTTCACATATCAGAGTGCGTTTAATTTTTTTTTGAAATTTCTTCCAAGTTGTTTTTTTACGGTCTGAGTTCTAAAACTTTTTATTGCACAAAGCTATAGCCTTGCCTGTCGTTTACAACTTTGTTCTCTTTGTAAAATATCGTATATAGTTGCATTTTTGACATTTGGCCCCGAGTGAAAAATTGATTTTTAATTTTTTTTTTGAAATTTTATCGACCTTGTTTTTTTACGGTCTGAGATCTAAAAGTTTTTATTGCACAAAGCTATAGCCTTGCCTGTCGTTTACAACTTTGTTCTCCTTGTAAAATATCGTATATGGTTGCATTTTTGACTTTTGCGGGATTTTATGAAAATCATTTTTTTCTTTTTAATTTTTTTTTGAAATTTCTTCCAAGTTGTTTTTTTACGGTCTGAGTTCTAAAACTTTTTATTGCACAAAGCTATAGCCTTGCCTGTCGTTTACAACTTTGTTCTCTTTGTAAAATATCGTATATAGTTGCATTTTTGACTTTTGCGGAATTTTATGAAAATGATTTTTCGTTTTTAATTTTTTTTTTGAAATTTCATCGACCTTGTTTTTTTACGGTCTGAAATCTAAAACTTTTTATTGCACAAAGCGATAGCCTTGCCTGTCGTTTACTACTTTGTTCTCTTTGTAAAATATCGTATATAGTTGCATTTTTGACTTTTGCGGAATTTGTTTTGAAAATAATTGTTTTTTTTAAATTTTTTTACAAGTTTTTTTTTCCTTGAATTTTTCACAATTTTTTTTTTGCATTTTTGGGCGTTTCAGGACATTTCCTGAGGGGGTTAGGTTAGGTTAGGTTGCAACCCAACCCTAACTTTTTTGTTTGTTGTCTAAACATAGCGATGTTGGTACTCATTTAACGTGATTTTTTGCGTAGATTAAGAAGGTATTAATAAAAATACGATTTACATTAAAATAAAAAAAATAATAATAACCTAACCCAACCCAACCCTAACTTTTTTGTTTGTTGTCTAAACATAGCGATGTTGGTACTCATTTTACGTGATTTTTTGCGTAGATTAAGAAGGTACTAATAAAAATACGATTTACATTAAAATAAAAAAAATAATTTTGAAATGCCAAATAATAACATTTTTTGTTGTGCATGTTGTAGAACGTGCCGAATCCATTTGTTTGATACCCCACAAGCCTATGTTCCTCATACGTTTAAGGGTAGTTTTGCACGTTTAAGTTTTGCGATGTTCATGTTCAACTTTTTTGTTTGTTCTCTAAACATAGCGTTGTTGGTACTCATTTTACGTGATTTTTTGCGTAGATTAAGAAGGTATTAATAAAAATACGATTTACATTAAAATAAAAAAAATAATAGTAACCTAACCCAACCCAACCTTAACTTTTTTGTTTGTTGTCTAAACATAGCGATGTTGGTACTCATTTTACGTGATTTTTTGCGCAGATTACGAAGATATTAATAAATCAATACGATTTTTACAAGTTTTCTTTTTTTACAATTTTTTCATATTTTGACAATTTTCAAGTATAAATATACACTATAAAAAAATTTAATATGACACCCTTTTCCACACCACCAACAGAGGTAGGGTCAGTGGCGCGTTTTTTTTAACGAGGTTTCCCCAGTAGGCCTAATCCTCAAACTAAACAAAGAGAGATATAGTCGTATACCGTTATACCAATAGTAGGTATCAAGTGGACCAAATACCACAAGTATTAAAATTTTCCCGAAAAATTGTTTGAATTTAATACGCGACTTTTTAGTCGAGTTTGAGTCGATAGTCGGGAAAATTTTTTTATCACTAGTGAGAGATTTTATATATTATTTATACTTATCTTTTATCGATGATCCTCCTCGTCGTCGTCGTCGTCGTCGTCGTCGTCGTCGTCTTTAGGGCCTTCCTCGACTAAAAAACGTATTAAATTAACATTAAGCCCAATATGTATAAAAAAATACTCACCTCTACGTTTTCTTGGAATTATACTTTTCAATTAACGCGCCGACTTTCTCCTCTAGAAAGTCGCGATTAATTAAAAAATTTTCCGTTTCGCCAAAAATGTGGAAAAGTTTTGAACGCAGAGCCTGTGCCGATCTACATTGAAGAATTCGATGTTCATTCTTCAGACGATCGACCAGGAATATCGAAAAATTTCGACTCTTCCAGGGTCCCACCACTTTTTCCGGAGGATTATCCAACAAAAAAAGTAGGTCTTTGAGAATCTCGTCGATTTCCTGGTCGCTCCATCTTGGATTTTGCTTGGGCGACATCAGCGGAGAAGCAGCCGCCGCCACTGTTGCCGCCGCCGCCGCGGCTGGCCTGTGGACCATGGCTTCCACGATGTGAACCTCACCGACATTACTATCGCTCTCACTATCGGACTCGATGCGATTGCGCCGCCGATTCTTAGTTCGTGGGATTTCTGAAATAAACAAAGGAGACACTGGAGTTTCATGGCAAGCGCGCACAAATGGCGATACATCATCATACGTACCTGCTGCAGCTGCTGTCGTCGCTGCACCTTCGCGCGATCGCTTACGACCGACTCCCTTGGATAACACTGAAATCAAAACGAAAAAAGTTAAGGATTGAATAGGCACACACACACACACGAGACGAACCTTTAGGGCCTTTTTTCAAAGAATTGTAAATGGCTTTAAAAGTTTTCGGGTCGGTGACGCCGAATCTTCGAAGGAGTTGCCTGTCCCGGTACACGACGAGAGCGCGATTCATCAACGATTGGCTGGACCTGCGACCGGTCAAATCGTCGAATCGTTGCTCCTTCCGCATATCCTTCCAAACGTCCAAGCCCTTGACCTGCCTCTCTAGCGTTTTAGGACGAAGGGCGTACTCCATGAGAAGGTCAATTTCCCATTGCTGAAAGGCGCCGCCGCCGCCGCCGCCGCCGCCGGTATTCTCCGGAACAGTCGTAGCTGCAGGAGTGGCGGCAGCAGCAGTAGCAGTAGCAGCAGTAGCAGTAGACGTAGCGGCGGTGTTCGGCCTTTTCTTTGAAAAACCTATCCCGGTTTTCCTTCTGTATTCCGCGAGACGGAGCTCACTGTTTGTGGCAGATGAGTTTAGGTCGCGCGGGCATTCGGACGCCTCTTTCCAGCTTTCAGTTGACCTCCTATCGAAAACTGTCTGCCATTGAGGTAGTTTACGATCTAGCTCGGATCCTGTAACAAGAAAGCGAGGATACACTTGGAAGTGTAGTTGAACTAAGCTCACCAGTTCACTTTCAAAGGTCGAATTATTTCTCCAGGTGAAGGGCAGCTGCATCGCGCACAGGACGAGCTTCCCAAAGGTCGTCTTGGGCTCGAGGAATGACTGGACGATGTCCTTGGCCGTTACGAACCCGGAGTGTTTCACGGATCCTTTCTTGAAGGAGGAGCAGGGAGAAAACGGCGCCGTCTCGGTAAGTACTACCTCGCGATTGGAAAGTTTGCCCTTGAACCTGCTGGCGTAGGTGGCGTGAACGCATGTCAAAAACCAGAAAATTGTTCGGACTTGGTCGCTAGACCTGTCCCGCCGCCGCGAGCTCCAGGCCTCGTCAAAGGCTTGCATGCATTCAAAAATGAGGTTCACGTACGGTCGGTATGTTACGTGAACGTGCAATGCAAATTTGACAAAGCCCTTTGCTACGTTGGCGTGCGATACAACATCTGGAAATTGTTTAAAAATCGGTGGAGTCGCCGCCGCCGCCGCTCCCTCCTCCTCCTCCTCCTCCTCTTCTCCTCCTCCTCTCCGCCGCCGCCGCCGCCGCCGTTGCCGTTCGCGATCGTGAAGATAGGCGAAGGCCTTCTTGAAGCTCGCTGTCCCTGAAATCATACCTGTTAACCAATTGTAATCCATTTTATGTCTGACCAGGAAACTGCCGTGAGTGAACATCAGAGCCCTTTGGACGGCTCCGTAAACAAGGAGAATTTCGTCCACTCTCCCTGTGTCGAGTGGGAACCCTTTGTGAACCTCTTGAGTAGAGGCTCGCAGGATCTGGGCTCTGCTTTCCTTCTCGGCTAATCTCCTATACTCCCTGATTTGCAGCACGCTGCCGTCGAATCCTTGCTGCTGCTGCTGCCTCGCTGCTGCCTCTTCAAGGCGGGAAAATGTCGTCTCGTCGCTCCTGGCTTCCATCTCATCGAGCGCAGCTTCGATGTGGGTCGCGTCCATCTCGATGCCGGTGAGCGCCACGTGCTCCGACCATTGTCGAGGAGAGAAACGCACGATTATTCGTTCTTCAACGAGAAAATCCAAGAATCGACGTTTCTCTTTCTCGAATGCGGCTTCGGACGGGTAGGCCTTCTTGAAAGACGCAAAGTTTTTAAACTTTTCCACTACCTCTATCCTCAGCGGCGCTCCTCTTTGCATCGCCTCGATGACGTTCGTCAAAGCGCGCAGGTAAGTATACGTTTCCACTCCAATTTTTTCGAGGATTGTCGGCATCTTCAGTCCATTTCTCCTAAAAAAATTACAAATTAAAAATGATCCGACGCAGACGTACGACCGAAGTTTTATCAAATGTATAATAAGGTTGTACGTCTGAATGTATAAAATATAACAAAATTTGGCGAGGCGGACATCGCCGTAGCAATGTCCGTATCTCGTCAAAAAATACGGGTTGGTCGTAGATAAATCCTTGAGCTCAGCGTGTCTACGAAGTCTTCGGAGGTCCAGGACGAGCGCGCTGCCGTCGTCGGTGGATATCGTCGTTGCCGTGTGAACCTCAATGGATTCGACGTCCGAGGAGGAGGAGGAGGTGGAGGACTCCGGCTCCAAAATGACGGTCCGCAGAATTTTCTCGATTGTTTGAAAGGAAGAGCTTTTAAGACCGTGCAGAGCGACAAAGTACCGGACGTTCCGGCACTTTAACACATTGCCGCCGATGCCGATGCCTCGCATCGTTTCGTCCACGGCCTTGGCAACGGTCAGCCAATCCTTCCTATAAATCGAAATGCTTCTATGGGACGGCATTTCTGGCAGGTGGGCGCCGTGCGCGCGGGTCACGCTGTTGATAGGCAGACGTTTGATGGCCGGTCGCAGCACTTGTAGAATGAATTTCTTCCGAATCGTCGTCAGGTCCGTGTCGACGCTCATCTGAAAAATACAAAACAAATATATGCCGTTTGTGCAGCCAATCTTAAACTCGTGCCATTTTCCTGCAAATAAACTGTTGGCTACGAGCTTCGCCTGTTTGGTCGGTTCTCCCCCGATGCCGCGCATGTCGATTGTTAGTCGGTCACCGACGTCGACGGCCGAAAGGCTGCCGAACAACACCAAGATGGAATCGACGTCGTTTTTGTGGTGCGGCGGGGTTTCGATGAGTGCCGACGGGCGGAATCCGGAGTCGTCGTCGTCGTCGTCGTCTTCCTGAAACAAAAAAAATTCTTCGTTGCGTTCGGGGGGGGGGTCCTGGTCCTGGTCCTGGTCCTGGTCCTGGTCCTGGTCATGTCCATCATCATCATCAACATCATCTCGGCTGCCACTTGGCTGTGGCTGCTCCTGCTGCTGCTCGTTTTTCCTGCTGCTGCTGCTGCTGCTGCTTCTTAAAGAGAAACTTACCTGTAATCCATCTCGCAAAAAAGGCCGGTCGCCCGAGCCGTATTTTGTGAGAGGAAATCGCAAAGGCAAGCAGCCAACAATGTCCTTCAACCTAAAAAAGTCTCGTTGTGAATGTGAGAGGGATTGTGTGCTACTTACGTGCAAAAGAGGAACGATAAGCACTCCAATTTCGTAATTATTGATGGCAAGTGTCCTTTTGCCAAATCCCCACGCAGCCTTACTCAAATTCGCCGACGTGTGCAGAAACCACGGCAAGTGCTTATTATTTTGCGAGATGCAAAAATAGCTCTTCGCGTGCGGCATCATTCGCGTCAGCTCACTTGAGCTCATGATCCAACGACTGTGAACAAAAAAAAAATTGATATAAAAACACACACACACACACACACACACACTCACAAACACTCACCATAAATGCTCCCAGAGCCACGGTTGTCGGTTGTTCTCGGCTACGGAATAGGACAGGCAACTGCCGATTTTTCCTCTGTTGTTTTCCGCCGCTTCAAAACTGGCTGCGCGATCTTCCTTCGTCGGGTATACAATAGACAGCGAAGTAGCAGCAAATCCTCCTCCTCCTGCTCCCCCAGAGAAAGCCGACAGAAACTCGCTTAAGAGCCAGTTGTCGGCTGTTTCTCCCAGGGAACCAATCGAAGATGTTTGAGCTACCAAGTTCCATTGCATCGCGGCGGGATTCAGGGCCGTCGTCGTCGTCGTCGTCGTTGCGTGTTCTTTCAGCGCTTTCGATATTTTTCCAAGCCCAAATTTGCTTATATCTTCTCCTCGGTGGCTACCTGGAAAAGATGGTATTAATACAGCGTCGTCTAGGTTTCTAAAATCTCTCTGTTTCAACTCGACAATCCAGGATTTAAGGCCGTCTTGCTTGTAGAGCGCAAGAAAATCAAGCAAATCCGCCTTAAATCCGGTATGCGAGTCGTGATGGACGTCGTCGTCGTCGTAGTTTATTAATTCGGGCGTCGGGAGAAGAGGCGACATCCAGGTTCTGAAAAATAATAATAATAATATTTAAAGAAAATTACACAACAAAGTATCGTCGATTTTTTTTGTTGTTACCTTTGCATCACGGTACCGTCCCAATCGTTGCGGCAAAGGTTTCCGCTTGGCAGAACGACGCGCATTTCTCCCGACGCGTATTCTAAAATTGTCATCTTCGCATGGTGGATGCGACCATATTTGGAATGCCGCGCGCGGATCGATAGAAGATCGATTTTTTTCTTGTCGACGTTCGACGACGACGTCTCTGTATACTTACCTGCCAACACTGTCATTCGTTCGTCCTGGTTCGCAATTTGGTATTGCGAAACGAGCCAGGGAACGTCGACTAAGTATTGTATGTGTAGCGAACGGACTATTCTTCCGAACCTTCGATGAAGGATGTCTACAAAGTCCATATTCGGCGCCGCCCCCGCTGCCGCCTCGTCTCCATGGCCGCCACACCTGGAGAGAAAGAAGCCTCGCAGCCCTGTTGTTGCCATCTTTGTAGTTTGAAAAAAAAAATAAAATTAAAATAGGTACGAACATTATATACTAAAAACTAAACTTCATAAACGCTTTTAAATTAATTAAGGGTTTACTCTAACGCCATATCAGTGTGTACACCTAATATTTCAATTTACATTTAAATTATTTAATTCAAAGTTATAATTATAATTTAGAGATTTAAGTAGAGATGTAAGTAAACAGTAAACAGTAAACAGTTAATTTAACAATATTATTTATAACTTGATTAAATAATTTAAATCTACAAAATAAAGAATTTGATAATATAATAACGTAAAATAATTTGTAAAAATGATATTATAATGCTTATCCACGGCGTTTTAACAACAACAAAAATTTACATTTACATTACATTTTTACAAACAGAATATAAGAAAAAAAATAACTTACCTTTTAAACAGCAATGCTTCTTGGAACGATGATGAAAATACACGAGAAAGGAGTCGTCGAAAAACAACACCAACACTGTATCGTAGTCGCAGAAAAAAAAACACTGGGAAATCTCAAAACACTATCTCGAAAAACAGCTCACAGAAAATTCACAGAGTTAATGAGTTGTAATAAGGAATTAAGTCGCCTTATAAGGGATTTGCCGGAAAAATCCAGGCGTACGAGTATACCTCTCAAGCAGTGGCGGCGCCCCCCTCCTTGATTGACGATTTGACGATTTTTTTTCCATTACTATTGCTAATTAATATGACTTAAAAACGTACACACACACACACACACACACACACACACAACTATAAACAAACTTGAAGTGACTTATAATCAATTTTGATGCCTTGATGTTTGTTTTTGAGAGACATAATACGATGTGCATGTTTAGGGGAGAAAATTTTAAATTTCATCTGCTGTATGGGTCCAAATTTAATGAGGAGACTAGAACGACTATTAAGGGCCTTAATAATATAAGAAATTTATTCGTGTACCAAGCAAAAAAAAATTAAAATTGAATGTTTTGAAGATACTTTTTAAAATTTTACATTGGTTTATTATTTATTTGGTGATATTAGCATTGATCGCACTCGGTGTATTACGGTGTATTAGTATTTTATGGCGCGCGCGAGCGCTCCCGCCCGCCCCCCCCATAAATATACTTACATAAAAATGCATATTAATAGAAAATTATAAACCGAATATTAAGCCACATTATAACTTAAAAGTCATTTAATGAATGCAGGCCTCTTACGCCTTACGCCTCCTCGTATACGTATACTAAAATACAAATAGGTAATTTACCATACCAATCGAGCACATATGTATGTACATTGTATATGTATTTTTTACGTTTATATTGCAAATTATAATTTTTTTTCATAAATTCAGGGTCTTTATTTTGATTTTGATTGTGCTTGGAAGTATTTATAATTTAATATAAAAAAATAACGTGCAAGAATATTTTGAATAAAAACTCAAATTGTGTTGTTGGTGGTAGGTGGTAGGTAATTGTAATTGTATTTAAATTTATATTTTAATAAAATAAATAATGTGTTCCTATTATAAATAAAGTAAAATACTTTTAATTCCATCCGCCAATGTTGAAGTATTTTTTACCTTAATTTATTTTCAAAGGTAAATTTGAAGTTTGCATAGATAAGATAATCCCCATTGTGGAAAAACACAACAACTATATATATATATACCTATTGGATTATGGATTATGTTATATTATTTAAAATAAGTATGAATTTTTTGATGTCAATAAAAATTTACATTAAAATAAAATAAAATAGCAACATCTTGTAGAACGTGCCAAATCCGTTTGTTTGATACCCCTCAAGCCTATGTTCCTCACATGTTTAAGGGTAGTTTTGCACGTTTAAGTTTAGCGATCTTCATTTGTTCAACTTGTTTGTTTGTTGTCTAAACATAGCGATGTTGGTACTCATTTTACGTGATTTTTTGCGTAGATTAAGAAGGTGTTAATAAAAATACGTTTTTTTATTGCTTCATTCGATAGTACTTTTAAAAAGGATGAAAAAATGTTTTCACGACCTACCCTCTATCATTTAGCCCCGAGTGAAAAATTGATTTTTAATTTTTTTTTTGAAATTTAGATCTAAAAGTTTTGATTGCACAAAGCTATAGCCTTGCCTGTCGTTTACAACTTTGTTCTCCTTGTAAAATATCGTATATGGTTGCATTTTTGACTTTTGCGGGATTTTATGAAAATCATTTTTTTCTTTTTAATTTTTTTTTGAAATTTCTTCCAAGTTGTCTGTTTTTACTGTCTGAGTTCTAAAACTTTTTATTGCACAAAGCTATAGCCTTGCCTGTCGTTTACAACTTTGTTCTCCTTGTAAAATATCGTATATAGTTGCATTTTTGACTTTTGCGGAATTTTATGAAAATGATTTTTCGTTTTTAATTTTTTTTTTGAAATTTCATCGACCTTGTTTTTTTACGGTCTGAAATCTAAAACTTTTTATTGCACAAAGCGATAGCCTTGCCTGTCGTTTACTACTTTGTTCTCTTTGTAAAATATCGTATATAGTTGCATTTTTTACTTTTGTGGGATTTTATGAAAATAATTTATCGTTTTTAATTTTTTTTTGAAATTTCTTCCAAGTTGTCTGTTTTTACTGTCTGAGTTCTAAAACTTTTTATTGCACAAAGCTATAGCCTTGCCTGTCGTTTACAACTTTGTTCTCCTTGTAAAATATCGTATATAGTTGCATTTTTTACTTTTGCGGAATTTTATGAAAATGATTTTTCGTTTTTAATTTTTTTTTTGAAATTTCATCGACCTTGTTTTTTTACGATCTGAAATCTAAAACTTTTTATTGCACAAAGCGATAGCCTTGCCTGTCGTTTACTACTTTGTTCTCTTTGTAAAATATCGTATATAGTTGCATTTTTTACTTTTGCGGGATTTGTTCTGAAAATAATTGTTTTTTTAAAATTTTTTTACAAGTTTTTTTTTCCTTGCATTTTTCACAATTTTTTTTTTGCATTTTTGGGCGTTTCAGGACATTTCCTGAGGGGGTTAGGTTAGGTTAGGTTGCAACCCAACCCTAACTTTTTTGTTTGTTGTCTAAACATAGCGATGTTGGTACTCATTTTACGTGATTTTTTGCGTAGATTAAGAAGGTATTAATAAAAATACGATTTACATTAAAATAAAAAAAATAATTTTGAAATGCCAAATAATAACATTTTTTGTTGTGCATCTTGTAGAACGTGCCAAATCCATTTGTTTGATACCCCACAAGCCTATGTTCCTCATACGTTTAAGGGTAGTTTTGCACGTTTAAGTTTTGCGATGTTCATGTTCAACTTTTTTGTTTGTTCTCTAAACATAGCGTTGTTGGTCTACTCATTTTACGTGATTTTTTGCGTAGATTAAGAAGGTATTAATAAAAATACGATTTACATTAAAATAAAAAAAAATAATAATAACCTAACCCAACCCAACCCTAACTTTTTTGTTTGTTGTCTAAACATAGCGATGTTGGTACTCATTTTACGTGATTTTTTGCGTAGATTGCGAAGAAATTAAAAAAAATACGATTTACATTAAAATAAAATAAAATAATTTTGAAATGCCAAATGATAATATTTTTTTTATCGTGCATCTTGTAGAACGTGGAAAATCTGTTTGTTTGATACCCCACAAGCCAATGTTCCTCACATGTTTAAGGGTAGTTTTGCACTTTTAAGTTTAGCGATCTTCATTTGTTCAACTTTTTTGTTTGTTGTCTAAACATAGCGATGTTGGTACTCATTTTACGTGATTTTTTGCGTAGATTACGAAGAAATTAAAAAAAAATACGATTTACATTAAAATAAAATAAAATAATTTTGAAATTCCAAATGATTATATTTTTTTATCGTGCATCTTGTAGAACGTGGAAAATCTGTTTGTTTGATACCCCACAAGCCTATGTTCCTCACATGTTTAAGGGTAGTTTTGCACGTTTAAGTTTAGCGATCTTCATTTGTTCAACTTTTTTGTTTGTTGTCTAAACATAGCGATGTTGGTACTCATTTTACGTGATTTTTTGCGTAGATTACGAATATATTAAATTATAAAATAAATAAATTAATTTTGAAATGCCAAATGATAACATTTTTTTATGCACACAAAAAAACCACCTAGCCTCCTACAAACCTATAAAAAAAAAAAGAAAAAATTATATATACATATAAGTAGAATTTTAAAAAGACACCCTTTTCCACACCACCAACAGAGGTAGGGCGTAGTGGCGCGTTTTTTTTTAACGAGGTTTCCCCAATAGGCCTAATCCTCAAACTAAACAATATATTATATTATACGTACCACATTAGTATTAAATTTTATATATTATTTATACTTACCTCGTCGTCGTCGTCGTCTTCTTCACTTCACTTCACTTCACTTCACTTCACTTCACTATAAACACAAATCAAACAATTTAATAGCCTTATCGGCGTCGACGTAGTGAACTACTATGCTACGCCTCAGTCTTGCTAGGGCCGTGGCAAGCCGACAGACCGAAACGACGGCCCTGGGATTAAACGAGGGGTTCTTCTTCTTTAGCTTCACATACCACTCTGAAATTAACTCGTTTACCTCTGGCTGCATTATCGGCTGCACCTCGCGGCATTCTCTAATGGCGGCTCTTAGTTCATCCATAGTTAGAGGAGGGGTGGCTTGTTCCCCATGGTGTCGCCTTACAGCCAACTTGGCATAATCTGATGGCATGTCCTCTTTCATAATCAAGTCGAAGCGACTTGAAAATGCCTCACCCCTCCTTTCCCGAAAGTTCCCACGGGATGCAGCCAGTATTGATACGGTGGTTTTCCTGTTTAAACACAGGCTCGCCTTATTAAGGGTCACTCTGTTGGATTCCATCGGCTCCAGCAACCCGGTCAGGACCTCCTCCCTCATGTTGTGGCAGTCGTCTACGGCCACCGTGCCATTTGTCCAAAGTGTGCCCGGGTAAATGGAACCATCCGGTCCTGAACAACCGAGCAGCCCGGCGATGGTCGTCAATGGTCCGTTCACGTAACTGTTCTCGTTCTCGAAGAGCTCGGATGCCGTTACAAGCAACGAAGACTTGCCCGATGCAACTTCATCTTCGAACATAATGTTAATGTTGCCCCGGCATACGAGCCCCGAGGCGCCATAAACTGCGTTTCCGCCAACTGCTTGCAGCAGTATGGCCAGCTTCCTCAATTTGTTGCCGAATACGTGGGGTGCTAGGGACGCTACCAACATGTTGATGTTATAATTTGGCAGCGCCAAGTCCGGGATCCTCTTTACTCTTTCCATGTGATAGGCTTCGTACGTATACTTGCCATTTACCTTTTGGTCTCTCGTTAAAAACGTCCCGTACACCTCAACTTCTTCGTTAAGGTTACCTACGAATGAATTCTTATTCATTCTCATCGTCACATTGGTAAGGCAGGCGACATTGGTAGTCGGTCGCATCTTGAAAGTAATTACTCTTTCGAATCTCGAGTATCTTGTTTTTACTTCCATCGGCTTGTACGAGCATCTTGCATCCACACAGGCCATGAAGTATCTGCACGAGGTGGTCATCACCTTTTTCGAATAAATCGCGCCGCATAATTCGCACATGGTGGTTATGACCTTTGCATCCGTTTCGTGTGGGCCGATGTACATAATTTTCCCTGAAATTCTCGTCAATTTCCCAACGTGCGCTGCCCTGAGGTCCTCGATTTTTGTAATAGGTAAACTTCGGCAAACAAAACCGACGGCAGGGGCGAATATTTTAGCAAATTCGGAGTATAATGCGCGATTTTTATACTCTTCCTGCTTTACCGTTAAACCTCCCAGGTTAAACGCATCTTGGGCAAGTGACGAATATGTAGCGCAATCGTTAATAATTTTGTTTCTCAAACTTACCACTTGTTCGGCTCCTTCGTCTCCTTCGGCGGCGGCGGCTCCTTCGTCTCCTTGGGCTGATGATTGGGACACTTTGGCTTCGGCGGCGGCGGCGGCGGCGGCTTCGGCTTCTGGGGGTCCAAAAGTGGGTTCGTCAAGATCTAAAATGAAAGTAAAATTACGATTTAAATCGGTTGGAACAGCTGGAGGTGGCGGTAATATCTCAGACAGCATTAACCTGTCTTCGGTGTAATTTTTAAAATTTACGAATGCCATGGTTGTTGTCGCAGTAGTTTATAGTCAGTTAGTTCTTAGCTAGCTAATGGTTAATCGTAGAATGAATAATGTTGCACTAATTTTACTATTTATAACGCGAAAGATTATACCTACTACCTACTACGTTAATACCTAATAATAAACACGCGTATAACAAAAATTAATTAATAATCCCTTTTGTTTGGTACGACTACCTACTACCTCTACCGATCCTCCGATAATCAGTTATATATACATATACATAATTCATAATAATTCATAATAATTTATGATTTGTTTATAAATTTATTAATTTGTTATAATGTCGTCGTCGATGTGCCGTAAAGATATAATTTATAGAATGAAAGTGGGAGCAGCAGAATCCAGAATTAATTGGACATTGCGAAGAATGAAATTTCTTATTAAATTGAATTATTCAACCAGATTTCCTCCAACATTGTTCAACAGTAGAGAACGACTTTTCCTCTCAATGAAAAAGTACCAACAAGAAAATGTTTTGAGAAGATGGATCCAAGTGTCGGAGAAAAGATTGGCAAGACAAAAAAAGAAGGCAAATCAAAAGTACCTAATAAAAAACCTAAAAGGTGGGTCCAGTATGAAGGAGATCGTTAGCGCATTTAAAAAGTCCAAACTCGCTAAAAAAGGAGAGGTGTTTTTAAGAATGACAAGACTGTCTGTATTCGTGAGGGAAGCCTTCTTGTACGCAAGAGTAGACGAAGAATTTCAACAAATATTAAGTGACTATTTGGGCAAAGGCAATTATCGCCTTAGGACAATTTTTAATTATTTTAATTGGGAAGCAATGTTCAAAAAATGTTTTGAACAAGACCCAAAGAGGCCAAATATCCCTATAAATTTAAAAAAAAACCTAATGGCACTATTCACTTCAAAAATTTTTTTAAATTTGTTTTACCACTTTATTTCAAATCATTCAAACTTTATAACTATTATATCAATAGAAGAAGAAGAAGAAGAAAAAGAAAAAGCTAAAAAAGTAAAAGAAGAAAAAGCTGAAAAAGTTAGAGAACAAAAAGCTGAAAAAGTTGAAGAAGAAAGTAAAGTTGGTGGTGGTGAAACATATGGAGATTATCTAAAATATCTGGTTTACGAACTATCATGTCCCAACGAGATACCACTTGATTTTTTTTATGACACAGATATAATTTGAACAAGACACTATGATGGCATAAGAACCACAAAACTTTTTACAAAGAAAAAGAATAACCTAGTTGTTGGTTATTACCTAATTTTCTGTCTAATAATATTTATGAATATATAAATAATAAAAATTATTTTTATTAATTTAAGTTGTTAATTATTTAATGAAATTGATTTGTGCTCGATAATAAAATTAAAATTAAAATGCGCATTTATTGGCAAGT
This sequence comes from Brassicogethes aeneus, assembly GCA_921294245.1. Classification (NCBI taxonomy): domain Eukaryota; kingdom Metazoa; phylum Arthropoda; class Insecta; order Coleoptera; family Nitidulidae; genus Brassicogethes; species Brassicogethes aeneus. The sequence continues at coordinate 61,629,565 of OV121135.1, forward strand.
GCTAATTATACACCAAAGTTTATTATTATTATTATTAATTTATGTGTTCGAATTCGAAAAATTAATTAATCTTATCGTTAGTATTAGTTATTATTAATAACTATGATAACAAGGTTTGTTGTTATATTCAAGCAATTAAATGGTAAATTAGATTTTTTTTCAGTATTTCTTTAATTTAAAAAGTATATTATTAGACACTCGTTTTTATTAAACACACTCGATCTCACTGTATGGGGGTAATAGTATAATTTTTATAAAAATTATTTTTTATAATTTATCTGCCAATGTGGCAGTAATTTTTACCTTAATTTATTTTCAAAGGTAAATTTGAAATTTGAATAAATAAGATAATTCCCATTGTGGAAAATCATCTCACAACTATTACAACTATTCATACCTACAGAAAATAATTTTTGTATTGGATATTTACGTTAAAATAATTATTATTTAAAATTGGTATGAATTTTTTAGTTTTAAAATAAATAAATAAATATCAAAATGTTAATTAATTGAATTAATATATTAATATAATACATAATATTGAATTTGATTTGTTAGAAATTAATCCTGCACGAATAAAATAAATGTAATGTTAACATTTACATCTTAAAATTACATTTGTTATAGTAGGTAGGTAGGTAGGTAGGTAGGTAGGTGTTCGAAACAACAACAATGATAGTAAGGAGTTGCCTACATACAAAAATTTGGTATGCTGCGCGCTCTATCCAAGAATGTCTGAATTAAAATGTGTTTACAATTTTTGAAGCAAAATGCCTGCTCGCTATATGCATCTACTTTAGAAATTCCTAAATAGGTGTCGTCGCCGTCCTTTTCGAATAGATGGCCTACTAGTAGATTTTGTTTGTGTAAGTACTTATATTACAAAAATTATAAATAATAAATAATGCAAATACGATAATAAAAAATAGATGGTTTGGATTTCCTGAGGGGGTTAGGTTAGGTTAGGTTAGGTTGCAACCCAACCCTAACTTTTTTGTTTGTTGTCTAAACATAGCGATGTTGGTACTCATTTAACGTGATTTTTTGCGTAGATTAAGAAGGTATTAATAAAAATACGATTTACATTAAAATAAAAAAAATAATAATAACCTAACCCAACCCAACCCTAACTTTTTTGTTTGTTGTCTAAACATAGCGATGTTGGTACTCATTTTACGTGATTTTTTGCGTAGATTACGAATATATTAAATTATAAAATAAATAAATTAATTTTGAAATGCCAAATGATAACATTTTTTTATGCACACAAAAAAACCACCTAGCCTCCTACAAACCTATAAAAAAAAAAGAAAAAGTATATATATACATATACGTAGAATTTCAATAGGCCTAATCCTCAAACTAAACAATAATAATTTATAATGAAAGATTATACCTACTACCTTACGCGAATAACAAAAATTAATTAATAATCCCCCGACGATTTTGGTACCTCTACCTACCGATCCGATACCTAATCACTTATAATAGTTATATATACATATACATAATTCATAATAATTCATAATAATTTATGATTTGTTTATAAATTTAAATTTGTTATATGATGTCGATGATCCGTCAAGATATAATTTATAGAATGAAAGTGGGAGCAGCGGAATCCAGAATTAATTGGACATTACGAAGAATGAAATTTCTTATTAAATTGAATTATTCAACCAGATTTCCTCCAACATTGTTCAACAGTAGAGAACGACTTTTCCTCTCAATGAAAAAGTACCAACAAGAAAATGTTTTGAGAAGATGGATCCAAGTGTCGGAGAAAAGATTGGCAAGACAAAGAAAGAAGGCAACTCAAAAGTACCTAATAAAAAACCTAAAAGGTGGGTCCAGTATGAAGGAGATCGTTAGCGCATTTAAAAAGTCCAAACTCGCTAAAAAAGGAGAGGTGGTTTTAAGAATGACAAGACTGTCTGTATTCGTGAAGGAAGCCTTCTTGGACGCAAGAGTAGACGAAGAATTTCAACAAATATTAAGTGACTATTTGGGCAAAGGCAATTATCGCCTTAGGACAATTTTTAATTATTTTAATTGGGAAGCAATGTTCAAGAAATGTTTTGAACAAGACCCAAAGAGGCCAAATATCCCTATAAATTTAAAAAAAAACCTAATGGCACTTTTCACTTCAAAAATTTTTTTAAATTTGTTTTACCACTTTATTTTAAATCATTCAAACTTTATAACTTTTATATCAAAAGAAGAAGAAGACGAAGAAAAAGAAAAAGCTAAAAAAGTAAGAGAAGAAAAAGCTGAAAAACTTAAAGAACAACAAGCTGAAAAAGTTCAAGAAGAAAGTAAAGGTGGTGAAACATATGGAGATTATCTAAAATTTCTGGTTTACGAACTATCATGTCCCAACGAGATACCACTTGATTTTTTTTATGACACAGATATAATTTGAACAAGACTTGAATGGCATGACGACATAAACATAAACGGTTCTTTTAAGAACCACAAAACTTTTCACAAAGAAAAAGAATAACCGATAATTAATTATTACCGTTAATCCTAACTATCCGTCCTTTTCCCTTAAAATTAACCGTCTTTAAATTATCAAAGTTTTTTTTTTAATTACTTCCTAAACGTTCAATTTAAATTAAATTAAAATGAATGAAATAAATATCAAAATGTTTTGATATTTTTATTAATATTATAAATCCGTGTTTAAAAATGTAAAAAGGCAGCAGCGCCATTTGTTAAAATGACATTTGTTATAGTTGGTAGGTGTCCGAAACAACAACAATTATAGTAGGAGTTGCCTACATACAAATATTTGGTATGCTGCGCGCTCTATCCAAGAATGTCTCAACTAAAATGTAATTGCAATTTTTGAAGCGAAGTCTCTGCTAGCGATATGCATCTGGTTCAGCTATTCCTAAATAGGTGTCGCCGCCGCCGCCGCCGCTTTCATCTAAATAATGCATTCCTTTCCGAATAGTAGATGGCCTACTAGTAGGTTTTTCCGAAATATCTATCTACAGGTTGTTAAAATTGTTTAAATAATTTTTGACATGTAGCAATATTTTTTATTTAACTTTGTTAGGTAATAGTTTATATGTTCGTATATGTACAAAGCGAATGCAAATAGATAAACAATAGATGGTGCATGGTAACAAAAATTTATTAAAAAATTAAATATCAAAATGTTGATATTGAATTAAGTGTGGTGTACCTCTATCAATATTTTTTGTTTTTTTAATAAATATTATAATTCCGTTTTAAAAATGTAAAAAAGCAGCATAATAATATAAATTTTGTTAACTTGGTTATTAGCTAACCAAAATTTACATCTTAAAATGACATTTGTTATAGTTGGTAGGTAGGTAGGTAGGTAGGTAGGTAGGTGTCCGAAACAACAATAATTTTAGTAGGAGTTGCCTACATACAAATATTTGGTATGCTGCGCGCTCTATCCAAGAATGTCTAAACTAAAATTTTGGAAGCGAAATCCCTGTTAGCGATATTTATCTAGTTTCATCTAAATAATAATAACTGAGCCCTTTCCGAATAGATGGCCTACTAGTAGATTATCTATTTAATATTTAAAAAAACATTATATTACGAAAATTATAAATAAATAAATAAAGAATCTGAAGAAGAACCAACGTAGGTAACCACCACCATAGCCACAGAAGTAGTAATTAATTATTAGCGTTAATCCTAACTATCTGTCCCTTTCCTTATTATTATTATTATTATTGTTATTATTATTAAAATACCGTATTTAAATTATCAAAGTTTTTTACTTACTTCCTAAACGCTAAATTTAAATCTCTTGGTAAATTTAAGTCCACGTTTAATTTGTTACAACATGCTGTTTTTTTTGTTAAGCATGCATTAGGAACAAATTTAATTAAAATTATTTTTATTAATTTAAGTTGTTAAATTGATTTGTGTTCGATAAAAAAATTATATATTATTATAATTAATTTCTTTTCAAAGGTAAATTTGAAATTTGAATAAATAAGATAATCCCCATTGTGGAAAATCTTACGACTATAACTATAATCATACCTGCTGCCAATATCTACCTATACGTACATGTAGGTGTATAAACCTGTGTATATAACGACATTCAAAGCATACCAAAGCATACATTCGCAATCATGAATTCTAAGAGAAGTATTGATGAAGTTGAAGGTGAAAATGAAGAAAGAAGCTCGACGAACGACTGGAGTTTTTCGACCGAGGCGACAACCGGGTCCGACGTCGGCTGGATTTCCAGCGACGACGAGGAAGAGGAGGAATCCGAAGAAGAAGAAGCAGCGTTGAGGCATCGACAAAAAATGGAAGAATTCAATTTAAAACTTAGAAAAATAAATTGTCTATTATATTGTCCGCACCCGGCGGAATTTAAAATTTTAGAGAAACTTGAAAAACAACGACAACGACAAGGACAAGGACCACGGCAACCACACTCATCCGTCTTATTTAGAAGGATTTATTGCCTAATAAATTGCCCCCCTCCTCGACGGGAATAATAATCAAACAGCCGACATAAAAAACCGGTTCTTTTAAGAACCACAAAACTTTTCACAAAGAAAAAGAATAACCGATAATTAATTATTACCGTTAATCCTAACTATCCGTCCTTTTCCCTTAAAATTAACCGTCTTTAAATTATCAAAGTTTTTTTTTTAATTACTTCCTAAACGTTCAATTAAAAAGGCAGCAGCGCCATTTGTTAAAATGACATTTGTTATAGTTGGTAGGTGTCCGAAACAACAACAATTATAGTAGGAGTTGCCTACATACAAATATTTGGTATGCTGCGCGCTCTATCCAAGAATGTCTCAACTAAAATGTAATTACAATTTTTGAAGCGAAGTCTCTGCTAGCGATATGCATCTGGTTCAGCTATTCCTAAATAGGTGTCGCCGCCGCCGCCGCCGCTTTCATCTAAATAATGCATTCCTTTCCGAATAGTAGATGGCCTACTAGTAGGTTTTTCCGAAATATCTATCTACAGGTTGTTAAAATTGTTTAAATAATTTTTGACATGTAGCAATATTTTTTATTTAACTTTGTTAGGTAATAGTTTATATGTTCGTATATGTACAAAGCGAATGCAAATAGATAAACAATAGATGGTGCATGGTAACAAAAATTTAGTAAAAAATTAAATATCAAAATGTTGATATTGAATTAAGTAAGTGTGTAGGTACCTCTATCAATATTTTTTGATATTTTAATAAATATTATAATTCCGTTTAAAAATGTAAAAAGGCAGCAGCAGCAGCGCCATTTGTTAAAAATTAATCCTGCACGAATTTTGTTAACATTTACATCTTAAAATGACATTTGTTATAGTTGGTAGGTGTCCGAAACAACAACAATTATAGTAGGAGTTGCCTACATACAAATATTTGGTATGCTGCGCGCTCTATCCAAGAATGTCTCAACTAAAATGTAATTACAATTTTTGAAGCGAAGTCTCTGCTAGCGATATGCATCTGGTTCAGCTATTCCTAAATAGGTGTCGCCGCCGCCGCCGCCGCTTTCATCTAAATAATGCTTTCCTTTCCGAATAGTAGATGGCCTACTAGTAGGTTTTTCCGAAATATCTATCTACAGGTTGTTAAAATAATAATTCATAATAATTTATGATTTGTTTATAAATTTATTAATTTGTTATAATGTCGTCGATACAGTGCCGTAAAGATATAATTTATAGAATGAAAGTGGGAGCAGCAGAATCTAGAATTAATTGGACATTGCGAAGAATGAAATTTCTTATTAAATTGAATTACGTTTACGAACTATCATGTCCCAACGAGATACCACTTGATTTTTTTTATGACACATATATAATTTGAACAAGACACCTAATTTTCTGTCTAATAATATTTATGAATACCTATATAAATAATAAAAATTATTTTTATTAATTTAAGTTGTTAATTATTTAATGAAATTGATTTGTGCTCGATAATAAAATTAAAATTAAAATGCCCATTTATTGGCTATGTGCTAATTATACACCAAAGTTTATTATTATTATTATTATTATTATTATTATTAATTTATGTGTTCGAATTCGAAAAATTAATTAATCTTATCGTTAGTATTAGTTATTATTAATAACTATGATAACAAGGTTTGTTGTTATATTCAAGCAATTAAATGGTAAATTAGATTTTTTTTCAGTATTTCTTTAATTTAAAAAGTATATTATTAGACACTCGTTTTTATTAAACACACTCGATCTCACTGTATGGGGGTAATAGTATAATTTTTATAAAAATTATTTTTTATAATTTATCTGCCAATGTGGCAGTAATTTTTACCTTAATTTATTATCAAAGGTAAATTTGAAATTTGAATAAATAAGATAATCCCCATTGTGGAAAATCATCTCACAACTATTACAACTATTCATACCTACAGAAAATAATTTTTGTATTGGATATTTACGTTAAAATAATTATTATTTAAAATTGGTATGAATTTTTTAGTTTTAAAATAAATAAATAAATATCAAAATGTTAATTAATTGAATTAATATATTAATATAATACATAATATTGAATTTGATTTGTTAGAAATTAATCCTGCACGAATAAAATAAATGTAATGTTAACATTTACATCTTAAAATTACATTTGTTATAGTAGGTAGGTAGGTAGGTAGGTAGGTAGGTAGGTGTTCGAAACAACAACAATGATAGTAAGGAGTTGCCTACATACAAAAATTTGGTATGCTGCGCGCTCTATCCAAGAATGTCTGAATTAAAATGTGTTTACAATTTTTGAAGCAAAATGCCTGCTCGCTATATGCATCTACTAATTCTAATTCAGTCCTTTTCGAATAGATGGCCTACTAGTAGATTTTGTTTGTGTAAGTACTTATATTACAAAAATTATAAATAATAAATAATGCAAATACGATAATAAAAAATAGATGGTGAATTTTAAGTAATATATTATTGTATATTCACGCCACAAACAATGGGTATAATTTCTTTGAGTATAACATTTAACTCAAAAATTATTAACATTAGCATGCATTTAAAAACAACAACAAAAATTGCAATCGTAGGTAATAATAATAATCTTCATCTCATCAGCTCTCTAAAATATGTTTTACCTACCTGCCAATATATCCTAGGTATACCTATACGTACATGTAGGTGTATAAACCTGTGTATATAACGACATTCAAAGCATACCAAAGCATACATTCGCAATCATGAATTCTAAGAGAAGTATTGATGAAGTTGAAGGTGAAAATGAAGAAAGAAGCTCGACGAACAACTGGAGTTTTTCGACAGAGGCGACAACCGGGTCCGACGTCGGCTGGATTTCCAGCGACGACGAGGACGAAGAGGACGAATCCAGCAGCAGCAGCGGCGGCGGCGGCGGCGGCGGCGGCGGCGGCGAAGAATCCAGCAACAACTGGAGTTTTTCGACAGAGGCGACAACCGGGTCCGACGTCGGCTGGATTTCCAGCGACGACGAGGACGAAGAAGAAGCGTTGTTGACGCATCAAGAAAAAATGGAAAAATTCAACTTGAAAATTAGAAAAATAAATTGTTTACTGAATTGTCCGCACCCGGCGGAAGTGGAACTTTTGGAGGAACTTGAAAAACACCAAAAGGGACCACGAAAACCCCACTCATCCGTCTCATTTAGAAGAATTATGTGCATGATAAATTGCCCCCCTCCCCGACGGGTATAAAGTATAATCAAATTTTTTTTCGAAATTCGACGACGTTGGAGACAACCGACATACAAAAAAAACCGGTTCTTTTAAGAACCACAAAACTTTTCACAAAGAAAAAGAATAACCAATACCTAATTAATTATTACCGTTAATCCTAACTATCTGTCCTTTTCCCTTATACCACCAATACCACCGTCTTTAAATTATCAAAGTTTTTTTAATTACTTCCTAAACGTTAAATTTAAATTTTTAAAATGAAAAAATAAATATCACAATGTTGACATTAAATTATTATATTATAAAAATATAATAAATCCGTTTAAAATGTAAAAAGGCAGTAGCAGCGCCATTTGTTAGAATTTAATCCTGCACGAATAAAATAAATTTTGTTAACATTTACATCTTAAAATTACTGTTATTTGTTATAGTAGGTAGTTGTGTTCGAAACAACAACAACAACAACAACAATGATATTAAGGAGTTGCCTACATACAAAAATTTGGTATGCTGCGCGCTCTATCCAAGAATGTCTCAACTAAAATTTGTTTACAATTTTGGAAGCACAATCCCTGCTCGCGATATGCATCTGGTTCAGCTATTCCTAAATAGGTGTCGCCGCCGCCGCCGCCGCCGCCGCCGCTTTCATCTAAATAATTCATTCCTTTCCGAATAGATGGCCTACTAGTAGATTTTCTATTTAAATTTAAAAAACCATTAAAGTAAGTACTTATATTACAAAAATTATAAATAATGAATAATTTGACTATAAACTTTTTCCGAGACATCTACAGGGTGTCTTAAAATTGTTTAAATCTGGTTACTAGTTTACTTTTTGAAATTTTAAAATAAAATATTAAATATTAAAATGTTGATTAATTGAATTAATATATTAATAGATAATATTTGTTGATATTTTTATAAATATTATAAATCCGTTTAAAATGTAAAAAGGCAGTAGCAGCGCCATTTGTTAGAATTTAATCCTGCACGAATAAAATAAATTTTGTTAACATTTACATCTTAAAATTACATTTGTTATGGTAGGTAGTTGTGTGTCCGAAACAACAACAACAACAACAATGATACTAAGGAGTTGCCTACATACAAAAATTTGGTATGCTGCGCGCTCTATCCAAGAATGTCTGAATTAAAATGTGTTTTAAAATCTTTTTTTTTTTAATTTTTTACAAGTTTTTTTTCTTTGAATTTTTTACAATTTTTTTTTGCATTTTTAGGCGTTTCAGGACATTTCCTGAGGGGGTTAGGTTAGGTTAGGTTGGGTTGGGTTAAAACTTTTTTGTTTGTTGTCTAAACATAGCGATGTTGGTACTCATTTTACGTGATTTTTTGAGTAGATTACGAAGATATTAATAAAAATAGTTTTTTTACAAGGTTTTTTTTCTTTGAATTTTTTACAATTTTTTTTGCATTTTTAGGCGTTTCAGGACATTTCCTGAGGGGGTTAGGTAAGGTTAGGTTAGGTTAGGTTGGGTTGGGTTAAAACTTTTTTGTTTGTTGTCTAAACATAGCGATGTTGGTACTCATTTTACGTGATTTTTTGAGTAGATTACGAAGATATTTATAAAAATAAGATTTGGGTTGTGTTGGGTTGGGTTTGGGTTGGTTAGGGTCGGTTCGCTCATTTTTAGCCATTTTAGTTGGGTTTTGCCCCATTTAGCTCAATCTCGCTCCCAATGGGGCGGGGGGGGGCCAATGGGGCGGGGTCGGTTGGGTTGTGTTGGGTTGGGTTTGGGTTGGTTAGGGTCGGTTCGCTCATTTTAAGCCATTTTAGTTGGGTTTTGCCCCATTTAGCTCAATCTCGCTCCCAATGGGGCGGGGGGGGCAATGGGGCGGGGTCGGTTGGGTTGTGTTGGGTTGGGTTTGGGTTGGGTTGGGTTGGGTTGGGTTGGGTTGGGTTGGGTTTGGGTTGGTTAGGGTCGGTCGCTCATTTTTAGCCATTTTAGTTGGGTTTTGCCCCATTTAGCTCAATCTCGCTCCCAATGGGGCGGGGGGGGGGCAATGGGGCGGGGTCGGTTGGGTTGTGTTGTTGAGTTTGGGTTGGTTAGCGTCGTCGATTCGCTCATTTATTATTTCGTCACCGTTCTGGCAAAAGTCATTAACTCATTTTTGTCTAAAAGTAGTTGACTACCTTCGCGATCATAGAACAATTATATCTGTGGTCTAGAAAAACTTATTAAGTGCAGTATTGCACTTAATAAGTTTTTCTAGACCACAGATATAATTGTTCTATGATCGCGAAGGTAGTCAACTACTTTTAGACAAAAATGGAGTTAATGACTTTTGCCAGAAGAATGGTGACGAAATAGATGGCCTACTAGTAGATTTTTCGAGATATCTACAGGTTGTTAAAATTGTTTAAATAATTTTTGACATGTTGCAATGTTTTTCAGGTAATTAATAATTATTTTTTATTTAACTTTGTTAGGTAATAGTTTATATGTTCGTATATGTACAAAGCGAATGCAAATAGATAAACAATAGATGGTGCATGGTAACAAAAATTTATTAAAAAATTAAATATCAAAATGTTGATATTGAATTAAGTGTGGTGTACCTCTATCAATATTTTTTGTTTTTTTAATAAATATTATAATTCCGTTTTAAAAATGTAAAAAAGCAGCATAATAATATAAATTTTGTTAACTTGGTTATTAGCTAACCAAAATTTACATCTTAAAATGACATTTGTTATAGTTGGTTGGTAGGTAGGTAGGTAGGTAGGTAGGTAGGTGTCCGAAACAACAATAATTATAGTAGGAGTTGCCTACATACAAATATTTGGTATGCTGCGCGCTCTATCCAAGAATGTCTAAACTAAAATTTTGGAAGCGAAATCCCTGTTAGCGATATTTATCTAGTTTCATCTAAATAATAATAACTGAGCCCTTTCCGAATAGATGGCCTACTAGTAGATTATCTATTTAATATTTAAAAAAACATTATATTACGAAAATTATAAATAAATAAATAAAGAATCTGAAGAAGAAGAAGAACCAACGTAACCACCATAGCCACAATTTTCCGTGGCATTTAGAAAGAAGGCTTAATTGCTTGATCAATTGCAATTGCCCCCAGAAGTAGTAATTAATTATTAGCGTTAATCCTAACTATCTGTCCCTTTCCTTATTATTATTATTATTATTATTATTATTATTATATTATAGTTGGTAGGTAGGTAGGTAGGTAGGTGTCCGAAACAACAATAATTATAGTAGGAGTTGCCTACATACAAATATTTGGTATGCTGCGCGCTCTATCCAAGAATGTCTAAACTAAAATTTTGGAAGCGAAATCCCTGTTAGCGATATTTATCTAGTTTCATCTAATAAAACAAAACAAAGCGCGATTTTCGAATTTCGAATTCGAATTTTATATATGTACATATATGTATGAACAAATTTTATAATGCGGATAAAGCAAAGCAAAGCGAAACTTTTGTTCTACGTCTCAATTAAAATCCACAAAGTAAAGGACAGCAGCAGCAGCAGCAGCAGCAGCAGCAGCGCCGCAGCTATCTTAAAGAGTTCAATCGGTTTAATTCTAGAACAAATACTGACTCGAGGTCACGCGTAAATTTTTTGATGCTCATTAGCTCTTAGCTGGTTAGTTCCAGTTCTAACCTACGCGTAGTTTGTTGTGCAAAAACATTTCAAAATTAATTGTAATTGCCTAGTTCATATAAGAATAACAACTATATACCTATTCGTATTAGTGCCCTTCGGTGGTTATATGTGTCGTCGTCGTCGTCGTCGTCGTCGTTTAACTGCTGTGCAAACATATTAAAATTAAGTGTACTTCCCTAATTCTTATAAAAATAACTTTAGTGCGAAAATATTGACATTAATATTAGTGCCCTTACGTGTGTGTGTGTGTGTGTGTGTGTGTGTGTGTGAACTATAGTGCGAAAATGCTGAATTTTGGATATCTAGCAAGCCGCCGCCACCGCCGCCGCCCTTCAGAAACGCAAGTACAAAGTTATATTAAATATATTATTATTATTATTATTATTATTATTATATGGGACCCACACCAAATTTATATGAGTTTATAATGACATTAAATATTTGACATTTGAAAAATTTAACCTCACACTTCAGCCCGTGACTAAAACACCATAAAGTCACGCCATTTTAGTTACGAGTTTATTAAGAAACGAGTGTCTAAAGCGGTTTATAAAACGAGTTGCATAGTACCATACTTTATTTACGACGACGACGAACAGAAATGAAAATTTAAAGCCAATTTTAATTTAAATAAACAAGTTCTGCGGCGCAAGCAGAATTTAAATTGAAGTTTGCGAAAAAAAGTTAACTTTTTGCTCGGCCGTACCATGGGCCCCCAATAAATTTGTTGTCTCAGTCTCAGTTATACATACATATATGTACACAGGGTGGTCCACGTAAGGTGACCCATATACTTATCTCAGAAACTGCTGGAGTCACAAAATATTTTTAAAATATTATATTTCCATTTATACAGGGTGTTCGGTTTTCCTTGGGACGATACCAACTTTCTTATTTTCAATGGAACACCCTGTATTTTTTTGCATTTTTGGATTCTTCCCACTCTTTTAGGTATACTTTGTAAATATATTAAATAAGAAAATGTTGTTAATACTTTTTGAGTAAAATTAAGATTTATTAAAATTTCTCTAAATGTAGACACTCGCTAAAAGTTAAAAATAACCAACTAAAAGTTATTATTTTTTATATTATGTAGTATCCATCTCTTTAATAATAAGTAAGCTATAAGTTAATTATTATATTTTTTGGAAATTATCATACAGGGTGTTTTCTATGTCCCGTTGAAAATAGCGATTTTAAAAGTTTAAAATCTTGTTTTTCTTCAATGGAACACCCTATATATTTTTGCATAATTGGATAGAATAAGTAATTACCTTTCATTTTATATATATATATATATATATATATGTCCTATACCTAAACCT